>CM039308.1:153736824-154336824 GCA_022316695.1 Camellia oleifera | reverse complement strand
ATTAATCTAAACTATCCATAAATAAAAGTTAATAGAATTATATGTACAAAAAATTATATTACGAATTAATTTTCTTCTATTTTTCTCACTTCTATTCAAGTATTCAAATTTTATATTAAAATTAAATATATTTCTTATTTTTTTCGTCTACCTTATTCATATTTTATCATTAATTTATATTGAATTTCCTATTTAATGTGAAATTATTTATTAGAAAAGATTTATATTTAATTTAAATTTTATATATAATCATATACAATGTGTAGAAACAATATAAAAAGGATATTAAAGAAAAATCAATACTCAACATAATTAATTAATCTATTTGTTTTTTCTTAATCCAACCACAACATACTTATATTTAATTGTTTTTAAATAAATTTGATATAATTTCCATTTCTACATATTTTTGTGTCCAAATGAATAAAAAAATTAAAAATTAGAATCACTTTTACTTTTATGTTATTAATTTTTCTATCAATTTAACTATTATTATTAATGTCAAAATAAGTGTTTATTTTATTATGTTACAATTTTTTTTTTTTTTGATCGGCAAAGAAAAATTTCATTTAACAGCATGAAATTAAAAGTACAGGTAGATGAAATGCATCGAGAGAGATTCGGAAAGTATAAAAATACCCCTACTACTGCTACTCGCATCCATACAACCAACCCCTTGACCTCTCGTTTTTTTATTTTTTTTATTTTTTTTATTTTTTACAAAAGAGTTAAGAAGAACTTAACTAAAATAAAATACAAGATACCCCCACAAAATCACCCTACCAAATCTCGATTTTGCCAACACCAAACCAGCCTATAACACCCAACCTACAATCTATTCAATCAATCCACACGCCTAGCCTGCAATACAGCAAACACTCCACACCTAGTTGCTGCCCACGCCTCCCCTAAGCTTCTTCAAACCACCAACCACGCCAGAGCTGCTGCACACGCCAACCACTCCACACCTATGCTGCTACTCCTAGCCGAGAACACGTCACAGCCAACACCGGAAAACACCCCTGCTGAAGATGACTCCACATCGGACACCGGAAAACTCCCCTACTTCATCTCCCCTGCTGAATACACCCACTGCAGCTCCCACTCCCCAGCAATACGACCCACAGCAGATCAACACTGCTCACTCCACACCTCTGCCGAAAACACTGCACACGCCAACCACTCCACACCTATGCTGCTACTCCTAGCCGGGAACACGACACAACCAACACCGGAGAATACCCCTGCTTAAGATGACTCCACATCGGACACCGGAAAAACTCCCCTGCTGAATACACCCACTGCAGCTCCCACTCCCCAGCAATACGACCCACAGCAGATCAACACTGCTCACTCCACACCTCTGCCGAAGACACCACCCACCGCTAACTCACCCCTAATACATCACCCAACGGATCTTCGAACTCATTGCCACCACCAAAATACTCACATAGCCTCACCCAAAAGTATTACCCACTACAGCTCCTCTTCACCCCTCAAACTCTCACTCGGAGAAGAGTGCACGAATGAACGCCGGACTGATCTGGAACGCCTACGAAACTTCACCACCAAATCTGACCCAATGATCATCCCTCAAGCTCCAACTCCCAGCAGAGCGCTCGAATGAAGCAGCTACACCAGGCTCCGAATCACCAGAAAAACGCAACTACCGCAGCAGCGTAAGCACACCTAGGAGGGTAAAATGGGGGTATCAAGTTTATTTACGGGAAACACTAACAAACAAACACCGAAAAGAGTTAGGCCAGCCGACCACCATAGCCAACGACGGCGGCCGGCCGGCCCCAAAAGAGGCCTGAGTCAGAGGTTTTTAGTTTTTAGTTTGGAAAGAAAGAAAGAAAGCCACTATAGCTTTATTATGTTACAATTTAATATCATATAAAATCATTATATGTATTTATTTCAGTTATATAGCACAATAGGGTTAATATTATTAAAATACATATAAATAATTAAAATAAAATTATATATATTTATACACTTTTATAGAATGATATGGTTAAAATTATCAAAATAAATAATTATAATCATTCCTTAATTTTAAATGACTTTTTTTTTCTCTAATTTAATCACTATTTTTAATATTAAAATTAATATTCATTTTATTATCATATCTATATTTAAAATACATTTTCATAGTTCAATTGAGCGAACATTATACTACATATTTCGTAGTATATTTTTTAAATAGTTTTATACTTCTGTACACATAGATATATACATTAATAATTCAAGTACAATTATTATATATATATATATATTTTGTATTATAATAAAATTAATATTATTCTTTTATGTTAGGTTTTTGTAATTGGCAATCCTGTTTGACAAAACTCTTTTCAGTTATAATTTTATTTAATCTTTCGTTTTAGTAAGGCCATGAGGGTTTAGATTTGAATCCAACCCGAATTATGCCTATGCAGAGTAGTTTGTGATTTTGAGATTTACTTGTTTGACCGCTCAAGCAGTCATTTGTGCGCTCGAATAGTGAATGACAACATCCAGTACTTTTGCAAAGCGCGTGAACATCTGGGAAGCAAATTTTACCACTCGAGCGGTGAAAGTTAATCTTAGGTGGTTGGTCTATATGTTTTGCACTGCCTTTATTCACATCGCTTAAGCGGTGAAGTGTGCGCTCGACGGTGTCCTATTTTTTATAAAGTGCAATGTTTTAGGGTTTGACCGTCCAGAATCTTAGAGAAAAAGAAAAGGCAAAGTGTTTTCTATTGGAGGCTATTTTATATGAGTTTCCTTGGTGTATAGAAGGTGATCGATTGATTAATGAACTACAAATTGTCAAACATCAATGGTTGTTTCTTCTATTACGTTCACAAAAGAAAGATGTGTTCTTCAGTGAATTCCAGAGAACTTGGGCTTGAAGTTTTAATGGATTTCGGAGTGGCTCGTTATTGTGGATTCGGCATCAGCGTTGTGGATTCAACGTTAGATAAGACAATTCCGAGCTGAAGACGATGATAGAAGTGGCACATCGGGATCGGTTCAATTTGGGTATAGATTCGTTATGAAATTGAGGGTACACTTGCGTAACTCCTTTTTTTTTATCTTAGTTGATTGTTTTGTGGCTTTGTCCCGTGCAATTTTATCACAATTGGAGACGCTCCAATTGTGATTTTTTCCATGTTAAATTGTTGTGCCAATTTGTCTTAATTGTTTGATTGAGGTTTTTATTTATTGTTTTAAATTGAAGTATAATCACAAATCAATATCTCAGGGATTTTAAATTTTTTATTTTCTAATACATAGATTGCAAAATATTTCTAAAAATAATTTATATATAGACATATATAAATAATTTAACTTAATTTTATAAAATATTGTTTAAAAAAAAAAAAATAACCCATGCATTGCATAAGTCAACTATTAGTTATTATCTAAATCATTGATATACTGAAATTCAATACATTATTTACTCGTTACACGATTAGTAATGGATTCGAATCTCTAAATGTCCCTACCTGAACTCCAAGTCAGTTTTCATTTCTCATTGTAATTTTTTTTTTTTTACTTAATTTTAATTAAAAATCAAATTCTTTTTTTGAATTAATTTAAGTAGAAGTTTCAAGATTCAGAGCAACTTAGCCTTCTAGTTAATCTGCTATACTACATAATTAACATTTTAGTAAAGATTTATTTTTGAATAAATATCATTTTATTCCTTAAACTATCACTCAAAAATCAATTCAACCTCTATTTTTAATAATATCAATTTTATGTCTAAACTATTTGATTTTGAATCAATTTCACCATGGTGTTAGCTGCTATTTATAATCAAACGGAAGTTGCTGGACGTGGCACTACAATTTTGTATGAAATTTCATTTTACCTCCAAACTATTTGAAAAACCCTAAATGATGTGATTTGTGATTCAATAGAGATTCAATTATGACAATTCCCAAAAACACACAAAACAAACAATCTAAATCAACTAACATGTACGGAAATGATTTAGCTTGTTATTTCACAATTAACAAATCAATACAAAGAATTTAACGTAAAAAAACCACAATTAAAGTACCTCCAATTGTGATAAAAAAATCACGGACTTAAAGTCACTAAGCAATTCACTATAAAAATAATGAATTACACAAGAGTACAAGCAATTACCACGCTCTCTAGAATTGACTTCCACTCTTTGCGCCTCTTTCATCAACATCTTCGTCTCAGAGTTGATTAGCTTGCAATTGAATCCACAACATCCATGTTGAACCCATGACAATGAGATACTTTGAACTCTTTCAAAGCCTCCAAGCTCAAACCCTTCGGAATTCATTGATGAACGTGTTGGCCATATATTTGTATCAGCTAATCACAGCTTGACACGTGGTCCATTGGGGGTAACTTGAGGAATTAGTAAATGTCTTAAGTCATTAGAGGACACATGGCAAATCATATCAATGGCAATGGATCTGAGAAATACTTGAACAAACAAAAAGAGTAAGGTGACGTGACTAAACTATTCTTGAATATTTAAATCCAAATTCAAAAGGGAAGTCCAACTGCAAGAAATGGCTTAGTGGAGGCAAAATGCTTGGAGCCATGACGTTACTTCGACAGTTATAATTCACTTCTACAATTATTAGCCCCTTCGACAGTTACTACCAGGGCCTATAAATAGAGGGCAAAGTTGATAATGAAAGAAACTGGAACCGAAACCAGATTCAGAAACTAGTTTATGTACTTTATATTTTTCTTTCTAGTTCTTTCCTTTCTAGTTCTTTACTTTCCTACACTGCATTTCAATTTCTTAAAAGTAGTTCTAAGTTAGTCTGTTCGTAGTTGTATTCCCTTTTGAAGTTGTGGAAGTACGAATATACTATTGTAAATATTTGTTTACTTAATAAAATTTGATTTCTGATTCTGTTCTCTCCACTCTTCTTTTATTTTTGGTCAAATACTTCTGAATTTTCTCCTAAAATAAGCCATCAGTAAAAGTCCTCTTCATTGAGGCTAAGAGAATTTCGAAGCAATTGTCTGATTAGCTGGTTGGCATTTATTATTTTTGTAAGAACTTATTAATCCTTGCTGTCATGCTCTAATTACAATTCCAACTTTTGAAAGCCAAAAAAGCCAGCATATATTTTTGGCACACCCAGTGGGACTCATTATAATGGCTAGATGTAGGAGACAAGGAGAAAATGAATGCTTAGAAGAAGGTGTAGAATGGGATCTAGAAGCATATAACCTAGAGGATAATGTGGTGTCACATCCCATGGATGTGCTTGCTTCGAGTGATCCTACACAATTGATCGAAGAGACCAGCATTTCAGGATATGCAACACACTTCCAAAATGTTGGATAAGGCCATGAAAGTAGACCTTCAATTGTGCCATCTACCCAACCAGTGAATCCATGGGGAGGATTGGTTGATGTTATGGGATAGTGTAGCGCCTGACTTTCTCTGGGCGCCCCCCTTTTCAGAAAGGACCCAATTGGTCTCCTACAGTTCGGACTCCTGTCACGATTCTGAATCTAATCTCAGAAAGTGCAATGTGAGACTAATAAACACCAAAGAGTCCAATCCGGCAAGTCATTTTGAAAAATTAGATTTTAAATCAAATATTTCCAAAACTGGACTGCTTTACCAGATTACAGAGTCGCCACTAAATATTTTATTTTGGGGAAATTTAGGAAACCTTGACTCGCGCCAAAGGCCACGTGTCCGTCATCACCAAAGTTGCCTCGGCTCGGGAACTTGGGTACGAGAGGGGAAGGTCCTGAAATGAGCACCCCCGCTCGCCCGATCAAAGGATCGGCCTCTACTAAGCATGATATGTTGTCTTATTAACACATGTGTTCTTATTCCAGTTATTAATCCAACTTTATTATGTGATGCACACAACATACAAGTATAGACTCAACCACGAGAATTGGAACAAAACAACTCATGTTTGTTTTGGAAAATGGTTTGAAAGTGCTACTTGCAAGTAGGCTAAAGCGCGAATTTGCCACCTTCAAGTGGGCTTAAAAAACATGATGATTTGCCACTTTGCAAAGTGGGCTTAAAACTCACAATCATCGAATTGTTTCAATTCAAGCAACAAAGCCTTCATCCACAGGCATTCGTGCAGTTTATCAATTAAGCAAATAGCCTCATGGCAAGCATGCGAAATATGGCAACACTCACACTGATGCAAGTATGCTAAAGCGTAAAGACTTACAGTGTACTCCAAGCCAAAACAAAATCTAGTTAGAAATATGCATGATCCTAACTATGTTAAGATGTCTAATGCAACACATGCAATAATGTAACTAAATAGGCTCGGCTATCTAAGATGGCATATGAATGCGACAATTTGATACATGTATTCAAAGAAGTATTGAAATACGATACAGTTTGAATGATGCGTCGAGCCCGGTGCATGCAAGACAAATGAATGAATGCAAACATGCAAGCATAAGGTATGCTAAATAAAACATGCCCTAATCTAACCATCGAAAGTGGTTAAATAAAAGGGAGAAAGAAGTGGGGTTGGAAGACATGCACACACACACACGCACCCTTATTACAACAATACGCCCTCGCAAAGGAGGGTCTGAATAAAAGCTAAGCTAATCTAAGCTAAGCTAACTGACTAATCTAATTAATCTAATTAGGCTAATTATTACACAACAAATCAAATAACTAGTAAACTGCTTACTAATTATTACAACATTTAACTAATTAACAAATTAATTAATTGAATTACAAATTCAAGCTAACTAACAAGTAAAGCTTAAAACTAAGCTGCCTCAGCAAGTTGAAGAAGTTGAACGTGCATGCCTCGGTTTCCGTCTCGAAAAGCTCTCTGGTTTGCTCTTTAGAGGCTCTGTTTGCAGGGTGTCTTCAAGAACTTGCTGCTGGAACTTACCAAAACAATGCTGGGGAGTGCACTAGTGGCCGGCTGGCCATGAAGAGTTGCTGTCGGCCCTCTGTTGGCCAAAAGTGGGCCTCTGCCGGCCAACAATGCAAGGGTTCCGGTCATCAGTGTGGCATTGTCGGCCACTGGTGTGCTGTGACACCAAACTGTAACAGAGCACAAAATAGAGGAAAATAGAGGGTCTCCCAAGAACATGTATGTATTATGCCCCTCCTTATCATCTCAAAACATCAAGGGAGAGGCATTATTGGATCCAAAACCATCAATCAAGCATGCAATGCATGATGGCCAAAGATCCAACTTGCACACATTTCAATAAATGCAAGACAAACAAGACTCTCTAGGACCATTATTTTGTCATGAAAGATCAAAGGCAATGGAGACAAAGGGAATTAGCTCATTTTTATCACTGTGAGTATGAAATGGACCAATTCACCTTGTGTTTAATATAACGTCCGATTGAACACAACGCGATGCACATGCAACATGTTTATCTTGGCATGTTTTACTTGGTTCAATTTTGTTTACACATTTTAGCTTACCAATTAGTCTATTAACCGGTTAAATTCAATGTGATTGTCCTCTAATCGAAAAGATGGTCTAAGCCACAAGCGCCTTGAGCATGAAAGAGGTTTCATGTTGTTGGTTAGTAGAAACCCTCAAGAGAAGGTTAAAACCATTAGGCATGAGAGTCTCAATTCTATGCCCAAACCAACAAGGGGCTTAAGATCACGTTCAAGGCAAGTGAAAGATTGAAATCATGGAGTGCTATGACATATATTTTAGCACTGAAATGACATGCTAAGCAACTTAAAACCATGCAAATAACCTATAATATGCATGTTTAAAGGTTTAAGTATCAAAGCTAGTGAAGTGTTTTACACTAGAAGCATGCAATATCAAGCTCAAACAACCAAACCAGCTCAAAATAGAGCTTAATCATGCTAAATTAGTAGCTAAAACATGCGGAAACTTAGACACAAAAAGCAAGAAAAACATGCTCATTTGTTAGCTCGCAAGCAAAGCTCAAAGCTTAACTCTTGGAAGCAATGAAGGAGTGACATATGCAAGGGTGTGGCAAAGATATATGCTCTAAAATCACATGCTAAATGATGCCAAAATATGCAATCATCACATGAACAACATGTTAAAGGCCTCAAAACTCAAAGCTATTCAAGGCCCTTCACACTACAACCATACAAGGTAAGGCATATATGACCAAGACCACTCAAAAAAGAGTTAAAGCATGCCAAAATATTAGTAAAAACATGCTGAGACAGAGCTAATACATGCTAGAATGATGGACTAACTCATTAGGCATTCAAGGCTATTAAGCACGATTACACTACAAGTGTAAGAAATAAGCAAGCAATGACTAAACCAGCCTAAAATAGAGTTATAGCAAGTCCAAAAAGTCACAAAAACATGCTTGGACTAAGCTTCAAAAAGGAAGAAATACATGCTCATTTGGTAGGCCATCAATACATGCAAACAAGACAAAAGGAGAGGGGACCACCCCCTCCTATTTGGGACCTCAAAACCACCTTTCCACCATTCAAATTCTTCTAGAATTCAGTGGTTAAAGGGCCAAAAAGAGATGATTTCAAAAGCTTTGAAAAGGTGGCTCAAAAGGCTTTGCAAGCCAAAGAGCAAAATGGGAGAACCATCCCCTAACCAAACAAGGTTTAAACCACCAATTTAGAACTTTAAAATCAGAGTTTTTAGAGGTCAAAACCAGCCTTAAAGTAGTGTAAAAGGATGGCCAAGCACTTAGCTAAAACAAAGCTTAAAAGGGATAAGCTCTTACCCTTGAAGCACAGCTGCAAAACAGGTCCAAATTGTAGCTCAAATCCACCTTAAGAGCTCCAAATGATCCTTAAAGAACCTCAGCTCCAAGATGAGGATGTTTGATTAAGGGTCTCTTTGCAAAAGTGTAGAGAATTCTAAGCTTAAGGCACAAAACAAGAAGAGAGAGAGGCTTCTAGAGAGAGAGGCTGCGATTTTGCTCTCAATATTTTGTAGAGAGAGAGAGGGATTTTTAGATAGAAAGCCTCCCAAACTTTCCAAGCTTGCAAAATGATAGATATGGCCTTCATATATAGCAAAAACAAGAGCTTGGTCGAAATATCTGAGCTAGAGCTTGTGTAGAACAGCTAGAGGGAAAAGATCTTCAAAATATCTGATTTTTGACATCGTTGGCTAGCTGGCCATCACTGTTGGCCGGCAGGGGATCATTGATGGCTGGCACCCTTCACCAGTGGCCGGCAGAAAATTCTACTTTCCAGGTCTAACTCCAAATAGGCATAACTCCTTTATCTAGACTCATTTGCAAGTCATTCTTGTATCTAAATTGAAGTCCCAGAAGTAAGCTTTCCAATGGTGGTAGTCTCACATCAAAATTCCAAGTGTGCTAAGAGGTATTCCTCTTTTAGTGAAGACTGCTCATTTCCAGCTCAATTAGATTGATGCCTAACTTCAACCAACCATATCTCCCCCATCCGGACTCGGCTTTAGGAGATTCTCGAGTGTAAAATGAAGCCCTGGAAGTCCCCTTCTCATAGCTTAAATCCAAGTGTACAAAAGGATAGGCTTGATTTAGCAAGGGTTGCTCAACTCTTTCTTAACAGTTCATGCCCAACTTCTTCTCCAACTTGGTTTCTTCTCTCTTCTCCCATTTTCTTCAACTCCAAACCCCTAAATAAGGTGTTTTGAAGATTTTTTTCAAAGATTTAACCTCTATTTTATTCATTTCTACTTTGTCCTTACTCGGTTTACCGAAAAACGCAACATTTAACGAAATGTGAGCCTCGAAACATCGTAGGAACATTTTCAAAAATATTTTGAAAGAGAAGGTTTCAAGATCTAAAATCTTTTTGGTCAAAATCTTTTTGGTCTAAAAGGGGTATGAAGTTGGAATTTGTCTCTCTCATTGCCGAAGAAATTGAACCTTTGCCCTGCACATCTTTCATCGCCAAGTAAACCATCAGTAGCGCCCAAGTCTTAAGGGCGGTCAGAAATGGAGTGTCTACAGATAGCCATTAATGCATACAATGGAAAGATGGACAACATCCTTTTTGGATTGAATGAACTGTTATCAACCACCTATCATAAGACAGGCTCAAAAAAAATATAAACTTACTCAAGTAGAGATTGGCTCGAGACAAATAGCCTATGTAAAGTAATGGACAAAATAATGGGCAAACTAGTGGTCAAACTAATAATCAAAATGATGAGAGACCATCACCTATGCCTCAATCATGTTATGAAGCTCCTCCAAGACCACTGATGAGTCAGGGCGTACCTTTGCCAATTAGCGAAACCATACACATTGGTGGGTCCGAGCTGACACAAGGAAATGGTATTCGAGTATTTTCAAATCATGTGTTTGAACCTATGCCTGGTACTCAAGTGTTCACTAATCCTGTGTTTGAACTCACACCTAGGGGATTGGAAGGAATTCCTTCTGTTGGAAGAGAAACATCACTTGTTTCCCTTCACAACACCTTTTATGAGACAAATGCCTGTCCCAAGGGGACATCCATACCCTCAACATTAAGTAGCACAATAGGGACAACTCACTCCCCAAGGAGAACCAGTCCCAAATGTGCCTTTACATGGACCAAGAGGGCCTCAAGCGCAAAGAGTTTTTCCAAACCCCATGTTTGCTCCTCCAATAGTGGCTCAGCTAGCACAAAATGTTGTACCTGGGGGCCACATTACTGACATTGTTAGAGAAATTTGTGGACCTTTAGCTCGGGGGGTCCAAACCCTTGTTTATAGAAAACCTTACTCAGAATGGGTGGATAGGTTACATGAATACCAAATGGGCTATAAGATACCAGACTTTGCCTCTTTTATGGGAATAGATAACAATCAACTATTGAACATATTGCCAAATTTACAGGGCAAAGTGGTGAGTTCACCAACTATAACTACATGAAGTTGGGGATCTTTTCAAGTTATTTAACTAGAGCAACCTTTGTGTGGCACACAAACCTTACACTTGGCTTTATCCAGACCTGGCAACAAATGAACGAAGTGTTTCATGCCCAGTTTTTCCAAACAGAACCTGAAGTATTGATGGTAGACTTGGCAAGGTTGAGCCAAAGGCCTGTTAAGAAGGTTGCTCAATTCATTGCTAGATTCAAAAGGGCACGAAACAAATGTAGGGTCATATTACCTAAACCTGAATTTGTGAGGTTAGTCCAAAATGGGCTAGAGTTTAGGCTTTGAAAAGAGTTTGACTCAATAGAGTTTCGAGACCTAGTAAAACTAACTTATAAGGTCACTAGATACGAGACTCTCATTGAAGAAGAACAGGATCATGGTAATGCAACCTATAAGACCTATTACGGGGACCCTAACTATAAAATTGATGCAATAGAGATCGTAGGAAAGGAGCTTGTAACTTGCGAAGCATTAATTCCAAAAGATACGACTATTGATCATCAATTTAAAAAAAAAAAAGACCTACATAGGAAATATTCTTTTAATGTATCAAAAGTAGATGAAATATTTGACCATTCACTAGCAGCACAATTTCTAAAATTTCCTAAAGAACTTAAAATCCCAACTTTATAAGAAATTAAAGGCAAAATGTACTGTAAATGGCATAACTCTTGGTCTCACTTAACTAAAAACTGTATTATTTTTCGAGACAGGATTCAAGAGAAAATTCGGAAAGGAAGGTTAAAGTTTCTGGCCAAAGCAAAAAAGGCAATGAGGATCGACACAGATTCATTTCCTAAGATCAAAGAAACAGCAACCAATGTTGGTGTGCCAAACTTCCTTGCCATGCTGTGGAAAAGAGTTGTTCCTTGAACGAGTTGAATGAAGTTGACGTGCAAATGCATGTTGCCAGTCAAGCATGCTTTAGGAAGGCTCTTCAAGGTTCACCAGCAAGTGGAAAGAGCTTTATGGGCTAAGAGGATGGCTCAAACGAAGAAAACAACACCCTAGATGATGATTTACTTGAATCAGCCATGATGCAGCGGATGTGTCCAAGGTGCATGCTGAGCTACAAATGGTTGAAAGGGCTTCCAATTGATGGGAAGCAGTATTGTAAGAACATGCAGAAGGAACATAGGGTAGCTAGTACTTACAAATAGGTTTACCCAAGTGGTCCTAGACAACAACCATCTTTTGCTATGCCACCAGAAGCCAGGAATCAGTCAAGGGGTAAGAGGCCTTTGTATCAAACAAGGCCACCAAACTACTATAAAATGATCAACAAACCCGTGAGTAAGCCTGGCTCAAGCTTAAGATAGGAAACCAAGGCCAATATTTGGCCTTTGAAAGTAAGAACATGAGGCACAACTATTGGAATGGTGGGTTCATGGGTACCAGGAGTACCAAATTGGTTTGTAATGCAAAGCAAACCTAAAATCATATTAACCCAGGGAAGAACCTTTGCAGGTAGAGACAGAATGGTCAAGCCTCCATTGGTGACTCTAAACAACTAGGTCCTACTCAAAAATCCAAAGACAAAAGAACCAGATATGGTTCCTGCGATTTCCAGATCTCAGAGGAGAAAGATCCAACGAAGATTCACTCGATATCAGAAGGATCTAAAGGAAGCTGATGAGGGCACCTCTTTGGTGTAACCAGGAAGTCAATTGGAAGAAGGAAAAAATTGGAAGCCTAATCCCAAGGTCGTTAAAAGTCAAACCAGCAGAGTAAGATTGGCTGAGGTTCATGTTGAACTAAAAGCCAAAGAAAAAACAAGTTTAGCAGGCCTCGAAAAAGCCTTACTGGAAAGTGATGATGAGATAGAGACAGATGAAAGAACTGAGCCTGGCTAGAAAAGAATATTGGTTGAGGAAGAGATGTTTGAAGCCTTCATGGCTGAGCAAACAGAGTCTATATTCATGATAGACCAATAACACTAATAAAAAAGGGCCTGCCAACTTAGAGGTCCCAGAGTGCAGCATGGTGGATGGGTCACAAGATTCAGAACAGACCAACATAGAGGGAGAGCAAATGCAGTCAGTGGTCCAATTTGGCTCATTTTCTCCAATGCCAATCAATATGGTCTACGTGCTACCACAAGAGTTTTAAGCAGAAGAGGGAAATCAGGAGGGTCAAGAGGATGATCCCATAGAAGTCTCTAGCGAGGGCTCACAACCAGCATCATCCAGGATGAGTCTGAAGTAGTTAAGCCCATAGAAAGTGATAAAGAGAATGAAGGGGTAAGTATAGTTACATTGTCATATCCTTTCGAATACCCTACAGTATCTACGACTCAACATATTAAGCCTTTGTACATCAAGGCGTATTTCAATGGGATAGAAATGAACAAGGTATTGGTGGATAATAGGGCAGCAATAAATTTGCTTTCTCGCTCATCCTTGAAGAAGTTGGGTAAGAGGAACCAAGTTAATCCCAACAAGTACAACCATTGCTGATTTTACTGGGGATAAGCAAATTGCTCAAGGCATTCTACCCATCAATCTGAGTGTGGCGACAAGAGACTACATGACTACTTTCTTTGTCATAGACAGTAATGCCAAATATAATGCCTTACTTGGTAGAGATTGAATCCACACCAACAAGTGTTTGCCTTCCTTCTTGCATCAGAAAATAATGATAGCCCTAAGTAATGGGAGACAGAAGAGATAAATGCAGACTCGTAGCCTTTCATTGCATGTGCAGATTTCGCAGAAGCAAAATGTACACTAAGGGGGTGGTCCTATTTAGTGTGCTAAGGAAGCCTGGTATAACAGATGAAGTAATGGCTGATAAGGAAGTAGCACACCTAAAACACTTGGTGCAAGAAAGTGCTGATGATGAGTACACCATCAAAGATACTAACAATGTCTAGTTATAGGTAGGAGGATCAAGAAGCCAGACCATAAACTTTACTCAAGTTCTTTACATTGGTCATTGATGCAATAATTTAGAAAGTCCAAGAAGAAGAAAGGGAAGCCATGATGCTTGGTTGCAGTCATGAGTAACAGAAAGCCAAATTGTTGGCCTTGAGTTGGAAATTAAGACCAAGGTCTAGGAAATTCAAGAAGAAGAAGCTTTATGGATAGACTCTATCTATGAAGAAGAAAACAAGGAGGTTGAGCCATGATGGGTTATGGTAGAACAAGAGGAAAACATTGTTCCGAAGCTAGAAGAAACTAAAGAAGAAGCATTAGTAAGTACTCAGATACAAGACCTTTTGGAAGAAGTTAATCTAAGAGAAGCTTCAGAATAACAACCTACCTACATCAGTGTTTGGTTGGATCCCATTGCTAGAGAGTAGTTATTGGCTATCCTAAAACAATTTAAGGACTATTTTGCTTGGTCATACAATGATCTACCTGTGTTGGACAGCTCATTGGTGGAACATAGACTTCCAGTCAAGCCAAACTTTAAGCTATACAAGCAAAAACCCAGGTGAATGAGTCCTGAGGTGGTTCAGAAGGTAGAAGAGGAGATTGCTAGGCGTCTCAAAGCAGGTTTTATTAGAACAACTAGATATGTTGAGTGGCTATCCAATATTGTACTTATAATCAAGAAGAATGGAAAACTAAGTGTATGCATTGACTTTCGAAATCTGAATTTGGCAACACCAAAAGATGAGTACCCTATGCTTATAGTTGATTTGTTGGTGGACAGTTCAGTAGGACATAAAATCTTGTCTATGATTGATGGACACTCTGGTTACAACCAGATATGCATAGTAGATGAGGGTATTCACAAGCAGTTTTCAAGTGTCCTGGTAATATTGGAACCTGCGAATGGGTTAAGATGCCATTTGGGTTAAAGAATGCTGGAGCAACATATCAGAGGGCAATGAACACTATCTTCCATGATCTTGTTGGAGGATACTTAGAATGTTACATTGATGATATTGTTGTCAAATCTCAGTCCATGGAGGAGCATTTACTCCATTTGACAATAGCCTTTGAAAGAATAAGAAAATTTAAGCTAAAGCTCAATCCACTCAAGTGTGCTTTTAGTGTATCAACTGGAAATTTCTTGGGGTACATAGTGTACAAGAAAGGAATACAGATTGATCAAAACAAAGCCAAAGCCATCATTGAAGCTAAACGTCCATCAAGTAAGAAAGAATTGCAAAAATTTCTTGGTCAGGTTAACTTTCTTTGAAGGTTCATTTCTAATACTGCTGGGAAAACTAAAGTTTTTTTTTTTTTTTTTTTTTTCTACTTTGTTAAAGTTTAAAAATGAAAAAGAGTTTATGTGGATAACAGGACATCAAGCTACTTTCGAATGAAGAAAAGCCTATTTGGCCAAGCCCCCAGTACTGATGCCACCAAGGAAGGACAAACCCTTCAAGTTATACATTGTTGCAGCTAAAGAATCATTGGGAGTCTTCTTGGCTCAGGACAATGAAGAAGGTAAGGAGCAAGTAGTCTATTACCTTAGTAGGTTCTTAAACTCTTGTGAATGTAAATACTTAGCTATAGAGAAGCTATGTTTAGCCTTATATTTTGCAGCAATAAAATTAAAATATTATCTTTTGCCTACTGTTGTCTTGGTAATTGCAACCACGGATTTGCTTAAATATATTTTATCTAGACCTATATTAAGGGGAATAATTGGCAAATAGATTCTAACTTTGTCAGAGTTTCATTGGGAATTTGTCCCCGAAAAGGTAGTAAAAGGTCAGGTATTGGCCAACTTCTTAGCTGATCATCCATGTCAAACAGAAAATCAAGAAATAATGGAGCTTGACACAGCTAATTTAGAACCATGGCAGATGTGGTTTCATCGATCAAAAGCTAATGGTCTAGTGGGAGTTGGTGTTGTAATTAAGTCACCACAAGGGGCAGAAACCACACATGGTTTCAGAATTGATGAGACCACTTGTTCCAATAATCAAGCTGAGTACAAAGCTTTGGTTTTAGGACTTGAGATACTTATTTGTTTACAGGCTCACATAGTTGACATATTTGGAGATTCTCAAAGTACAGGTCTCTTACCATACTATGTTGTTGCTGCACATTTGCTTTCCCAATTCCAAGTGACAAATGTGACTTGTATCCTAAGATTCATGAATCATAAGGCCAATGATGTGGCCTAGAAGGTTTCGCATTTATAAAAAAAAAGGATTGCACCCAAGTAGATATGGGTTAAGCAACATATCAGAAGTTGGTACCATCTTTAGCAAAGTGAGGAATATCGGTAAAAGCTAATCAAAATGACTTGGAAGTACAGGATTGGAGATATCCAATCATTTAGTATTTAACTAGTCCTTCGTCGAAGGCTAGTAGAAAGCTTAAACTACAGTTAATGCAATTCATAGTGTATGACAATGCTTTTTATAAAAGAGGAGCAGATGGTCTACTATTGGAGTGCCTAGGACCAAAAGAGGCATTGACTGCTATGGCTGACGTGCATGAAGATATTTGTGGTGCCCACTTGCCTGGTGTTAAGATGAGGTGGTTGCTTCAAAGGCATTCCTATTATTGGCCAACTATCCTCAAGGATTGTATAGAATATGCGAAGGGTTTTCAAGGATGTCAAAAGCATAGCATGATAAGGCATGTCCTAACAACTAATCTACATGCAGTGGTGAAGCCTTGGCCATTGAGGGTGGGCAATGGATATGATAGAGAAAATTTACCCACCTTCTTTGAAACAACATTGTTTCATTTTAGTGGCCACAAACTACTTACTAAGTGGGTTGAAGCTAAGCCTTATAAGACTGTAGATCAAACAGAAGTAATTGACTTCATCAAGGAGTTAATCTACAAGTTTGGTATTCCATGAATCATAACAGTGGACAATGAGACTGTGTTTGATGGAAAGTTAGTAAAAGCTTTTGTAGCATAATATGAAATTGGCCTTGTTAATTCCATCCCCAATTATCCACAAACAAATGGTCAGGCGGAGTTATTTAACAAATCCTTTAAGAAGGGGATACAAAAGGTTGTGAAAGACAATCCTAGGGATTGGCACAATGTGTAGTTAGATGTGTTGTGGGTTTATAGGACCTCCTAAAGATCAAGTACAGGGGTTACTCCTTATGCCTTGGTATATGGGCATGATGAAGTGCTGCTTGTGGAGATTAATATTAAGTTCCTGAGGACAAGATGCCAAGACCACCTAAGCACTGCTCAATATCATCAAAGCATGCAAACACTTAGAATTGGATAGTGTGGATGAAGCCAAAATTTTAGCATTAAAGAATATCCTTTTACAAAAGAAAAAGACAGCCAAAAGCTATAATAAGAGGGTTCAACACATCAGCCTTGATAAGGGAGATTTGGTTTGGAAAACAATACTTCCAATAGGTATTAAAAGCCACAAGTTTTCCTGGAGGAGCCTACCATTTAAAAAATTTAAATGGATATGTGCATCCTAAGAAAATTAATGGCAAATATTTGAAACCTTATTACCCAAGTATATGGGAGGCACAAGGAGTTTAAAGATACTGTATGAAAATATTAAGTAAAAACAGTAAACACTTGTGTAAATAATGATGTTTCATTTCTCAAAAACTAAAGTACATTGTGCCACAAATTAGCCCAAAATTCATTACATGTTTCAATTGTTCTTTTACAATAAGCTCTCTACTCTTGAGTGATGTGAACAGTTAAATGGCAGTGTTCATCTCTTGCCTACAGCTTGAGAGGCCTTGATGTGTAGTGTGAAGTTTCTCTGCATTCTGCTCCAAGGCCAGATTGTCTGTTACTAATTTCTTCTCTAATTCTGCCTTCCTATGCAAAAGTTGAGCCTGAAGTTGTGAGGCAAAGGAGTGTTGTCCCTTTAGAATTGAAACTTCGGAGTGAATATTGGATACAAACTCCTTATCTTTTAACAGCTCCTTCTCTGCAACCTTAGCCATTTGGCAGATATTGACATAAAAGTCAATGGTTGCAACCTTAGCCATTTGGCAGATATTGACATTAAAGTCAATGGTTGCTACTGCTTGGGTTAAATGGCATCTGAAGGAAACATTGGACTGCTCAAGGAGTTGGCAGCATTTGAGGAATCCATTCTTGATGATTGGTTTTTGCAGAGCCTCGAATGAAATCCTTGAGAAGGTCCTCATCAACTCTAAACAACTGCCCAAGTCTATTTGAGGAAAGGAAATGGACTTAGCAACAGATGAGCTTTTTAGTATCTCCAGCAAGAAGTCAGCTAAATCCAATGGCTCAGTGTCACTGCCAGTTGAGAGAGTTGGTGTGGATGTGTCAAGTAAGCTCGCTAGTTGGGCTTCGAAAAGGTCCATCTCCTCTTCTGAAAAGAGCAATGCAAAAGGGTCACTTGTAGAAGGCAATGTTGGAAGTATTGGTACAGAAGCAAGGAGCGAAGATGCCTTAGCAGTATCCATGGTCATGGCTGCTAGCAAGTCTAAGGAAATAGAATAAGAGCTGGGTGGTAGAGGAAGTATTGGTGTACCACCAATGCCATCCCTAGAAGTACTAGCTGCCACTGGAACATGAGTGGCAGCAGGGGTACTCTCAGAAGGCCAGGGAGTAACCAGAACTCTGGGGGATAAGGAAGCATGCAGAGGTGAAGTAATGGATACCAAGGGCAGACTAAGGAGCTTAGTAGTGCTGAAAGATAAGAGGGGGAGGATGATGGGCATATCAAGCCTCGGGGAATTAAGGAAGAAGCTATAGGGAGTGTAGAGGCATGAATTGGAAGAATTGTTTGCAGGGGCTCTACACTTATTGGGAAACTAGTGTCTGCTTTTCTTTTTCCCTTCAAGGTCTCCAATTCTGTGGGGCACAAAGGTGGTCTTTTAGTCCCTCTCCCCCTCCCCCTCTCCCCCCCCCCCCCAAGAGAAAAAAAAGCTGGTATTGAGTAGGAGAGGGGCAAGCTAATTGCTGTTGCTTTCAAAAGAAAGAAGTGTGAGGCTAGTATTAGCATAAAGGATGTAAAACACAAAGGGGATTATAAAGAGCTGAAGAGGATTACCAGCTGTTGCAATCGTGGTAGCTGGAGAATTGCGATAAGTGTGATGTTTAGCAACTCTGCTTTTCCTTGTAGCTTCTTTTTGTGTTGTCTCAGTAATAGTAACCTCCTTATTTGAGATTCTCTCTTGTCTCTTTTTTTCTGACGTCTGAAACATAATGACCTCATTGGCCTGTTCCTTCTCTACTGCCTTGGTTGTTGCTTCACGAGCAAAATCCATAATAAGTTCAGTAGTAAATACGAGGGATCTCTTCCTCATTTTTAGGGGAAACTCTTTTTTCTCTTCTTCCTTTTCCTCTAAAGGGACCCTAGATGCCTCTTTTACAGGCTCAAGCTTAAGTGGAGCCTATCTTTTCTTTAATTCTTATTGTTTGCCCTTTAGAGTGACAAGGGCCTGTGCTCACTGAGGTGAGACCTCCTGTGAAGCCCCTGTAGCAGTAAAAGGAGCACTAAGGTTAAGAAAGTGTAAAAGAGAGAAAGAAAACCAAAGAAAGAGGTAAAGCATGTACCATTCTTGATGGCAGTCCTAGTAATTTTGAGTGATGGAGCTGGAACAGTAGGGGTGGAAGCAATGGTGATGCCAACCTCCTTAGTTTTGGTTTGCCCATCCTAAATTGGCCTATCCAGCTCTTTAGTATGTCTAGGGTAGGAGATGTAAGTTGCACCTCCATGTTGGTAGTCCACCAGTCTTGAAATCTTCACATGATCCCACTATGGCCAATGAAGGGCATGAATTCGAAGTTAGAAAAGTCCTTTACAAACTTGATCATTGCTTCATATAGCCTGGGTTTCGACACCTTGAGATCTCTAGCATCAAGGTCAGAATTGGAGAGGCTGCTGAGAGGAACTAGAATGCCCTAGGTAAGCCCAAACTGCCTTGCAAATTGGGTAGGGCAGTAAGCCTCGGCGATGCACTTGTAGGCTATGGGGTTTAGAGTGCCAATAAAGAGCTCCCTTGCAATTAAGATAGAGGCCCACATTTCCTTGTGAATAGGCTCGAAACATGTCACATCATCCAAAAAGGCTCTCAACCATGTTGGCCCCACATTAGCATCGAAGGGGCAAAAGAATGAAGGATGAATGGAAGCTGGTAAGTTATGGAAGTAAGAAAAATAATAAGCAAAACTAAAAGGGTACAAAGTGACTCTAGCATATTTCTTTTCGTAGGTAGTTGGCTCTTGCACCAAAAATTTTAAGAAATGAGAATGGAAGTCAATAAAGTAAGCAAAAAGCCAGCGTTTGAGAACCCAAATAGGGCCTTCTTGATTGGGTTCTAGAGGCCTTTCGCAAAATTGGGAACAAACCCTATATACATGGCTTAGAACGTAAAGGGCCAAGGCTATTCTCTTCTTCGAGGTCAGAGCCATGGTAAGAAAAATGAACTCAGGCATTATTTTATGGGACGAAGTACAAAAAAGAAATATGCAAAGCCAACAAAGAATGAAAGAAAAAAAATCTCGGTCAATCATAGGACCTTCCTTATTATTCTCAGCCTCTATGAACTCACTATAAGATGGATTCGAAGCAAGAGTAGAGACGGAAATCACATGGTCTGGGTAATCAGGACTAAAAGGGTCACCAATGGGTGAGAGCCCTAAAAGATGACACATATCAAGAATGATGGAGGCCATCATACCACATAATTGAAAGAAATTGAAAGCAAAATTCCAAAATCAAAGAGAAGCTGGGATAAGAAAGGGATCCTTAGGAATTATAAGCCTGGAAAGTTGAAAGACATCAAAGATATAGAGGTCCTCTAAATCTTGTTCTCTGGCCACAACAACTCTATCATACCATTCCTCCCATTCCGTCTTCAATGTGGGCCAGCAACAGTTAGGTCAAGTAGCCCTCCAACCCCTCCAGGTGAATTTTCCTTCGTAAAGAAGGTAATTATCCTCCAAGCGTGGGTACAAAGGGGGAAGTGCAGTGGGAGCCTCAGTAAAGATAGGGCTAAGGATATACTCCCCTTTTGCGTGATAGCAAGGGATGAAGTACCTCCCATCGATTACACTGTGGCCATTTGGTTCATTATATTTGGCTATTTCTTCGTTTATGCATCTCCTCAAGGCCACTGAGGGATGAAGACGTTCGATAACTAGTAGGTTCATAGAGGAAAAAGTAGCCATTGATGAGAGTTGCGTAAAGGATTGAAGAAGCAGGAACAAGGGTAGGAGCAGCAAGACCTAAAGTAAGCACAGAGGAAAATAAGGGTGAGAGTAAGAGTTAGAAATGGACAAGTGAATAGGTAAGAGCGCGAGAATTAGGGCTTTATACCTTCTTGTCTAAGTTGCCCATTTAACCTAATAGGTCAGGCAGTTCTAAGCTATTTGGGTTTCATTTGACCCATGTGAGGTTGGGGCCTTTATTTTAATTCCAAAGGTCCTGAAAGCACATTTTTGGGCTTTCCATCAAGAAAATGTTCTTCTGAGGAATATTTTACTACCTTTTGAGGAAAGAAAGTATGTATTGAAGGAATATTATATCTTCGAAATGAATAGGTTACTTTGAATCCACCATTTGCTAATATATTAATGAGTTTTGAAATTAAAGGTTCACATATTAGCAAGTACAAACCATGAAATTGGAAAAGAAAATAAATCCATATTTTAATTTTAGAGGTTTTGAAAGCAAATTTTTGGACTTGCTATCAAGAAAATTTCCTACAAAGGAATATTTTACTACTCTTTTGAGGAAGGAAAGTGTGCTTCAAAGTGCTGGACTTGGCTTGAAAATGAATAGGTTACTTTGAAGCCAGTATTTGCTAATATGATAGTGAGTTTTGAGATTAAAGGCTTGTTTATTAGCAAATATAAGCCATGAAATTGGCAAAAAGAAACCTATATTTTAATGTCAAAGGTTTTGGAAGCACATTTTTTACTTTTTACCAGAAACATTTCCTTCAAGGAATACTTTAGTACCTTTTGAGCAAGGATATTATGCTTCAAAACACTTGACTAGGCTTCGAAATAAATGGGTTAGTTCAAAACTAGTATTTGCTAGTATGTGAACAAGTTTGAGGTCAAAAGACATGCATATTGAAAAATACAAACCATATAATTGGAAGCAAGAAACCCATATTTTATTAAATAAATAAATGATTACATTGAGGGGCCTATTTGGTTGTATTCTCAATTTCATAAAAATAAGGAATGGAAAAGGTTACGAGGTCATGGAACTTGGTCAGACAAAACTCAATGAATATATGTTCTTTCTCTAACTTTTCCTCTATCCTATCTAATTGGGGTCTCTCTAGCTGGTGCACCCTTGTTTGGTAAAAAAGCTGCTAGGCCTTCATCTCAAATTCTATTTGTTTCAGTGCCTTCTCCACCTCATCAATCCCATCCATATTGGCATCCTCTCCATAAATTGAATCATGGTTCGTGAAGTCTTCATATTTTTCAAGGATATTCTCTGCTTCGTATTGGGTTTGAATATGAGTGGCAGAGATCTCTTTCAACGATTGGCTAGTGGCCAAGGCATTTTTGTGTTAGTTGAGCAGGAGGGGAAGTTGGTCCAAGAAGGTATGGAGTTCTGTCTGGGTCACTGGATTGAGGGTATGGTTTCAAGAGACTATATCACAAGCCCACAGAAGGTTCTTGTCATGACTCGAACCCACCCTTATGGGTTAAGGTCATAACCGGCTAGTAATCAAGAAATTACTTGCGGCCTCAAACTTGATTAAACATATTTCAATAAAAATAAGGGCCCAAAACGGAAGCAGATTTAAATTTTTTTTTTCCAATGAGTGTGGACTCACCTTTTTTCACGTCTCACCTTTCGGAAAGGGTTTGAAAAGAAGGCCTCACAGTTTGGACTCCTGCGGTTCTGAATCTAGTCTCACAAGTGCAATGTGAAACTGATAATCACCAAAGAGTCCGAATCCGACAAACCTTTTTGGAAAATCGATTTTAAATCAAATAATGCCAAAATTGGACTGCTTTTTTAGATACAGAGTCGCCACCTAAATATTTTGTTTTGGAGAAATTTAGGAAACCCTGACTCGTGCCAAATGCCACGTGTTTGTCATCACCAAAGTTGTCTCGGCTTGGGAACTTAGGTACGAAGGGGAAAGGTCATGAAATGAGCACCCCCGCTCGCCTGATCAAAGATCGGCCTCTACTAATCATGATATGTGCTTTTATAAACATTATGTGTTCTTATTCTGGTTATTAGCTAACATTACTATGTGACGCGCACAAGCAAGTATAGACTAGTCACAAGACTTAGAACAAATTCAACTCATGTTTGTTTTCGAAAAATAGTTTGAAGTTGCCACCCTCAAGTGGGCTTAAAAGTGCAAATTTGCCACCAAACATAGTGGGCTTAAAATGCACATTCGTTGAATCGTTCCAATTCAAACAATAAGCCTTCATCCACAGACATTCATGCAGTTTAGTATTTAAGCACATAGCCTCATGGCAAGCATGCGAAACATGGCAATATGACAGTCACACTCATGCAAGGTATGCTAAAGCATAAAACTTACCGAGTACTCCAAGCCAAAAAAAAAACTTAGTTAGAAAAAAAAAATGCAAGATTCTAACTATGCAAGATGCCTAATGTAACACATGCAATATGTAATTAATAGGCTTGGCTACTAATATGGCATATGAATCGATTTGAACAACATGCGATAAACAGTATTCAAATAAGATATTGAAATTGCAATGTAGTTTGAATGATGCGCCAAGCCTCGGTGCATGCAAGACAAATGAATGGATGCAAACATGTGATATGCTAATTGAAACATGACCCTAATCTAACCATCGAAAGTGATTAAATAAAAGAGAGAAAGATGTGGGGTTGGAAGACATACACACACGCACGCACATTTATTACAACATTGTGCCCTCGCGAAGGAGGGTCCGAATGAATAAGCTAGTCAACTAGCTACACTAATTAAGTTAACTAATACAACACTTGAAATGAATTAACTAACTATTCAAAGCTAATTAATTATTACAAAGCGGAATCGAATAACTAGTTACACTAACTAATTAATTACAACACTGGAATTAACTAGCTATTCTAAGCTAACTAAAGCAATTAAATAATTAACTATCTAAGGTAATTAAATATTACAGCACAACTAATTAGCTACAACTAATTGAATTATTACAACACAATTCATTATACTAATGAAACAATTAAATGACAACGCATTTGATGTGAGCACCAAGGAAGATGGATGGAGGTTGCATGTGCATCGCCCGAAAGCTGCTCTGTTTGCCTCAGACTGCTTCTGTTTCACCTTCAACCACTGCCTCTGTTTTTGCAAAACTGCATTACTGGCCAAACACCAAGGGCCAGTCGTGCATTACTGATAGCCAACTGGGCCTACAGAGGGTCGGCCGTGCGTTGATTTGGTACAAACTCTGTTTCTGTGCTCTAAGGTGAAATTAATGCAGATAGAGCATTTTCAAGCTCTGTTTGTCTTTCCTTCCCTCTCTGTCATGGGAAAGCCTCAAGAGAAGAAGAATGGAATCATTCCTAATGACATCAATGAGCAATTGATTGCTTGATGCTTTAGGACATGATCTTGGACAAAATCAATAAATGTAATACAAATGGACCACCCCTCCCTTTTTCTCATGGAATGAACTCCAAAAAGGAAGTTGAGACGCTTCAAGGACATCAAAAACACCATGAATTGATGCTTGATGACCCTTGACACAAGGAACTTGGCATAACGTCCGGCCAAGTTCAAGCTTTGCAAGCCATTTTCTTTAAGTGTGTTGAACCAAATTTTAAACCAATTTTATTAGGCCTTGTTATTCATTAGTTCATTTGTCCAAATGTGATGTTAAGAGTCCTCTAAACAAGAAATAACGTCAAACAAGAGGTCTCTCTAAAACATGAGAGAAAGTCTACACCGTTGACAATGAATCTCCTAAGAGATTAAGCCATGAAGTGTAGGCCATTCTTACATGTTTTGAGCAACCTCGATCGGTTGAAATCATTCTCAAATACAAATGATAGATAGTTGATTGATTGTTTAGAGTGAGACTCTCAGCATGGAAATAGAGCAAATGAAAGCTTAGAACAATACACTATAAGCCATGCATGCAATTTATGAGACAACACATGAACTAACCAAAGCATGGAACAATTTTAAAGGCCATGGAAACCCTAAAACAGCCCCTAAAAGGGTAAAAACAGTGCTGAAATTACACTACAAAAATCAAAAAAAAGCAAGCAAAATAGGAGAGAATTAAAGCTAGTAAGCAAGCTTAAGGAGGGGTGGCTAAGCCCTCTACTTTTTGGACCTCAAAACCATATATTTTAGCCTTTCAAAACTCTGAAAATTAATATGAATACTAAGGGAAGAGGGTGAAAAGGAGAAGAGTTTAGGTTATGAAATAAAGGTGTAGAAAGAGCAAGCTCCTTCTACCCTTTTGGTAACCCTTCCAACTCAACTCCAACACCTCAAATGAGCTCAAAAACAATCAAAACAACAAGAATGCTGGTGTAGAGAACAAAAATGTAAGCAAGAAAATAGAAAGCAAGCTTATACCTTTCTAGAAGCTAGCTTGCTTTTAGAGTTTCAAACTCAAATTTAATGCACTCTCAAGCTTGAATTGCACTTCCTCAAGATCAACCAAGGCCTTGGTGACTCTCTTGTAAAGTGAAATTTCACTATGCCATGTGAGTGAAATTTATATATTTTCCAAGACATAATATTTAGCACAATGAAATTTCTCTAAATTAGTGAAAGTCATAATCAAAGTTAATGAAATTTCACTAACTAATTCTAGCGAAAATTTGAAATCAATGAATGTCCAAAGAAGAAACATACAAATCAAACAATATAACAAAATATCTATCAATTAACAACATGTAAATCAACTAAATCTATTTAAAAATCAACATATAACAAAAAAATAATGATGTTGGGGAGAGAGAGAGAGAGAGAACAATCAATCGGATATGAACTAAAAATGTTTGGACAACGTTGGATGGACAGTGTTGAAAAGAGAGAAATAGCAAACAAAGAGATTAACTAAATTTGGATTGGACATGTGCGAATTGTAGTGGATGCCGGTTAACGGTAGAAAAAGATGCGGCGGTGACAGTAAAACAATGTTGGTGGATATAGTGACGATAATAGAAGTGGTGGCGGTGATGGTTGATATGGTAGTGCAATGTTGTGGATAAATTGCAAATACACTCCTAATTTTTTTTTTTTAAAATACAGATTATCCCTTATGATTTTGGAAATTATAAATATTTCATTGTCAAAATTTTTTATTTAATAGAAGTAATAGAAAAAGTAAAATTTCTAATTACTTTTCTATA
Organism: Camellia oleifera; assembly: GCA_022316695.1. Lineage (NCBI taxonomy): Eukaryota > Viridiplantae > Streptophyta > Magnoliopsida > Ericales > Theaceae > Camellia > Camellia oleifera. The sequence goes on along the minus strand of CM039308.1, from coordinate 154,310,755 downwards.
TGACAATAAAATTATATGAATTATTAATTAAAATATATTTCTAACATCATTAAGATTATTAATTGACTTTATGATCTATTAATAAAAGGAAAAATTCGTTATGCGATTAAAAAACTTAAAAGGGCAGAATGTAATTTGCAGAACCACTGAAGTAAAATAAAAAAAAGTCTAGAGAAAAGTATAGGAATTTCTGACCATTTATATTGAAGTTTATCCTATTTGAATTTCAAAATCTAGGAATTTTAACTAGCAAGCCAATTAGGATGGATCCCTTAAAAATAAAACAATTGGCTTTGTTTTTAGAGACTTACTCGTAGGTCATAATAGGTGAATTTATTATCCAATAAGTCCTATGATAATTAATAACATTTTTCATCAAACACTATTAAAAAATGTTATTGATTGTTAATTTTCAACGACAATTTGAAAATTGTCACAAAAAATGTCACTAATTATAAGCTTTAATGATAGTTTAAAAAAATTGTCATAAAAAATGTTACTAATTTTCAACTTTCAGCGATAGTTTGAAAAATTCATCACAGAAATATGTCACTAATTGTAAATTTTAGTTACAATACATAAAAATCGTGACAAAAAAAAGTCATTTTTAGCGACATATGCAAAAAATAATCACAAAAAATTATTTTTAGTGACGATTTTATTGGGACTTATTTTCAATAAGACTTGATGGGAATTAAGTCCAACTATTAAGATCTATTGGTAGTTTATCCTTCTTTTTATTCTTTTTTGGATAACTTGCAAATACATTCCTAAGATTTTCTTAAAATATGAATTGTCTCACGTGATAAATTTTGGAAATTTAATAGAAGTAACAGGAAAAGTGAAATGTCTAACTAATCTTTTACACAACAATAAAACTATATGAATTATTAATTAAAATATATTTATGATGTCATTAAAATTGTTTATTGACTTTATGATTTAATAATAAAATGGGTCATTTGTTATGCTAGAAACTTAAAGGGACGGAATGTAATTTGCAAAATCACGAGGCTAATTTATATTTTAAACAAATCTCAAGATATGTATTTGTAATTTACTCTTTTTTTAATACTTTTTTTTTTTTTTTTGTATTTATGATTTTTTTTTTTTTTTTACTTTTAGATCTTTATAAATCGGGACAATTACAAGTCAATGAAATAGATTAAAAAAAAAAAAAAATTACGCAGACATGGAGGGTACAATTCAGACTAACACCCCCATGTTTTACAATTTTTTTTTAAGTTTTGTAGCCTGCATTGTTATTTACCTTTATAAATTTGGTGGACGTGGAACTTAGAAAAAAATTGACACAAATTAAAAATGAAAAAACACCACACAAAACACAAAATTATTGACAAAAAATGTCTCTTTTAGCTTGATCTCAAATTCATATTTTTACAGATTTTAGGTAACCGAACCTTTCCATCTTAGCTACTTGTTCATCGATCAATTGAAACCCAAAAATATGCGGAGGAAGTGTTTGATCACCGTGACGATCCCTTCAACATCCCCACAACCCTTTTTGTTCTTTCCTTTTTTTGCTTTCTCATCCTCAGCTGCACCAAAGTTAGCTCGGATTCTCTGTTATATGTCTGCCCAAACACAACTTACAATCCCAACAGCACATACCAAACCAACCTTAACACCCTCATCTCTGTTCTCTCCTCTAATTCCACCACCACCACCACCACCGGCCTCTCCAACTTCACCGCCGTTCTCAACCCCCCCGACATAGCCTACGGCCTCTTCCTCTGCCGTGGTGATGTTTCCACCGCTGTCTGTCAAGCCTGCGTCTCTACTGCTACTAAAGAAGTAGTCCAAAAGTGTCCCAATTCTAAGGTTGCCACGATTTGGTACGAAGGGTGCATATTGCGATACTCGTACAAATCTATCTTCTCCTATGTGGATCAGACAATTGCACTTAGTTTGGTTAATGTGCAAAATGTAACAGAATTCAACCGATTTGTAGATCTTGGGAAGTGCAATGGATGATATAGTTACTGGGGTTTCCTCTTCTTCTTCGGATAGTCGGTATGGCAAGAATTTGCAACTAAAGAAGCTAAATTTACACCGCTTCAAACACTGTATGGGCTCGTACAGTGCACGCCGGACCTATCTAGTTCTGATTGCAATAATTGCCTTAGATAAGGTATCTCAAATTTGGCTAGTTATTGTCTGGGAAAGCAAGGTTTAAGATTTTGGTATCCAAGTTGTGTTGTCTGGTATGAGTTGCGCCCCTTCTATAACGCCACCGCCACTGCCACTGCACTGCCGCTTTCACCGGTTCTTCCTCCTCCTCCTCTAGGTCCTCCTACAAGCAATTTAGGTAAAATTAAACCCTATATGTTATTGGTCATCATTTAGAGATCAAAATTATTCATTTTGTAAGATTATTAAATAGATTACACGCATATTAAATGATTTATTGGATATCAATAATTAGATAATTAGAATGAGATTTGATTTAAATAATGGAAACTACTTTGTCTCCAGTCCACCAAAAAGATCGAACGCAGAGGCTGTTCAACCCTTTAGGGGGCCCAAGGTAAAATCTTAAATTGAGGCCTTTTACTATTTAAATTTAATAATAATTTTCCATATTTTATTTTCATGTAAAATTATTTTTCTTCTTTTTGTGATGCAAAATGATCTCATATTTTTTGAAATTGTTCAAACTTAAACTCAATTGAAGAAATAATTAGATCTATTATATATGTATATATATGAATAATTAATTTTAACAGAGTTTTCAGTAGATTGCATTGTCTTGTCATTAATAATTCTCATCAAACCGTATTTTTTTTTTATACAAATTATATATATTTTAATATAAGAAGATAAATGAATAGAATGGGAGACATTTATAGAGTATTCCTACAATTTTTTATTTTATTTTATTTACTTCCGATATATAATTTTTTAGATTCTTACAAAACTCTTGCGCTGTGTTTGGATTATAAATTTGAACGAAAATTTGAAAAGGAAAAGAAAAATAAAGAAAAATATTATCGTATGTTTTATTTATACAGAACTTTTTTTTTTCTTTTCTTTTTAAATCTCTACCAAAATCTATGATGCAAACACAATCTTAAAATTTCTTGTGAGTCCCTTATTTACACTAAATTAAAAATCAATAAAACTGAACCATAGCATGTAATTTTTTTTGGTTCCTTAATTAATAAAATTGAAGTGTTCAATTTAATGATAAATTTTCTTTAACTCTAGTTGAACCAAACCAAACCTGCTTATATCCTTAATAGAGACTGAAACATAAAAGATTGAAAGAATTATGCTGGGGCTTATATATAAAAGCAATAAGGACTTTTATTACCACATATGTGGCTTTTGTATACCTGAAGTCCATAAATACACACAAATTATGGGGCCTCTCGTAAGGGTGAGGCCTAAAGCAGCTGCCTATATGGCCTAAGGGTAAGGCCGGCCTTGAACAAACGTTCCAGTTCAGCCCATAGACCCAATACAAGTCCTATTTAGATAATTTGATGTGTAAATATTTTAAATCTCTTCTTATACATTGTTCATCAAAAACATAATAATAAATTGCAAGATCATTTGTTTTGGGTACGTAGATCAATTATTTATTACAAGTTTGTCTTCCAATCATGTTCTTAACTTTGAATTTCAAATTTATAGTTTTTTCGTACTTGATTTCTGTTAGGTCCCTTTCTTGTCAAATCCGGTGACAAAACTTTGTGCCTAATCAAAATGTAATTTTTGTATTTTTGTACTGTCCGCTCGAGCGGGGCCATGTGCGCTCGAGCGGAGATTGGTGGCACTCAGTATCTAGAAGGGGCTGCAGAAGTACTGAAGGATGTAATTTTACGCTCGAGCGGAAGAGGAAGCGCTCGAGCGTACATCAGTTTTATTACACACAGTTTTTGTTCAGTCCGCTCGAGCGGAGAGTGTAGCGCTCGAGCGGAGATCGCGGGATTCGTAATCCGGATTGGCTTCAAGTGTTTGAGTTCTTCTAGATCTGGGACTCCTTTGGTTCTCTATAAGAAGATGGTTTTTTTCTCTCAAACAAAACTAACTTTTCTAGATCAGATTCAAGTATTCTAGACTTTTGTTTGTAGTGTCCTTCTGAGAGTTTGGTGAGTTTTCTTTGATGTTCTTGAGAGAGTTCTAAAACTCATGAGTTGAAATTCATACATCAAAGAGGTTGATACTTAATATTCACGAGTGTTCTCTTCGGTGAAATCCGAAGATCATTACGTGAAGTTTCAAAATGTGTTTTGTTTCTTTACGTAGTCGTTAATTCGACAAGTGAAGTTGAGGTGTGGAACCAACTTCAGAATCAGTTCCGTGGCGAAGGCGTGGTGAAAGAGTTACAGAAGATTCAGAGACAAATTGACTGGTTTGGGTAATTTGTATGATTTCTTTGTAACCTTGTAGTCCTTCTATAGTGGATTGATTAGTGGCGGTTCGCCCGTGGTTTTTGATTACAATTGAAGGTTCTTCAATTGTGGTTTTTCCACGTAAAAAATCGATTGTGTTGATTTATTATTTATTCCTAAAAAACAAACAAACTAAAATCACATTCGTAAGTGCTTGATGATTTTAGATTGAGTGTTTTTGGAATTTTTGGCTTTGGAATATTTTAATCCTTATCTAATCACGAATCACATAGGATTTTCAATTGGTATCAGAGCGGGTCACTTTTTGTTTTTTCAAAACTATAGGAGTGTGATTTTGTGTGACTAGTTTTATGGATTCTATTCGTGAAGGTAACTCGACTCATAGACCCCCTTTACTAGACGGTACAAACTATTCTTATTGGAAAGCTCGCATGAGAGCATTTTTAAAATCTATCGATGAGAAAGTTTGGCACTGCGTTGTCTTTGGGTGGAGTGAACCTACTGTCACTATAGATGGCATTGATATTCCTAAACCTCTAGATAAATGGGACACAACTGATTATCAGAACTCGAGTTGGAACAGCAAGGCTCTCAACTCCCTCTTCTGCTCTGTCACACCTGAAGAATTCCGTCGAATTTGCACGTGTGAAATAGCAAAAGAGGCGTGGGATATTCTTGAAACAATTCACGAAGGAACTACCTCTGTCAAAAGGTCAAAACTTCAACGTCTCACATCTGCCTTCGAAACCCTTTTTATGCGCGATGATGAGACGTTTGATGATTTCTATGCAAAACTCAGTGATATCGTGAATTCCTGTTTCACTCTCGGTGAAAAAATCCCGGAAGCTAAAGTTGTGGGAAAAATTTTGAGGTCCCTTCCCGAGAGGTTCCAATCAAAGGTGACAGCCATTGAGGAGGCTCAGAATGTTGATACCCTCAAGCTCGATCAATTGGTTGGAAATTTGCAGACTTATGAAGCACACCAAATTTCTAAGAAAAAGCAAAAAGAAAGTATGGCTTTCACAAGTACTCATGAGACTGCAAAACCTCCGGAGACTGAATTTGATTTAGAGTCTGAGATGACGGCTATGCTTACAAAACAGTTTAAAATTTTTTTTAAAAAGAAGCCTAATTTCAGAGCCCCTATTTCAAAAGAGAAGAGTCATGACAAACCCAAAACTTTTCCACCAAAATTAGCTCAAACTACTGAAAAGAAGGTTGTTAGGGGGCTAGGGGTCAAGTGCTTTGAATGTCAAGGGTTTGGCCACATATCCCTTGAATGCCCTACGAAAAAGAATCGGAAAAAAGTCTACACCGTAACTTGGGATGATGAAAGCGGGTCGGAGCAAGAACCCGAAGAACTTGAATCTGGTGAAGATGGGGATAGTGCTTTCATGGCATTTTGGGCCACGGTTTCTCAACCTCTTCCAAAGCCTTCGGGATCAGCCCGTGGTCAGAACTTGCATCATGCTCCCACCTTTGATGGGACCAACTACCTGTATTGGAAAATCAGAATGAGGGCTTTTCTGAGAGCCTTTGAACCAGAAGGTTGGCAAACCATTGAAGAAGATACAGAAAGTGCAGATAACCCGGGCAATTAGAGAGCCCTAATCATTATTCGTGGAGCAATTTCTAATGAAGAACAGCAACGGGTCGTTCACTGCACAAAGGCTAAAGATGTATGGGAAATTCTGAGCCAATTCCATGAAAGAGGAGATTCACCTCCACCTCCATCCAACGACTTGTCTGCCTTGGTTGCCAGATTGGATGAGGTTAAGAAGAATGAGGAGCAAAGAGAGGATGATGAACTATCTGAAGACATTGATGAGATCAATGGTGAAGAACTACAACAAGCTTACGAGAAGCTGTACGAGGAATCTCTGAATTTGTCTAAAACCAACGACAAACTCTCTCTCAAGCTCAAAACATGCGAGAGTGAGAATGTCCGGCTCAAAGGAGAACTCTTGACAGCAAAGCAGAATGTCATCAAGATCTCAAGTGACAGGCAAGACTTATGTGGAAAACTTCTGTCCTGTGAAACTGAAAGGAATGAACTTCTGAGGGTGTATTCCACATATGAAGAAAAGCTTGAAAGTCTTGAGCTGTCACAAGCTGCATTGGAAGAAAAAGTCAAACAGAAAGATGAAGAACTCCGTATTGCTCGAGCAACAATCGCCATGTGGAACAAAGGTTCCAGATCTCTAGAAGACATTCTCGGGTCTCAACAAATGGGTTCTGACAAAAGAGGGCTAGGCTATGGTGCGACAGCTCAAAAGGGACAGGCCTCTACCTCACACAACTTGAAGACTCAAGCAAAGGGAAAATTGAAGGTAGACCAAGATGACTCTTTTCATCATCAAGCAAAAGCAACTAAGATAGCCAACAAAAGGGAGGTAAAACCTGTTTTTGTTTGTCATCACTGTGGTAGGTATGGCCACATTCATCCTTATTGCTTTGAACTGTTTGGTAAGGTGTCTCAAAAGGGCAGAAATTCTAATACTTTTTGGGTTAGGAGACAGCCTTACATGTCTAGGCGGAACACCAAGACTAAAAAGATTTGGGTTAGAAAAGATGACTTGACTTGTTTTGTTGCTCACACTGCTCTAAAAGCACGTGACTCACACATGTGGTATCTTGATAGTGGGTGCTCTCGTCATATGTCCGGTAACAAATCCTACTTCACCTCCCTTGAAAAATATGAAGGAGGAATTGTTACCTTTGGAGATGGCGGCACTTCTAGAGTCATTGGTAAGGGCTCTATAAGTGTTGCGGGTCTTCCCAAGCTAGATAATGCCTTACTTGTTGATGGCCTTAAAGCTAATCTTTTGAGCATTAGTCAAATGTGTGATTCCCATCATGAAGTATTGTTTTCAAAAGATAAATGTGAAATTTTGGATAAAAAAGGAAATACTGTCTTACATGGGGTTCGCACATCTGATAACTGCTATGGGATTCTTACTACTAATGATCTCACTTGTCATTCTGCCATCATAAGTAACATTGATCTGTGGCATCAAAGATTAGGTCACATGAATTTCAAAGACCTAACTAAGATAGCCAACAAAGAACTTGTGAGAGGAGTACCCAAACTGGGTAAGAATTTGAGCCATGTGTGTGGACCATGTCAGCTTGGCAAGCAAACCCGTGCTCCGCACAAAAAGGTGAACAGCTTTACAACCAAACGTCCTCTTGAATTAGTTCACATGGATTTAATGGGTCCTACTCGCACTGAAAGCATTGGAGGTAAAAGATACATTTTTTTAACTGTTGATGATTTTACTCGTTTCTCATGGGTAAATTTTTTAAGGGAAAAATCTGATACGTTTGATGCTTTCCAGGCTTTAGTTCTTAAAATCCAAAATGAACAAGGTGTTCCCATTGGGCGTATCATAAGAATCCGAACTGATCATGGTTGTGAATTTGAAAATAGTTCGTTTTCGGATTTTTGTGATATGCATGGAATTAAGCATGAGTTTTCAGCACCTATTACTCCACAACAAAATGGAGTGGTTGAGAGGAAGAATAGAGTTGTTCAAGAAATGGCTAGGGTCATGCTCCTTAGTAAGAGTCTTCCTCCAAAGTTTTGGGCCGAAGCCTTAAATACTGCTGTTTATGTCATAAATCGTGTGTATTTAAGGCCCGGCACTTTACAAACTCCTTATGAATTGTGGAAGGGTATGAAACCTAATGTAAAATACTTCAAAACTTTTGGGAGTAAGTGTTACATCTTCAAAGATAGAGAGCCCTTGGGCAAATTTGACTCCCGGAGTGATGAAGGTATTTTTCTAGGGTATTCAACCAATAGTAGGGCTTTTCGAGTCTATAACCTGCGAACTTCATCATTAATGGAATCTATCAATGTGGTTATAGATGACACAGGTTCACCTACTTCAGCAACAAATGAGAATGACAATGCTGAGTTTCCAAGCTTGGATACGGAATCACAAAATCAAGGAGATGCTGCGGCTCAATCACAAGAAATTGCTACAGCACCATCCTCACAGGTAAGTTCAAGTCCAAAGAGTGCTCAAAAGAACAGCACTCCGGTTCCTCCTGTCACCCAAAGTCCTGAACTCAAACCATCAGCAAGGGTGAAACTGAATCATCCAGTTCAACAGGTAATTGGGAGTGTTTCAGATCGAATGAAAACCCGAAGACAGATTCGGGATGAGGTATCACATATGTGTTATGTTTCTTTGATTGAACCTAAGAATGTTAAAGAGGCCTTGCTAGATGATAGTTGGGTTAATGCTATGCATGAAGAATTAGGTCAATTTGAACGTAACAAAGTTTGGACTCTTGTTCCCAGACCTAGAGACATGAATGTGATAGGTACCAAGTGGATCTTTAAAAATAAATCTGATGAGAATGGTACTGTTGTAAGGAATAAAGCTAGGTTGGTTGCTCAAGGCTACACACAGGTAGAGGGTATTGACTATGATGAGACATTTGCCCCAGTTGCACGTCTCGAATCCATTCGCATTTTACTTGGTGTTGCATGTTTTCTTGGCTTTAAATTGTTTCAAATGGATGTGAAAAGTGCTTTTCTGAATGGGTACTTAAAAGAAGAGGCATATGTTGAGCAACCAAAAGGGTTTGAGGACCCTAAATGTCCTAATCATGTCTACAAGTTAGACAAGGCTTTATATGGGTTGAAACAAGCCCCTCGGGCTTGGTATGATAGACTTACTACCTTTCTTCTTGATAATGATTTTCAAAGGGGTAGTGTGGATAAGACATTATTTGTGAAACATACTAAGTCTCATATTCTTGTTGCTCAGATATATGTTGATGATATTGTGTTTGGTTCCACTGCTGATCATCTTGTGAAATATTTTTCGGATTGCATGACACATGAGTTTGAGATGAGCATGATGGGGGAGTTGTCTTATTTCTTGGGTCTCCAAATTAAACAGTCTCCTTCGGGTATATTTGTTTCTCAATCTAAGTATGCTAAAAATCTTGTGTCAAAGTTCGGTCTTGAGTCTGCCAAACATGCACGCACTCCCATGAGCACCACTCTTCACCTTTCCAAAGATTCCTCTGGTGTTGATGTTGATCCTACCCTTTATAGGAGTACGATAGGGAGTCTTTTGTATCTCACAGCAAGTCGTCCTGATATTTCCTTCAGTGTTGGTGTCTGTGCCCGTTACCAAGCCAATCCTAAAGAGTCTCACCTTCTTGCAGTAAAACGCATCATCAAGTATGTTAATGGGACCTTGGGGTTTGGGGTTTGGTTTTTCACTGATACTACAGCTGAAATTACTGGTTTTTCTGATGCCGACTGGGCAGGGTGTGCTGATGATAGGAAAAGTACATCCGGGGGGTGTTTTTACCTTGGGAATAATCTGGTTTCTTGGCATAGTAAAAAGCAAAATGCTATCTCTCTGTCTACTGCTGAGGCTGAATACATTGCTGCAGGGAGTTGTCGTGCCCAAATGTTGTGGATGAAGCAAATGCTTCATGATTATGGAATAGAACAGAACACTCTCACTCTTTTTTGTGATAACACAAGTGCCATAAACATTTCAAAAAATCCTGTCCAACACTCTCGCACCAAACACATCGACATCCGTCATCATTTTATTCGGGAGTTAGTGGACGAAGGCCTTGTTGTTTTGGAACATGTTTCTACTGAGCATCAAAAAGCTGATATTTTTACAAAACCCCTTGATCTTCTTCGATTTGAGTATCTTAGAAAGACCTTGGGTGTAATGTCTCAGTAACTAGGTTGTTTCCTGTGAGGTGAGTGTGAGTGGTTGGCATACTGTTCTTAGATGGGATAATCTATGATTGAGTTTTGATATCTTTACATCAAATTTTATATGAACACTGCTCATGTTGCATACAAGATTTGTTTTATCCTTGTTCATAACTCATTCTGAATGCCCATACTCATTTACTTCATGATCTCATTCTGTACACATCCTTGAGATAAACTGTTGCAGGGGTTTCCGCACAAGTGATCAAAGTTCTCTATGGACCACTGACAGTGTTTCTTGTACTCTTTCAGAGGAATTGACCTATACTGGTATATCATGGGTGATGTTAAGTCTCTTAACCATCTACCATCTTATTTCACTTCCATGGTTTCTCCCTCAGTACATGATTCTCGGGCATTAGGAAAAGGCTACCTCAGAGGCACCAACCAGGCCATCATTTTGATTTCATTCTTCTCTGGTTGGTCTCCATACTCTTGAGCGTGTATGCCACCAGTGAGTGCCCACAAGAAAGAAAAGTTTAAAAAAAAAAAAAAAAAAATATTATATCATTGTCTGAGGGGGAGCTTCCGCTTTTACTCAACAAATACCCCGTGATTCCCAGTGGTTTGACTTTTCTCTGTGATGGGCAGTTACTCTTGTTGGAGGTCCAGCCATCCGATCACTACCAGGATTAACTCTAGCTTTGTGGCTCTCAAGGATTGCACACACACACATCATTTATATGAGCTCTCATGTGTGTTTTTGAGTTATGCATTCTCATGATACGTATGGCTTTGATTTAATACTGTCTGTTTCATTCATGAGCTGTTGTTTCATCTCTTTTCTCAAATTTTCAGGCCTCAGTATTGATGGATATTCTTGCCCTTGTGGAATAGTATGTCAACTGGTCATCTTACATGTTACAGGACTTCCTAGTTGTTTTTATTTTAAAAAAAAAAAAAATTTGTTTTTCCGCTCGAGCGTACTGTTCTACGCTCGAGCGTATTTTTCTCTCTTGCAGCAGTTTGACAGTTCTGAGGGATGGTTTTTTGCGCTCGCGCGGTCTTCTTCGCGCTCGAGCGGGAGTCAGTTTGCTTTGATCTACGCTCGAGCGGTACTATTTACGCTCGAGCGGAGACATTTCATATAAGTTCCCTCGCTCGACTCTTCAGGTCCTATTTTTTCCCTCTTTGCCTTCTCTTGCTCTAGGGTTTTTTGGTGGCTTGCTTTGTGGTCGTTTTTTGGTCTCATTCCTCCTTCTTCTTGCCGATTTGCTCTTAGGTAAGTGTCTCCCTCTCTTATTTTCCTTCTTTGCTGTAATTTCGGCCATGGTTAATGGTTGTTTTTGAGTTTTTTTATTTCGTATTTGGGTCTATGCTTTTTGCATTCTTCTTCCACACACTCTCATTCTGTTCTTTGTAGGTTTAATTTGGTCCTCTACATGTTTTTGTGTGTCTTTAGAATTTGGTTTTGCTCTTGTTTGTGTCTCTGTTTGGGTATCACTCGGTTGGGGGTTGTTTGGGTCTGTTTTTTTTTGTAATGCTCATACTTGCCTGGTTCAGGATTGATTATGCATTTCCACACCCCACATGTCTTTTATCATGTTATAATGTGATTGCCCTGTTTCATGTAATTTTGTTTCATACATTGAGTTTGTGGAATGTGATTGCCCTGTTTCCTGTCATTTTTTTTTCTTACATTGAGTTTATGTTTCACTGGTTGTCATCTTTTAATTCATGTTTAGCATTGGTTCTCATATTATTATTTCAGTTATTATTCTGCTCTTGTTACTAATCCTTTGTTGGTTTTGGTTTGGCTTGGTTTTTGGGTTTGTTGGTTTGATTTGGGATTGTGGTTGTTATACTGTCTCCCTCCGTCATGTCTACTTCTACCTCTGCTCCTAAGCGCCGTAAGGCTGCTGTGTCTCGACCCACCTTTAACTCTGTTTGGTTTGAATCTCTTAAACAATCCAAGTCTTTTTATAAATCTTTTGAGTCCCGAACAGTTCATCTAGAGCGTAATGTCCAGGCCGATACGTTTGAGTCCATTCGTATACGTCCTTTATTTGATCCTCTGGGGGGTGATCTTGTTTTGTCATTCTCGGGGCGTCAAAACCTCGATTGGGTTCGGGAGTTTTACTGTAATATGGAGGGGATTGTTGATCATGAGCCAGCTTTTACCACTTGGGTTAGATCTAAATCCATTTCTGTCACCCCTGCCTTGATCCGTTCACTTCTTCACATTGAGCAGGGCTTTCCCGAATACTACCCTTTCCCCGTTCCCGATCGCCCTACCTGCAATTTTGATGATGTTGCCCGGGAGTTGTGTGGCGTTGCTCGCCCGTGGCCTAAAGGCGATTTGCTTAAACAGTTTGAACTCCTTCCCGAGTTTAGACTGCTTAATCTGATAGTTTGCGCCAACATTCTTGTGACTACTCATTTCTCCGAGGTCAAACAAGACCAAGGATTTATTTTGTCTTGCATTGCCCGACATCGATCCATTGACCTTGCGTCTCTTATCATCCGAAAGATGATTGGTGTCTCTGGGCATAAAAAGCTCGGCCTTCCTTATGGTTGCTTGATAAACCGTCTTTTGTCTGATCTTGGCACCCTTGTCTTAGATGATGATGAGTTTGCTTTCCCTTCGCGTCCTTTTACCAAGAAAACCGTCTCTCAAAGTCGGGCTCATATTAGGGGAGAGTCATCTAGGGTTGGTCCATCTGCAGGGATTGCTGCTGGTCTCGCCGAGGAGGCTGAATATGATGCTGCTGATGCCGGAGATGGTGATGGTGGTGCGGCTCCTATTCCTCCTCCAGATTTTTCTCTTGAGTTTCAGCGGTTCGCGGAGACTGTGACCCGACGTTTGGATTTTCTCGATGCACGGTTTGATGCCTTTGACGGCCGTCTTGGTCACATGGAGCAGACTCTTGATCATCTTGTTCATCTCCTTCAGCCACAGCAGCCTCCACCTCCTAATGCTTGATTCTTGCTTCCCTGACAAAAAGGGGGAGAAGTTTGGTGGACAGTATGGACAGTTTGGTGATTTGCACAGATAGCTTTTGGTCACATTACACAGCTGTTGGAATTTTGGTAATTTGCACAGATAGTTTTTGGTCCCATTGCACAGATATAGCTTTTGGATTGATGGTATATTTCTTGGATATTTGTTGGTTTCCTTGATGATACATTTCTTTATTTTGGCTATAGTAGATATCATGTTTTATGTATTTCACATTTATCTTCTTCCACAGTTTTGTTTTGTATGTTGAATGATATGTCACAGGTGCAAAGTTAAAGGATTGTGATGTTGAAATTCTATGGATGTGTGCTTGTTCTAGATGTGTGATTGATAGAGTTTTTGAGAGGCTATATTTTGAGATGTTCTTGTACATTGTTTCCTTGTTTTTAGAATGTCTAGTGTATTTATGTTAAGAAACAATGTTTAGATAGGTTTTGTCCGGGAATTGACAAAGGGGGAGATTGTTAGGTCCCTTTCTTGTCAAATCCGGTGACAAAACTTTGTGCCTAATCAAAATGTAATTTTTGTATTTTTGTACTGTCCGCTCGAGCGGGGCCATGTGCGCTCGAGCGGAGATTGGTGGCACTCAGTATCTAGAAGGGGCTGCAGAAGTACTGAAGGATGTAATTTTACGCTCGAGCGGAAGAGGAAGCGCTCGAGCGTACATCAGTTTTATTACACACAGTTTTTGTTCAATCCGCTCGAGCGGAGAGTGTAGCGCTCGAGCGGAGATCGCGGGATTCGTAATCCGGATTGGCTTCAAGTGTTTGAGTTCTTCCAGATCTGGGACTCCTTTGGTTCTCTATAAGAAGATGGTTTTTTTCTCTCAAACAAAACTAACTTTTCTAGATCAGATTCAAGTATTCTAGACTTTTGTTTGTAGTGTCCTTCTGAGAGTTTGGTGAGTTTTCTTTGATGTTCTTGAGAGAGTTCTAAAACTCATGAGTTGAAATTCATACATCAAAGAGGTTGATACTTAATATTCACGAGTGTTCTCTTCGGTGAAATCCGAAGATCATTACGTGAAGTTTCAAAAGGTGTTTTGTTTCTTTATGTAGTCGTTAATTCGACAAGTGAAGTTGAGGTGTGGAACCAACTTCAGAATCAGTTTCGTGGCGAAGGCGTGGTGAAAGAGTTACAAAAGATTCAGAGACAAATTGACTGGTTTGGGTAATTTGTATGATTTCTTTGTAACCTTGTAGTCCTTCTATAGTGGATTGATTAGTGGCGGTTCGCCCGTGGTTTTTTATTACAATTGAAGGTTCTTCAATTGTGGTTTTTCCACGTAAAAAATCGATTGTGTTGATTTATTATTTATTCCTAAAAAACAAACAAACTAAAATCACATTCGTAAGTGCTTGATGATTTTAGATTGAGTGTTTTTGGAATTTTTGGCTTTGGAATATTTTAATCCTTATCTAATCACGAATCACATAGGATTTTCAATTTCTAACATAATCTGCTATATCAACCATAATTTTCACATGTGAGCTATTCTTTACTTGCTAACACTTTCAACAAAAAAGATTTTTACTTTTCTTGTTGATGCAGGAAAGGGTGGAATCTCATCACAAGTACTCATTGCCATCGTTGTCCCAATTGGAGTCTCTGTTTTGCTTTTCACTGTATGCTTCTGCTTCAAAAGTAGTAAAACAAAAGAAGAAATATGGTCCCATTGTAGAGGATAATGATGAAGAAAGAAAAAAGAAAATCTTTTGTTTTAACCATTTATTCTTCTACTAATAAATCAACAAATCCTTTACATTTACCTTTTGATTTGTCCAGTTGGGACTGAAATTACAACAGTACAATCCTTGCAATATGATTTGGGTACAGTTCAAGCTGCCACAAACAACTTTTCTGACCAAAACAAAATTGGTCTAGGTGGATTTGGACATGTCTACAAGGTTGGATGTCATTTGTAATTGTACATGATTTCAACGATGCAAAATACAGTAATATTATTCTACATGAATGAATTTTTAAAGTAATAGGTTCCATGACTATTTCTTACCATAAACCAATAAGCCTCACTAGTTTTATGTCTAGTGGTAAAAATTCATTTGTGTAAAACATTTTCTCAAGTGAAAATTTTGAAAAATTAGAAGTTTTAAAATTTTGGATCCAAAATTTAGAAATGTCATATATTCTCAAGGTATACTTCCTAACGGATCAGAGGTAGCAATGAAGAGGTTATCTGAAAACTCGGGGCAAGGTGCACTAGAATTCAAGAATGAAGTTGTATTGGTAGCCAAGCTTCAACATAGAAATCTAGTGAGGCTATTGGGATTTTGCTTAGAAGGAGAAGAAAAGATTCTCATTTATGAATTTGTCCCTGTTAGGTTTTTATTCTTGGCAATCCCGTTTGACAAAACTTCTTTTAGTTGTATTTGTATTCGTACTTTTATTTTAGTGAAGCTATGAGTTTTTAGACGCGAATCTAACCCGAATTGTGCCTTGCAGAGAAGTTTGCGATGTTAATACTTTCATGTTTGTCATTTCGCTGACTATATCGAGAATCGAGCTATTGAAGTTGCTTGTCCGCTTGAGCAGCCGTTTGTGCGCTCAAGCAGAGAATGTTTTGGTTCCAGAAATTTGACCTGTCTGCAAAAGCACTGGGAGTTGGGATTTTACGCTCGAGCGAACTTTCCTGCGCTTGAGCGAGGTCCGCTCGAGCGGCCATTCCTATGCTCGAGCGGAGATATTGCGATTCAGTTTTCTATAAATATATATTTTAGTCACACTACAACATTTTCTTAGTTTAGTGACATTTGAAAGTGCCACAAAACTAATCTTCTAATGACATTTTTTGGTCTTGTGGCATTTTGAACAAGTGCCATTTCTATCGGTGCCACGGTAGATACGAGTGCCACGGTAGATACTTGCAAGTATCACTGCATCATCATGGCTAAAAACTTTTAATGACATTTTAATGTCATGGTAGTTATTATTTGTGGCACTATTAAGCACCATTAAAAAAAGAGTTAGTGACACTTATAAGTGTCATTACACCATCATGACTAAAAGTTTTCAGTGACACTTTAATGTCATGGTAGGCACTATTCGTGACGCTATCAAGTGTCATTCATGACGATAATTCGTTGTAGAACAATTTGATCCGCTCTTGCAGAGACTTGAACCGCCAACCTCCCGCACCATAAATCTTATACACCATACTCTTCCCACTACACCTCTATAGCACCATATGATTATATATGCAACATTTATTATTTATATAGTACATACATCTATATTAATATAAAAGTATATGTATAAACATAATTATTTTATTGAACATAATTTATGTAAAATAAACTATTTACTAGTAAAATAAAAAAAGACCACTTTTGACGACTAAAAATATTTTTTGATCGCCAATTCTATACTTTTGGCTACTAATTATTTTTTAGTTGCTAAAAAACTTAACTTTTGTCGACCAAAATCGGATTTGGTCACCGAAGATGCACTTTCAGCTACCAAAATTTTGGTCGCCAAAAAATTAATTCCCGCCTTAGGATTTTAGTTCTCCCGCGCTAAAAATAACCACTTTTGGCAACTAAACTTATTTTTTAGTCGCCAATTATACACTTTTGGCTACTAAAATTTTTTTAGTCACCAAAAAGCTTTACTTTTGGCTACTAAAATTTTTTTAGTCGGTAAAACCCATATAATCAATGACCAAACTTATTTTTAGTCGCCAATTGTAGACTTTTGGCTACTAAATTTTTTTAGTTGCCAAAAAGCTTTACTTTGGGCTACTAAAATTTTTTGTGTCACTAAAACCCATATAATCAGCGACCAAACTTAGTTTTGGTCGGCAATTGTAGACTTTTGGCTACTAAAATTGTTTAGTCGCCAAAAAGCTTTACTTTTGGCTATTAATGCTGTTTTGGTTGCTGAAAGCTATACTTTCAGCGACCAAATTTTTTTTGTCAGGAAATTTAGTCGTCGAATATGTTTTTTCTTGTAGTGTATATTGAGTTTAATTTATTTATTTTTAATCATTTACTGCATTGTAAAAATTTTAAAAATATATTGACATTTTTTGTTTTTTCAAAAATGCCATTATAAGCTTGGAAAGTTTTTGACTTAGTGGCATTTCTCAAAATGCTGTAAAATATTTGTTTATGAAACTTTTCACCTAAGTGCCATAAAAAGTAATTTGCACCTACCTAGTGTCCTGATATTTTTTTAAAAATGCCATTGCTACTAAAGTTTAGTGACATCTGTTGGTAAATGTCACGAACATAATTTTTTGTGTCATTATTTTATAAAATGCCATAAAATTGATGTGACATTTCTTTATTGAAATGCCACTAGAGCTTTATATGTTTGTGGCTTTGTGGCATTTATCTAAATGTGTCACCAAAAATTATTTTTGTGGCATTTTCTAAAAACATGCCACTAATATAGTGTCACTAAAGTGTGTTTTTGTTATAGTTTTGTGACACTTGTTCATTGAAATGTCACTAGAGCCTTTTATGTTTGTCGTTTTGTGGCATTTTTCAAAAACGTGCCACTAAATATCATTTTTGTGGCATTTTCTAAAAATATGCCACTAGTGTAGTGCCACTAAAGTATGCTTTTGTTGTAGTTTTGTGACATTTGTTCATTGAAATGTCACTAGAGCCTTTTATGTTTGTCGTTTTGTGGCATTTTTCAAAAACATGCCACTAAATATTATTTTTTGTGGCATTTTCTAAAAATATGCCACTAGTGTAGTGCCACTAAAGCATGTTTTTGTTGTAGTGTCAGATTTTGGAGTACGACTTCTAGATCTTGTTCTTGGGTATTAGAGTTTTCATTTGGGGCTTCTTTGCTTGTTTCCTTTGATATCTGTGAGAGTTTAATCATGAATTGAGTGGATTATATCAAAGGGTTTTGTTTGTTTTATTTATTCAATACAAAAGAGAGAGTTGTTCTTCGGTGGAATTTGGGCCTGAAGCTTTGGTGGATTATGGAGTGGCTCATCGTCGTGGATTTGATATCGGCGTTGTAGATTCAATGTTGGGTAAGACAATTCCGAGGTGAAGACCATGGTGGAAGAGGCATATAGGGGTCGATTCTATTCGTGTGTGGATTCGCTAGGTAATTGAGAGTACACTTGTATAATTCCTTTTATCTTCTTAGTGGATTATTTTGTGACTTTGACCCGTAATTTTTTATCACAATTGGAAGCGCTCCAATTGTGGTTTTTCCACGTTAAAATTATTGTGTCGATTTGTCGTGATTGTTTGATTGGGATTGATATTTACTTCTTAAAATTGATACATAATCACGAATCAATATTTAGGAGATTTCTAGATTTTTCAGTCTCCAACAAAAGCTTGGACTACTTACTATTTGGTTTGGCCCATTCAAACAACTCTAGTTCTTCATAATATTTCTTTATTTTATTTCACAATAAAACATGATGTCAATGAATATACATTCTTTGTAGTCGAATTTATTTAGGAACTAACCTAGTAGGCTAGTATTGCAATGCATGCTAAGAAAAGAAACCCATTTACACACTATTTAGATTATAGATTTGGATTGGGAAAAAAAAAAGAAAAGAAAAAAGCTTATATTTTACTCATATTTTTTCTTTTTCTTTTTAGATCCCTATCCAAATTCATGATCAAAACATAACCTTAATGCATTCATCTGCTATTGTTTCCATCTCAACTTGAATAACATTGACATATATCGTACCCAAGTCTAATTCCTCACTGCTAACTTGAGCATATATTCTGATCAATGTACAGATCCACAACAAGAAAAGTTGATTGGTCAAAACGTTACAAGATTATAGGAGGAATAGCTCGAGGGATGCTTTATATTCATGAAGATTCCTGACTTAAAATTATACATCGTGATCTCAAAGCTAGCAATATTCTATTAGATGAGGATATGAATGCGAAAATTTCAGATTTTGGAATGGCTAAGATCTTCAGTGTGGATCAGACTCAAAGAAATACAAGTCAAATTGTTGGGACATAGTAAGTTTTGTGTCACCTAATCCCATTAATTGCATTTGCTATATTTTGGATTAGTTAATTCTTTATGCAGTCTCATGTAAAAGCATCATTCTTTTTCTTCAAATACTCCCCCTTGGACTGGAATAAAATACAAGTGGGTTAATACACTTTTAAAAATATGACCGTTAGCACTGTAATGGCATTTGGGAAAACGCCATTATAGCTCCTTTCTTTTTCTTTTTTTTTTTTTTTTTTTTTTTGAGATTGTGATAATTCTATTAGATTTAATTGAAAAACATACTTGGATAAAGCTTTACTGCTATTTCAATATACTGACTAAATTTAGGTAAACATTACATGATTATCCACCTTGCTCTCTTTACCACCACCAGTCTCAAAGTCACATCCATTTTTCAAACCTTGGTCCTCATCCTCTACCAGAACTTTCAACTCCACATGTTCAAACCTAAGACACCGAATCAATTTACATGAAAACAAGGTCACTGTAATTCGATCTCTCCACAATCTAAACTCTTGTGGAGAATTCAAAGCAGCAACAATGATTGCGTTCTCAAATATATCGAATATATCGGAATTGGAGGTTAAAAAATAACCCAGAAATCAGAATTTTTTCTGGGAGGAATCTATGTGTTAATTCCAGGGAAATACACAGTTCCAACCTATTATTCAAACCTATTCACGTCTCAGTCAATGCAACTTATTGACAATAAACCTATTCAAATAAACAGTTCCAACTTATTATTCAAACAAAGAGACATCAAACTTTTATCTTGTTAGTTCTTCTTCTTCTTCTTCTTCTTCTTCTCTTTCTTTGAAAGGTGAACCTACATTTAATAAGAACAAGTATTTTAATTAATAAGGTCTTGTATTGCCAAAAACGCTTTGATTAAATGATTGCTCACCTCTTGGGATGAAAATATATGAGATTGTTGTTGATGTGGCATTGGCCGAACAGTGGGATGACTACTTAGTGAATCCATAATTCAATAAGAGGCTTAAGTTGTATAGTAGCTAGACAAAAGCGACACTAAAAAGGGCAGCAGTTGCAGCCACGCAACAAATGCATTGGTGGTATGATGGTATCAGTTGGAGGTGCAACCATATGCATATCATATGTTTATATTGAATTTTTTAATCATAATGCAAACTCATGTATCCCACTAAATGTTAAAGATGCCAAATCTGTAATTGCAATGGCTTCACAGTTTTCTGATCATAAATCTAATAAAATTTACACACAAGAATGTAAAAATCTAATAAAAATCCGTGACTTACAAAATCCACGGTTCCATCTATAAAAATTACATGGACAGCCCGATCTGCCCTGTAAAGACTTCCATTTCCAGAAAAAGTACATGGACATCCACTACAACATGTTGAATACATGCCCGGTCATGTCCTCTAAGCAAGACTAAACTGCAGACAACATCAACACATACACACACACACACACACACACATCATGTTGTGTTGGATCTGTTATGGTTGTTTGGTGTGGCTGTTTGGTTTTTGTGTCTGCACTGCTAAAAAGCTGAGTGCTTTGAGGTCTGCTGGTTGCTGGTGTGCAATGCAACTGTATGGGGAGCTAGTACGCTGGCTATAGGATTGGGTATTATATGTGGATCAAGGCAGGGGTTTATCTGTTATTGATCTTGTGTCTATTTAGCATCATGTGTAATTCTGCTTTGGGAATGCCCAGAGGTCTGCTTTGGTTTCTGTGCTGATGGTAGAAGGATGCTCTGCTTTGGTTGAAGGCTGCTCTGCTGGTAGAAGTCTGGTCTGCTTAGTCTGCTGGTAGTATCTGCTGCTGGTAGTCTGGTCTGCTCTGTGTATCTGCTGCTATTTTCCATCATCTGTCTGGTATCTGTTGCTGTGTATCTGTTGCTATTTCCCATCATCTGTCTGGTGGAGTCCCCATCTGCTATGCTTGGCCTTTGTATTGCTGCAGTATCTGTCTGGTGGAGTCCACATCTGCAGATTCTGTCTGCTGTTTGCTACTGCTGTAAGCTGGGCTGCTCTGGTGTTGTTGTTCTATCTGCAGTGGCTATCTGTTGGTGTTTTGCTTCCTGTCTTTCTTTTCTGTTTGTTCGGTTGGTTGCTCACCAACCTTGGTGGCGCTAGCAAATGATAGGATGGGCTCCTTTGTGCCAACCTGATTGGGATGATTGAGCTCATTGTGATGCTTTTGCGCTCGCCTTTCTTTATTGATGTATTTTATCTTGTACTTTGTACTCTTCTTTCATCAATAAAGCTTCTTCGTTTTGCCAAGAAAAAAAAAAAGTGTAAAAGAATAAACTAGTTAAATATGTTGAATATAAGATTGACCAAACAACCCCCCAAAAAAAAAAAAAAAAAAAAAAAAAACCTTTGGCTCTTGGCAATTTGAACCAGTTGACACCCCAAAAGGGAAATGGGAAAAAAACAGTTGTTGCCAAGTTACATGGGAAATATACCTACAGATAAAACTTCACAAGGTGCGAAACAAAGTAACGTATTCAAGTATACTAAATGATGTGCATGTGTCTGCATGACTTAAAAAGAAAAAGGTTATATCAAATACACAACACCTTTATGGATTTTTAAATGTATCACACACATCAACCAATCAACTTACACTAGAAAATCAACTTAAAAAAAATAAAAATAAATAAATAAAAAAAAGATATCTATAAATTCTAAAATAGTAATTAGCAACTAACCATTGGTTTACCTCATTGCAAAACCGATAGAAATCCATCCATTGGTCCATGTTTATGACCTTGTAATCAATTTGTGTATGCGTTCAGAGCAAAAACACTCAAATGAGATAAATAAATGGGATTGGCTCCTATCTTGTGCATGCCTATAAGGTCCTTTACGTCACCACTCAAACTATGCTGCATCATTGTATGTGAAACTGCTAAATGAAACAGTTGAGGGCTAAATTTCTGATTTTAACTAAAAAACTAGCAAACAAGAGCTAGCCCCATATGATATTCACTAATATGACAAATCCTAGAATCATAAGTCCAAAATTAAGGAAACTCTCACCAATACTCAAAAGAAATGAGGGTATATGCATTGGACAATCGAGGAAGCAGATACATAAAAAACTTCTGCATTATGGTGATCATGAGAAAACTACAACTACTCACCCTCAGGTACTCAACAAAGTAGTCGACTTGGGCATGGAATTAGGACCCTAGAACAAGATCAAGTAATTGGCAAATGCTCTCAATGTCAATACTCTTCTGTTTTTCCTCTTAAAACCATATAAGGAAAAAAAAAAAAAAAACCCTGGTAAGCAGCATAAAAGCAATATGTAAGGCTCTCCAAGATTAACTACAGGCTGCCATGGATCACCATACCTGTTAAGCAGTATCGAAATGCATAAGAATAGAAATCCACAAAATTTGATGGCCTTTTGACCTTTAACGGAAGGAAGAAAAAAGAGAGAAATGAGAATTATCAGTATTTATTAATTCTCTTCCTATCCAAGGGAAGGCTATTGGATCAAATGTCAAAGAAATAAACAACTATGACTCACAAAACTATGAGCCAACATAAGTGAAAATTTATAAATTCAGCTTACTAGGCAGAATGATGATATCAAGTTTGTAATAGAATTCTCATCATTTAAATACAAAAGAATTTGTGCATTGTATGATCATTTCCTTATACCATCTCTTTTAAACAAATATTCACTAATGTTTAGCCTATTATTCACAATTCCCACGAGCATTATAGATATTCACTGCAAAATATAACTAACACATTATTAGTTTTGTCCCATAATTCTATTATGAACATGCATCCATTTATTGAGGGAGGTTCATCAGGTACTCCCTAATCATTTAAATGATCAAACGAGTAGCTTTAGACTCAAATAAACAGTATCACTTGAGTGGAATCAAATTAGGTAGCATTAGCAATATATTTTGTGGTTAGTAAATCTGAACTATATATTTATATATATTATATAATATTTATATACATACATCCATCCATCCAAACATATATATTTATACATGTATCCTGTAGATTAAAAATTTGTCATCCATAGTTATCCTGATCTATTTCGTTTTAACTTTTAAGTGTCCAAGAGAGGAAGACCAACCTTTAGACGACGCTAATCTTGCATAACCTTTTCAGCACGGGCCCTAACCTCATCTGGATCAATCTTGGATTGGGGGCGAACCAGAGCATATACAACTCATCAATCACTGAAACGGAGAGAGAGAGAGAGAGAGAGAGAGAGAGAGAGAGAGAGAGAGATGGTGGAGCTCACCGTAGTAGACGGTGGAACTTCGAAATTGAAATTTCTCTGAGGCAAAATCACTGAGACGAAATCTCTAAATCTCTGTGAATCTTTGAAATTGAAATTGAAGAGATGTAGAAAGGGTTTAGAAAGGGTTGAGAGAGAGAGAGAGAGAGAGAGAGAGAGAGAGAGAGAGAGTGGAGCTCACTTTGCCTGTGCAAATGATGGTGGCGGTGGAGCTTTGAAATTGAAATCGCTCTGAGAATGATAATGTTTAGGGAGAGAGAGAGAGAGAGAGAGAGAACGCTCGAGATTTGGGTCTAACAATTATTTTCAGATTCAAAACAAGGGTTTGAAAAGGGGAAGAGAGGCAGCACGTGAGGCATTGCATTTGGAGGTGTTTCCAAACGCCATCAATTATAAAACAGTATTGTTTTAATTAAAGAAATATGCGACATTTTGTAAAAAGTCGTTAAATATTGAAAAAGTAACATTTTAAAAAGCGTCTTCAAAAACGTCATCTAAATCCATTTATCTATTAACTATGAGTCCCACTTCATTCATGGAAATTGTATATAATTTTATTATCGAACATAGTACATATATAAGAACGGTTTATTGAGGTTGATTGGGATGCTAATATTGTCTCATTTCCCCCTCAAACTCAAGGATGGATCTAGGTGGGGAGAGGCGACCGCACTCCTAAAAAAATTGAAAAATATAATATATTATACTAAAAAATTTAAAATAATTTAAAACTATAAAAATTTGTACCTTCAAACATACTTTCACACCTCCATAGTGATAATTCTAAATCCGTCCTGCCCAAACTTGGAACCATGGACTTCTTACCATGGCAGCAGCTCCAATTATAATAAAAGCAATAATGGAGGAAGAACATAGCTAACTAACAGAGAAAGAACTTGGCTCCTTTTTAAAAATAAAATTCGAATAATACAAAATTTCACTTAAATCATGTAATAATGGTGTGTTTTAAATGAAAAAAATGATTACAAACAAAATATTCATTCTTGAAACTCAATAATGTGACAATGAAAATATTTTAAAATTATAAGTCACAATGATAAAAAATTTAATTAGAGATAACAAATCACATCAAACTAGGTCATTTTATATGTAAATTTTATGAAAATTCTATTTATGTATCAATATTGTATTTGAAAATACAAGTGTCAATCTCACCTTGTTTGGTTTAGACTTTTTTTAAAAAAAATTTTAAATTGAGTTTTTTTTTAAAATATTTTTTTAATGGTTTTTTAAAAATATTTTAAGAAATTTTTTTTTTAAAAACTTTTTGGATATACCTAAGCTAAATGCATTTAAAAAGTAATTATTTGTATAAAAAAAATTCAATAAATAACAAGAATACCAAAATGTACTGAATTTTTATATTTTTTTGTATGCTTGTGTATTTATTGATTTTTTTAATATTTTTTCACAAATATTTTACTTTTTAGGTGCATAACTAAAGATTTTTTCACTCATAACTAAAATAATAAGTCACAACTAAACATCATTTATGATATAACCAAAAACTTCTTCAATTGTTACCAAAATAATAATTACAATAACTAATATCATAATAAGTCATAACCAAATCATAATTAAGAATAATCACCAAACATCATTTGAGATATAACCAAAGACCTCTCGGTCATAACCAAAAAATAAAAATCATAATGGACTCAAAGGAATTATAACTAACACTATAATACGAAAGATGATAATTGCACATATGATACACACTCCAAAGAAGGGTGTGGATTATGTATACATGCTATTTATTTTTATTGAAAAGCAAAAAATGTTATGTATCATAAATTTGTGTCTCGATTTCTATACCAAAAACGACGTGGATGGTGTAGATTATAATTGGAGAGATATAAATCACACTTAGAATAACTGTGATCCATTGAATATTTTTTTTCTAAGTACCTCGGTTGAAAAGCAGCCAAGTCCCTTTTAAAAAGGGAGAACTTATAAATCAATGATGCGGTGGAAAAATAATTACACTAGATGCAATGCAACTCTCTGACAGGAATAATTTACACTAAGCACAAGAAAGACTTACACCATACACAAGAAATTTATGTCATCATAAAAATATAAATAATATTTTCACTGTCCACTTATAATGAGTTACACTAAGTACAAAAAAATACTTATACCTTACACACACAAAATTTACACCGCCATAAGAATCTATAGATGTAATGTAATTTTAACGTACATGAATGACTTACAACAAGTACACACACAAAATAATAATAATAATAATAATAATAATAATAATAATAATAATAAAAATATAAAACTTGCACTATGGATTCAAGAAATTTACACCGTCATAAAAATTTATTGATGGAACACAACTTCGACATACAAAACTGACTTACACCATACATACACGAAATTTATGCCATTATAAAAATTTAAAAATAAAAAGTAAAAAATTTCACTGTCTCATTCGTTTGTAATTTTTCCTTCATGAAGACAAACAAGTTTAGAAGCAGGTGGATTTTGACTCTACTCCTTAAAAAATTATTGATTGGTTTAGAATATTACGTGATCATATCCTAAATATTTACAAATCTTATGTCTTTTTTTATTCTCTAATTACTCGATAAAAAATTATAAATTCTGTCTTTTTACCAATCAAAACACTCAAAAAAAAAAAAAAAAATCACATGGACGTACCCGGACCAACCAATGAATTCTCCTACTACTTTTTCTGCGATGTACAATACTGACTCGGTTTGTTTTGCCAATGCAAGGAAACTTCCAAACTATCATGATTCATGCCACCATTCCACTCCAGTAGTGTCAAAAAGCCTTTCTGACCCTCTCTAATATGCTATTTATTTTATTTTTTAAGCTAAGATAGCGGTTAAGAACATTTTCAATGGAGTTGTTAAAGAAGTTATTAAAGTTATAATTTAATAAGAGTGATAAAAAATAAAAAAAAATAAAAAAACTTCGTTAATAGCTTGTTATTTTTTTTATTAAAGATAGTAGTTGCCATTTCTATTCTCAAATTGACAAGTTGAATAGCAGGTGCCAAACATGCTATATCAGCAAATATCAATAGATTTTTGACTCCAAATTCATTTGAAAAAACAAAATTCATTCAGTAAAAAACCACCCAAATTTCATAATCAAATCTAAATTTCAAAGAAGTTACGGATTTCACAAATTTCATAAATAACAGAAAAAATTTATAAAAAATCACACAAATTTCATAATTAATTTAGAACAACTCAAACCCAAAAAATTAGTGAAGAATCAATTTCACAAATTTCAAAATCAATTTCAAAATTTCAAAATTACACAAATTTCAAAATCAATTTTAGAATCACACAAACAAATCGCACAATTTCAATTTCAGAATCACACAAATTTCAGAATCAATTTCACAAATTTATATAAATTTCAAAAATGAATTTAGATGATAAATACTTGGATCGACCTCTAAGGCTTCTTTTTCATCGACTTATAGGGCTCGTTCCCAAACCAATCGAGCTCCATTGAAGTCCAAACAGTAGTGTTCAGCCAAACACTGGAGTTCCATTGAGAAACAGAGAGAGAGAGAGAGAGATGCTCTTGAGATCAAAGACAGAGACAGAGACACACACACACACACACACACACACACACACATACACACAGAGAACACACCATCTCAGCCGACTAGTTTGAGGACAGAGAGAGAGAAGATTGGTTTTGGAGATCGGTGATCGGTGATCGGTTTGAAAACATAGAGAGAGAGAGAGAGAGAGAGGCCACCATCTCAGCCGACTGTTTTGAAGACAGAGAGAGAGAAAGTATACTAGTTTTGGAGATCAGAGAAAATTGTTCGATGATTGGTGATCGATTTGAGGACAGGGAGAGACGCTCTCGAGCTCAAAGACACAGATAGAGAGAGGAAGAAGACACCATCTCTCAATTGATTGGTTTAAGGAAGGAGAGAGAGACAAGGGGCTTCTGTCCTGAAAATAATGAACAATCATTCTAGAGGAAGATCTCAACTGTTGGATTGTTATGTAAGCAACAGCTGAGATCTTGTTCAATAATCAACCCCTAAGATCAGTCCAAGTGTGCTATTTTGTTCATTAAAAAAAATAAATAAAAACACAAGTGAAACAAAAGCACAACAGCTACAAATAAACGGTCAAATTTTTGAAAATTCTCAACGGCTACATTTAGGGGGAGGGAAAAAATGGTCATATTTTATAATTCTATAAATACAAACCCTTTTTCTCAATTTCATTTGACAACAAACCTCCCAAATTACATTTTTATTTATAGTTTTTTTTCACATAATCACTATGGAAAGTTTATCAAAAACAAAGAGAATAAAATCATTCACCATTGATGTGGATGTGGCACTTTGTGGAGCTAGTGTCACATTTCTGAAGATCTAATTGTTGGCAATTCGCAATCTTATGCTCACTTTTGGGGGAGAATTTATGAAAATTATTGCTCACTTCAAAATGATCAGTCAAGAACACAAGTGTCTATCCAATCTCGATAAGGTATATTCATGAAATGTTCTAATAAATTTCGTGGGTGTTTAGCTCAAGTCGAAAATCTACACCCAAGTGGGATATCTCAAGTTGATATAGTAAGATTTTATCTTCATTTTTTTTTTTTTTTTTTGTCTCATGTAAAAATTAACTAATTAATTAATTTAATATTTTTATTGACACAGATGCTTCAAGCAAAACTTTTATATCATCAACATGAAAACAAACATTTTGCTTCTGAACATTGTTGGCCAATCTTGCAAAATAATATCAAGTGGCAAGATGTAGCTCCTACCAACACAGTGAAGTCAAGGATACATACACCGTTTTTCCATAATTCAAGCCCCGAATCTCCTATGGATAACTGCATTTCTCTTGAAGACGATAACACTCCAAGGGTTGGTAATAATCCAATTGGTGAGGGTAGTGTCTCTATAAGGGGTAAAAGGCCTATGGGTAGGAAATCTGTAAAAGAATTGCTTCGGAAAAGTGAAGTTGTTCAGGCTGAAGTCCATAAATATAACAATTTGTTAGAGACATTTAACCAACACCTTGCTGAGAGGTAAATGCAAAAGCTGAAAGAAAAGAAAAAAGGATTCAAGCGATGCAGGAGATGAAAGAACTGGAGATCAAAAAAGAAAAACATTTGCAGGACGATGAGAGAACATGAGATCAAAAAGGAAGAATGTTTGATAATGACTACGGACATTTCTCATTTGGACCCTCAGACAAAAGCGTATTATGTAATGTGCAAAAATGAGACTTTCGTCAAGTGGTCTGTACATGTTAGCAACCCAAATTACTATTTTCTCCAGCCTTCGTGATGAATAATTACTGGGAAAATGTATTTTTTTATTTTGCAATGTCATTTATTTTTCAATATAATTTTGAGTATTTTTAACTGTTTCAATGTAATTTTGTTTTTTGCACTGTATTATTGACTATTTTTTAGTATAATTTTAAATTTTCAATGTTATTATGAACAAATAAATATATTATTGAAATGAAGGACAATAAAGTTGTAAATAAAGACAATTTTATTAAAATAAAAAGACATTACATGACAGTAAGGGTCATTAAAAAGATAAAATAAAACTTAATCTAACTCTCTAGATCGGAACCACAAGAGTTCAATTAGATCATTACGAATTGCATTATGGGCTTCAGTAAATCTAACCCTTTGGCGATTTAACATAAATTCATCATACTCCTGATTTTGATCACATGACACTTGACATGGGGTATTAGTGGTATCAGTTTCCAGTAGTGCTGCACTGCGTTCATTTTCTAGAATATTACGTTTGTCTTCAATGACTATATTATGCAAAATAATGCACGTTTTCATGATGCAGTACAGATCCCCATCACTCTAACCTCTTGCCGGAACTCTAACAATATTAAAATGTGCTTGAAGCACTCCAAATGCCCTTTTGACATCCTTACAACATGTCTTTTACATCCTTGCAAATAGTTCTCTCTTTAAACCTTGAGGTTGAGATATTGTTTTCACAATCGTTGCCCAACAATCCCATGGTGTATGCGTGATTATTGATGGTATAGTTAGCAATAGGGGCACGTCCTCAAGTTAATTTAGAAAATAAATACGAGATGGCAAAAAGAGTAATATTATTCAAAGAGCCAGGTATGACAAAGAAAGCATGCCAAATCCACAAGTTGTAGGAAGCAACTACCTTGAGTACAACTGTTGGTTTGTGGTAGTGTCTAGTGTAAGCATCGGCTTGAGCGGTTAGACATTTATCCCAACGCTAGTGCATACAATCCAAACTCCATAACATTCCAGGAAACCTATGTTGCTCTCCTACTTGCAATAATCTGGCAACATCTAATTCATTTGGGGATCTTAATTAAATTCCTTCATTGATAGCAACAATTGTTTTGGTAAAGAAATTCAAGGCGACAATTGCAATAGTTTCGCCGATTTTGATGTACTCGTCTACAGCATCAGCAGTTACGTGGTATTGCAAGATCTGAAGTGCAACAGTCATCTTCTGTACACTGGATAATCCAGAAGCACTAGTGGCATTATGGGTTTGGATGAAGTACTCGTTGACTTGTTGAATATCATGTAAGATACTAAGAAAAAATGATCGCCTCATTCAAAAACGTTTTCGGAAGTATTCTTCTAGGTAGACAGGATTATCTTGCAAAGTAATCTCTATAAATTTGTTCATCGCCTTTGACTCTCTCACGATTAATGTATCAACGATCACTTGTGGAACCAACATGTTTGCTTGGTTAGTTTAGGGTTAATGCTTGTATTCTTTGTTGTTGCGCTGTTAATAGTTGCATCATCATTATATCATCATCAGATGATGAAGATTCATCAAAATCTCCATTGAAGAAGGCTTTAGTGAAATTGTTCATTGTGGGTGGGTGAATATGAAAATTATAGAAAATCTTGTGGGTAGGTACAGAAAGTTTAAAAGATATGAAATTTGTGGGTAGGTGAATATGAAAATTGTTGAAAACCTTGTGTTATAATTTACAAAGAAAATTGTGGGAAGGTGAATGATGAGTAGTTGTTGGTAAGTGAATTGCAGTTGAATAATGGATGGTTATTGGGTAAGTGGTTGTTGGTGAATGAATGTTGGGTGAATGATGGATGATTGTTGGTGGGTGCTTGTAAATGAATCTTGGGTGAATAATGGATAGTTATTGGTGGATAGTTGGTGATTGTTTATTTTTAATGTAGTTAATAAATTTTTTTTAGTGGTATGTTTTTTGGTGGGGTGAATTATATTTAAATTTTTTAATTTTTTTGAATTTTTTACATTTGTCTAGTCAGGTATAATCTAAATATATAATTTTTTTTTTATTTTTTTACAAACACTTGAAAAAAAAGGTCACAAAAGACAAAAAATAAAAAATAAAAAAAAAATACTAAAAAACCTATATTCAAACAACACCTACAAACTTGGAGGGAAAGTTGGTTGAGATTTGTCAAAATAACATGTGACCATTGCAGTACCATTGCTATAATTTGGCAAAATAGCAGTATTCATTGCCAAATTATAGTAATGGCAATGCTATTTTAGCAAACACCATTGGAGATGCTCTATAAAAAAGGCGTTCCAACAATAAATTCACTTTTTCAACCATTCAAATACTTTGTTTATAAGAAAAAGTGTTTCACAAACCAAACCTCTCTCTCTCTCTCTCTCATCTTCTTTGCGTATCACTCGTTGGTCTCTCTTATCTTCTCCGTCACCGTCTCATCATCATCATTGTTAGAAGCTAGATCTTCCCTATACTAGTTCAGTCGTGCTATTGAGCCACGTTGGTCCAACGCCGACTTATGACGGTTGTTATTAGTAGTGCTCTACCGTCTTTTCGATGGATTTTGGTATGAGTCTTTGTAGGTCCTTATGCTTCTTTCTTGAATTGTCCGATGAAGATTGACCTAGCTGTTCTAACTGTCGCCACCATTGCCAACGTAGATCTTGTGAGGCCCCTAACCTTTGTAAAACCTATAAAGTCCTTTACTTTTAAATTCTTTCAATAAAGACCCTCAAATCCATATTTGTCTTCAATTTTAGTTATAGAGTCAAACATGTACGCGCGCCAACTGAAAACTTGAAGATCCTTATTGAACCTGGAGCTCAGGAATCATTTCCAAAATCCTAATAATAATTAAATTAATTTTCTAATTATATTTTACAGACAAAAATCCTAGGTTTTTGGTTCTCAGTATGATTCACCGTTTAATCCGAAATAAAGAAATTTTAATTGAGTTGAATTTTCAAATCCTAATTAAATTAAATACTACACTTAATTAAAGGTTCAAATTCGTAAACTAAGATTTTAGCCCTCATATTTTTCTTGAATCACATTTTGACCCCAAACTAGTACCATTATATACATATTTATATCTTAGATTTATTTTGTATACAAATATCTTCCAATTAGATGCCATTTGTATGCAAAAATCAAGGAAAAATCCCCTCCAATCCACCCCACATGGGCCGGCCACTCCCTTGAATATGTGTGTGTGTGTGTGTGTGTGTGTGTGTGTTTGTTTCTGTACTTTGGAGACAAATTGCTTGATTTTAGGAAGAATATTTGACCAAGGTACAAATGCATTATGTATATGTCTTGTACTTGTAACCAAGTTAGTTTACTTAAGCCCTAACCCTAAATAGATCATGTTTTGGTACGCAATTAGGTTTCATAATCATCCTATATTCCATTGAATTCAAACTAAGTCCAAAATATCCAATCCATTTCCAACCAAAGGGCACTTTGGACTTTTCACACCAATTTTGCTATAAATACACCAATCCTCTCTACACTTTTGAGCATAAAACACACTCACCCACTTACATATTATGATGAGAGGAAAGAGAGGGTAAGAGAGTGAGCTTGGTAAAGGAAATGAGAGAAAGAGAAGGTTTTGTTAGCAATTCAACGAAGCCTCAAGTAAGCCACATTACAATCTCTCATTCTATTTTCTTTTTCAAATACATGTTATTAGAGGTTTAAAATAATATTTTCAAATGTGTTGTAATAGTGTTCATGTGTTCAAAGTTGATGAGTTGGGCTTTGATCCTTCTTCTACTCATATTTTCTCTTAATAAATGCAAAACTATCTTTTTCTTCCCATATCTCACATTATTTCCAAAGGCACACTATCTCTCTAAAAATCTTAAGTTATTGATACACTATTTAGTATGTTTTCAGCACAAAAGAAATGAAAATTTTCACTTAGTTGGCCTCTTTTCTCACCTATCTTCTTATTTTGAGTATTATGCATGAAAAATTAGTTTTTACAACCAAATTTTGAAAATTCTGGAAAAATGTAGAAAAATCTCATGAACCTTAGTTTTATTTCAAAAACATTCCTTAAAGAGTCAGATTTCAAGGAAAATTGGTTTCATTGAAAAAGAAGTGAGCGGTTTGTAAACAAATTCAATTTTCGTAACGGTCGACGAATCTGAACAGCGCTGTAGTGTTTCTTAAAAAACTAAAAATCTAGAAAAGCTATTCCATTTCTAAAAAATATTCTGAAAACTAGATAAATTCTCTACGAACCATAGGAAGGCCAGGCTCGGAAAAAATCTAAAATGGTCTTTTGGATTTTAATATTTAAATGGTAATAAATCTGGAAATTTAGTTTTGCATTGGTATTCAAAGCTCTTGTCTTCATGAATATGCTTATTAGTATATGATCATGTTTTGGTATGATATTGCATGTGTTATAGTTATGTTCCTTATCTTCTTCATTTGATGATGTTCATATGTGGATATTACTATCTTATTAAATCGTTCTAACTTTAATTTAAGACATCTAACTCAATGAAAACCTTAATTGGGGTGGTATTGGGTTTTTGATCACTTGAATAATGAAGAGATGATAATGTGTTATGTATGGAATAATGGGATGTGCTTCCTAATTAAAGGTTAAGTCTTTCACAATCAGTTATCTCATAAGCTCTAGAATGGAACGAATGTATTCGAACTCTTTGCGATGATTTGATTTGGTGAGATAAGGTTGGGGCTAGATGGGACATTCATGAGGATAAAACTTTTTTTTTTTTTTGGAAGGATAAGGTTGGATTCAAGATGATAAAACTTTTTTTCTTTTCATCGTCTCTTTTGAGGTCCACTGATGGCGCTACGCAATATGTAACTTTTGCATCTGTGGTAAGTTTTGCAAAGTAGCAAATGAGGAAGTTCTGAATATTCCGGTGTCCAATTTTTGCGGTTAGGAGGATGAAATCTCTTTGGGAGATTTCTAGATTACTAACATCTAACCTTGTAATCATTTATTATTGAATGATTATCATGCTTCATTACTTGCTTATTATAATTGTGATAGTGTATTGGATTGGGAAAAAAAGGCGGCCTGTGTGTGCGTTTACTGAGCATTCAAAGCTCATGGCGTTTCATGCTAGGTATTGAGAACTATTAGACCAGTCGAAGGCAAAACTGAAGTATTTGAAGACGTATGGCTACCCTATGAGAGTTAGGAACTACTTTGTAAACACGTTTTGAGATTGTAAGTGATTAATCACTTGTTGTATTTAAGACATGATTTTGTAATTATTATATATATCATTTGTAACCTATCATCATACTTTGTTAACTTATGTAAGCCTTGTGTTAATACTTTGTCAAGATCTGTCAAAAAATGTAGCTTTGCTATCTAAGGTGGTCGGACTTAGAAGGGAGGCTATATTGACTCTTCCAACCTTCCTGGGATCTTATTTGGTTATTAACGAAATGGCACATTAGAGATGCTTTCCTACTCTTGTAACCTTAGATAAACCCTGTATTTATTTGGTATTATATTCTCTGATGTTCCCTATTTTTAGGGCAGTCACAAATCTAAGATCATCAACCACACAGATCTCAAATCTGAGTGCGTGAGTATGGTTTTCCTAGTGCGAAAATTTTGAGATCGTCGGCCACACAAATCTTAGATTTAAGTGTGGAATATGGTTTTCCTAGTGCGATAATCTTCGATCCAATATTTGAAACTCACCGAAACGTACACACACACACACATACTATATACATAGATCTCATTGCTTTCTCTCTCTCTCTCTCTCTTTCTTCTTCTCTCTTCATCATCAATCTCTAATTTTCCAATTAATCATTCTTGGACATCATTAAAGAAATTGTCTTTATTTCTAGTATGGTTACTTATGGATTTTATGCACAATCTTGATTTGTTATTTTGAAGTCCTAAGTTAGATTTTTTTTTTTTTTTTTTTTTTTTTTTTTTTTTTTTTTTTTTTTTTTTTTTTTTTTTAAGTTTTTGATTCATTTGTGCTGAAAGAAAACAAGGATTCACAAGATGTTGCCAATTTGTTGAAACCCATCTGTTCAACAAATAGTGGTGAATAAAAAAAAATGACCTAAGAATTTTTCGCCTTTTTTAAAAAAAATTATTTATTATCAAATCTCAGATCATTGTTGAAAATATGATATTAGTGACCTCTTATGATGCAGATTTGTTAAAAATGCAACTGATATTTCAACAGATAGATCTACATCTGTTGTTAATTGTTGTTGTTGTTGTTGTTGTTGATGATGATGATGATGATGATGATGATATAGATGTATATATGATTGTTGTCGATAATGATTAACAGGTAGAAAAAATAGGTAAGATCTATGTGTATATTTAAATAGATTTGTATGTTTTATTTCAATAGGTAGGAAAATCAGAACTAGAATTACACAGAGATAGGAAAAATAGAACAATAATTTCAACATATAGAGTTTCAGAATTTCAAGAGATAGAAAAAATTAGAACAAGAATTTTCACAGAGTAAATAAAACAAAAAATCAACAACTAGAATTTAGAGAAAAAATTGAATATATAAGAAAATTTGGATAAATAGATTTAACTAGGTAAGTGAAAAAATTGAACATATAATAAAATTTGGACAGATATTTGAATAGATACTACAGGAAATTGCCCTTTTGTCGACAAAAAATTTAGTCGACAAAAGTTTTCCGCAACAAAATTTTTTGGTCGCCACTTTGGTTGCCAATGGAGGGTCGGGAAAAGTAATTATTGACTAAAAATTGTTTTAGTTAGGAAAAAAGTTCTACTTGTCGACTAAATTTTTGGTTGCTAAATATATATTTACTGTGACTAAACCGTTTTGTACCTAAAATCGTTTAGTTGCCAAAAGTGATATTTTCCCGACTAAATATGTTAGGCGCCAATTGCCACATTTCACAACGAAAAATGTTAGTCACCAAAAGTCACATGTCACAACCAAACATGTCAGTTACCAAAAGTAATATTTGCGCAACAATTAGTTTAATTGGCAATAGACCATATAAGCAACCAAACCCTTTGGGAGCTATATGCTAAATCAATGCTAACTAATACATTTTTTAGTCGCCAAAAATGTCACTTTTGGCGACTAAATTCCTTTTAGTCGCCAAATTTCGTCACTGAAAATGTAAATTGTTGTGGTGAGATCAAGCAAAAAAATTAAATAAATAGAATTTTTTTTTTTTTTTTTTTTTGAACAAACAGATATAAATTTGAACATATAGTCAACGAAAAGTCAATAGATTAAAAAAAGCTAGCAGATAATATAAGGGGTAAAATTTGTAGCGATCTCGATTTCGATTCTTCTTTCATGTTTTGCCACTTCGACTGGGCAAGTCGGGGATCAAACTACCCGATCAGCTCACGGGAGTCCAGGCGGTAATGCCCCTTGGCAGGTCCTAGGGCAGTGCCATGGCGGGGTCGAGGGGCAGCGCCGCGAAGCAAAAATACAAAATGCATTCGAAGTTGCTTGAGCCGCACATGCGAAAAACATAGGTAGGCTTATTTGGCTACTGCAATAAATGCAGGTGCGGGAGTGCAAGTACAGGAGAAGTGCTGCACGTGTGGTGGTAGGTGAGTCCTGAAATTTTAAGTCTTTGCTTCTCTTTAGGCTGAGTGTATTTTACTCTTGTTTGGTCTCTCTCTATCTAAAAACCCTTTCCTCTCCCTTCTCTCTACATTTCCTAAACCAAATCGGATCAAAACCTTGATTTCTCAAGATCCATTAGAGTTCTGCCATAGTTTCTTTATAAAAGTTGGTTAACTTCTCGAGGGCTTCGTTGTGAGCGGTGAAGATCGAGTTTCGGCACCGTTGATTTTGGGGGTTTCATCTCATTTCTTCTTCAAAACTTGAGGTAGGGATTTTCTTAGAGTTATATATATATTTTTGCAAGATCTATATGATTTTCGAAATCATATTTCGATAGCTTTGAAAATTGATTGTTGATTCAAGAAGTAGAGCAACTTTGAAAGTGGGTTTCTCTCTTGTTCTTTTAAAATGATCTTATGGGTTTTGATATGCGTTGATTGAAGAAAAGATGATTTTGGAAAGTTTTCTTTCAAAAGATTTGAGTTGTATAGTTTTGGTGAGAAAACCTAGAATTTGGGAATTTTTTTTAAGAGACTAAAAATCCATGAATGATCTTGTTATATTTATTTTGTGTGTCAAAATAAATGGATGTTTGGAAAATTTCTTATTTATATTTATATAAATGATGAATTTCAGGGAATATGAGAATTATTGTAACGCCCCGACCCTTCACACGTCATCGATATTGTCCGCTTTGGGCCACGCCCGCACGGATTTGTCCTTCCCAGGGGGTCACCCATCCTAGAACTACTCCAGGCTAAGCACGCTTAACCGCGGAGTTCTAATAGGGATTTCACCACTTGGGAAAAGGTCTCGATGCTGTATAAGGGTCCCGGTCTTTACTTTTATAGCCCAGGAACTCCCCCTCCATTCCCAATGTGGGACACCGGGGCCTTACAATCCACCCCCCCTTAAGGCTGCACGTCCCCGTGCAGTAGCCTGCCAGCTCGCAAGCCCGCCCACATACACCGAGTGACGCCAGGGGCCCACACTCGGTACTCCGGAGAGTCGGCTCTGATACCATTTGTAACGCCCCGACCCTTCACACGTCATCGATATTGTCCGCTTTGGGCCACGCCCGCACGGATTTGTCCTTCCCAGGGGGTCACCCATCCTAGAACTACTCCAGGCTAAGCACGCTTAACCGCGGAGTTCTAATAGGGATTTCACCACTTGGGAAAAGGCCTCGATGCTGTATAAGGGTCCCGGTCTTTACTTTTATAGCCCAGGAACTCCCCCTCCATTCCCAATGTGGGACACCGGGGCCTTACAATTATTGTTCATTTTGAAAATTATTGTTCAAAATGTTGAAATAGCCTTGAAATGACTAATTGATGAGGATACTTGAGAAAAGGGAATTATGTTATTCCTTGGATGATGAATTGGAATAAAAGTATTTATATTCATCTTGTGTTATTGGTATATCAATTCATTTGATTACATTAAACTTTGAAACTTGATTTGAAAACTTGCATTGAGAAAAAAATGTTGAGAAAAAAGTTTTCACAGAATGGTTTTTGGGTAAATACGTTGGTAAGTCTTGATAGGTGATGTAGATGATATTGAATAAGTTGGCCTGAGAGTCTGGGGTGAAAGACCGAAAACCCGCGCGGATAAGTGTCGAGCCTTTCCGGTTAATACCGGTAAAAATGGCAAATTAGTAGTACTTGTATAGTCTACTTGCAGACACCGACCTAAGGATTACCAGAGTCGTATTTACCGCTCTTGAAATGAATTGTTAAGTTTTGAAGAATTGAAATTGCATGACATCATTGAGCATGAAGGTTTTCAAAGATGAAGATGTGATTTTCTTTCAAAAGAGCATAGCATGGCATGTGCATTTCATCTCTTGAGACTTGTAAAAAATGTATATACTTCGTTAAGGATTTCCTGCTGGGCTTTATGCTCACCCTACGGGATTTTTGTACAGGAAATGATGTGGTGATGTCGCCTAACTAAAGGCGAGGAAATATGTGTTGAGAGCACGAGACTCTCATTTTGCTGTGACTCTATGTGTAAGCCAAGGGCTGTATGTGTGTGGGTTTGAATAACCGTTTTGTGTAACCAGGCTTAAGCCTTGAAAACTTGTAAACCCTTGGGGGTATTTATTTGTTTATTTACTTATTATTGGATTAATGTATTGTTGCATGAAGAACTATTGTATCATGTAATGTAAGTTTGGAGATTTATATTTGGTTTTCCTTGAAAGTGCTATGATTGTCATATTATCATTTGGGCTAGAAATTTGGAGCGTTACAACTTGGTATGAGAGCTACCTGGTTTGAATATTTGGAGCTCGTAGGAAGTGGTTGTTTAACCACAATGGGTTCATTTAGCATGCTTCGGAAGTGTTATGCATTTTTTGACTATGTAATAACATGCTTACATGACTAAATGGGTATGGAACTGGACTTTTGGGATGTTGTTTGCGTCTGTTAAATTCCTTGAGGTCTCATTAGAAGGGTGCTTGATCAATACTTGTTCTACTAAGAATTTTTAGTTTTTCGTGGGACGGATTTCATCATAAAAGGATAGTCCATATGTGTTTACATGACTAAGTGCTTATGTGAAGTGAAATTGAATTGTGTATATGGTAGAGAAATATATGGAATTGTTATAGTCGAACGTGTGCAGTCAAGTTATGAGGACATATGAGTTAATGTGCTAAATTATTTCTCGTGTCCTTTATTGGGATGTCAGGAAGGGGTCAAGTCCATGGTGGTAGAGGCAGAAGGCGTGGTAGGGCTAGCCGAGGTGTGCATAAGGTACCGGTCCATAGGGTTCCGGTGCAAGAAGAAGGGTTCGGCCAAGCTAATATGGCCGAGCAAGCAGGCCAAGCTAATGTGGCCTAGTAAGTGGGACAAGTGGGTCAAACCGCAATAGGGGCCCTAGCTCGAGAAATGGCAGGGACTTTAAGGGAGTCTATGAACTTGTTGAGGGTGGAGAATCAAGCCCGAGAGAACACCGCGGAGTCAAAGGCGAGTTTCCTTACTAGAGAGTTCTTGCGGGCCAAACCGAATGAGTTCTATGGTGGTCCCAAGCCCAAGAAAGTGGATGAGTGGCTTGAACACACTATGAAGACATTTGAGATGCTTCACATCGAAGATACTGAACTAATGACTCTAGTGAGTTACTATCTTAAGGGAGACGCGGGTTAATGGTGGAAATATGCCAATGGTAGAGTGGAGCTGATATGGAAAGCCTTTGCGGTTGCTTTACAAGATAAGTACATACCTCCCACTGCTAGGGAGAGATTGAGGCAAGAGTTTAAAGACCTCAAACAACTCGACATGCCCGTGGCTGAGTTTGAGGCGGTCTTCTCTAGTTTGTCCAGATTTGCACCAGAGTTGGTGGCAACGAAAGAGCGCCGTTGCATTGAATTTGAAAAGAAATTGAAAACAAAAATTACGTTCAAGCTTGTCGGAAATACGATTCGGGAATATGACCGTCTTGCGAAGACGGCGGCACACGTAGAAATTTCCATACAAGCCGAGGAGGAGAGGCTTCAGAGTTCAAGGTCTAGGGGCCAAGAGTCTCAAGGAGACTATAGGCAGAACAAGACGAGCAGGAACACCTATCTATCCCAGTCCCAACCACAGCAGTCAAGATCCACTTTTCCTTTACCTACTGCGGGTACTGGGAAAAAGTGCATTGAATAGCTTCTCGTGTTTCAAGTATGGCCAACCGGATCACAAATCCTTCTTATACCCAGAGAAGGGAGGAGAGCAGTTAATGTTACCACCACCTAATCGATCTCAAAGTCAGTCTCAGTCTCAAAATAAAGGTCAAGGGTTTAATTGTTATCAGTGTGGTCAGCCGAGGCATATGAAGAGAACTTGCCCACAGTTGGGAGGCGCATCTAGCACATCAGGGTCGAGGCAGACTTAGAGCCACCAGCAAGCTCAATCAGTCCAAGCTTCGCGAGTTAATCAGGGAGCCACTTCAGCTCAGTCAGTACAACAGGCCTATGCTCCAAAAGGGGAGCAAGTTAATCAGGGGCCACATAGGCGTGTGTATGTTGTTGCCGTGCCAGAGCAGTTGCCAGAATCCTCAATTGTGAGAGGTATATTTGTTGTGTGTAATTATTTGGCTAATGTATTGATAGACACGGGGGTGTCCCATTCATTTATATCTATTGCATTTGCTTTTGCATTGGGGTTAAAGGTAGGACAGTTAATGCCTCTACTCAGAGTAGAGTCACCTATTGGGGGTACAGTTGATTTAGACCGAGGTTGTCGTAATTATGAAATAGAAGTTGCCGGGCGTCGACTTCCGTTTGCTTTTGTGTTGCTAGATAGGTCGAGTTTTGATGTCATTTCAGGCATGGATTGGTTGTGTTCTTATCAAGCTGTGATTGATTGTTACTGTTAGAGAGTTACGGTGTGCACTTCGGATGGTGATCATTTTTATTTTCCGGGGAACTAAGTTGATAAAGCCTAGTCGCCAGTTGTTGACACTTGTAGTAGGAGCAAGCTTAGTGGCCTTCTGGCAACTCTCTTGGATAGTGAGAGTGACGGGGCTCGTGTTGAGTTACCAAGGGTAGTTTGTGACTACCCGGATGTCTTTCCAGAAGATCTCACTAGTTTACCACCTCACCAGGAGATCAAGTTCTCCATTGAATTAGTGCTTGGCATAACACCGATTTCCATGTCACCGTATAGATTTGCACCAGCCGAATTGCATAAGTTGAAGATTCAACTCCAAGAACTTTTAGACAAGGGCTTTATTCGCCCTAGTACATCGCCTTGGGGAGCGCCGACTCTCTTTGCGAAGAAGAAGGATGGGTCATTGCGGTTGTGTATTGATTCTCGCAAATTGAATAGAGTTACAGTTAAGAACAAGTATCCCCTACCCAGAATAGATGATTTGTTTGACCAACTTAGAGGGTCTCATTGCTTCTCAAAAATAGATTTGAGGTCGGGGTACCATCAGTTGAGAGTCCGGGAGGAGGACATTCAGAAGACGGCCTTTCGTACTTGTTATGGCCACTATGAATTCCTTGTAATGCCTTTTGGGTTAACCAATGCACCGGCTTCCTTTATGGATTTTATAAACAAAATTTTTTCGGGAATACTTGGACCATTTTGTGGTTGTCTTTGTGGATAATATCTTGATTTATTTAGCCTCTGAGGAGGAACACGAGACTCACTTGCAGGTATTGCTAGGGTTTACTTAGTGAGCACCAATTGTATGCCAAATTTGAAAAATGCGAGTTTTGGTTAACGGAGGTGAAGTTTTTGGGGCATGTAGTGTCCAAAGAGAGAGTGACTGTGGACTCCTCAAAGATAGATGCCGTACAGGATTGGGAACAACCCAAGAATGTTTTTGAAATCTAGAGTTTCTTGGGATTAGCGGGGTATTATCAACGTTTTGTAAGGGACTTCTCTAGACTAGCTGCACCTTTGACTAGGTTGACTAGAAAGGGTATCAAATTTGTGTGGAGTGAGGCTTGTGAAAAGTCATTCCAAGAGCTTAAGACTAGATTGACTACCGCACCGATTTTGATAATTTCGGAAAGGGGTTTGAATTACAATATCTATTGTGATGCCTCCAGGGATGGACTTGGTTATGTCTTGATGCAAGAGGGAAAAGTTGTAGCCTACGGATCACAACAATTGAAAACTCACGAGAAGAATTACCTCACCCATGATTTAGATTTAATGGCGGTGATTTTTGCCTTGAAAATTTGGAGGCATTACTTGTATGGTGAGAAGTTTGAGGTTTTTTGCGGTCATAAGAGTCTAACGTATTTGTTTTCTCAAAAAGACTTGAATTTATGACAACGGAAGTGGATAGAATTTATGAAGGATTATGACTTTGAGTTACACTATTGTAGACGTCCCCGAACGCATCCGGGAGGGTTAAGTCCCGTTCCGTTCATATTGGGGTCACTACAGTTCGGACTCGATTTGTGTCGGTTCTAAATCTGAACCAAAGAGTCCAAATCCGGCAAATCGTTTGAGAAAACAGATTTTTGAAAAGTAGTGCCAAACATGGACTGCTTTGCCAGATTACAGAGTCGCCACCTAAATATTTTAAAAATGGGAAATTTAGGAAATCCTGACTCAGTGCCGAAGGCCACGTGTCCGTCATCACCAAAGTTGTCTTGGCTCGGGAGCTTGGGTACGATCGGGGAAGGTCAGCTATGAGCACCCCCTTTCGCCCGGTCCGAAGGCCGGCCTCTACTAACCGTGATATCCGTTTTTGAAAACATTACATGCTCTTATTCCAATTGTTAGCCTAGAGTTACTATGTTATGCGCACAGCAAACAAGTATAGACTAGATTGCCTAATTTGGAAATAAACATTGCATATCCGTTTTGTCTCGAAAAACATGTTGGTTTTTGCTACTCGCAAGTAGGCTAAAATAGGGATTTCAATGAGTTGTTCCAACTCACGCAATCCAACCTCCACCCATAGGCATTCAAACAGTTTATCTCACATCAGCACTTAGCCGCATGGTAAGCATACTGTCATGGCAACATTCACACGCATGTGGTATGCTAAAGCGTAAAATACTTGCATCGTACTCCGTGCCAAAACAAGAAACTAGTTAGCAAACATGCATGACCTAGTTCATGTTAAATGGCTAATGCAACACAAGCATAGATGCAATCTAGAGTAGGCTCGGCTAACCCTAAACATGGCATGTGAAATGCGCGAGTAGCACGTATTCAATTTGGAATTGAAAATTGCAATGCAGTTTGTATGATGTACCGAGCCCGGTGTATGTAAACAAATGCATGAATGCACGCATGCATTGCATAAGGTATGCTAATTTAGATGTGCCCTAATCTACCATCATAAGCAGGTAAATAAAAGGGTAGAAAGAAATGGGGGTTGGAAGACATACACCAACTCACACACACTTATTACAATTTTGCCCTCACTCGGAGGGACCAAAATAATATACAGAACCGAATAACTAATGAACTACGCAAGCTAATTAATTATTACAAATTAACTAAATTAACCAAATAAATTAATTAATCTAATCAAACAGTGAACCGCCTCGGGATGAGGGCCGAATGCAGCGCGTGCTCGGAACCGGCTCGGAACCGCACTGCCATGCACGGATTGCCTCTGTTTCCCCTGCTATCCTCCTCTGAAAATTGCCAAAGTCCCAGGAGTGCCTCTCAGGGCACTAGGGAGTACCACCGGCTGGGGTAGAGAACCACCGGCTGAAGAAGGAGGCCACCGGCACTAGATGAAGTTATCGGCTGGCAATTGACTGCCGGTCGGCACTAAATAGTGCCGGCCGGCACTTGACACCTGCAGAACCTGCAACCCACAGCAGCAGAGGACAACAACATGCATGGCAATGTGATTCAAGGTATTTATGCACTACACACATCCCTTATCATGTTAGTGACTCAAAGGGGCAGGTGCCTCGATTCCCGGACCACCAATCGCGCATTTCCATGCATGATGACCCGAGGAACCAAGGATGCAACTTCACTTTCAAATGCATGCAAACCAAGTAAATATGAAAGGGTGCCAAACCTCTATCATTTTCATCTCAAGAGGCCAAGCATGCATGCTTATGCAATGCAACTCTAAGCATGTTATCTAGCATGCAACATGAACAATGCGAGCAAGCTAAACATGTTAGGCATACAACCTAAGCAAAGAGGCATATAAACCAAGCAATGGAGTGGACTAAGACATGAATTAGACTACTCCTAATTGGCCTAAAATCAGTGGCCAAAGTGCCTAGAAATGGAGACTAAACACACACACACACATGCAAGTGTTATGGTCCAAACCCAAGGCATAAACATGGCAACCCCCAAGCACACTTGGAGATACCAAACAAGGGCAATGAGCACACATTGTAAAGCTCTGAAAACCATGCAAAACATGATGCCAAATCATGCAACAAAACAAGCCAAACAAAGCATGCAAATGGTCTAAGGTTCAAACCAAATCAATGGGGCATTGAACTATACTTATACAAAACAAATATGGCATGCATTAAACAACTAAAAATAAGTTTTTAACATGCTAGAACAAAGCCTAATGGCTACTTAGATGGTATCTAAGAGGCTTGAAATCGAAGGCATGCGTTAAAGCTAAAATATAGAGCATGCAACACATGCTTTCAAAGCATTAAAGAGGCAACTAAGGTAAGCATACAAGCACACCAAAGGGTCTGAAATGACATGCTAAATGGTTCCAAACCATTGAAAAGATGCAAACAAGGCATGCTACACATTCATGCTCTTAAGGCCAACAAGCCGAATACAAAGAGGCTATGAAATGTAAGTCATGGTCGACCAAAACAAGCATGGACAGACCTCATATATGGCAAAATAAGCATACAAGCTTCATGAACCTAAGCCTAAAACATGCTAGAAATAAAGGCATACAACCTAGGCATGTTAAGGGACCAACAAGGCATTACATGATAGGTATGCAAAGCATGCAAGATATATCAAAACCAACTTAGAAACATGTTATATCATGGCATTATAAGCATGAAATGCAGCCAAGACATGCTCAAAACACAACCAAACATGGTGCTCCTTTGGAGGCCAAAACTTGTCCTTTTCAAGGACATTAAGGAGAGGGGGTGGCCCTCTCCTTCTTGGGACT
This sequence comes from Camellia oleifera, assembly GCA_022316695.1. NCBI lineage: Eukaryota > Viridiplantae > Streptophyta > Magnoliopsida > Ericales > Theaceae > Camellia > Camellia oleifera. The sequence continues at coordinate 154,265,897 of CM039308.1, read as the reverse complement.
TCAAGGCATCATCTTCACCACTGAAATCCCTCAAGATTTCAGTGGTGAAGAGATCCTAACACCAAAGTCTCGGATCCCTCACAAAATAGCACAAAATGAGGCCTTTTCAAGGCCTAAGGGTGGTCAAACTTACCCAAACCACCAAGCACTCTTAATAAACAATAAAGAGGCTTAAAAAACAGAACTTTTATGTGTTATAGACTAAGCACAAAAACTGTTTTAAACTATGCAAAAATGGGATAAATAAAGTAAGTTTCTCACCCTTGTTGACCCTCTTCACAAATGTTGATGTTGTTGGTTCCTTGAACTCCAAACCAGTCAAAAACTTCAAGAACAAGCCTTTGGACCCTCAGCAACCAAAGGAAGGTGAAACACTAGGTGCTTATGTGCAATAGTAAGGCACAAAGCACCTAGATTAACAAGAGAGGGATAGAGATAGAATAGATATAGGATTTCTAACCTAAACCAGAGCTTCTCTCCTGTCTAAAAATGGCTAAGTCTCTCAAGAACTTCAACCCTTGAGCCAAGAGAAGAGGCTTCTCTTGTATAGGCACAAAACTTACAAGTTAAGTCACCAAAGGGGCTCATCCCTCCATACACGTGTATGGAGGGGAAACAAGTGCAAGAAAGCTGTCTGAAAATATCTCCAAAAACAGCTGTAAAGTAGTCGGCAGGGCAAAATGGTCATTTTGCCAAAAAGAGTGCCGACCGGCACAATATAGTGCCGACAACAACACCAACCAGCCGGTGGCCTCTAGCCAGTGCCGGTGGTGTGTGGGGATGCCTCACAAAGCATTCCCTGCCCTTCCAAGGAAAAACACAAGTGTTTGGTGCAAAACCAGACACAAGACGGTCGAGTTCGAAAGTCCTGAGGCAAGGCGCGCGCAGCCAAGAACTCCAGGAACTCCAAACGAACACAAACATGGATAATCACCGAGTGTTCAAGCGGTGACATCCAAGTCTTGAGGACGGTCAAAAATGGGGTGTCTACAACTATCATCCGGGGAAAGCCGATATGTTGGCCGATGCTTTGAATTGAAAATCTGTGAGTAGTTTGGCAAGTGTGGGCATTCGGGAATGGGATATGCTAGATGTTATTGGCAAGTTTGATTTGCACTTGGGTGAGTCTAGAGAGAGTGCTAGTTTGTTTACTTTGAATGCTCAACCTACCTTGGTTAGTAAGGTCATAGAAGCACAATGAGGAGACCGTGATATGGAATCAATCCATGTTAAGATTTCCAATGGGAAGAAAGAGAAAGGTTTGAACGTTCACTCAGATCTGAGTGTATGTTACCTAGATCATTTGTTTGTACCAGAATCTTGTCGAGAGGAAGTACTTCGAGAGTTCCATCACTCACGCTTTGCGGTACACCTGGAAGGCACTAAAATGTATCATGATCTTAGTCGTCAGTTTTGGTGGAGGGGTATGAAACGGGATGTCACTTTATTTGTATTGAAGTGCCTTACTTGTCAACAAATAAAGGCCGAACACTAAAGACCAGCGGGTTTGTTACAACCCTTACCGATAGTCGAGTGGAAATGAGAGCGTGTTACCATGGATTTTGTAGTTGGGCTTCCTAGAACACAACGAGGCAATGATGTCGTTTTGGGTGATTATTGATAGGTTGACTAAGTCTACACATTTCATTCTGATGTGCACCAGCGACTCAATTGAATGCCTGGCAGAGTTGCACATTAGAGAGATAGTTCGACTTCATGAAGTCCTTGTGACTATTGTGTCAGATAGGGATCCTCGTTTTACTGCCCAATTATGGCAAAGCCTTCAAGAGGCATTGGGAACTAAGTTGACTCTTAGCACCGTTTATCATCCTCAAATCGATGGACAGTCGGAACGTACCATTCAGATTTTGGAGGACATGCTTAGAGCTTGTGTCCTTGATTTTAAAGGGCCTTGGAAAAGGCACTTACCATTGATTGAGTTTGCTTACAACAATAGTTACCAAGCTAGTATTGGGATGGCACCATTTGAGGCCTTGTATGGCCGACCTTATTCTTCACAAGTTTGTTGGGCCGAAGTGGGTGATGCACTGTTACTGGGTCCGAAAATTGTTGGAGAGACAACTGAGAAAGTTGTTCTCATTCGGAAGAGGTTAGCTACGGCCCAAAGCCAACAAAAGAGTTATGCCGATAAGAGAAGACGACCTTTATCTTTTAAAGTTGGTGACCATGTGTTTCTAAAAATCTCACCAAGGCGGGGTTTGATGAGATTTGGTAAAAAGTAGTAAATTATCTCCAAGGTTCATTGGGCCTTTTGAGATCTTAGAGCGAATTGGGGAAGTGGCATACTGGTTAGCTTTACCGCCACAACTTTTGGGAGCTCACAACGTATTTCATGTATCTATGCTTAGGAAATATGAACCCAAACCTTCTCATGTTCTCGATTGGGTTGACTTAGAGGTAGATGAGGATGCCTCTTACGAAGAACGACCGGTTCAAATATTAGATACCCGGGAGCAAGTGCTACGAGGCAAAACTATACCGTTGGTAAAGGTGTTATGGAGACACCATGGGTTGAAGAAGCGATGTGGGAACAGGAGGCAGAAGTCCACTCCAAATATCCAGATTTGTTTAAAAATGCTTAAGTTGATTTTCTTTGTAATATTCCCGAGTGTTGAGGAAAACGTATTTAAAGTTGTTAACCACATGTTGATATGTACGTTGTTGTTTTAAGCATAAGGTTGTTGAGAGTTGCCATTACCTTTTAGGAAATTTCATGTTTATGCATATTTGGGAGGTTGTTGTTAATGAGATAACCATGGTGGAGATGGTGAAATTTGGTTGAGAGTTAGTATTGTGATTTGAAAACGAAATAGCGTGGCTTTGATCGCTAGAAACCCCTTTGTTTGGGTAGTTTGATTTGAAATTTCAGGGACAAAATTCTTTAAGGGGGGAAGGTTGTAGCGATCCCGGTTTCGATCCTTTTTTCATGTTTTGCCACTTCGACTAGGCAGGTCGGGGATGGAGCTGCTCGGTTAGCTCGCGGGGGTCCAGGGGGCAGTGCCCTGGCGGGGTCGAAGGGCAGCACCCCGGAAGCAAAAATACAAAATGCATTCGAAGTTGCTTGTGCAGCACATACGGAAAATAAGGGAGGGCTTGTTTGGTTACTGTAATAAATGCAGGTGTGGGAGAAGCGCCGCACGTGTGATGGTAGGTGAGTCCAAAATTTTACTCTTTTCTTCTCTTTAGGCTGAGTGTATCTCACTCTTGTTAGGTCTCTCTCTCTCTAAAAACCCTTTCCTCTCCCTTCTCTCTACATTTCCCTACACCAAATTGGATCAAAACCTTGATTTCTCAAGATCCATTAGAGTTCTGCCATAGTTTCTTCATCAAAGTTGGTTAACTTCTCGAGGGCTTCGTTGTGTACGGTAAAGATCGAGTTTCGACACCGTTGATTTTGGGGGTTTCATCTCATTTCTTCTTCAAAACTTGAGGTAAGGATTTTCTTAGAGTTATATATATGTTTTTGCAAGATCTATATGATTTTCGAAATCATCTTTCAATAGCTTTGAAAATTGATTGTTGATTCAAGAAGTTGAGCTATTTTGAAAGTTGGTTTGTCTCTTGCTCTTTTAAAATGATCTTATGGGTTTTGATCTTCGTTGATTGAAGAAAAGATGATTTTGGAAAGTTTTCTTTCAAAATATTTCAGTTGTATAGTTTTGGTGAGAAAACCTAGAATTTGGGGATTTTTTTTAAGAGACTGAAAATCCATGAATGATATTATTATATTTATTTTGTGTGTCAAAATAAATGGATGTTTGGAAAAAAAATTTATTTATATTTATATAAATGATGAATTTCAGGGAATATGAGAATTATTGTTCATTTTGAAAATTATTGTTCAAAACATTGAAATAGTCTTGAAATGGCTAATTGTTGAGGATACTTGAGAAGAGGGAATTGTGTTATTCCTTAGATGATGAATTGGAATAAAAGTATTTATATTCATCTTGTGTTATTGGCATATCAATTCATTTGATTACATTAAACTTTGAAACTTGATTTGAAAACTTGCATTGAGAAAAAAAATGTTGAGAAACAAGTTTTCATAGAACGGTTTTAGGGTAAATACGTTGGTAAGTCTTGATAGGTGATGTAGATGATATTAAATAAGTTGGCCTGAGAGTCTGGGGTGAAAGACCGAAAACCCGCACAGATAGGTGTCGAGCCTTCCGGTTAATACCAGCAAAAATGACAAATTGGTAGCACTTGTATAGTCTACTTGCAGACACCGATCTAGGGATTACCAGAGTCGTAGTTACCGCTCTTGAAATGAATTGTTAAGTTTCAAGAATTGAAATTGCATGGCATCATTGAGCATGAGGGTTTTCAAAGATGAAGATGTGATTTTCTTTCAAAAGAGCACAGCATGGCATGTGCATTTTATCTCTTGAGATTTGTATAAAATGTATATACTTTGTTAAGGATTTCCTACTTGGCTTTATGCTCGCCCTACGGGATTTTTGTGCAGGAAAAAATGTGATGATGTTGCCTAACTAAAGGCAAGGAAATGTGTGTTGAGAGTACGAGACTCACATTTTGCTGTGACTCTGTGCATAAGCCAAAGGCTGTATGTGTGTGGGTTTGAATAACCGTTTTGTGTAACCAGGCTCAAGCCTTGAAAACTTGTAAACTCTTGGGGGTATTTGCTTGTTTATTTACTTCTTGTTGGATTAATGTATTGTTGTTTGAAAAACTATTGTATTATGTAATGTAAGTTTGGAAATTTATATTCGATTTTCCTTGAAAGAGCCACGATTATTGTATTATCATTTGGGCTAGAAATTTGGGACGTTACACATGTCATAATTAGTACATTCCACGATATATATATATATATATATTTTTTTTTTGCAAGTCGTTAATGGTTTTTCAATAACGACAAGTATATCATGTAAGTTGTTAATTCATATATTTATGGCATATAAAAGTATGCCGTAAAAAATGTATATTTTCACGACTTAAAAAATATGTCGTAAAATATTTGCACTTAAAACGACATGCATTTCATGTTATAAAATATTATAACTTTATACGGTATGCATTAACATGTAGTGAAAACTTTTGCAAAAAAAAATTCAATCTAAATTTTTTTTTATGGCATGCAAAAGCATGCCGTAAAAAAATATATATTTTCACGGTATACAAAAATATGTCATAAAATATTTGTACTTAAGCAGACATACATTTCATGTCGTAAAATATTATAACTTTACACGGCATGTATTAGCCTGTCGTGAAAACTTTTATTAAAAAAAATTTCAATCCGATTTTTTTTTTTTAATTTAAAAAAGCTAACAATTTCCAACTAAGCTTCTCACCTTAAATTTTCCTAATTGAGGATAACGTAAAAAAATAATTTATACATTATTTTATAATTTAGTGTCTCTTTTAAGGGATAGTTTTTAATTTTAATGATTAATATTTATATGGTTTCTCACTAATTTATAATTATTTTTTTTAAATTACCTTGATTTGATATTTTCCCTTCTTTTAATAATTTATTTATTTATTACTTTTTAAATGTGCCTAATCTAAATTCAACTAAAAAGTAAAATATTTATAAAATAAATATAATAAAATGTAATATATATATGTATATATGAAATGTATTAAATTTTATATTTTTTTGAACTTAGTGATTTTTTAAAAAAATTAAAAATATTTTTTTAAGTATATGTAAATTATTTGAATTTAAAAAGTAAAACAAAAAATTATTTAAAATATTTAAAAACTTACCATAACTAAAACGAAAAAAACTCAAAAACATTATTTTAGGCCCCGTTACTCTCTCCCTCACTCTCTGGGTCTCAATCTCTCTCTCTCTCTCTCAACCCTCTCTAAACCGTAATCTCTCTCAACTGATCGAATCAACCTTCTTCAGCCCCGTTTGATCTAATCTTAGAGCGATTGGCAATTTCGATTTTAAGATTTCGAAGCTCCACCGCCTCCACCATCTGCACCGACGAGGGGAGCGAGCTCCATCGTCTACTAAGGTGAGCACCATCGTCTCTCTCTCTCTCTCTCTCTCTCTCTCTCTCTCTCTCTCTTAGTTTCGTATTCTCTTTCTCTCTCTCTCTCAAGCTCTTCCTTCCTGTCGAGTTTGGTCAGATAACGAAACTAGTGCATTTTATTTCAAAATTTCGTTGTTTGAGCAATTTGTTGTATAATAATTTGTTGATGGAATCTCAATTAAATTCCACTCTAGTTTTCCTGTTTCATGTTCATGCTTCATGTCCTTCCTTCTTCGTCCAAGTCACAACAACCTCTTGATTTGCCATTCGGTCTGAAGTTTATTGTGGACTCATTTTTGTGATTTCAACATTTCATTTTATCAAATTTGTCACAATTTCATCCAAAATTATAATCAATTTTCTTAAAACAAATATGATCATATAATTGTTAATGTTTGATTAATTTAATTTTTTATGTAAATAATTTATATAGATCTTAATATGGAAGTCAGCCTACCAAAACGGGATAGCTCAAATTCATAGCATCTCATATATATACATGTATTTGCAATCCATCAACAAGTTTCTTAAATCCTTTTGTTACTATGTTAATACAATTTCAATTATTCAATTAGGTTTCAAGATTTTTATATGATTCAATAGTTACATTAAGATAAGGGGCGAACTAAGTAAATTAAAGATAGAGGATGCTTGGCCTAGCAATACACGCCACAACACACCACACCACACCACACCACACCACACCACACTATATCTGTGAACTCCCTCCTTCCCCTTTCCCTTCTTTTAAATCAATATCTCTCTCTCTCTCTCTCTCTCTCTCTCTCTGCGCTAAAAAAAGACTTGATTTTCTTCTTTCTTTACAAAGGGTACACACAAAAGGTTTGACCAGTTTGAGACTTAGAAATGGTTTCATCAAGAAATATTGCTACTACTAGTAGTGGTATTGTTTATCTATTTCTTTGCCTTTTTCATGCTAAAGTTGGCTTCTGTTTTTCTTCTAAGGTGTGTAATTAGGCTATGCTGTGTTTCATGAGCTTGGTGGATACTCTGATGAAAATTTGAAGTTCTTTCCCTTATCTCTTTGAAATTGTATGCAGGTGTATGTGGTCTATATTCTACCAAGAATCAAGTTAATGTTGTCATTGGTTTCATTGATACTAGTTAGTTTTCTCTCCCTTTCACAGGCCAATTGGTTCATTTATTAGACAATGCTACCAATATGTGTGTGTACAAATGAGGCATCCTTCATTTATTAGTTCAATTGAGGATACAAAAGAGTCTCTGGCTCTTTCTAGGATTAGTAGTTGAAAACTGAACACGAACCAGTCGCTCTGTAGCTAGGGTTCAAGCCCACTAATGGGTTTCTCAAGTTTGATTTAGAAACTCAACAAGTTTCAATAATTTTTGCGTGTTGACTGTTATGCTACCTATAACACGACCACTTTCTTTTTTTCTGAACTTCAGACCACTTGTTTAAAAATTAAATACTAAGCGGGACACAAGCAAAGTTCGAGTTTAGGAATATGTTCAACCTAAACTTATCTACCTAACAAGTTTGAACAAATCAAAACAAGTTGTAACAACCCTCACTTCACCCTAGTCATACTTGCATGTATTACATGATCTTGTCTTGATATGTTGCTTTTGCAAACCTTGATTTGTCTGGCACATGTGTTACTTGCATGGTCTGTTTCTTGTTTGGTGTATGTTTTAGCCGAGGTCATCTTAAGCCTAGGTCGCTCCTTTGATACTCTTACACCTAGAACCATCTTGAGGTTTCTTTGGTAGACCTCCACTCACATCCTGACATATTGGCTGAGGTGTTCGTCACCAAGGCTGAGATGTGTATTATCTGGGCCGAGATGTTATCCTTGAACTCAAGTGATCTTGTTCCTGGACAGGTATGACCTAGACCGAGGTGTGGCACATCTAGGCCGAGGTGTGGCACAACTAGGCCAAGTGTTGTCCTTCCTAGCCAAGACCATTGCTCCCTTACTTGCCGATGCGTTGTCCTTAGCCGAGATTGTTACTTGCCGGAGTACCCTTGCCACCTAGCTTGTTGAACACACTTTGTCATAGTCTTGTCTTGTCTTTCAGACACCTTTTTTAGGAAACCAACGCAGTAGAGCCACGTGTCCGAGCTGAGTGTTAAACCAGCCGGCAGAGAGAGAGATGTATCATTTGTTATGTTTCTTTGTTCTTGAGGAAAGAGAAGCTCTTGAAGAGGGAGAAGAAGTTCCTAGAGAGGGAGTAGATTGCCAAGCTTGATCTTTGGGTGTTTGAACCATTAGATTCGAGTTTTGAGGTTAGAATCTTAATCTACTCTTATTGTTCTTATTGATCATCTAGCTGCATTGCATAATTGAACCTGATTTGCAAGCCATGTATCAATTTAAAGTTGGGTTTAGAAAGAGAAAGTGGTATTCATGTGTTCTTGAAGAAAAAGCCTTCTTTCATCCGAAAGTTTGCATTAAGATTCATGTTTTTGTGTTTGTTTTCATAAAATCTTTGAGTATGGGTACCCAGGTTCATGTTTTTGAATTCATAGCATGAAATCTCAGATTTTGTAATAACAAGTTATGATTGAGCATTCATGTTTTTCATGTTCTTCATGTTCTTCAGCAGAGGAAAACCTAGATTTTCCCGACCTTGCCTTTGAATGTGGTCGTCGGGACCACACCTCGGCGAGAAGGTGTGGGACCTCGGCCAAGACCTGGTTGGTGCCCAGCATGTTTTCCCGAGATGAGAAACTATGTTTTGTTTTGATTTGACTTAGTTGTTGGAAGAATGCCGAGATCATCTGTATGCATGTGAAGCTTGTTTGATAGTGCATTCAATAGACTTTGCCATGTGTTTGTAGGACTTGGACTTGCCTTGACCCTGACGTTTGAAGAACTAGGTGAGTGGTATTTTTAATAAAGTTATGTTATAAAGTTTTGATAAAGCTTTGCCTTGCTTGTTTTGGAAAAGTATTTGTTAAGCATGAATGACTATCCCTATTTTGTGTATCAAGTATTAGCTTTGGTTTTGACAACCTTTGAAAGTCCGTACGTGCTATGGGACTATAAGCATTTGTAGCACAACCTTTGAAAGTTCGTACGTGCTAGGGGACTATAAGCATTTGTAGCACAACCCTTGTTAATGTCATTCCTTGAAACTTGAAAGCCTTGAAAGACTTTGATTGATGAAGCTTGAAAGGTTTGTTAGATAAACTTGATTTATTCCATGATTTGTTACAAGCTATGATTATGTTTTGTTTTGTTAAAGATCTCGGATATCATTCATGCAAACCCTTTATTACTTGTACCATTCACTGAGTATCCAAGCTCACCCTCTCTATATATATGTAGGTGATGAGCAGGACGGCAGCGACGCCTAGATGTGTTTTGCTGATGTGTTTTTTGGATTCGTGTTTTGCAACATCTTGAAGATCATGCTTCTTGGCTTGTAGTTAAATTCTTTTGTATATGTCGGCTTGAGAAGCCTTTTGATCAAGATGTGATATTTGTATTTTATTTTACTTGCACCCCAGTTGTAAGACTATGATAAGATGTATGCCATTTCATTTAATCTATGCACGGCTCTTGTGGACTAACTAGATTTAAATTTATTGCCTCTGCACATGTAAGCCCCATATGTATACTCTAATTGTGTGTGAATCCTTGTCAGTTGGCCTTTGGTAACCTCGAATTACTGGCCATCATGGCCCCATTCTACTAGGGACAGAATGGGGTCGTGACACAAGTCAAGCTCAACTGCAACAAAGTAGCACCCAATGATTCAATGGGGTTTCATATTTAACTACTAATCTCTCTCTCTCTCTCTCTCTCTCTCTCTCTCTCTCTCTCTCTCTCTCATATTTAACTGCCAACTTGTGATACCCATTTGAAGCTCCAAAGTTGGAAAAAATTGTTGGCTCTATGTTGGCATGTTGTCAATGAATGTTGCCCTTCAAAATTTTACACTTAGGGTTGTATCACAGGGTAGCAGCTCTTAAATAGGTAGCGATAATAATGGCATTATTTAGAAAATTAGGGAACTTTATAGAAAGTGTCTATTTTGGGCAGATATAATTTTTGTTCGAGTAAAGACCCAAAATAAAATTAGAACTTACAAATATCAATTTATGTTTCTGGAGTTTGAGGGATAAAAATGATTAGGTTTCGGTTGATTTATTCATAATTTGACTAGTTTTGATTGAATTTCTTCAAATGATTTATGTTGAAAATAACAATAATCCCATGCTAGTGATTGTTGTCAATAATCCCTTATTATTAATAGGCTGGTTGTAGTGATTGTTGTGAGTGCTACATTTTGAATTTATGAAAATGGTTTGAATTGATTTTGGCTTAGTGTTGATATAGGCATATTTTTGGAAAATCTATAATTTGAGACATAGTCACCAAGAGAAGGCTTCTCTTTATAATAGTATATATAGATAGGTATATAATGTACACTAGTTTATAATGTATACTAGTCCTATTCTTGTTTTAAAATTTGTCCATATGGCTTTGCCTAGAACATATTACTCTATATTGGGTGACCTATATCATTTTGCAACCTATTGAATTCTAGTTTGTAATTTCTCACTTTCAGGACATTCTTTGTTTACTGCCAAAATATTCTTTAATGGTTTTAGGGCTTCCCCTGTGCATTTCTAGGTGCTTGGCAGATGACCAAGGGTTGCAAGTATTTGGATTATAAATTTTATTCATGAAAGATGCAACAATTTATAGTGAAGTTTTAGGAAGCAATGAATACATGTTGGGGTTTATAGCGTTCTGCTTGTTCTAGTAATAGTATTGAGTAAAGATTCAGGGGATCTAAATCCAGTTTGACATTCTGTGTGTTATGGGAGGGCCCTATGTACATGGGCAGCAGGTGGCCACACTATAACCTCCTGTAAGAGTTTGAGACTCAAATTTGCTTAAGGAATTTTTTACTTTTATCTTCTATTTATTTTTCCTCTTTTACATTCTGTTGGGTTGAAAATGAAGTGCTGCAATCAGTTTTATAAATGGGAAGATAGAAATAAAGATTTATATAATTTTCCTTTCTTCACGAGTAAAATGAACAATATTCAGACTGCTAGTTAATTTAATGTCTTTTGCTCTCTGTTTCAGTTAAGTTTATGAATAAAATTATCTGCAAATTATTGCCTCATTCACTGGCTCAGGTTATACTGTAGGAAAGTTTGAAAGTAGCTAGAGGTAGGTCTGTAATGATAACGTATGTGAAGAATCTAAGCTAGAATTGTTAAAGATCAAGAACATCATATTATATCAACATATAAACACATTTTGATAAATAAATAAATAAAATGACAAAATGATCTAATATAGCAATATATTAGTGATCAACAATCTAATAGAAAATGTTATTATCAATATGAAATTATGAAATTTTAATGTTAAGTGTTAGCAATAAATAGGAACAGCGATCATTTAAACTATATTATTCTTGTGAAGGGAAGCTCACTACAACAAAAAAGGGTTTTTACGGCGCACAATGCCCGCCGTAAAAACCCTTCTACAACGTGCAGGCGCGCGTCATATTATGACCAGTCATGAAATATAGCGATCCCGGGTTTACCCCTTATTGTACAGTGATCCGGACATGTGTCCGTGGATGTTAATAGTTGAGTATTGTCTTGTTTACATCCTTTTCTACATTGTATTTGAGTTATAGGATGTGTTGGGCAGGTTTGTTTCAGGTTGGTTGTGTTTGGGAACCAAGGGTTGCTGTCCAGAATTTTTGTCCTTCGCTCGAGCGAGGAGTTGGTTGCTCGAGCGAGCGTTGAGTTTTGTGTCTGGTGAGTCGAGCCAGAGTGGCTTCGCTCGAGCGAGCGATTGCGTCTGGTACTGGACCTGAACACCATGATTTTTGGCTCGAGCGAGCTTTTCTTCGCTCGAGCGATCTGGTTCGGTCTTCGCTCGAGCGAGTAGTTTGTCGCTCAAGCGTGCGTCTAGTTGCAGACCTGAAGGGTCGAGTTCCTGGCTCGAGCGAGCTTTCCTTCGCTCGAGCGAGCTTCTTGATTGTTGGCTCGAGCGAGGCCTTCTTGGCTCGAGCTAGTGTTTTCTGTGTCTGGTCGCTCGAGCAACCAAGTCTTCGCAGGAGCGAGCCTATTTATATCAGTTCGCAGCAGCGATCTGAACTTCACTTTTTCAAAACTTTTACATCTTTAAACCCTAAATCTGAGAGCCTCTCTCTCTAGACTTACCTTCTCTCTAAGGAATCATCTCCCTAGAGTGTGAATCCACCCTAAGTGCTTTGTTAAAAAGGTAGAGGGTGACTTGGGCTTCGATCTAATCTGAAAATATTTGGCTTTGGAGCAAGTTGGGTGTTGGGTCTTCATCTCCTTTTGAGCTCAAACTTTGAGGTAGGGATATCCTACTCCTCTTTATGGATTCTGTCTTTAAATTTTAGCATTTTGATGTGTTGGAAGTTGTAGTGTAATTTTGAGAAACTTTGGGCCTTTGTGTAATTTTACAAAAGTTGGGGTTTTATTTATAATGAACCTAGAGGCATGTTTGGTATAAAAATATGAGATTAATGTTGAAACATTGATGAAAATGGAACCTTAAGGGTTGTAATGTCAATTATGGAAAAATGCCCTAATTACATTGATTAATTAATTGATATGATCAAATATAAGGAATGAGGAATTAAAGTGGAAATGTTGATTTAAATATCCATTTTGTGCATTTATTTTCTGTTTAGAAATATCTGCTTTGGGCTATCGGTGGAGGATAGTCTTGATTGTTGTAGACAATGCATGATGATTAGGCAAACTAAAACCAATCATTGAAATGTGTCATTGAGTATGACAGTTAAAGAATACATTAACCTTATGTATTGATTCGTGATGTGTATAATTATTGTTTATATGCATTGTGTTGTGTTGGAGGAGATAGGGGATGTACTCCACGGTTTAGGGGAAGACAAGGGATGTACCTCTAAACCGGATTTTGTTTGGGAGAAGATAGGGGATGGACTCCGTAGATAAAGCTCATATGCTTGTCTTGGGAATATGATATAGCTAGTTTGCATATCTGTGGAAGTAATGAAATTGTAAGTGGTTAATATGAGTTATTGTCTCATATGAGTTGTGTGGCCAAGTTCTGAGCCATGAATTATGAATTGAGAATTAAATAAAAATGGAGATTGAATTGAACATAGGCTTGAAAGTCTTGGAATTTGTAATGTGTTATGAAGGAGTGTAAAAGTGTTGGCCATCTATCAACCGTTAATCTTTTAGTCATTATTCATAACTGGTTTAGTATATTTCTACTGGGCTGTGGCTCACCCTATATGGGAACATAATTTTCAGGTACAGGTAGCACGCCACCTCCAAGGACATAGCTTGAGAGGCTTGAGGCTGACGGACTTTTGGTCGTCTATTTTCTTTTGATGTATTACATGTAAATTCAAGCCAAGGGCTTAAGGTGTAATTGAGCTAGTGCTCTTTTTTTTTGTAACCAAGTGTCAACTTGGAAAGCTGTAAGCCCTTAGGGCATTTACTTTTGTTGTTAACATGTAATACTTTTTGTAATGAAACTGTGATAAATAGAAGGATATGGGACTTTTATATATATCAATGCATGTCTATATTGTTGGGTTTTATGTTGTTATTTTGAGGGCGTTACATAAAAAGTCATTCACTTTCAACGACATGCTTCGTACGTCGTTAAAAACTATTTAACGACAGATTTTGTACGTCGTTATTACTTTTTCTACGGCATGCTATAGTACGCCGTTAAAAACTATTTAACGACAAATTTTGTGCGTCGTCGTTACTTTTTCTATGACTACTTTTGCACGCCGTTAATTGATGAGACAAATAACGACGCTGATTGCATGCCATAAAATATATAATACGACGACTTATTATGTCTGCCATTGAATATGCAATTTTTTTTTTTTTTAAATATTTGACTAATTTTGTACAATTTAACAAATATTACAAACAAGCATTCACAAAACATCAATCAACCACCAAAATATTATTTGAAACATCAAAAAGAAACTATATTCATAAATTATAAACATTCAACAATCGTTTATACATTTCAAACATTCGAAAACTATATCCTTAAGTTCTAAACTGTACAAAAAGTTTAAACCATCCAAAACTATGCATATCTAACTTTCTAAACATAAATTAAGAGATTATCTAAAACTACCAACAACAATTCCTATAGCAGTTGCTGCTGCAGCTGTAGCAAATCCACTTGCTCCTATCACAAGGACGAGGGTGCCCAATGTATGGCTTTGTAAATGCACTTTTTGATGACAGCTCTTACATTGATAGACCATGCTAATGAGACTTGGAGTATTCCTGTAATCTGTATCATCAAAGAGAAAGAATGGAACAACAAGAGTTGAGTATCCATGCTTCAGTTGTGTGTTCAAGAAATGGAGAGAGATGGGATAGTTTTTACTAGAAAGTAGAGCACAAAATCAAACTCCTTGTTACTTGTATTGCTTGACCAAGTATTCATTTTATCACTAACAGGTTGGGATGATCAACAGTACTATAAGACAGTAATGTGCGTGAATTTCATGTTTTCAGGAAATAATAGATATGAAGGTGTAGTTTTGTGTTTTTTTATGAGAATCTTTCTTAAAAACAAGAAACATTTTTAACGTATACTATCAATACTAGGTAGCTTAATTAATTACAAAATTTATATTATTGTCTTCCCCAATTTTTAGTTGCAAAACATATGTTTTGCGTGAGATAATTCTCTAGTACTAGGTAGCTTATTTGATTTGCCTCTCTACTTAACAACCATAGATTCATGAAGTTCATATAGTTCATATAGTGAGGTGGAAACTAGTCCAGTTCTATTTTACCTATAAGAAAGGAAAGTTAAATTTTTGTGATTATTTTTTGTTGAATATTAAGGTTTTTGTTTTTCTCCATTTTGATTTTATGGAGAATTGAATTTTTCAAAAAGATCATCAGGCCATTGACATCCTTCTAGCAGAGATTGACATATAAGAGCTTTTTGCTTTCAAACATTGCAAGGGAAGGAAGGTTAAGCTTGATATGATAGAAGTTGAGGATGAAAGTTAGTATGCAGGTTGTTTGGTGTATGGATATTAGATTTGTTTGCTTACTTCATAGTTGTTGCTTCTGCTTGGTTTGTTAACATGTTGCATTTTATAAGCTGCTGTCTATATACTATTAGGCAAAGTTATATTCTTGTATATATATTATATATTAAAAATAACTTTCTACAGCATACAAAATTATGTCATGAAAAGTGTAATGATTTATGACATGCAAGAAAATGCTTTAAAAGATTATATACGGCATACAAAGTATGTCATAAATATATTAAAAATAACCTTCTACGGCATACAAAATTATGTCGTGAAAAGTATGATGATTTATGTCATGCAAAAATGCTGTAAAATATTATATACGGCATACCAAGTATGCTATAAATATATTAAAAATAATCTTCTACGACATGCAAAATTATTTCATGGAAAGTATGATAATTTATGGCATGACAAAAATGTCGTAAAAAATTATATACGACATACAAATTATGCCATTAATATTTAATTTATTACTTTTTACAACTTTACCTGCATGTCGTAAACGATGCTCAACTTTTCACGGCATGTCATATAACGGCATTTGTGTGCATGCTGTGAAAGAGTTTTTATGGCATGCATTGTAAGCTATAAAAATTCAATTTTGTTATAGTGCCTATAATTTGAATCCTTAAATTTACCCACTATGATGTAGCAAAAAAGGTAGACTCTATACAATTGAATATATAACAAATCAAAAATCGACATGTATCAGCCACGTCATCGTGGATTAAATTGTAGAAAGATTTTTGTGGATCTTAAACATTTTTCATTTAAAAAATGAACTTATATATCATTTTTTGTTTTTTTTAAAAGGCATCGGATATAGAAAATAGGTGTAGAAAATGAGTATTTATATCAATTTCCTTAATTTTGTAGCCGTTGACAATACTTTCCATTGCCCCCACCTATAAGTATGCCTAAAGCGACTCTAAAATGCAGAGTTTGATCACCATGAACTCATCCTTCAATAGCCCTACATTCGTTTTGTTTCTTTGCATTCTAGTTTTCTGCCTAAGCCTCAGAATCAAAGCAACCCCAACTTTCGTAGATATTTTTTGCCCACACACAACAACTTACACTTGCACATACCAATCCAACCTCAACACCCTCTTCTCTTCCTTCTCCAACAATTCCACCTCCATCAATGGCTTCTTCTACTCTTACACCAGCCTCAACCATCCTGATATAGCCTACGGCCTCTTACGTTGTTGTGGTGATGTTTCCACCACGGTCTGTCAAGACTGTCTCCTTTGCTACTACAGATGTATTACAAAAATGTCCAAATTCAAAGGTTGTTACGATTTGGTATGATGAGTGCATGTGGCGATACTCGAACCAATCCATCATTGATATTGCCGACGAGTCAGTTATATCAAGTGTAAGTAATACACGCAACATAATGAACCTAACCAATTTCAGAGGAGTGTTGAGAGGTCTAATGGATGATATAGTGACACGAGCTTCAAATGGTGGGTTGGCTAAGAAGTTTGCGATAGGTCAAGCTAATTTCTTATATCTTCAAACGTTGTATAGATTAGCGCAGTTCACGACTTGATTGTTTAAGATTGCAATAAATGCCTTGGAATTGCTATTTCCATTTTTTCGAGCTGCTGTGATGGAAGTCTGGGTGCTGAGGTTCTATTTCCGAGTTGTAATGTTAGGTATGAGTTTTACCATTTCTACGTCACCGACACTTCACCACAGCCTTCACCACCACTTCCACCAGTCCTTCCTCCCCCACGTCCTCGTCCTGCTTCTCCTCTACGTCCTTGTCTTGCGAGCAGTCCAGGTAAATTCCAAACAAAACATATTGCCTTGTTCGGTTTAACTCTCAAAACACAATTTTTGAAAAAAAATTTCAAAATTTTGTTTGCTTGGAAATTTTTTGAAATTTTTTTCAAAATCACTTTCTCTCTCCTACACATCAATCAATCATTTTTTCTCTCTCCTCTTTCATTCTCAATCATTTTTTTCTCACATACATGTGCTCAACTACAACAAAATATCAAATTATTCCAAACTACTGTATTCTAAAACTATTTTCAAAATATACAACCAAACAATTCAAAAAAATTTCTAAACTATTTTTCTAATATTTAAAAAAAAAAAAAAATTTATCTCCTAAAATCAAACCAAACAGACCCATAGACCCGATTTGGAATTTGAAAATAAATTTTCTTGTTGATGCAGGAAAGGGCAGTATCTCATCGCAAATACTCATTGCGATCATTGTTTCAATTGGGGGCTTTGTTTTTGTTGTCAGTATAGGATTCTTTTTCATATGTAGGAAAGGGAAGAAGAAATGTGATGCTTTTGACTCAGATAGTTGTAAGACTATGTAAGTGTTTGAGATAATCTATAAAAAAAAATTTTTTTTTTTTACATATATATATTTATTTGGCTTATATCAATCAATATCTATCAACATGTCCTCTCTACTTTCTAACCATTTCCTCTAGAAAAATGAGTGAGACCACTAAAAAGAAGAGCACTAATAGCTCTAAAGTGGTGTGGGTCCCACATGATGGAATGTTTTGCTCTTATGTTTTTTCTTTTAACAATGATAGAGACCACTAATTTTGGAGCTCTAAAAAGACCACTAATGACATGGCACTCAATAAAAAAAGAAAAAAAATACAACACTAAGACCAAAACATCAAATCATTCATGGTGGGACCTACTGCCACATCATTAGTGGAAGCACTAATTAGTGCTCCCACTCATTTTCCTTTTTCTTTTTCTTTTTCTTTTTTGAATTTCCACCTCATTAGTGGTTCATTATTGCTTCCAAATTAATGGGATGAATCATTGTTGTTTTCTCTATTTTTCTACACATTTTTTTTTATTTTTTATAAAAAGTCAAAAAAATACATTTATTTAGAACATCGCAAACCACCCATTAGTGTCTAAATAAATAATAGTCAGTACTAATCATATATTATATATATAATTAAAACTAGTTTTTTTTTTTCATATTTACATAGCACATTATAAAAATTTATTTTTTTAAAAGAGTCACGTCAGCATATATTTTTTTAATTAGATCTCATTTGGGAAGATACTATATTTTAGTAACTTTTGACTTTTTGGCTAAAGTATGAGATAAAAAAATTAGTATGTTTGGAATGACTTTTTGATTTTTTACGAAAAGATGTGCAAAAAATAGAAAGAAAAAAGAATCTTTGACTTTTTAATATAGGTTATAGGCTTTTTGATTTTTTTGGAAACTTTTTTACTTTTAGGCTCAAACTGTTGCATGCCAAACGAAGCTTTAATCAAAACTTAGTAAGTGTTTGGCATGCACTAAAAAAGTGTACTTTTTTTTGCATACATACACTTATTTGGGTCATATCAATCAACATCTCTTCTCTACTTTTCTAACAACTTTCTCTATTTTTCTACACATTTTTTTTTTATTTTTATAAAAGTCAAAAAGTACACTTATATAGAACATCCCAAACCACCCCTATAACAAAAAACATAAAACAAAAACAAAAACAAAAACAAAAACAAAACAAAACAAAACAAATGTTGTGTTTGGTAGAGCTTTAGAATTATGATTTGAGAATAAAGTTGTATTTTGAATTTGTGAGTTTTAAAATTATGATTTGAATGTGAAAAATTTGTTTGGTTATGAGTTTTGAAAAGAGTTTTAAATTGAGTTTGAATTGAGTGATGTGACATATAATATTTGATTTAAAAATTTACAACTCTTAACGAAACATACAATCCAAAATTCTATTCAAAATTCATAAAAAATTCTCAAAATATTTTTATTTAAAATATAAAAATAATAGGTGCAAAAAAAAAAAAAAACAAACAAACAAACAAACGCTGTTCTGGTCAACAAGTTAGACAACCGATCGGACTTCCGGATAGACGTGTTTTGACAAGTGGGTATAGTATCAATTTTTGAAAATTGTAAACAAACAAAGCACTCAAATCATGTTGTGAAATCATGTTTGGAAAGCTCTACCAAACGCAACCAAAAACTTAGTTTTTGTTGTGTCCAGTTGGGGAAATGTCAACAATACAATCCTTGCAATTTGATTTGGGTACAATTCAAGTTGCCAGGAACAACTCCTCTGATGATAACAAAATTGGTGAAGGTGGATTTGGATCTGTCTACAAGGTAATGTGTTGGATATAATTGTAAAATAGACAATCATCAATCAAAAATATTAGAAGTTGCACAAATTTGGATCCAAAATTTCAATGGATTATGTATATTCTCAGGGCATGTTTGTTTAGACAGTTGGATAAAGAGGGATTGTAATCCATTGGACTATTAATCCTGAGAGATACATAGTCTCTGGACTATTTGGCTAGAAATGATGTGTATCCCACGTTTGTTTAGTCATGAGATTAGAAATTAGGAAATGGCTATTTTAAAAAAAAAAAATTATTTTTTTTACAAAACTAATTTTTAAATTCTTTTTAAAAAGATTAAAAATTAGTTTTTGAAAACTAAACCAAACATATCCTAAATGTTTGGAGGGAAAATTTATATTTTTACTAGTTAATCTAGAGGAGGGCTTATCCAGGAATTG
Organism: Camellia oleifera; assembly: GCA_022316695.1. NCBI lineage: Eukaryota > Viridiplantae > Streptophyta > Magnoliopsida > Ericales > Theaceae > Camellia > Camellia oleifera. The sequence continues at coordinate 154,246,237 of CM039308.1, read as the reverse complement.
TGCATCCCATCCCTTCACCTAAGACAGTATAGTCCCACTTATGGGGGACTAACAGTTCGGTTGGACTATTAGTCCAATCGATAATTTTTCAACCAAACAATAGGCTACTCAATATGGTGGATATGGAATATAATCCCTCCTTCCAATCCTTTCAAACAAACACCCCTTCAAGATACACTTTCGAGTTGGCAAGAAATAGCTGTGAAGAGGCTATCTCAAAACTCAAGGCAAGGTACAAAAGAGTTCAATGATGAGGTTATGTTGGTAGCCAAGCTTCAACATAGAAATCTAGCGAGGTTGCTTGGATTTTACTTGGAATGAGAAGAAAAGATACTCATTTATGAATTTGTGCCCAACAAAATTTGTGCCCAACAAAAGCCTGGACTACTTTCTATTTGTTTCAGCAAATCTCCGTAATAATACTTTTATTTAGCTTGATAATAACACATGATAGCCATGAGTGTACATTTTACAAATTGCATTCTTGTCCTTTTAGTTCCACTCCAAATTGTACATATCATGCTCACTTCTAATTCCTCATTGCTAACATAGAACATTTTTTTCTTTGCTGATCAATGTCAAGATCCACAAGAACAAGAAAAGTTAGATTGGTCAAGACTTTACAAGATTATGAGAGGGATTGCTCGAGAGATGCTTTACCTTCATGAGCATTCTCGACTTAAAATTATACACTGTGATCTCAAAGGTAGTAATATTCTACTAGATACAAGTCAAATCATTGGAACATAGTAAATTTTGTGTCTCCACATGCAATGTATTTGTTTTTCTCTAATAAGATTAGGGAGCCTCCCTAATTTATCTAAAAATTTAACAACCACTACAGGAAATATCAGTTTTGGAGGCGTATATTTAACGGCGTTTTCTAAAACGCCACTGTTTGTAATATTTAACGGCGTTTCATAAACATCCTATTTTTCTCTAATCAAAATGGCGCCGTTTTATGAATAGAAGACGTTTATAAACGACTTGAAATGGTTTTGGCCCACACGCTCCCTCTCCCTGTTTCACCTTTATTTTGAATCTGACTCTCGCTCTCACTCTCACTCTCACTCACACTCGCGCTCGCTCTCGCTCTCAAAATCGAAATTGACTTAGATCGGTGAGCATTCATTAGAGCCACTTTGAAGTTCGAAGTTCGAAGTTCATCAGAGCCATTTCCAAGATCTTACATCGGTGATTCATCAGAGCCATTTGGAAGTTCTCTCTCAAAATCGATTCAGATCGGTGAACTACTCTCTCTCTCTCTCTCTCTCTCTCTCTCTCTCTGTGCTGTCTAAACCCTAGTTATCTCTGTCAGTTCATCTTTGTGATTCAGAGATTTAGAGATTCAGCTCGGTCTCAGCGAAACAGATCGGTGATTCATCAGAGCCATTTCAAAGTTCTCTGTCGAAATCGAAATCGAAATCGAATTTCATCTCAGCGATTCAGATCGGTGAGCTCCATTGTCTCTGTCTCTCTGTCTCTCTCTCTCAAGCTGAACTGATATTGTGCTTGATTTGTGTATGTCAAAACTTTGATTTATAGATTTGGAACACTAAATCTTGGTTATATTTTCTTCTAGAAAATAGAGATAATCACTCGTGATGTATTTGTTTTTGTCTATCAACGAACTATAACTTTGAAAAAAAAAAACTCAAAGTTAAGAAAGGCATTGAAAACATGTTCAAAATAATATTAGTAGTGCCACCATGTTCTCTGGAAGTAGTTACATAGCTAAGAAAATAAGTCAACATAAGGTATAAGTACTCGTAAAGCTAACAAAGTAACTGAGAATTAGCTATTGAATACTGCGAGCCCTTTATTGATAATTATTTAAGAAGTCCTGCTTCTCACATTGAAAGCACCGAAGCCCCTGACAGTCATCCAACAATACCGGCGCAAGGTGTTTACGGTTTGTGTGCTTTGCAGGATCACTGGTGCATCACAGATGTCCGTCTTGTTCACACAATAGAGTGGATAATTACCATTCACAATAGGATTAATTGTGTAAGAGATTGGGCGATGCCTTACCTGTTTCATTTTCCTGCAACCATGCTCCTAATGAATGTGTCCATGCCTATGGTGGTTAGAAAGGGCTTGTTCTTGAAATATGGCCCACATAGACCCCCCTCAAACAGAACCTTCCCCATAATAACTCACCTAGACTTATCAGCTCGCCCATAGGTATGTTCCATTATTCCTGCTTCCAAATAAAGCATTGACAAAATAGTTGAAGCTTCTTCCTCATGTAATTTAGAACCCCAGTAACTTGTTACTTTTCCAAAGTACCAAAACATTGTAAAGTTTCACATGTATAGACTTGCAATAGATCAAACAAAGAAGACGACCGCTCATCAAATATTCTTTGTTGAAGAAGTAAGAGCCTAGCCAGCCACCATGAAATGCTTCTAGTTCCATCTGTGACAGAAACTTTTCCTTCTGAAAACAAATCTTTCATCCTCATAAGCAAGATCTTGGCAAAAACTATATACTGTAATAAAAACTTAATAAATAAATAAAAAGGGCATAACATGAAATTAATCGTTAAAGAAAGAGACAAGATTATGTTTGAAAAATATATATAATTGTGATTATGATTAACTTTGTCTTGATTTGTAGTATTATATGGTGAAGTTTGGTCTTTAATTCAAACAAGTTTTCTTCATAGTTATTAACGTGGATAACTATGATTGTGATTGTGATTATGATTCCTCAACTAATATGATTGTGATTGTGAATGTGATTCCTCATTTGGTGGTTGCTCTTTGGTGTTTTTTGAATCATCACCATCATCATCATTAGAAGTATTCGAGCTTTGGTACACTTATTGGTTTGGGTAGTGGGTTTGAACTTCCCACATCCATGAGAGAGCAATGTATTTCTTGAATCTATCATAATCTATCAAGAGCATTGTAGAAACTTTTGGTTTCTTCATTAATATGCTTCATACTAGATATGCTTCTAGTATGCTTGATAGTACTAATTTAGATTGCACCACCGGGATGCAATCATTAATGGTGCATGCAGGCATAAATAGCCTTAGACCCGTCCAAGAATCTTCATTAGAGATACCTAGTCATCTTTGATGAAGCTCTTCTTGGATTGTCCAGTTGGACAGTTTAGGAGCACAAGTCTGTATTGTAATTAGTAGTTCTACTGCTTATAGTCCATCTCGTAGAGATTTCGTGTAGCAACTCCTTGTGTTCTCCGAGTGCATACTAGACGAGGTGTAATAGTACACCTAGTCTATGTATGTATTTGGAGAACCATGGGGAGATGCTGCCGAAATTTCGTTAGAGATGAGAAGAGCGGTATGAGTTGCTTTTTACAATATAGACTGTGCATTCCTGAATGGGAAAGTAGGATGAACCAACATATTAGAGACCAGTTAGAGGTGAATGATGTCATATTGCATGCATTATAAGGTACTCAATTGAGGTTAAGATTAATTAAAACAGAACGGTAATTTTGAACTTTGTTGATTTGGCAATGGCATTTGTAGTGTAAGAGAGAATCAGATGGATAAAAGTTGGATAAATCAACATAGGTGTAGACGTCCCCGAACGCATCCCGGGGAAAGGGAGTGCGAGTCCCCCCCCCCGGTTCTGGTTCGATATTGGGTCACTACAGTTCGAAGGACTCAAATGTCACAGTTCTTAATCTTGAACCAAAGAGTCCAAATCCGGCAAATCGTTTTTGAGAAAACAGATTTTTAGAAAAGAGGTGCCAAACATGGACTGCTTTGCCAGATATAGAGTCGCCACCTAAATATTTTATTTTGGGAAATTTAGGAAACCCTGACTCGGTGCCAAAGGCCACGTGTCCGTCATCACCAAAGTTGCCTCGGCTCGGGAACTTGGGTACGATTGGGGAAGGTCACTTCGTGAGCACCCCCGCTCGCCCAGTCAAAGACCGGCCTCCACTAACCATGATATCTGTTTTTGAAAACATCGTGCGTTCTTATTCCGGTTATTAGCCTAGGTTACTATGTGATGCGCACAACATACAAGTATAGACTGGGTCGCCTGAATTGGAACAAAACATTTCATGTTTGTTTGTTTGAAAATGGTTTGATGGTGCTACCCGCAGGTAGGCTAAGACGTGGATTTGCCACCCTCGGGTGGGCTTAGAAAACATGATTTTGCCACTATCTAATGGGCTTAAAACAAACATTTGATGAATTGTCCCAATTCAAATAACTCAACCTCCACCCACAGGCATTCAAGGCAGTTATATCACATAAGCATTTAGCCTCATGGTAAGCATGCTTTTCATGGCAGTCACTCACACGCATGCAAGGATGCTAAAGCACAAAACTCACCGAGTACTCCAAGCCAAAACAGAAGCTTATTAGAAATCTATGCATGATCCTAAATATACAGAATTGCCTAATGCAACACATGCGAAGATGCAAACTATAGCAGGCTCGGCTATTCTAAACATGGCATATGGAATGCTACAACTGACATGTATTCAATTTGGAATTGAAATACAAATGCAGTTTGTATGATGCGCCGAGCCCGGTACGTGCAAAACAGATGAATGATGCAAACATGCTGTCATACTGTTATGCTAATTGAAATATGTCCTATATTTAACCATCATAAGCGGGTAAATAAAAGGGAGAAAGAAGTGGGGGTTGGAAGACATACATCACACTCACCCACACTTATTACAATTATGTCCTCGCGCAGAGGGTCCGAATAAACAATAATACAGTCCAAAATAAAAGAATAATACAGTCCGAAATAAATACACAAATTCCTAATTAATTGACAAATTAAGTAAGAAAGCTGTAAAATTGGCATGCAAGCCAGTGGCTGTCTTGATTCCGCTCTGGATAATGAATTGATGCATGTTAGGCTGCCTTGCGCGGAAATCCACTGGGATGCCCCAATTGGCCTCTGTTTGCAATGTTTCTCGAAATGCGTGTCGAACTCCGAAAAGTTGCTGATTCTTCATTTTGGCTGCAACAGAGAGCAGGAAAGGGGCATAGCAATGTATTTCACAAATATATGCATGCCTCGATCCTCGTGCCACCAATCACGCATATCGATGCATGATGGCCGAGGAGTCGGATTGCACAACTCAATATAGGATGAATGCAAATGAATGCTACAACAAAACCTAACTCCATCATGGATAATCCGGAGTGTCGGTGACTTGGGAATTGAGACTCGTTCCATCACTCGGAGTACGGAACGTGCCTCGTTTCCCGTGCCCGGGCTAGCTCCTATCCCGAACACAATACAATATGCATGATATGCATGAATGCAACTAAAATGCAATCCTAACATGCACGATGCTATGAAAATGAGATGCCTCGAAATGCGTGCACGCGGGCACGCAAACCGAGGAAATGATCCTAAGGCATAAAATGGCATACGCAATGCAATTGGACTTACACTAACATGAGTGAGCCTCAGCCACACTCACATAAGAGGCCGTCGGATAAAAGTGAAGTGCCTCGAAATGTGTGTACACGGGCACGCAAACCGAGGCAATGACATAAAGGCATGAAACGGCCTGAAATATGATATACAATGTGACTAAAAATGAGATGTCTCGAAATGCGTGCCCACGAGCACGCAAACCGAGAAAATGGCATACGGAATGCAACAGGACTAAAATGAGATATGCGATGCAATATGGGCTTACACCAACATGAGAGAGCCTCAGGGACACCCACATAAGAGGCCAATGGATGAAAATGAGATGTCTCGAAATGCGTGCACATAGGCACGCAAACCGAGGCAGTAGCACACGCAATGCAATGAGACTAAAAATGGCATACAGAATGTAAAATGGCCTTACACTAACATGAGTGAGCCTCAGCCACACTCACATAAGAGGCCGATGGATGAAAATGAAGTGTCTCGAAATGCGTGCACACGGGCACGCAAACCGAGGCAATGGCATACGGAATGCAATGATACTAAAATGACATACAGAATGGAAAATGGACTTACACTAACATGAGAGAGCCTCAGCCACACTCACATAAGAGGCCATGAGATGAAAATGAGGTGCCTCGAAATGCGTGCACGCGGGCACGCAAATCGAGGCGATGATCCTAAGGCATGAAATGACATAGAAAATGATATGCAAACATGCCAATGGAATTTCAGCACTGAAATATGGGGGAAAACAGTCCCGAAAGATGGCGAAATGACACCAAATGCAAGGAATGGTCCCAAAACATGAATTTTGGCACCCGAAATGGCCTATAGCTACACCAAACATGCACAATATGGATATGTAATGAAAATACAGTAGCGAGACAGCCCCAAGACAAGCATTTTTCAGTCATAAAAAGGGCTAAACAGCAAGCACACATAGGATTAGGCAAGTATGCAAAAATGGCTCCGCAAGAGGGGTATTGAAGCAAGTGATACATGCGATGCCCAAATGGGAAAATACCCTTCTACAACACTGATGAGAGACTAAAAATATGAACATTTACAGTAGATGACATCCCCCAACTCAGTATGAAAACATGCTAAAAATGTCATGCAAGAACTAGGATACATAAGGCTATAACATGAGGTACCCCAAACATTCATCAAACCAGCAAAGACCCTTAATGAAATATGTCAAGAAGATCAAAATATAACTCTTTCCAGCTCTGATGATGGCCGAAAACAGAAGTTAAATAAGCTTAAAAAAGCATGCAAAAATGGGGGTCAAAGAGGTGTATAATGACAAGTATAACATGGGGACCCCCAAAAAGGTTTATTCCTTCTACAATGTTGTAGAGGGACACAAAATAAGCTTACTCACAGTTCATTACATGCTCCAAAACAATTTACATGTAGGCCAAACAAATCATGCAAATTTACGATAAATAGGAGAGATTATGAAGCAAGTGCAAGATAGGGGGGCCAAAAAGAGTTGAGCCCTTCTTCAATGTTGAAGAGGGGCTCAAAATAGGCCCTTTTACAGTTTACATTATGCTCGAAAACAGATCACTCATAGGCTAGAAATTTCATGCAAAATATTGGCATACAAGATGATATTGAAGAAAGTGCCAAATGGAGGGCTCAAACAGGGTTGAGCCCTTAAACAAACATGAAGATAAGCTCAAAAGAGTGACCCTTTCAGTTAGGGTCGGAGCCTAAAACAGTGAGAAAATAAGCTTAAGAAATGAAGCAAGAAAATGCTACAAAAGAGGGAAATGGAGACTTACCCTTGTAGACAAGTCTTGGCTGCCTTTTGCTTGAAGAATGGATGCTTATAAGCCTCTAAAGAACCTCTCCTTGCTGCTGGAAATGGAGTGGTGATGGGGATGCTTGATGGTGATGAAGAAATGGCACCAAACTTGAAGAAAAATGACTTTGGAGCTTGGAAATGGAGAGAAATGGGAGGTGGAAGGTATATCTCTCTCTCAAATGTGTCTAAACAATGTCTAACCTTGAGCCAAGAAGCCAAGCCTCTCCTTTATAGAGGAAAGGCATAAAAAAATCTAAAGGACCTCTCTAATCCTCCATACACGTGTATGGAGGATGGTCCAATTGGCAACCAGCTGGCACAACTGGAATACACTGAGGGAGAGGAAAATGTCCAGCCATCTTAAAGGGGCAAAAAGGTCATTTCACAAAAGGGGTGGCCAGCCAGCTAGGTTTTCTGGCCGGCCAGCTAGTTTTCAGGAACTTCCGGGAAGAAGGCTGGCCGGTGGGTGCTAGGGAAGTCCAAATGTGGCCATTCAAGTGTCCAAATTGAAGCCCCGGAAGTTAGCTTTCTAATGGCGCAAACCTTGCATCAAAATTCCTCCTTTGGAAAACGTTATGCCCGTTTCCGTGAAGCCGCGCAGATTTCGGTCCAACCGGAGTGATGCCCTGCTTCAATCAACCATATCTCCTCCATCCGGAATTGAACTTAGGAGATTCTTAAGTGAAAAATGAAGCCCCGAGAGTAAGATTTCCAACAATGGTGGCCTCATACTTTAACTCCTCTTGTGCAAAGAGTTACGCCCGTTTCGGTGAAGCCGCGCAGACTTTTCTCCTTCCCGGATCCACTTTTCAAAGAGGTTTCAAAATGGACAAAAGAATTACTGGCTGGCCATGTGTTTTTAGGATCCTCCCACGTGTGTACAACACAAATATGTGGTTTTGGCTCGAAGAAAATGGCCCTAAGGTGTTCAACATTAGCCCGGAAGTGAGAAAAACGGGCGCCGGGGGGCGCCGGAGGAGCATAACTGGTTGCTGAGACAATCACTAGCCTCCCACCCTCCAATGATCTTCCTGGGGATAAAACAGAGGTACCTACCAAAAATGAACAAAAACCGATGCAAAACGAATGCTCGGGGGCCAAAACACGCAGTTCGGGGTCCCGAAAACCGGCCGTTAAGCGCCGAAAGTGGTGTTTGGCCACGAAGTGGGTATCTAAGACCCCAGTGTCCCTCGAAAGGGAGTAAATGAGATGCATGCCAAAAACCGGAGGAATCGGAGATGGTTAGACGGTCCCGAACCGAGGCACACGGCCTGATGGCTTCGAAAACCGGGAACTGGGCTCCGAAATGGGCAAAATGGCCTACGGGCACGAAATGTAGCCCACGGCCACTGAGAGATAGTCTACGAGACCTCTCCCTCCCTTCAGGAAAGAAAACAGAGAAAACCGAATCTCGTTCGCAAACCGAGGCAAGGCACAGAAGAGGGTTCAGAAGTCCGGAGGCAGGGCGCATGGCCGCGACTCTGAGACTTCTGAACGAGCACAATATGCAACATCACCGAGTGCTCAATCGGTGACGTCTAAGTCTTAAGGTCGGTCAAAAATGGGGTGTCTACAGTTGCCCCTCTTTGACAGAACTCGGAAGTCACAAGTGACGGGAGTGAATGTCAAAGCCCAGAGACGACCCATTTTTGACAAGGCCGAAGACTTAGACAATCATACAAGATAAACAGAGATATGTGTGCCCGCAGGCATGCCCGCAGGCAGGGGCAAAATGCAAAATGATATGCAGGGAGATTTTGATAATTGGACTTATACGCTACGCGAAGCCGGTTTGAAAATTGGACTTATACGCTACGCGAAGCCGGTTTGAAGATTGGACTTATATGCTACGCGAAGCCGGTTTGAAAATTGGACTTATACGCTACGCGAAGCCGGTTTGAAGATTTGACTTACACGCTACGCGAAGCCGATTTGAAAATTGAGGATTCATGCAATGCACTGTAATGTAGTGGCTAAAATGCAATGTGATAGCTAGGAAAAGGGAGGTACCTTACAGGGGCAATTGGCAACGACTTACCTCGGCAATGTCTTACCTTATGCTGAGGTGAGAATCTTCTGCTTCTTCTTGGTTGAACCACAGGTACTACTTTTTTTCCTGACTATGGTCGCAGCTTTCCCTATTCTCTAACAGGGTGACAGACTAGGTTGATTCAGTATCCAGAATTGAGGCGCATACACATGCTATCTCAATCTATGGGGCTGCCATACAGATTTCAAGCTGAGGATATACCCCTGGGTATTTAAACCAGACTTTAGTCTCGGAAATCCCGAACCTTTGCGTTCTAGGCATAAGCCATTCGAACTCTAGTTTCCACCGTCTCAGTTGGTCTCCTAGGAACTCACCGCTAACACAGGCAGGTGGCTATACCAGGCCACTGGAAGTCGTTCGGGCACGACAAATACCAAAGGAATTGCACCTTTAGAGGATTTAAGGTCTCCTAGACCAGACAATGAAACAGATATGATGCAATGGATGTGATAGATGTGATGCAATAGATAATAGATGTGATGTAACAGAGAGTACAATAGACGCAAAATGGTGACATACTCCAATCGCGCTGGACTCGTAGGAGGAAAGAGAACAAAGAAAACCAATCAGGCGCGTTCCACGCAACCTGAGATAAATTCCAGACACGCTGAAAACCGTGTGAGGAAGGGGACACTCAAAACACGCTGATAGTTGTAAAAGGAGGTCCGAAAACAACCGCCCAGGTGCGTACACAACGCAACCTGAGATAAATTCCAAACATGCTGAAAACGCGTAAGGAAAGAAACACTCTAACTACGCTGAAATCGTGAGAAGAGGTAAAAACAACCGCCTAGGTGCGTACACAACGCAACCTGAGATAAATTCCAAACACGCTGAAATCGTGTGAGGAACGGGACACTCAAACCACGCTGAAATCGCGAGAAGAGGTCAAAACATCCGCCCAGGTGCGTACACAACGCAACCTGAGATAAATTCCAAACACGCTGAAATCGCGTAAGGAAAGAACCAAACTCTAACCACGCTGAAATCGTGAGAAGAGGAATGGGACACTCAATCCACGCTGAAATCGTGAGAGGAGGTCCAAACAAAAACAACCCGCCCAGCGCGTCTACAACGCAACCTGGGATAAATTCCAAACACGCTAAAATCGTGTGAGGAACGGGACACTCAAACCACGCTGAAATCGCAAGAAGAGGTCAAAACAAAAACAACCGCCCAGGTGTGTACACAACGCAACCTGAGATAAATTCCAAACACGCTGAAATCGTGTGAGGAACGGGACACTCAAACCACGCTGAAATCGCGAGAAGAGGTCAAAACAACCGCCCAGATGTGTACACAACGCAACCTGAGATAGATTCCAAACATGCTGAAAACCGCGTAAGGAAAGAACCAAACTCTAACCACGCTGAAATCGTGAGAAGAGGAACGGGACACTCAATCCACGCTGAAATCGTGAGAGGAGGTCCAAACAAAAACAACCCGCCCAGCGCGTCTACAACGTAACCTGGGATAAATTCCAAACACGCTGAAATCGTGTGAGGAACGGGATACTCAAACCACGCTGAAATCGCGAGAAGAGGTCAAAACAAAAACAACCGCCCAGGTGCATACACAACGCAACCTGAGATAGGTTCCAAACATGCTGAAATCGCGTAAGGAAAGAACCAAACTCTAACCACGCTGAAATTGTGAGAAGAGGAACGGGACGCTCAAACCACGCTGAAATCGTGAGAGGAGGTCAAAACAACAACAACCCGCCCAGTGCGTCTACAATGCAACCTGGGATAAATTCCAAACACGCTGAAATCGTGTGAACGGGACACTCAAACCACGCTGAAATCGTGAGAAGAGGTCAAAACAAAAACAACCGCCCAGGTGCGTACACAACGCAACCTGAGATAGGTTCCAAACACGCTGAAATCGCGTAAGGAAAGAACCAAACTCTAACCACGCTGAAATCGTGAGAAGAGGAACGGGACACTCAAACCACGCTGAAATCGTAAGAGGAGGTCAAAACAACAATATTCTGAACACGCAGCTTATAATACAATACTCTGTTTATTCGGCACACAGCTCATAAAGACGAAACTTGCAGAAGTTGAAACACACTCAGATATTCCAAATTTTCCATCTTTTCTTTTGCTTGGTAGCCCGGAACTTTCATAGCTTCAGATGGGTCCTGGTTTTACTATTTTCACATGACTTGGGTTGAACCCCGCGGCTTTAACAAATTCTGTTTTGCACAAATGTGGAGAACGGCACAGAACTCGGAGCACAAAACGATTTTATTTTTTGAAATTGAGAGATGGATTTTCGACCAGGTATTGAGCCTACGACTGAAGACAGCAAAACGACTCAACACGGAAATAAAAGGCACACAACCTAGACACATCGAGTAACACTCGAAACGACTCAAAACAAGAATCGAGATAAAACAAAAAGACACGACACTCAGACGTGCACAGGGAGCCTATTTCACCGGGTAGGTTTCCCACCCTTTCTTATTTGTGATTCTCACATCACTCGGCCCTCAAGCTCGGCTTTTCTCACAAAACCTTTTTCTCACTTTTTCTCTCATCGCCCATCTCTCTATCTTAAATCTCTCATTTTTCATCCCTCCCCTGGGTGATTGATGGATAAACAGCAAGTTGAAGGCTCGGGCCCCTAGCATTCTGCTCGATTCTCTTTCTTCCGCTCACAGCTAGTGAATTCCTCCCACAGAGGGGTTGCACTACATTTGGGTGTGTAGCAAATCTGCAGCTGACATCGGTTGACGATGCTCTGCTGGGGAGTTTGGACATGATCAGATCCGTCTAGATGAGGGAGTGAAATACCCTGATCCATTCTAGTTCGTGCTTCGCACTTGGCTTGATACCTTGCTGCTTGGAGGATACGAGAGCTTTCTGCCCTTTCTAACTTCAGTTGTGCCCTCTTCTGGTAAGTAGAGTGCCCTTTTTTTTTTTTTTGTCAAATGCATTGACAACAGGGAAAAGACAGGAAGCCTGACTCAACTATGCCCCTAGTTCATCATTTCGACCATTTTTTGTTTTTGGCTTTCTACTAAAACAATTTTGACCAAAAATAAGAGTTAGATTAACATACTTGTTCAGTTTTTGATTTGAAATCATGCAAGTCAGGCTATGAGCATTGAAAATTTTCCTTTTTTGGGTCCAAGAAATGGTCCAGTTTTGGAAAAGATAGAATGATTTTTTGAGAAAATTAGCCAACCTCAGTAAAAATCCTCAAAAACTATTTTTGCAAACGGCCACTTGCTCAACGAGCATGAAACCTACTCCTGAGATGCACAACCTCGGATCCAAAGGAAAACTGCCCCGTACTTGAAGAGAGCTGCATGGCAACGGAAAGTTGCCCCTTGTTTGAACGGCACCGCGGCGCATTGAATGGCAATGGAAAGTTGCCCCTTGTTTGAATGGCACCGCAGCGCATTGTAGTCAGTCCTCGGAGCGATGATTGCAACCGTACTCTCGGATACAGAGAAGGCAAGGATGGTCAAAACCATTACATGGACACAATTGAATTTGAATCGTTTTACGGCTAGACTTCAGAATGAAGTTGCCTACGTATCCCAAAGATGGGAATCAAGCCTTACGTAGTTCGGGGGTTAAGGTACACTCGGGTATTTAACCTCTCCTTTTTATGCTCTAACTTTTGCCAAGGCGCCTGTTGCAGGTTTTCGACCTTGCGAGCTTTGTTTTTCTTTCTTTTCTCTTTTTCTATTCTTTTCATTCCTTTTTCTTCTTCTTTTTTGCATTTTTCTTTTCTTTTCTTTTTTTGCATTTTTTTGTATCTTTGCATTTTTTTTCTTTTTGCATTTTTGTATATATATTTTTCTTGTCTCGCTCTAACTTTTGCCTAGGTCGCCCTTTCGGGTTTTCGGCCCAATGAGCCTCTCAAAGGGTAAAAATGTAACCAGTCCATACCAAATGGTTCTCAGATTGAAGCCCTCTATATCCAGGAAAGTGGCTGTTGTATTGACTTGCAGAAAGATCCACCTTTGGTTCTTCGAGCACATCGGATATTTTTTGCCCCTAGTTCGAGGGGTGCTTCTGCTCTAGCCTTGCAAGCTTCTTCTGATGAGGTCTGACCTTCTTGATCTGACTTTGGTGCCTCTTGTTCGAGGGCTGCTTCAAATCTGGCCACACAGGCCTTACATCGTGGTCGACCATTGAACATTCTGAATGCCAGTTCAAGGTTTGAAAGCCAAGGGGGGTCGAGTCTCGAGGCTGAGAGCGATCCTAAGCTGCACAATCTCAAGAGCAATTCCACACATGTCTTTGCAGGACCGCGCAAAACATTTTTTGAAAGTTTTTAAGAAAGCGACAAATCGCTCGCGCTGAAGACAGTGTAGGATCAATCTGGATCAAAGCCAGGGTCCTTCTCAGTACTCACACTAACAAGCATGATTTCATTCATTAAGGGCTTAGCACGCCTCTCTTTCTCTCAATTTGATCAAAGTTTTGCAAATCCCGAGGAATTCCTCCCTCTTTGTTTTCACTGCAGTGTTCAAAAAGGTTTTGAAAAACTTAGGTCAATACAATGGCTTCAAGGCACAAGAGAGCAGGTGGAATGCACTGCCATTTAATTCAAATCCCGGCACAACTAGCACATGGCAGAAACAAATGCGAGAGTATGGAAATCACTGCTGTTTCATTCAAAATCTGTTGGCATAACTGGCTCCCTGGCAGAAACAGACTCAAAACAAAACAAAAAGACAAACGCGAAACAAAATGGTGACGCCCGAGGTAACACCCCCGGAATCACCTGACTTCTATACAACAGGACTGACTCGATACAACAAGACAGACCCAAGACAAAAGAGACTGACTCAAAACAAAAAGACAGACTCAAAACATAGTAACAAAAACTGACCCAATACCCAAGTCAGAAAGCACAAAACTGGTATCTGCATATTGCTCAGAACAGTGCGTGCCATTCCCACGTCTGGAGTTGATTGAGCGCCGTCCGTAGGTGGTTCATCCCCCATTCACATAACATTATCCCCTAAGTTCACTGACCCAGTGCCGATAGACTTTGCTGAGCTCGGCGGGAGGATGACCTCGTTGTCAAATAGATCCTGTACTTCATGGCGAAGACGGAAGCAGTTGTTGGTAGCATGGCCAGTTTGCTGATGGTATGCGCAGTACTGGGTAGCATCATGTGTAGCCGGAAGAGAGTTCGGGAGAGACCGAGGCTCAAGGGGTTTGAGATGGCCTTGTCCAACAAGGATTTGGAAAGCTTTGGACAAAGGCATGTGGAGGGCATGGAAGACCCTCTGACCTCGGAGTTGGTACTTCAAGGTTTGTGGATTTTTGCTAGACGCACCAGTAGAGGGATTGGCAGGTGCTAGCCTGGTTTGTTGATCTCTTCTAAGTGGAGGATTAGAGCTAACAGGATTGCCTCTGGTATAACGGCCCTTCTCCCGGTTTTCCCTTTGATTCGGACTGCCCCTGACTTGAGTGGCGAAAATGCCGTCTACAGTTTTTGCAACAACTGCGAGCACTTGCTCTTTGTTCAGTCCCTCGGCTTTCAAGGCCTCAACAGCCAACAGAAGATACTCATGGGGATCCATGTCTACCCTTACCTTGTTCTTTCCACTCGCTTCCACTTTGCCACGGGATTGGCCTTCCTCAGATGTAGCCCGCCTCAGGACTGGGGAGCCTTTTGACATGAACTCCCTGGTATGTGATGTGACTGATGATGGAGCCAATGTCCCAGATGCCAAATCTGTTACAGTTCTTTGAAGATCTTTGATCATTCTCTTTAGCTCAGAAGTAATGGGCTCACGGGTTTGAGATGATTGGGGTCCAGGTGCATCCATCATGCATAAGTCCATGCCTTTCGGAATGAACACCTCAGGCTTGGGTAGACGGGCTGGGGTGATGTATATGCTGGGGTCGTAGGTGGATGGCGATATATGGATAAGGTTGAGATGTAGAGGTAATGGGTCGGTACTAACTTGAGGTCTTTTTGGTGGAGCTAAGGTCTCTTCATCAATAAGGTCCTGAATCTTATGACGGAGGCGGATGCAACGGTTCGTATCATGACCGTGCTGTTGATGGTAGGCACAGTATTTAGCTGGGTCATACCTTGGTGGAAGAGGATTTTGGAGGGGTTGGGGTTCTAGGAGTTCTATGTGCCCTTCTTCTTGCAGCTTTTTCAAAGCTTGGGAGAGACTCATGTAAAGAGGATGGAATTTTCGGGCTTAGGGCCGAGCTGAAGTGGTTGGTTTTTGGTCATTGGGGGAAGTGGTGATAGTGTCTACTTCTGAGCATTTCGCAGCTGTGCTACCATCAGTAGTAGCATTGGAACTGCGAGCAACATTCCTCCTCAAAGGCTCATTATCTTCTGCGAAGATCCCTTGTCTGATGGCATCCTCGGTTTGAACCCCCATTTCATGAAGGGCTGGAAAGGTAAACAGAGGTAGAACGACCATCTTTTGCAACAACTCATCATGCAGATTCCGAACAATCATCCTGATCTGATCTTTGTCGAAAGGCCTTGTAGTCATCATTGAGGCCTTTGCCCTCCATCTCGTCACGAACTCTGAGAAACCCTCCTTTGGTTCTTGGCGGGTGACTTCGAGATCACGAGTTGTGACCTCGATCTGTGTGTTATAGGAGTATTGAGCAACAAAGGCCTCAGCCAGCTCTTCCCAGTTCTGTTTCACAGAGCTCTCTAATTTTGCATACCAAATTGCGGCTATCCCAGACAGGGTTCGGCCGAATGGTGACAATTTCTGGGCTGTAGTCAAACCCATTGGCCTCAGGATATCAGAAAACAGTTGGAGGTGCACCATTGGGTCTTCAGAGCCATCGAATCGATCGATATGTGGCAGCTTGAACCGATCCGGTAATGTCACCACTGAGTCGGTAAAACTATCCTCTATGTCAGGAATAGAATGGGCCCCCTGAGACTTTTTGAACAATTCCTCAAGCTTGCTCACTTTCAATGCTGTGGGGTTCGTCTTGAACTCAAAGGGGGAGTCTGGTAGGTTGGTGGGTGTTTTAGATAGTTGGGGTAGAACCAGGGGCGAAGCTGGCCTGCCTGGAATGTCCGTATCATCCTGGACATTAGCTATCTCCCCGAGCGTTGGAACTCTGGGTAGGGGAGGAGCCTGGTGTGAAGTAGATACTCCAGTTTGCTGCTCTAGCCTGGCAATTGTCTCTGCCTGTTGGGCTATAATCTCGGCCTGGCTTTTGGCAAATTCCGCTTGACGGGCAGTGTCCTGCTGCATGAGTTTCATACTTTCCTGGAGTTGACGCATCATTTCCTTCATCCCTGCCATATTGCCCTGGTCTAACTGAACAACCGATATAACTGTCCCTGACTGGCCTTTTTACCCTGCCTTTGGTGAAGGAACACTGATTGCCCTTGAACTGAATTTTTGACCCGACAAAGTCTATCAGCACAAGTCTAATGATCCTCGGGGGATATTGGAGCCTTCTGAAGCTATGGTTCCCAAGACTACCTAGCAAAAGAGAAAACAGACAGCATCTCAGCCTGATTTCACCATAGCCAATATGAGCAAAGCTGAATGAGTGTGCTCTCTACTGAATTCTGCCCCAAAATTCCGCCTGCAAGCTGATACCCTCAAGTAAACTGAATCCGAAAATACTGAACTGGTGCCCGCAGGCCTGATGCCCCAAACTACTGAATTGGTGCATGCATTCCTTGTAGAGACGCACTCTAACAAGCACATAACAGATAAGTGAGAGCCAAAACACCCCTATGTTGGGGTAAGGTTTCCCTGTCCTATTTTGTCAGGAACTAGGGTTTCACTACGCACGCAGCGGCTTCAAACAACCTATAAACGGGTAAGCAACCTGTCCTAGTTTGGAATGGTCACTATGGATCTGAATATGCACTAGGTCGATTGGTCAAAAAGGGTGCCCCGGTAAAACCGGGATTTGTGTTCCCATGCTGTCAGAGCCCAGAGCCGATCAGCCTTATGGACATGCCTTGACAAGACAAGCCTTCGGCAAATCGTTCGGGAATGGCATATGCCAAACACGGTATCCTAGGCGCACCAATGCAAATGCAATGCAAAGAAACACACAAATGTAGTCAAAACTAGATATCATGAGTTCGAGTCAAGTTCTCCAAACTCCCCAGCAGAGTCGCCAGAAACTGTAGACATCCCCGAACGCATCCCGGGGAAAGGGAGTGCGAGTCCCCCCCCCCCCCCCGTTCTGGTTCGATATTGGGTCACTACAGTTCGAAGGACTCAAATGTCACGGTTCTTAATCTTGAACCAAAGAGTCCAAATCCGACAAATCGTTTTTGAGAAAACAGATTTTTAGAAAAGAAGTGCCAAACATGGACTGCTTTGCCAGATACAGAGTCGCTACCTAAATATTTTATTTTGGGAAATTTAGGAAACCCTGACTCGGTGCCAAAGGCCACGTGTCCGTCATCACCAAAGTTGCCTCGGCTCGGGAACTTGGGTACGATTGGGGAAGGTCACTTCGTGAGCACCCCCGCTCGCCCGGTCAAAGACCGGCCTCTACTAACCATGATATCTGTTTTTGAAAACATCGTGCGTTCTTATTCCGGTTATTAGCCTAGGTTACTATGTGATGCGCACAGCATACAAGTATAGACTGGGTTGCCTGAATTGGAACAAAACATTTCATGTTTGTTTGTTTGAAAATGGTTTGATGGTGCTACCCGCAGGTAGGCTAAGACGTGGATTTGCCACCCTCGGGTGGGCTTAGAAAACATGATTTTGCCACTATCTAATGGGCTTAAAACAAACATTTGATGAATTGTCCCAATTCAAATAACTCAACCTCCACCCACAGGCATTCAAGGCAGTTATATCACATAAGCATTTAGCCTCATGGTAAGCATGCTTTTCATGGCAGTCACTCACACGCATGCAAGGATGCTAAAGCACAAAACTCACCGAGTACTCCAAGCCAAAACAGAAGCTTATTAGAAATCTATGCATGATCCTAAATATACAGAATTGCCTAATGCAACACATGCGAAGATGCAAACTATAGCAGGCTCGGCTATTCTAAACATGGCATATGGAATGCTACAACTGACATGTATTCAATTTGGAATTGAAATACAAATGCAGTTTGTATGATGCGCCGAGCCCGGTACGTGCAAAACAGATGAATGATGCAAACATGCTGTCATACTGTTATGCTAATTGAAATATGTCCTATATCTAACCATCATAAGCGGGTAAATAAAAGGGAGAAAGAAGTGGGGGTTGGAAGACATACATCACACTCACCCACACTTATTACAATTATGCCCTCGCGCAGAGGGTCCGAATAAACAATAATACAGTCCGAAATAAAAGAATAATACAGTCCGAAATAAATACACAAATTCCTAATTAATTGACAAATTAAGTAAGAAAGCTGTAAAATTGGCATGCAAGCCAGTGGCTGTCTTGATTCCGCTCTGGATAATGAATTGATGCATGTTAGGCTGCCTTGCGCGGAAATCCACTGGGATGCCCCAATTGGCCTCTGTTTGCGATGTTTCTCGAAATGCGTGCCGAACTCCGAAAAGTTGCTGATTCTTCATTTTGGCTGCAACAGAGAGCAGGAAAGGGGCATAGCAATGTATTTCACAAATATATGCATGCCTCGATCCTTGTGCCACCAATCACGCATATCGATGCATGATGGCCGAGGAGTCGGATTGCACAACTCAATATATGATGAATGCAAATGAATGCTACAACAAAACCTAACTCCATCATGGATAATCCGGAGTGTCGGTGACTTGGGAATTGAGACTCGTTCCATCACTCGGAGTACGGAACGTGCCTCGTTTCCTGTGCCCGGGCTAGCTCCTATCCCGAACACAATACAATATGCATGAATGCAACTAAAATGCAATCCTAACATGCACGATGCTATGAAAATGAGATGCCTCGAAATGCGTGCACGCGGGCACGCAAACCGAGGAAATGATCCTAAGGCATAAAATGGCATACGCAATGCAATTGGACTTACACTAACATGAGTGAGCCTCAGCCACACTCACATAAGAGGCCGTCGGATAAAAGTGAAGTGCCTCAAAATGCGTGCACACGGGCACGCAAACTGAGACAATGACATAAAGGCATGAAATGGCCTGAAATATGATATACAATGAGACTAAAAATGAGATGTCTCAAAATGCGTGCGCACGGGCACGCAAACCGAGAAAATGGCATACGGAATGCAACAGGACTAAAATGAGATATGCGATGCAATATGGGCTTACACCAACATGAGAGAGCCTCAGCCACACTCACATAAGAGGCCAATGGATGAAAACGAGATGTCTCGAAATGCGTGCACATAGGCACGTAAACCGAGGCAGTAGCACACGCAATCCAATGAGACTAAAAATGACATACAGAATGTAAAATGGTCTTACACTAACATGAGTGAGCCTTAGCCACACTCACATAAGAGGCCGATGGATGAAAATGAAGTGCCTCGAAATGCGTGCACACGGGCACGCAAACCGAGGCAATGGCATACGGAATGCAATGATACTAAAATGACATACAGAATGCAAAATGGACTTACACTAACAAGAGAAAGCCTCAGCTACACTCACATAAGAGGCCATGAGATGAAAATGAGGTGCCTCGAAATGCGTGCACGCGGGCACGCAAACCGAGGCGATGATCCTAAGGCATGAAATGACATAGAAAATGATATGCAAACATGCCAATGGAATTTCAGCACTGAAATATGGGGGAAAACAGTCCCGAAAGATGGCGAAATGACACCAAATGCAAGGAATGGTCCCGAAACATGAATTTTGGCACCCGAAATGGCCTATAGCTACACCAAACATGCACAATATGGATATGTAATGAAAATACAGTAGCGAGACAGCCCCAAGACAAGCATTTTTCAGTCATAGAAAGGGCTAAACAGCAAGCACACATAGGATTAGGCAAGTATGCAAAAATGGCTCCGCAAGAGGGGTATTGAAGCAAGTGATACATGCGATGCCCAAATGGAAAAATACCCTTCTACAACACTGATGAGGGACTAAAAATATGAACATTTACAGTACATGACATCCCCCAACTCAGTATGAAAACATGCTAAAAATGTCATGCAAGAACTAGGATACATAAGGCTATAACATGAGGTACCCCAAACATTCATCAAACCAGCAAAGACCCTTAATGAAATATGTCAAGAAGATCAAAATATGACTCTTTCCATCTCTGATAATGGCCGAAAACAGAAGCTAAATAAGCTTTAAAAAGCATGCAAAAATGGGGGTCAAAGAGGGGTATAATGACAAGTATAACATGGGGACACAAAATAAGCTTACTCACAGTTCATGACATGCTCCAAAACAATTTACATGTAGGCCAAACAAATCATGCAAATTTACGGTAAATAGGAGAGATTATGAAGCAAGTGCAAGATAGGGTGGCCAAACAGAGTTGATCCCTTCTTCAATGTTGAAGAGGGGCTCAAAATAGGCCCTTTTACAGTTTGCATTATGCTCAAAAACAGATCACTCATAGGCTATAAATTTCATGCAAAATATTGGCATATAAGATGATATTGAAGAAAGTGCCAAATGGAGGGCTCAAACAGGGTTGAGCCCTTAAAAAAACATGAAGATAAGCTCAAAAGAGTGACCTTTTCAGTTAGGGTCGGAGCCTAAAACAGTGAGAAAATAAGCTTAAGAAATGAAGCAAGAAAATGCTACAAAAGAGGGAAATGGAGACTTACCCTTGTGGACAAGTCTTGGCTGCCTTTTGCTTGAATAATGGATTCTTATAAGCCTCTAAAGAACCTCTCCTTGCTGCTGGAAATGGAGTGGTGATGGGGATGCTTGATGGTGATGAAGAAATGGCACCAAACTTGAAGAAAAATGACTTTGGAGCTTGGAAATTGAGAGAAATGAGAGGTGGAAGGTATATCTCTCTCAAATGTGTCTAAAAAATGTCTAACCTTGAGCCAAGAAGCCAAGCCTCTCCTTTATAGAGGAAAGGCATAAAAAAATCTAAAGGACCTCTCTAATCCTCCATACACGTGTATGGAGGATGGTCCAATTGGCAACCAGCTGGCACAGCTGGAATACACTGAGGGAGAGGAAAATGGCCGGCCAGCTTAAAGGGGCAAAAAGGTCATTTCACAAAAGAGGTGGCCGGCCAGCTAGGTTTTCTGGCCGGCCAGCTAGTTTTCAGGAACTGCCGGGAAGAAGGCTGGCCGATGGGTGCTAGGGAAGTCCAAATGTGGCCATTCAAGTGTCCAAATTGAAGCCCCGGAAGTTATCTTTCCAATGGCTCAAACATTGCATCAAAATTCCTCCTGTGGAAAAAGTTATGCCCGTTTCCGTGAAGCCGCGCAGATTTCGGTCCAACCGGAGTGATGCCCTACTTCAATCAACCATATCTCCTCCATCCGGAATTGAACTTAGGAGATTCTTAAGTGAAAAATGAAGCCCCGGGAGTAAGCTTTCCCACGATGGTGGCCTCATACTTTAATTCCTCTTGTGCAAAGAGTTACGCCCGTTTCGGTGAAGTCGCGCAGACTTTTCTCCTTCCCGGATCCACTTTTCAAAGAGGTTTCAAAATGGAAAAAAGAATTACTGGCCGGCCATGTGTTTTTAGGATCCTCCCACGTGTGTACAACACAAATATGTGGTTTTGGCTCGAAGAAAATGGCCCTAGGGTGTTCAACATTAGCCCGGAAGTGAGAAAAACGGGCGCCGGGGGGCGCCGGAGGAGCATAACTGGTTGCTGAGACAATCGCTGGCCTTCCACCCTCCAGTGATCTTCCTAGGGATAAAACAGAGGTACCTGCCAAAAATGAACAAAAACCGATACAAAACGAATGCTCGGGGGCCAAAACACGCAGTTCGGGGTCCCGAAAACCGGCCGTTAAGCGCCGAAAGTGGTGTTTGGCCACGAAGTGGGTATCTAAGACCCCAGTGTCCCTCGAAAGGGAGTAAATGAGATGCATGCCAAAAACCGGAGGAATCGGAGATGGTTAGACGGTCCCGAACCGAGGCACACGGCCTGACGGCTCCGAAAACCGGGAACCGGGCTCCGAAATGGGCAAAATGGCCTACGGGCACAAAATGTAGCCCACGGCCACTGAGAGATAGTCTACGGGACCTCTCCCTCCCTTCAGGAAAGAAAACAGAGAAAACCGAGTCTGGTTCGCAAACCGAGACAAGGCACAGAAGAGGGTTCGGAAGTCCGGAGGCAGGGCGCACGGCCGCGACTCTGAGACTTCTGAACGAGCACAATATGCAAATCACCGAGTGCTCAATCGGTGACGTTTGAGTCTTAAGGTCGGTCAAAAATGGGGTGTCTACAATAGGTTGCACCCGGAATACATACAAGGGGTTAAGGAATTTATTAAATTTACATGCGAAAATAAACCGTTGTTGAATGAAGTCACATGCCCATGTAAACGGTGTCGTAATGTCAAATTGGTGGAGAAAGGCTTGTTAGGGGAACATTTAATGATCAACAGGTTTCTTCCAAGTTACACCAGTTGGATTTTTCATGGGGAGAATTTGTCATCGCCTGTGCCACACAATGTGAATGTCGGGCAAACTGATTCGAATGATGGTGGTGAAACTTATGAAATGCTATACGAAGGATTTGGACTTCCTCCACCAAGCTTTATTCACGAGGCAGCAAGTTCTGGTATTAAACAAGGTCCATATGAGAAAATCGAAAAAAATTTCAATTTATTGAAAGAGGCCGAAAGAGAGTTGTATCCTGAGTGTCAGAAGTTTTCAACGCTCTCATTTATTGTTCGATTATTGCACATCAAGTGCCTTAGTGGATGGAGTGACAAGTCTTTCATGATGTTTCTTGAGCTTTTGAAGGATTCCTTCCCAAAGGGTGAAACTTTGCCAAAGTCATTTTATGCGACTAGGAAACTTCTTAGGGACTTGGGCCTCGATTATCATAAGGTACATGCATGCCCAAGGGATTGTTCACTATATTGGAAGGAAATAGCTGGTATGGATGATTGCATAGTGTGTCATATGCCTAGATACAAACAATTTGAGAGGGAGGATAATGATGTTAAGAAGAAGCAACAAAAAATTCCACATAAGATTGTTAGATACTTTCCATTGATTCCAAGGCTTCAAAGATTGTTTATGTCATCCAAAACATCTTCTTTAATGAGATGGCATGCAGAGGGCCGAATTGATGACGGCAAAATGAGACATCCCGCTGACTCTCCAGTTTGGAAAAACTTTGATAATTTGTATCCCAAGTTTGCGAGTGAGCCTCGCAATGTCAGACTGGGTTTAGCAGCGGATGGATTTAATCCATTCAAGGCAATGAATGTCTCTCATAGCAGTTGGCCAGTTATTATAATGCCATACAATTTGCCACCATGGTTGTGCATGAAGCAGCCTCATATGATGATGACATTGCTCATCGATGGTCCTTCTTCACCTGGAAATAATATTGACGTCTACTTACGCCTTGTAGTGGATGAATTGAAAGAACTGTGGGAAAACGGTGTTGACACGTATGATGCAGAAACTAATCAGATGTTCCGAATGCATGCTGTGTTATTGTGGACTATAAATGATTTTCTTGCCTATGCAATTTTGTCTGGATGGAGCACGAAAGGCTCTTTAGCTTGTCCTTGTTGTAACACACATACTCGTTCTCGATATTTGAAGAACGGAAGGAAATTATGTTACATGGGGCATCGTCGCTGGTTGAATGGGGGTCACAAATTTTGGAAAGCTAGTGTGTCTTTTGATGGCACTCGTGAATTCGAACCATGTCCAACTCGGTTATCAGGGGCTAATGTGCTACAACAACTAGGCCCTAAGTTCAAATTGAATTCTAAGCGTCAACAATCTAGCAAACAGAATAGAAAGGGAAAAGAAAAGGAGGAAAATGAGGACCCAGGTCATAATTGGAAGAAGAAGAGTATTTTCTTTGAGCTATCATATTGGGAGCATAATTTGATTCGCCACAATCTTGATGTGATGCACATTGAAAAGAACGTGTGTGATAATGTATTGTGGACAATATTAAATGTTGATGGGAAAGGGAAGGACAATTTAAATACTCGTCGAGATTTGCAAGATATGGGAATTCGGAAGGCACTACATCCTCAGAAAAGGGTTGGAAACAAGTATTATTTGCCTCCTGCATGTTTTGCCATGAACAATAGAGAGAAAAGTCTATTTTGCACACTTTTAAAGAATATCAAAGTTCCAGATGGTTACGCATCCAATATTTCTCGTTGGGTTAACCTCAAACAGCATAGCATATCTGGACTGAAAAGTCATGATAACCATATACTCATGCAACAAATACTTCCAGTAGCAGTGAGAAATTTGTTACCGAAGAAAGTGGTTGAACCATTAATTGAGTTAAGCAATTTCTTTAGGCAGTTGTGTTTCAAAACCCTAGAGGTGGATGGTCTAAATCGTCTTCAGTCCCAAATCGCTCTTACACTTTGCCATCTTGAGAGAATTTTTCCTCCATCATTTTTCGATATAATGGAGCACTTACCCATTCACCTAGCAGAGGAAGCGAAGATTGCCGGTCCAGTGCAATATCGATGGATGTACTTTATAGAAAGGTGTGTAATTCTACTCCAATGTCCATTTTGTATATACTTGATTGTTTATACTTGGAAGTCATGCATGCATCTTTTTGTTTATAGGTACCTTATGACGCTTAAATCATACATGTGTAATCAAAGTCATCCTGAAGGTTCAATTGCACAGGGATACTTGGTCGAAGAATGTATGACATTTTGCTCAAGGTACTTGCATGATGTTGAGTCGAAATTGCATCGACCGTTAAGGAATTGCGATGTTAGTGACAATCCTGAGATATTAATGGGGCGGGCTTTAGGAAAAGGAAAAGGGTTTGTTCTTGATAACACAACATGGGTACAGGCTCATCGGTATATGTTATTTAACATTGCTGCGGTTGTCCCATATCGAGAGTAAGATAGATGCAACCTTTGTCTCATTGTGAATGCATTTATACCAACTATAATTATCGTGCATTTTACAAGTAGTTTAATTGTGTAGAGAACATCATGAATTTATTAAGCGGTCACATCGTCGTCTCAGAGATTATGATGTGGATCGTCGTCACAATGATGAGTTTCCCGAATGGTTCAATTCTCATATAAGTGCATGTTAAGCACAAGTCTTCTATATTTTTGCAATCCATGTGCTTCTATGTTTTTGAAGTTGTTAATTGATGTTTAATATTGATAACTTTCTTTGAAAAATAGGTTGCTGAGCTATTAGCTACTGAAAATGTAGCGTTGTCAGAAGAGATTAAAATTTTGGCTTTGGGACCCAGCCAAAAGGCCACCAGATTTAATGGGTATATAATTAATGGTACTAGGTATCATACTAAGAGTTGTGAGTTGCGAAGAAAAACTCAAAATAGTGGGGTCATAGTGAAGGCAAAGACTTCTAGCTATGCAAGTGCGAAAGACATTAATCCAGTGGAAGGTGATGTAGCATACTATGGATATGTGACAGATATTATTGAATTGTATTACTCACACGACCATAGATACATGTTATTCATGTGCAACTGGATTGATAACAATAAGGGACTCAAGCAGGATGATTTTGGTTTTACACTTGTTAATTTCAATCACTTGTTATATGCAAAGAAACAAGACAGTGATGAGCCATTCATCCTAGCATCTCAAGCACAACAAGTCTTTTATGTTAATGATTCTGTTGATGAAGATTGGAATGTTGTACTCAAGATGAAACCTAAAGACTTGTATGAGGTGTGTGGAGAACAACCAACTATTGATGAAGGACTACATCACAACGAAGTGGAAGGATTTGGTGATCAAGAGTTAGATGTAGCTTCCTTCACTTGTGAGGAGGATATGGATTGGGTTAGGCAAGGTATTGATTGAACAACTGTTGATGAAACTATTGGACCTCTTGAAGCATCGACAGAGGCACAATTTGAAGATGACGAAGAACTGATATGATATTGTAATTGGCAGCATATTCACTTTTACATTTGTGTTTTCTGTATGGATATTCATATTAATAAAATCTTTGCTTTTGTACCTTTGTACCTTTCTTTAAATGGACATTTTTACCTTTCATGTACTCTTATTTTGTTTTGAATGCAGTAGATATTTATAGATTGTCCTTACTCTTATGTTTGTAGTTTTTTTTATAGATATTATCTATGAGTTCTAGCTTCAACCATTCTTCTAGTGAAAGTGAGCAATCAAGCTCTAGTAGTTCTAGTTCAGATGAGACTCAGACCACACTCAAGATGAAAGTCATACCCGATCCACCGGCATCATGGCATCCACCAGGCAGTCTTCCTACCACATCACGTAGCGGTAGTACATCACATGGCTCTGTTTCAGCTGGTATGTATCAACTTTGCTTGATATTTTCTTATGGTGTTTTTGAGTTAGATTTGTAGTCCTATCTATCATACATCATGCATGGTTATTTTTAAAAAAATTGAGTTTGGATAATTAAAAGCATAATGTGTGGTATAGAAGCAAGGATAGCAAAATTTTAACACCCCATGGTATGATATGTTGAAATTTGTTGAAATTAAAAGCATAATTCAGATATTCAACTGAAATGCATATTATTTGATTTTCGTTTAGTATAAAAGGTATGCTATAGCTCAATGTTACACTTGACTGCATCTTCAGTGACCAATTGACTGCATCATAAAGAAACTGATATGAAGCTAACTACTATTGTTTTGTAGGTCCTAACTCAAGTCAAGCCACACAAAAGCAGACAAGGGGTCCCACATATGTGCATGGTCAATGGGGTACTAGTGAAGATGGCATTTTAAAAGTTGTTCCAAATGAGTTGAATCAAGTAGTTGAAGGACACACATCCCTTGCTTCACATTTGGGCGTTTTGGCACGAGATGGGAGTCTTGCACCACTCACTTTTACGACTTGGCATTATGTTCCAAAACAAAAAAAAGATAACATATGAAGGGAGATAAAGGTATATATGGATATTTAATATGAAATAAGTTACAATTGTATTCCATATGAAATGCATATTACAAGTGTAGTTGACATTGCATATTACAAGTGTCTATAATTGTAATGCAGGCTCATACGGATGCAGATGAATCCATGAAGAGAACAATAATGGCTTCATTTGGAAAGAAATGGAGAGATTGGAAAAGTCGAGTGAAAACAATGGGATACAAACCCTTCAAGAATGATGCAGAAAGGTTGGCTCATCGACCAGATAGAGTACATGAGGATCAGTGGCGGGCTTTGGTCTACTATTGGGGCACTCAGAGTGCAGCGGTAAAATTTTATTTATGTGAAAAAATGTTTATATATGATAATTTTTTATAACATCTTAAATAAATTTCATATTGGACAGAAATCAAGCAAGAAGCATAGAAAAATCCGGAAGAAGAAGACATTACATCATAGAACAAGCCGAAAGCCTTTCTCAGTAGTTCGACTGGAGGTATAATTATTCTCTCCATTCATCCTTTTCATTCTTGTCAACTATATATGTCTATAGTTGTTTATTTTATTTACTTAACTTGTTCACATATTTAATTGCTTAATTATTTAATTTTCTTATTTATCTTAAGATTTTGGTTGTCTTTCATTTATAGGAGACAAAAAAGAACAATGGGGTTCCTGCTAGTCGGTCACAGGTGTGGATGGCCGCATACATGAAAGATGGGACGTCAAATAGTGATTTAGTTAATGAGGTTATGGTATGTGATACTACTTTATCTTTGGACTTTTAATATGATTTATATTTATATTGGAGGCTAATTATTGAATTCAAACTTGCAGACTCAAATGAATGAGTTAGCAGAGCACATGGAGGGATCTTCTACTGACCCTACAGCATTACATGAGCAAATCTTCACACAAGTTATGGGCCCAGAGCGACCTGGCCATGTTCAGACGTTTGGATTGGGACCGTCACCCACTGATGTTTTTGGAGGTGGATATAAGCGATCACAAGAGCAGAATCGTCTCTTCCAAACTCAAGTTCAGGAACAAGTTCAAGAGCAACTTCAATGGTATTAAATGCAGTTTGAGTCGAAGATGAATGAAGTAATGGAGAAACAAATTCAGGCTATATGCACAGATTTTCAGTCACGAATTCAGTTTTCGGAATCTCAATTGCAAGCTGCAAGCGTGCCTGTTGATCCAGTTGTTGCACCATCAAACCTATTACATAGGCAGCAGGTATTTTAATTATTTTTACTAGTTATTACTTTAAATTGCCTAGAGCTAATATACAACTTAAGTCTCTTATTGAATGATAGGTTGTGGATTCACTTAGTAGTCATCCCACTGTTCGGCCAATATCACATCAACAACAATCTCATGCATTTTCATCCCAAGAGGTGAGCAATCATTTAATCAAAGCTTTTTTGACAAATAACATATCTTATTAATTACAATACTTGCTCTTATTAAATATAGGTTCACCTTTCAAAGAAAGAGAAGAAGAAGAAGAAGAAGAAGAAGAAGAAGAAGAAGAAGAAGAAGAAGAAGAAGAAGAAGAACTAATAAGGTAAAAGTACTAATATCACTAGTTCATGGTTTATGTTCATTTGATTTGTAAGGCATTGTTGGTTCTGAAATTAGGGTTTTGGTTGTTACCGTTGTGACTAGTGACTAAATTTGGGTATTTTTGGAGATGGAAAATTGACAATCTTTGGGAGAGCATCAAGTTTTGCACGAGTCTTTAGGTTTTGATACTGCAAATTCTCTTTTCTCAACACTTAAATGGGAAACAAGGGTTATTATGGGCTTTGTATTTGTTGGAGTTTTTGAAAACAGTTTTCTGTTCTAGGAGTCACGTAAAACAGAAAATAGAATTGAAAATTTGTTAAGTTCATTGTTCTCAGGAACTATTTTCAGGAAAAAAAAAAAAAAAAAAGGAGTTAAAAAAGAACCAGTTTTCAGAGAAACACCAGAATTCTGTTCTGTTTTTTTTTTTTCGCCAGAAATACTAAAGAATAAAAATACCGTCTCATAATTTTCAATTTTCAGAAGATTGAAAATTATATTAGTGAAGTTTTGGCTGTTATATAATTTTTCCGATGTTTTGATTCAAAAGGTTTGATGGAAATTGGTGGTGCATCATGTGAGATGGATTTTATTTAAGGAGTACCGCTTCTTTTATATAAAATTGGATAAAATATCTTGGGAAGTATGCTTAGAAGTGCCATCCAAAAGTTGTATATACTTTTCCTATCCCAAAAGATGAGAAGAGAAGTTGCAATACTTTGGAGAATTCTTGGTTAAATATTTGTTGTTGGTTCTATTGCAGGTGTGTAGGGGAACTGCCGTGATGCTTGTATCACCTACTGATGGAACTGATGAGATTGCGAATCCTTTCATCCAGCCACATGGGGCTTAAATCTCTAGACTTATTATGTAGTTGCCTTCTTAACGTTTGGTTTTTTCTCATTTAAGATATTCTAGAGTTTGAATTTAGTTTCTGTTTTGTCTACTTGAATGTCATTGTCTATTAATGTGAAATAGTAGCAAATGCTATATTACATTCTGTGATTTCTTTGAACTGATCAGGTGTTTTGGTGCCCCTGCGAAGTGAATATGATTTAAATAGGCGGTCTTTCTAATTGTAATCACTTGCAGGTTATCCATGGTATGATTATACAACATTTACTGAAATTGCAAAACAGGTGATGAGCAAAATGCAGTGATGATTTGATTTACTTGGGACATTCAAATGCTCCTTTGGCTTCTTTTTTTCTTTTTCTTTTTCTTTTTTTTTTTTTTGCAACTTATAATTAGAAGCAACTACCTGCATATTCCTTGATTCGAACCTTGGTACGAACTCAAACTTTGTGAAAATGTTCTGGTTTTATCTATGCACTGGAGTACAAGTTCTTCCTCAATGTTTGAGGTTTTTCAAGGCTAAATACATCCCATTTTTTGAGGTCTACAATTACCTTTTATGGTATATCTGGTTAGGAGATGAATATAATTTATTGTGGTGGATATATTGGTTATGATCAAAGTAGTCTTTAGTTATATTGTTGTTTAGTTATGTATAGTCACCTTTGTTCTTTCTATGTTCTTTTATGCTGAGTCTATTATTATAGTCACTGTATTTATATAATCACCTCTTTCCTTTTCTATATTTCGTCAGAATCTCTTATTATTTTACCTGTTAGTTTTATTATAGGTATTTTTTTTATTAATTGAATAAGAAACCAAATTCAATATTTTCTTACAGGTATTCTTTTTAATTTAATCAAATAAAATTAGCACAATCTCAAAAAAAAAAAAAAAAAAAAAAAGATATGACGGCGTTTCTACAAATGCCTCCTAAACCCTCAATAGTAACGGTCATATTTTTTAAACAGATACGACGGCGTTTCAAAACGTCGCTAAATATCGTTGGTGACGTCAGCGTGAGTATAGTGGGACATTTGGCGGCGTTTTTAAAAACGCCTCCTATACAAATATCACGACGTTTTTAAAACGTCGCAAAGCTACAGCGACGGCCGCAGCTTCGACGTTTGGTGCTAAACGCCACAAAATGAATTAGCGGCGTTTTTGATAGATATAGCGGCGTTTTTAAAACGCCACTAAAAGCCCGATTTCCAGCAGTGAACTCACATGGCAACCTACCTCAAAGTGGAGGCTTTTAAGAAAAAAATAAAATTCCAATTAATTAGGTTATTAATTTGTTATTACTATATAGAGACAAGTAGAGAAAATATGTAATATGTCTTGGGATTGTAGCACCATGATACACAAAAATAAAAAAATAAAATAAAATAAATGCATGCTCTAAATATATATAATTTTGTTTGGTTGAGTTTTTAGAATCTATGTTCTAATTATTTTTTTTCTCCAAAAATTAGAAACTAGTTTGAAAAAAAAAAAAAAAACTAAAAAATACATTTTTTAAATTATTATTTACCAAAAAAAGGAAAGTATTTTTTATTTTTTTATTTTTGTTTTTTTTTACCAAACCAATTTATGAAATTTTTTAGATTTTTGTTTATCCTGAAACTCAAACAAACAAATTGAATCAAAAACCTTGACACAAGTTCATTGAGTTTTTAATCAAAAGAAAAGAAAAAAAAATGTTGATATTTAAAGATGAATTTATTTTTTTGTAAATTGTTTATGTGAAGCTTAACTTAAATTAATTGGTAATCAGTAATTTATGTGAGCCTTTTTTCTTCTTTTTTTTTTTAAATTTGATGTATGTGAGTGTGGACACCTCATTTTTGACCGCCCATAAGGCTCGAGCGCTTTGTCTGGTACACTCGATGATAAAAGTGGTGTTGTGCATGGTTCGAGGTCTCAATGAAGGAGCCTTGTTTAAGCTTTGAAACAACCCCAAACCTTCATATTTCCACTGATTATACCCAAAAAATCCATTTTTACACCTTGTGCCACCCTATGCTGAGGTTGAAGCAGAAAAACAGGGAAATACATTGAGGCCCGACCGTGCCTCAATGAGGGTCGACCGTGGCTATTGAAGGCTGGCCACGCCTTGGTAGCGAGAAACACTATTCTAGGTAGAAAGCCGCCAGCTTTCCATTTTTGAAGATACTTATGATATTTCTGGCTCAAATTCTATAAAAACGATCATATATCTTTGTTTTGAGGGTTGAAAATTTTCAAGAAAGCCTCTATATCACCTTGAAAGTTCTTTCTTCTACTTCTTCTTGTGCAAGCAACACTTTGAGCTAACCTACCACCTTGAACCTATATCCATACATCATATACACCTTCACACCTTAGCCTAGGAACCTTGGTTGAGCCTTGAATACCATAATTCAAGCTTGAGAGTGTGTTGAGACTTAGCTTGGTTCATAATCAAAAGCTTACTTCTTTGAGAGGTATAAGCTTGCTATCTTCCCTCTTGCTTACATTTATTTCATTTGCTACATAGTTCTTATTGTTTTGTGTTGTTTTGATCCTCTTCCAAGTGTTTCAGTTTGGGTTTGAAGAGCTACTAAAAGGGTTGAGAGAGTTTACTCTTTCTACAACTTTACTTATAGCTCAAACCCTTACTTTTACACTCTTTTTCTTTGTTCTCTACACAGATTTTCAAAGTTTAAATAGGGCTAAAAATCATGCTTTGAGGTTTCAAAAGTGGAGGGCTTAGCCACCCTTCCTTATTCTTGCTTACTAGCCTTATTTCCTCTCTTGGTTGTTTAGCTTTTTAGGCTCTTTTGATGCATTTTTAGCCACTATTTTTCACCTGTTTAGGACTGTTTTAGGGCTTTCTGAAGCTGTTTAAATAGTTCATGATTTGATTAGCTTGGTTGTTGTTTTATGAGTTTGCATACCTAGCATGTTGTATATTATTCTAAGCTTTTCTTCAATTCATTTCCATGTTTAAGAGCCTCGTTTTAATAATCAACTTCCATTCATCTCTTTCCTTTGAAAGTTGTTTCAATCGGTTGACGATTATTCAAAACATGAAATAGTGATTTACACTTAATGGCTTAATCTCTACGGAGGTTCATTGCCAACAGTGTAGTCTATTTTTCATGTTGAGAATCACCTCCCGTTTGACATAGTTCTCACTTAGTGGACGTAACGATTACCTTGGATTTAATGGATTAAAGGATGGAAAAGACTAATGAATTTAGCTTAAAATGAACCAACTCACATAAAGAAAATGAGTTATCTTGCTTGGGGTTCGGTCGGACGTTATGCCAAATCCGTTGTGTCAAGGGTTGTCTTACATCAATTCATGATGTTTTGGATGAACCTTGAAGCGTCTATACTACCTTCTTTGAGTTCACTCCATGATAGGAGGGAGGGGTGGTTGTTGTTCATCTTGTTTATTGATTTGTGTCCAAGTTGTGCATCGAAATCATCAAGCAATCAATTTGCTCATTGATGGTTTTGGAAACAATTCTAACCTTCTCTCGAGGCTTTCCTATGACAGAGAAATGTGAGAGGGACAAATAGAGTCCAAAACACTCTATTTGCACTATTTTCATTTTAGAGCACAAAACAGAATTTGGCATGAAATTGAGGCATGACCGGCCTTCTTTAGGCCCGGCCAGGCTTCATTGAGGGCCAGCTGGTCATCAATGTGTGGTCAGCAGTGTATTTTTGTAGAAAATAGAAAGCAGTGGCTGAAGGTGAAACAGAGCAAGCCTGGGGCAAACAGAGTTGTTCTTGGACATTGTGCATGCAACCCCTCACGCATCCTTGCTTGCATCTTGATCATTGTTATAATTAATTTATTTATTTAATATTTTTTGTTGCAATTAGTCTTGATAATTATTAATGTTGTAATTAATTAATTTATTATTATTGTTTATTTATAATTGTTATAGCTAATTAGAGTTAATTTACTTATCATGATTATCCTTGTTGTAATAGCCTAGTTAGCTAGTTAATGATTTAATTTATTCATTTGGTTCTTTCTCCTTTTTACTTATTTGCTTACGATGGTTAGTGTAGGAACATCATTTTCCAAATTAGCATTCTTATACTTTGCATCCATTGTCTTGCATGTATCCAAGGCTCGGCTCATCACACTAACCCAATATCAATATTCAGATTCATTACTTGAATACATGCTTTATCGCATGTTTTGAATGTAATCATATGCCATGCTCATAGCCGAGCCTATAAAATACATAATGTGCGTGTTGCATTAGTCATATTGCATTAATTAGGAGCATGCATATTTTTCCTAATTATTTTGCTTTGTTTTGGCTCGGAGTACTAAATGAGTAATTTTATGTTTTAGCATCTTACATTAAATGTTTGTGTGCCATGCCAAGTATATTTCCATGAGGCTAGTTGCTTAAATGATATAACTGTTTGAATTGTGATGGTTTGACTAAATGTCCATCTTAGCCCACCTTTTCAAGTGGTAAAACAATTTCGAACAAAAATATGAAATCAAATGTTTCAATTTTTGCAAATATTAGTCTATACCTTGTGTGCGTATCACATAGTAATATGACTAAAAAAAAATCAGAACAAAAACATATAATGTAAATAAAAATCACATCATTATTAGTAGAGGTCGATCTTTGATCGAGCGAGTGGGGTGCTCAATTCATGATCTTCCCCTCTCGTACCTAAGTTCTCGAGCCGATACATTTTGATGATGACAGACTAATGGCCTTTGGCACGAGTCTTGGATTTCCTAAATTTTTCAAAAATATTTAGGTGGCAACTCTATAATTTGACAAAACAGTCCATTTTTAGCATTTGATTCAAACATCGATTTTCCAAAAAGAATTGTCGGATTTGGACTCTTTTGAGTTTTCACTGTTTCACATTGCACTTGTGAAATCAGATTCAGAACTATGGAAGTCCGAACTATAGGGCTATTCATCTTTCGAAAGGGGACACGAAAAGTCGAGCTACAGTGAATTTTATTAATAATCACTTATTTAGATTCATATAAATTTGTTCTCTCTTTATACGAGTAATATAGATTGATAACTTAATTAATTAAATTATGTTAAGGCTATGTTATTGTATATATATATTCCTTTTAAATAAAAACAACGTCCATATTGAGATAGGCTACCATGTGAATAATTGGTAAATTTTTGGATAAATTAGAGAGGCCGTCTAGACTTATTGAACTTGAAATAATGAGTACAATAATCTCATATAAAGCATGCATTTTGTTTTTTCTTTGCCAATTGAATTGTGGTGCTTATTGCTCTCAATGGTTTCATGTCTTCATTTTTTCACATGCAAATGAATAAATAAATAAATAAACGCATTAGATGCAGTTTCTTTTCTATATATATATATATATTATTGCTAAAACAATGGTGTTGGGTTACAGTGATTACATGTCTCCAGAATGTGTAATGCATGGACAATGTTTCATGAAGTCTAATGTGTTTAGTTTCGGTGTCTTAATATTGGATATTATAAGTAGCAAGAAAAACAATACCTTTTACCAATCAAGATATGCAGAGGACCTTCTAAGCTATGTAAGTGATAACTAAACCTTTTGGTCATGTTTGATTCACAAGATTAATAGTGAAGTATTAATAATCCTATTAAATTAGTGTGGTATTCACTATCCAATTGGATTAATATCCATTGGATTAATAATTCCACCCCTACCCCATTACTAATAATCCTACAAATTTGTTGGATTAATTATCTATTGGATTAATAATCCTAAACCAAAATGTTAAAACAAACATAGGATAATTGGGCCCACGGATTAATAATCTCAATCCCATACTCTGATCCACCAAATCAAACATGCCCTTTAACTATTATTTTCGATCTTAGTACCAAAATCATGACATCCACAAAATCATATATAATGAATTATTGCAGGCTTGGAAACTCCGGAGAGATAAAAGACCCTTGGAATTGATCCATTCTACTTTGGAACGGGCGTATTCAAGAAATGAAATAATTAGATACATTCATATTGGCTTGTTGTGCCTCCAACAAGATACAAATGTTAGACCCTCTATGGCAACGACTATTGTAATGCTTAACAGTTTCTCTTTTACTATATTATTTCCTCAACAACTAGCATTCTTTATCCGTAGTAGAATACAGCCACAAATAGGACAAGGCCTAGCGTTGGATCAGTTTACAAGCAAGTCAATATTAGGGCCTATGAACAAAATGTCAATTACTGAATTATATCCCAGATAATATGTAAAGTGACATGGGTAGGCCCACAAGGGCCACGGCCCACCATGAGTAAACCCAGGCCCACCATTTAAACCCCATTGCATAACCCGGTTGGTAGAATCCAGCATCACTGGAAGCCAGCTAGACAGGGAAGGCCATTGATGCTCGGATACGTGGCGGGTGCAGAACATGCCATGTCAGCAGACAAAGATCTGCAAAGTTATTGCCACAGCACATCACCATTAATGCAACCCATCACAGCATTTATTGCGACAACACCCCCTCAGCCGGAATGGCGCCCCCTCACCCTGAACAAGACGAACCACGGCGT
The DNA here is from genome assembly GCA_022316695.1 of Camellia oleifera. Classification (NCBI taxonomy): domain Eukaryota; kingdom Viridiplantae; phylum Streptophyta; class Magnoliopsida; order Ericales; family Theaceae; genus Camellia; species Camellia oleifera. The sequence continues at coordinate 154,210,059 of CM039308.1, read as the reverse complement.
AAGCTTTCGGCGGGGGAGGTCAGAACGGCTGGGACAACGAAATGATTACAAAAGGATATAAGCAAAGCTCGAAGACAGGAAGAAAGTTAAGTTTTTCTATCTCTCTCACTCTCTCTATCTCTATCGCCCAGACACTAACTTGTTCGTCGGAGGGTTCACTGGAGGACTACCCCGTTCCCCATTGAACTTGCTTGCAGGTTACTCCGGTGAGATTTCGACATCCCGACCCAGATTCAAGGAGCTTGGACCAGTCCGACCCATCCACCTAGACGAACTGCATTATCATAAAGTCTAGGCCATATCAAGATTAAAGAATAGCTCTATATTGTGAGATGAATAAACTCATCAAACTCATATACAAAGGATATCTTTCAATCTTTGTAAGATTCAAACACTAAAAATTGTAATTACAAATTAAATATGTAATACTGTGTTATATTTTATTAGATGACTTATTGTTAGGTATAAAATGTATTAAACCTTGTGCTTTCCTGTAATAATAATAATAATAATGATAACAAATAGATAATTCTTTCCCCTCAAATATGTCATTTATGCGTGGCATGTAATAGTGTGTTTCATAAAATTTAATATTTTAAAATTTTAAATTAAATAATGATCAATAATTTATCATTATATTAAAACAAATAAAAGATTTTGTACTTAGCATTAAACTGATAATTATAAGGTTGAACTTCTATCAAGTTCATATATGAGTTTAAGAGAAATTGAGGGACTCACGGGACACACCATAAGTCTATTTTTTAACAATTTAAATCGTTCATTTTGTAGGACCCTTCGTCGCAAAAAACAATTAAAATAAAATATTATTTAGTTTTGGTGACGAAATTGGTGTTTTAGAGGACGAAAAATTCAACATTTGGAGACGAAACATTTCGTCACTAAAAATGAAAAATAGATGACGAAACTATTTTTCGTCACCAGGTACTTTTTGTGACGACGTATAGGCCACGAACGTGGAGACAAATTTTTTTCGTCACAAATCACTTTAGTGACGAAATTTTGATGTTTAGAGACAAAATCAGTCTGTCACCAAAGGCCTTTTTTGTTGTATCTCATTCATGAAAAAAAAAAAAAAAAAATTAAGTTGATCAGATAAACGTGACATTTTCATTTTATCACATTTATTTTTGAAAAAAATAGACAATAAGTATGTTTTTGAAAATAAATTATTTATTATTTTTAAAGTAAATCGATAAAATGAAAATTTCTGATTATTAGATAGTTCTAATTTTTTTTCATAAATGATATACATAAAGGGTTTTACAAAATAAACGATTTGAATTATCGAAACAAATTATGATTTCCTTAAATTTTTTTAACACTAATTATAATATTTATATATGTTTGATTCATGCGAATCAACAATTTATTACATCTTAACCCCAAATTTGATACTTTTTAAATATAACCCAATACTAAATTACCAATTGAACATTTAGAAATTGATTATTTTAGTTAATTTTTTTATAAAAAAAAATATATAAAAAAATAAAGATAATAATATAATAATTTTTGGGTTAAAATCTCACGTCGCCAAACGGGCCTAAGTCCAATGATCCAATGAGAGGAGCTTAAAATTACTCTATTATATGTTAGTTAAAGGAAAATTCCGTACTCCCACATCACCAATGCAGAATCCCACTCGTGTCCCCAGGTCTAACCTTATTTTGCAAAACAAACTAACATTACTTAGTAATATTATAAATTGGGACTTTAACTATTCTAAAATTATTTAGGGTTATCATTTTATAATTGAAATTTATTTTATATATGGATTCTAAATTATACAAATTCAATCTCAATCATAAATTCTCATTGGGGGTTGAAAAATCTAGAAAACACCTAGATGTTGATTTGTGATTATGTATCAATTTTAAGCAGAATATAACAATCCCAATCAAACAATCAAGAGAAAGAGACACAAAGATTTTACGTGGAAAAACCACAATTAGACACCTTCCAATTGTGATCAAAAAATCACGGGCAACAGCCACAAGAACAATCCACTAAGAAGATATAAAGGAATTACACAGGTATCACTCTCAATTATCTAGCGAATTCACAATGCCTAATTGAACCAACCTCTATGTGCCTCTTCCAACCCCATCTTCAGCACGGAATTGTCTTTCTGATGAGCCACTCCGGATTCCCTCTAAAGCTTCAGGCTCGAATTCTTCAGAATTCACAACTGAAGAACAACTCTCTCTTTTGTGTATAACAAACAAACCTTTGATGTACTCTCTTTAAACCATGAGTTAAATACTCAATAAAACATCAAAGAAAATAACAAAATATCCTCAGATATAAACCTTTAAGAACCAAAAAGAAGATTTGGAGGACTTCAATGAATCAATCAGTAGTGTAGTTTTGGGAGAAAACCAACTACTTATAGAAAATCCAAAGCAATCCTAGTTGGGGAGGAAAACCAACTTCTTGTTTGTAGAAAACCAACTTCTTGCAGAACTCCAAAGTAATTCCACTTCTTATAGAAACCCAAAATAAACCTTGTTTCAGAAGAAAACAAACTCCATAATGAATCTGGAAATCTGGGATCGCGCGGTCCACTTGAGCGTCGGTCTTTCCGCTCGAGCGGAGACTTCAAATCTTGTGATTTCATATAGGCTCCCTGCTCGAGCGTCCGTTTCCCCGATCGAGCGGGGAATCACATCATCCAGTACTTTTTCAGGCGAAACAGAGATGCTGCGAGCTTGCAAACCCCGCTCGAGCGCCCTTTTCCCCGCTCGAGCGGGAAGGCCAAAACTGGAAATTCTTGAAAAGTATAACATGAACGGACAGGCAACTTTTAAATGCATTTTTGCATTTTGCTTCGGCCACGAGCTGACCGGGCAGCTCGACCCCCGTAATAATCAGCGAAGTGGCAATCTTGAAAGCATTGACATCACAAACTTCTCTGCAAGGCTCGATTCGGGTTTGAATTTGCATCTAATAAACTCATAGCCTCACTGAAATAAAAGTGTGAATAAAATTACAACTCAAAGGAGTTTTGTCAAACGGGATTGCCAAAAATAAAAACCTAACAGGGGTGAATTCAAAGTAATTAAAGTAAGGTTCATAGACTTATTCAACCTGTCTTTCACTCTTGCTCCCATGAAAAGCATTTAGTGAGTGGATTCTATTTCCACACACCATTTCTTCTCATTTCACTTATTTAATGAATTTTTTTAAATATAATTTTATCTTAAAATAAAATATCATAATATCCTTATCTTTCTCCACCCAAATTTTAATTTTAAAACACTACAACAATCCTTGATCGCCAGCCAACTCTCTCATTTGCTATCACCTCCCAATGCCTTTTTTCTCCTCCAATTATTATCACTTTTTACCATGAACTATATATTCTCATAAGTTCCTTGCTGCAAACTACCACTTTCAAGGTTGAATGTAGAGATCTGAGATGAAAAGAAATGAGCTGAGAGTGGAGGTGGTGATAACAATGGAGGGCTAAGAGTGGCGGTGAAGGAGGGGTGAATGAAAAAAAAAAAAAAAAAAAAAAAAAAAAAAAAAAAAAAAAAACTTAAAATTAAAGATAAAGTAGAACATGTGTATTAAGAATTTTTAATTTTTTTAGTATGTACTGAGAAGATGTTCATTAAATATATGTATTGAATGGAATTACTATGTGAAAATAGAATTATTCATTCAACAACTAGTCTCATTTTTCCTATTTTCCTGCGAAAAATATTATATATCTAAAATTTGTATCTCAAAAATTATTTTAAAAATGAAACAAATTTTAAATGAGTGTGATATAGGTTGTACCTAGAAAGTACGGATACAGAAACGAGGTACGGATACGACACGATATGGATATGACGATACAATAAAACTTAAAAAAATAGGATACGGGTACGACTATGATACATTTGAAAAAAAATAAAAAAATAAATAAATTATTAGCAATGAGTGACACATAAACTCAAGAATGTTGAGAAACCACAGTAACTTTATGATGCAAAATACTAATTTTTAAGAATTAGGTATTAATTTAAGACAGCAGTTAGTTTAGCTTTTAAATTTTCAATAGGTCTTGCAGATATTTCATTTAAATATCAAGTCTAATATATTGATATTATACTATCAAAACAATTCACAACTTGACCCTATGCTTTTTTTTCTTTTTGTATTAGTCAAAAATATTCTATGCAAGTTTATTTATTTATTGATATTTAATTTTACTATTGTTATATTATCTTATTAATCATTACTTCTATGTAGTTATAGGGGACATGCATGATACAATGAAGATATGTCAATTTGTTGAATTCTATTACTTTAACGTATTATGTTGTTTTTTTTTTTTAAAAAAAAAAAAAAAACTAAGCAAAGTATTGTAAAAATATTCTATTTATCCTCTCAATTATATTATATTATGATGTTATGTAAGAAATTACAATTCTAATTTCGTAAAATGAGTAATATGTGACTTGGTGCATTTGATACTTCAAAATTAATTAAAAAGTATCCGATAATATGTGACTTGATTGTAGCATCCGATACTTCAAAACTAAGTATCCGATACTTCAAAATTAATAAAAAATTAATTAAGAAATATCCGATACTTTTAATAAGTATATGATACGTATCCGTAAGTATCCAAGGAGTATCGGTATCCGATACGGATACATCTTCCTATTTGAAGTATCCGTACTTTATAGATTGTACTCAAAATAAATGTGATATACTAATGTAATTTTCTAAATAATTTCATAGATATTTTCTTGATAAAAAAACAACCAACCCAGAAACCTATTTTATTTTTATTTTTATATGCTTAATCCAGAAAACTATTTCATCACTTCATTATTGAGGAAGTCCATTTTCATTGGTTTCAGAGACTATCTCATTATTAATGATTTTGGTTAGTTATAGTCAAAATCATCTCCAATTGTTGTCTAACTTATGGATAATAAGGCAAATGCTAATACGTGTCCCACCTATGAATGTGTATAAACAGTCTTGAAAATAAATAAAAATATTAAAAGATATATTGATTTTAATAAAAATACATTAAATTTAGTAAAAAATATTTTATGTTTTTTCAATTTTTTTGGTCATTTACTTGTACTTTATGAGCACTTGTTAGTTAGACATATGAAATTGTGACAGTCAATCTCCTGTACTTTTAGTAAAATCTCACTTTGGTCCCTACATAAATGTCAATGTTCCATTTCTATTACTCAATTGTTTAAATCTTTAACATAATCTAGTTATGTAATAAGAATGTGACTAGACATGAGAGTAAAAAAGAAAAATTATCTACATTTTCTACCAATACACTTTATTCCAAAATTTACATCAAAATGTGACTGTATTAGGCTAAAACAAAACACAAATTATGAACAATTAAGAAAATGAACTACGGTTTTGCATAAATTAGAATCACGAAATTCTATTTTTCACGGTAACACAATCTTCTGTCTATTCATCTATGGCGATCTCAGTTTTTTATCAATTGTTTACTGTATTCCGGACTCGGTTCAATCATGGTTGTTGTTGTCTATATTGCATTTCCGTTCTTTAATTCTTTGTATTTGAGTTTTGGGATGTATTGGGCAGGTTTGTAACAGGTTGGGTGTGTTTTGAAATAAATAGTTGCTGCCCAGAATTTGGCTTCTTCGCTGGAGCGAGGCTTTTTGTGCTCGAGCAAGGGCTGGGTTTTTGCTCCTTCACTCGAGCGAGCTTTCTTGCGCTCGAGCGAGGGTTGAAAGTCTTCAGGTTTCTTTCCAGACGCAGCTTCTGCTCGAACGAGCCTGGTCTGGTGTGTCTCTTCATTCGAGCGAGCGGTCTTGCGCTCGAGCGTGCGTCTACGTCTCTTTTTGACCTAAAGGTTGTGTTTCTTCACTCGAGCGAGCTTTCCTTCGCTCGAGCGAGCGAGCTCTATTGTTTGGATTTTTTCGCTTGAATGAGCAGTCTTGCGCTCGAGTGTGCTTCTGGGTTGTAGACCTAAAGCTTCGCATTGTGCGCTCGAGCGAGGTGTTTGTTGTGTCTGGTCGGTCGAGCGACCACTTCTTCGCTTGAGCGAGATTCGCATATGTTAGATCACAGTAGTAGTTCTACATTTCACTTTTTGATCCTCTTTTTCCTCAAAAACCTAGATCCGGCACACTCTCTCTCTATATACACCTTCTCTCTATGTAACAACCCCAACCTCTGATTAACGTTAATCCATGATTAATTATGCCTAATTAGCAATTAAAGTGAATTCTGCATTAAACTGCATGTATGTGATGCATTGTTTATGTCTATATCTGTTAGGCGTAGAAAGATCTATTCACGTTTTAGTTTCGGTTTACGAATTGAAAGCCTTATCGGCGTCCGAATCAGAAATTGACTTGATTTATGTGCTAATTAGGATTTATAAAATTTTATGGTAGGTTTAATTAAAATTCAGTTCGGAACGATTAAACTAGATTAAAATAATGCCATTTGATTAGTTTGGATTAATTATTACTTAAGGCACCATTTTGAGCCCACTCACTTCTTTCCTTGACTTCACCACATTGGGAGTTCACCCAATAGAGAGAGCCAAACGTGAGATAGAGAGAAGGAGAATAGAGAGTTGAGCTCAACAAGGAAATTTCTTGAAGGTAGAGAAATTGAAGAGAGTTTGGAAGATTAAGCTACCACACTTAAGAATTCAAGACTTAAGGTAGGCATTCACCCTCTTAACTATGAAATTGAATTGCTAGTACAAGAATTCTAGTAAGTTAAATGAACTCATGTAAGGATTAAGCTAAGAATTGGTGAATTGAAGCTCGATACATACATGCATGTGTAATTCATGGCATTTGTGGTTGTCTTTCTAAAGAATCCTTGCATGCATGTCATAATCCAAGCTTTGTTTTAGAAATTCTTCATGTTCCATATCATATTGTCATAGTTGATAATGTTTTTGGGTTGAACATTGCATTTGGTCATGTTTTGAAGACTTCGAGTTCAAAGAATTGCATACAAGTCATGTACATGAATTAATTTCAAGTTTCAACTTGAATGTTGTTCAATTGGCATACTTCTAGGCTTTGATTTTGTAAAATGATCTTCAAAACGTGTTGTTTTATGAGTTTTCATGTATTTCCTCAAGTTTTGGGCCCAGAAAACTAAGTTTGTTGCATTTGGGGTTCAGTTTGAGCTTGGTGATCCACGCTGAGCTCAAACTCAAACTGAAATACATGAAAACTGAACTAAACCCCAAATGCAACAAACTCAGTTTTCTAGGCCCAAAACTTGAGGAAATACATGAAAACTCATAAAAAAACATGTTTTGAAGATCATTTTACAAAATCAAAGCGCGTGGAACTTTACGCTTGAGCATGCACTCTAAGCACATGCACTTTCGCTCAAGCGTCGAGGGTTACGCTCGAGCGTGAAATGCATATATCCAGAAGTTTGTGTGTTTTGCAGTCCGTTCGAGTAAGGGAATACACGCTCGAGCGAGGTTCTGAGTCTTACACTCGAGCGGAGGTCGAGCGTCCATCGAGCGTGAAAATCATGCATCCAGTACTTTTTCAAGAGTTTGCAGTCCGCTCGAGCGGAGCTTCATTGTCTGCATGTCCGCTCGAGCGGGGAAAGCCATGCTCGAGCGTGAACCTTATTTTTAGCAAGTTTTAAGAAATGTTTTCCAATGCATTCTTGTATTCTCATTCCATCCTAGGCATTCCTAGGCCATATTTAAGATTCCATAATGAGGATTAAAGATTAGAAACACACTAAGAGCCAACGAAATAAGTTATGTACAATTAGAATGTGTGTTTCAAGTGTGCGTCTGTTATGTGTTATGTAGGTCACGTGCTCCATCTATCTGTCTCAAGGCCAACTGTGAGTAATAACATAGTAAAGCTATGTTCAACTTTACTTGTTTTCTGTGTGATGAATTAAGATCTGTTTTCTGAAATGATATGTTCTGTACAATGAATGATTGTCCAATTTCTGATATGTATTCGTGACATCCTTAGGATCATGTGATATCTGTTGGCTGTTACCCGGTATCGGAGGTTCCATCATGGAACTTAATATGTCTGCACTCTGTTACCCGTACCGGAGGCTCCATCATGGGGCTCATCCGTGTTTACTCTCTGTTACCCGGATCCGAAGGTTCCTTTATGGAACTAGTTATTCGTAACCCTCACGTGTCTGCATCTGTTCTGTATCTACTCTGTTAATGCTAATGGATGTATCACGTATACTTAAGCATACCTCATGATTTCTGTATATGATCTGGATAAATTATGAATTTGATACTGAAACTGAATTATGATTTCTGAATCTGTACAGACTCATTCATTGAAATCCCTTTACTCTGTTATTGTTCACTGAGCTTTACTCTACAGTTTATATTATATATGTAGGTGAGCCGGCGCGTGATCAGGGCCAGAGTTGACGACCTTCATTTCTGTTTTTGTCAGCCAACCGTTGTACCTCCTGAGGAGGTTCCGATCGAAGTCTAGTTACATGGCTGTTTTTGTACTTATGCTAGTCTCTGTCTGTTTTGTAAAGTCGGGTCCTGGGAATTACACTTTTGTAAATGTTTGTAAATATTGATGTCCTTCGATCGACATACTTATGTATATGCAAGTTTTGGAAATCTTCTGTCCTATGTATTTTATCACAGCTCATTAGACCTTATCTATTTTGTATAATTGCTTCCGCAGCCCCTTACTATGCGCTTATCTATTAAGAGGCCTTTGGTAATCCACGGATTACTTGCCGGTTACGACGCTAAACCTATAAGGGCGGGTTTGGGTCGTGACACTCTAGAAATACACTTGGTTCTTGGGTGTCTCTACCCTAGTCTCTTTGAAGAAAATGTAGAGCTTGGTGTGGGCTACACTTTGATCCGAAAATTCTTAGGTTTGGAGCATCTTGAGTTTCCTTCATCTTCTCCTTTGAGCTTCGAAATTTGAGGTAGGGATAACCTACTCATTTCCACGAGTTTTGACATAAATGTTATGTATTTTGTATAGATGGTGTTGTTTGGGAGTTTTGGGAAAGTTAGGGTTTGTGTTGAAATTATAGAAAAATGGGGTTTTCAATTGTTAAGCTCCATGTATATATGAGACCTTGGAAAATGGGGTTATTGTTGTAGGATTGATGAAATTGAACCTTAGGGTTGTTGTTTGAGAATTGGGGGAAAATGCCCTAATAAAGTTTAAACAATTAATTTATATAATTAATTTGGAGAAATATGGAAATATGAAATTGAGTTGAAAATCATGAAATTGGGAAATTATGAGATTGAGTGGTGTAGTTGGATTGATTAATCACTCACCTATGAAAATGTAATAATTTATCTGTTTGATAGATTTATTATCTGTTTAGAGATAACTGTCTTGGGCTATCGGTGGAGGATAGTCTTGATTGTTGTAGACACTGTATGTTAATTGGGGAAAGCTGAAACTAATCAATTGGGTTATGTCATTGAATATGACGATTGAATTAACACATTGAATATGTGCTTGGATTGATCATTATATATGATAAAGCATTTAAATACATTGCATATGTATCTTGTTGGGAGGAGATAGGGGATGTACTCCATGGTTTGGGAGGAGATAGAGGATGTACTCTTAAACCTGTTTGGGAGGAGATAGAGGATAGGACTCTACAGATAACTAAGTTGGCCGGAGTGTCCAGGGTGAAAGTCCCAAAATCTTAATTACGTTTGCATAACGTAGATGAATTGAAGTATTGAAGTATTTACGACATGAGTTGTAGTCTCATTTTAAATAGATTATGATTGAAGTGTTGGTAATATGAGTTGTAATCTCATTTTGAACTATTCAGATAAACAATGAATCATGTCTATGAATTGATTTAGATAATGAAACGGAAAGGGATTGAAATATATTTGTGAATATGGATTGGTTATGGAGGAGATGTATGTTGGTTTACATGAGTTCAAATATTTATCAAATGCTACTGTTTTAGTTAATTCTTATGTTACATTTAGAGTACCTCTACTAGGTTTTGGCTCACCCTATATGGGACATCATTTTCAGGTACAGGAGATATGCCGCCTCCAAGGATGTAGCTTGGGTGATTTAGATGCTGCAAGCTTATTTTTGTTGTTACCCTTTTTGTATTACATGTAATTCAAGCCAAGGGCTTAAGATGTTAAGAGTTAGAACTCTCTTTTGTTGTGACCAAGTGTTGACTTAGAAAGTTGTAAGCCCGTAGGGCATTTACTTTTATTGTCAACATATAATACTTTTGTAATGAATACTCTGATAAATGAATATAACTTTATTTCTCTTATGTCTATGGACATCATGAATGGTTGGTTTATGTACTTAAATTTGAGGGGGTGACATCATCTTTATTTTCCTTTGATTTCTTTGTCGCCTTTTTGGTATTTCAAAAGTTTTACTTTCTTGCATTTTCTTTCCAATTTTTACCATACAAACATATATATATATATATATATAACTCTCATGTGCTTATCACGTAAGGCAAAAAGTATTGATGGGAAACATTGATGATTTTTCTCTCTTATCTTTTTTTCGTAGTCACATTTTTGTCACATGACTGAATTTTGTTAAAGATTTAAAAATGAAATAACATAAAAGAGATATTAACACTTCTGTAAAGAACAAAGTGAGATTTGAGTAGAAGTGTAGGGGATTGACTCTCACGATTTCATGTGTAGGGAGAAAGTGAGATTTGACCAAAAGTGTAAGAGATTAACTGTCATGATTTCATGTGTAGGGGTCAAAGTGAGATTTAATACAAAGTGTAGGGATAAAAAATGTAGTTTGCCTATAGTAATGCTGGTACTTTTGCATTTATTGGTACAATCAATTTTCTCTCCATAGTTCCATCTACTATTTTTCTAATTACCAATGACAATAATTTAACCACCTTCTTGAAATCTTATTTTCAAATTCAAAAACTATTTTTGATCATTTTTTGTTTTCAATGAATAATTTACATTTTTTTTAAAAATTTAAAATATACAAAAAGTAACTAAAAACCAAAAATCAAAAAAAAAAAAATCAAAAATGATTTTTTTTAAAAACCAAACAACCTAAATGATTTTGGACATTCTTGACGAGTTGGTATAGATAAACATTGTGCCAAATTTAGCACAAGATGTAGCTAAGCTAAAAAATAGCAAACCAAATGACAAATCATTGGAGAGCAAATGGTTGAGCTCCATACTATTTTATAGCAATAGTATGCCAAATAAGTCAATGAAAAAAAATAAAAAAGTCATTGGAGAAGTTCTAACTCATTAAATTACTTCCGATTTCATTTGATAGGGACACTTTCTCGGGTTTTGTTTAGTTTGATTTTTCAAATTTTGTTTAGTTTGATTTTTTAGAAACAGTTTGTAGATCGATTTTCATTTGTCTTTAGTTCACTTTTTTCATATTTTAGTTAATTTTCTTTTAAAACTTTTTAGATCTATCTAATTTTGTTCAAGTTTTCATTCATTTTTAGTGATTTTTTTTTTGTTGTTGCTATTTTTGTCAAAAAAATTATATAAAAATTTAATATATATATATATAGAAAAATCAAATCAACCAAAATCTAAGATCTCAAATTGCATTTTAATTAAGTTGATTGACTGTAATTAATTGAAACTATTAATTACGTAATTTCTCCAAACCACCGAATAACTTCTCTTCCAAATGGGTATGACAATATTTTCCATTCTCCCTTACCTAATTTCCTCAAGATATCTTAATCTGATTTTTATCAATTAAATCCCCCAAAAGTATGCCCAAGGGGGCTCTAAAATTCAGAGTTTGATCACCATGATCTCATCCTTCAATATCTCCACATGCCTTTTGTTTCTTTGCATTCTAATTTGCTTCCTTATCCTCGGAAGCAACCCCAACTTTCCTATATTCTTATTGCCCAAATACAACCACTTACATTCCTAGCAGCACATACCAATCCAATCTCAACACCCTCTTCTCAACTCTTTCCTCCAATTCCACCACCACCATCAATGGCTTCTCCAACTCCATAGTCTACGGCCTCTTCCTCTGCAGTGGCGATGTTTCCAGCGTAGTCTGTCAAGACCTGTGTAATCCCTGCCACTACAGAAGTAGTCCAATGTTGTTCCAAGATGAAGCTTGCCATGATTTGCTACAATGAATGCTGCCTTTCTCATATATTTTTGAAGTATACATTTTGAAATAATTTAAACATTGAGGTCTAAAATGACACAAAACTCAAGATTTAAAGACCAAGAATACAATTAACCCATGAAATTATTAAGTACATTTCTTAACAAGTGGAGACGCACTAAAATGAAACCTTGTTCATGATGCCAACACATGACACAACCCGGGTAGATAATCGAAGTCATTGAAGTTAGTTTCTTTGATAGAATTTTTAATTTTAAATTTTTAAATGAATTTAGATTTTTTTTTTTTTTTTGATAAAATAAAATTGTTTAACCAATAAATTAATTTCATGATCAAATAAAGCATTAATTAAAAAAATTATTATTCATTATAGAGCAATGCTCTACACCTACCATTGATTGTGAGGTCTCTTAAACTAGATTAATTATTGGTATTAAGAATTATTGATCTCTTAACCGAAGATTATAGCTAGGTCGTGTAATCATGATTTCACCCTTACCACAAGTATAATTTAAATAATTATATTACGTAGAACCTTCCTTATATTATATGCATCTTATCCTCAAGATATAAATAAAGATCAAAACAAAGTCTCACCACAAAATTAAATGACAACTATCCCCAACAAGGGAATCAACTAGCAAATCTTTGATAATTATGCACATATTATTTAGAATATAAATAATAAAATATTTTTTTAATATTTTAAAATTGATGATCAATAATTTATCATGATGTAAAACAAATAAGGATTTTATATTGAGCACATAACTGATCATTATAATAAATATGTATACATGTTTAATAGTCAGCAATTTATCACATCTTGACCCTCAAATTTGATACTTGTGCATTAGATTTGTGCTAACTATGAGTCTGGTTAATGACAACTCTAAATGTTAATAAAAATTAAAATATTTAAAATTTCAATAAATATTTTACACATCTCATAATAATTTTATACACATTTCTTTATATTTTATATATTTCAATATATTTTAAACATTTGATACCATTTGTAAATGCTACTTTTCTCTTATTATAGGAATTTGTAGTAGTTTGTGGGGCAGACTTGGAACTTGGTAAGTTTTGTTAACTTTCAAATTATTGTGAGATAATCGTTTGTTGGACGGGCCTGAACTTAATAGGCTCAGTCTATTTGATAATATAATATTTTTTATATTTATAATTATTTTCTTGACAATTGAAAAAAAAAAAAAAAAAAAAAAAAAAAAAAAAAAAAAAAAAACTAGCATCACTTTTTTTTTTTTTTTGAGTAAATTACACTGACACCCCCTAAAATTTTTGTTTAATATAGATAATCCTCTCACATTTAAAAAATTACATTTCCCTTCTGGAGATTTATAATCTCATTACAAATTGCCCCCTAGGTTGCTGACGTTATGCCCTAAAATTTTCTAAATGACCATTTGCCCTTTTTCCTACCCTTTTTTCTTCCTATCATCATGGTTACATTCTACAATATTTCATCATTAAATTCTATCTGAACATATTTTATTAAGTGATGATATACAAACATAAATTTTTTATAGAATTTTCAAACAGAATGATATAACTTAATGATAAGCTTTCACTTTAAAACAAAACACACATAACTATGATTTATATTTACAACAATATCACTATCACAATATTTTTTATAATATTTTTTGTATAAATTTTTATATATGAATATAATTTTTCATATTTATTTCCACCTTTATATTTATATCTAGATTAGATCAATTTAATCTTGATATATTTAAAAAGTTAAAATTTGTACAAAAAACTTAAAAAAAAATCATTGAATACAACAAATAAGATAATGTATTAAATTTTTGTTTTTTTTGTTTTTTTTTTTTTTTTGGTATTTGGTGAATTTAAAAAAAAAATACAAAATATTATACTTCTTAAGTATATCTAGATTAGGTGTATTAAAAAAAAATTGCTTAAAATATTAAAAAAATCAGTAAAAATAAAATATACAAAAAATAAAATTAAAAAAAAAACTTAATTTTTTGTGTAAGTTAAACCAAAAAAGATGATTGTTATTTCACTTGAAATGATATGAGCATAATACCTGTATTATTTTATAATTTTATATGTATAAAGGTTAAGGGGCAAATATGTTATTTTAATCTGATAAAGGGATAAGTGTAATTTTTCAAATATGAGAGGGACCTGTATTAAATAGAAACCTTAAGGGGTGTCAATGTATTTTACCTCTTTTTTTTTTTGAAAGATAGGGACTAGCATCAGCAGTTCTTATAGCATTTCTAACGCCAATAGGCATTTTACCTATCTAAACATTATAAAGTATACATTTTAATTTGCCAATCAACTGTGTCATATTTCTATTCTAACAATACTCTTTATTTTAGCTATTCATCCAAATATTATTAACTTTATAAAATGTCATATTAGCAACAAAAATGGAAAAAAATAATCATAATGATTAAATACGTTTTACATAGGCTTTGAAAGGTAGCTGCATGTAATTAATGATAGGGGTGAGTCAAGCTAATTATTCATCTCTCCAAACGTTATATGGATTAGCGCAGTGCACGCCAGACTAGACTGATTTGGATTGCAATAAATGTCTTGGAGATGGTATCTCGAATTTTCTGAGTTGTTGTGATGGAAATCAGGGTGCCAGGGTTCTGTTTCCGAGTTGTAATGTTAGGTATGAGTTCTACCCTTTCTACAACGTCACCGCCACCGCATTCGCCTCCACCTCTTCCTCCTACTGCTGCAAGTAGTCCAGGTAAATTCAAAACAACACATATATAGACTCTGTTTGGACAGATGGATTTTGAAATTGAATTTTCTTGATGATGCAGGAAAGGGAGGAATGTCAACTCAAGTACTCGTCGCCATCGTTGTTTCAATTGGGGGCTCTGTTTTACTTATCATTTTAGGATTTTGTCTCGTATATAGGAAAAGGATGAAGAAATGTGATGTTATTAAATCAGATATGAGTAAGACTAACTAAAAAATAAAATAAAATAAAACTTGTTTTCTCTTGTTTTCAAATTCATGAATTGTATTTACATTTTGATATGTCCAGTTGGGAATGAAATCTCAGCAGTACAGTCCTTGCAATTTGATTTGGCTACAATTCAAGTCGCCACGAACAACTACTCTGATGATAACAAAATCGGTGAAGGTGGATTTGGATCTGTCTACAAGGTAAGGTGTTGGATCTAATTGTAAAATACAGAATCATTCAATAATATTAGAAGCTGCACAAATTTGGATACAAAATTTCAATGGATATCATATGTTGTCAGGGTATACTTTCTAATGGACAAGAAATCGCTGTGAAGAGGCTATCTCGAAACTCAGGGCAAGGTGCAAAAGAGTTCAAGAATAAGGTTGTGTTGGTGGCCAAGCTTCAACATAGAAATCTAGTGAGGTTACTCGGATTTTGCTTGGAAGGGGAAGAGAAGATACTCATTTATAAATTTGTGCCCAACAAAAGCCTGGGTTACTTTCTATTTGGTTTGCCAAAGCTTCTTAATAATACTTTTATTTAGCTAGATAATAACACATGATAGCCACGAGTGCACATTCTACAAATTGCTTTCTTGAGCTTTTAGTTCCATTCCAAATGTTCACATCATGCTCACATTTAATTCATCATTGTTAACTTAGAACATTTTTTCCCCCTTTTTTTCTGCTCAATGTGCAGAGCCACAAGAACAAAAAAAGTTGGATTGGTCAAAACGTTACAAGATTATTGGAGGAATAGCTCAAGGGATGCTTTATCTTCATGAAGATTCTCGAATTAGAATTGTACACCGTGATCTCAAAGTTAGCAATGTTCTGTTAGATGGGGATATGAACACAAAAATTTTAGATTTTGGCATGGCTAGGATCTTTGGTGTGGATCAAACTCAAGGAAATACAAACCGAGTTGTTGGAACATAGTAAGTTTTGTGTCCCCACATGCAATGTATATATGTTCTTCTCCAATTTGAAATAGTGAGTACAATCTCTATGCAATCTCATGGAAAGCATGCATTTTTTTTCTGAGTTAAATTGTTGGGCTTACTACTCTCAATGATTTCATATCTAATTTTTTTGCACACACAAAAATAAAAAAGGCCTAAGATGCAATTTCTTCTTTTCTTATGATTATTACTTTTTTGTTGCTAAAACAATAGTTTTGTCTTGCAGTGGTTATATGTCTCCAGAGTATGCAATGCATGGACAATTCTTCGGTAAAGTCTGATGTATTTAGCTTTAGTGTCTTAGTTTTGGAGATTATAAGTGGCAAGAAAAATAATACATTTTACCAATCAAAATGTGCAGAGGACCTTCTAAGCTATGTGAGTGATAACTAAATTATATGACTATTATTTTTTATCTCAGTAAAAAATCATCATATCTACAAAGTCGTAAATAATGAATTGTTGCAGGCTTGGAAACTCTGGAGAGAGGAAAAACCGTTGGAATTAATGGATTCTACTTTGGAAGGGTCATATTCAAGGAATGAAGTCATTAGATGCATTCATATTGGCTTATTGTGCATCCAAGAAGATCCAAATGCTAGAGTTTCTATGGCAACGATTGTTGTAATGCTTAACAGTTACTCTGTTACTCTATCAATTCCTCAACAACCTGCATTCTTTGCTCGTAGTAGAACAAAGTCAAAAACAAGACAAGGCATAGAATCGGATCAATCTACAAGCAAGTCAATATCATGGTCTATGAATGAAACGTCAATTACTGAATTATATCCCAGATAATGTGAAGTCTAGGCCATATCAAGATTCAATAGTTACTCTATATTGTGAAATGAATAAACTCAAACTCAAATACAAAAGATATATTTCAATATTTGTAAGATTCAGAACACCAAAAAAATGTAATTAGCAATTAAATATGTAATAGTTTGTTTGATAATTCATTCCCTTCAAGTATGTCATTTATGTGTAGCATGTAACGGTGTGCTTGATAATGCAATCAAGTTCATTATTCATACTCAAATATATTTAATTTTTGTGATTTTAATTACAATAGTTACACAATGTTATTTTTTTTTTGTGCATATGTTGAAATTTTCTTAAGTGCCTTATGTGCCTCTTAAATTTTTTTAAATTCATATTTAAATTTAAAAGAAATAATTATAATACTTAAATGACCCATCATGCATTTTTAATGCCCAAAACCAACTACTAAAATGGAGCCTTTTAATCTTTGACTGAGTTCTTCATGTTGATAAATTTACTCACAAAATCTTTAAATTCTCCATTAATTTGATCTTCATTATACATCTATACCTATTCAGTTCATGAGAGTCAACAATTTATTATAACCCCAAATTTTATACGTGTGCTAAATTGAAAATTTTAGCTCAGGGTCTTGACAAAGATAATAGTCCAATGAGCGAATGATAAGTGTGCAAGGAAAATTCCAAACTTCACATCACCAACGCACAATCCCACTCGTGTCCCCGTCAAGGCCGTCAATTCTCACCTTATCCTACACGACAAACAAACCTGACTTCCACTCTATTCCCATCAAAAGTCTTCAGCAGTCAGCCTCATTTTTTTCTCATTTTCCTCCGAAAAATGTTATCCATTCAAAATTTGTATTTCAAAAATTATTTTAAAAATAAAACATTTAGTATAAATTTAAAATGAGTAGAATATAGTCTGGACTTAAAATACATGTGATCTATTAATGTAATTTTGTAAATAATTTCATGATATTTTCTTGAGATGTATCATTACTGTTTTTCTCAACCTGGAACCTAGAAACTATTTCACTGCTCCATTGAGAAAGTCCATATTTATTGGTTTTGAACTATTCCATTATTAATGATTTTGGTTAATTATAGTCGGTAAAAATCATCTCCAATGATTTCTAACTTTGTAGATGGTTCTAATACCGTAATGTTGTTTCAATGGTTCCTTTGCATTTATTAGGACTGAGAGGGGAATTGTGCCGAGATATTTGGGCTGGGCTAAATCAAGTCGTTGTGGTTAGTCGAGCTATGGATTGGAATATTGCATGGTTTGGGCCCCGCATAGTTCGAACTGGTCAAAAATGTTGTTTGGTTTGATCAGGCAAACTAGGTCCAGAATGTGGGTGGACAGAGCTATGCTTCAATGGACTTAGGATTTGGGCTGAGGTTGGGCTAGTGTGGTTGTCCTCCAGTGGTACTTTGAAGGGTGTATCGGACCAAACTACCATAAGAAGACTGGTCAAGTGCAGTTGGACGCGTGGTGTTAACAAGGCTATTAGGAGTGCCGCGAAATGTTAGCATAGCGGCTTGCTAGGTTTGTGTGGCGCTACGCATTGCTCAGTTGTCTCAAAGACCTAGCAAGGCTAAAATAGTAAGTTTGCCCAGTTGGAAGCCGTGTAAAGAGTTGTATTATCTCACTTGCTTTGCAGTGAGGAAAGTGTTAAAGGATAGACGTTATCATTTATAAATGTGATTCCTATGAGGACTCAACGAAGAAGAATTAAAGTACTTATAAAAGTTCAAGCCTAACCTAATTCTAAGTATTGCAATTTTAGTACTTGAATTCATAAAGTTTTTCCTCCTTATTTGTCTTATTTGCTAACTTAGGTATCGAAGGGTTTTCCGACACACATATGTTGGCTAACTCATGTTTGTGATTTCAAGTCATACAACATTTGGAGAAACGCGAGTTAGATCAACAGGATTATGCAAGTGACGATTATTTCGTGCTATTATTATACTATTTTACTATTTCGTGCTAACTCATTCTATCTACTATTTTACTATTTACCAACCACAATTCTTTAAACAACTTTCTTGGAATCTTGTCTTTAAATTTAAAAACTACTTTTGATAACTTTTTGTTTTTAATAAATATTTTTTATAGATTTTTTTTTTTATAAATATTTTACTTTTTCTTAAAATTTTAAAAATGACTAAAATATTGTAAAAGTTAACTAAAAATAAAAATATAAGAAAAAAAAATTAAAAAAAAAAATAACTAAACCAAATCTGGTTGTATTGAGGAAAGATGAGGTGAAGGGAAGAGTTATTTGTGAGAGTATCTTCAACGCTTTACTCAAATTTTCATCAAATTTCACTTAAATTTGATTAAAAAAAAAAAACTTGATCTGATATTGTGCGTTCCAACAGAGTGTTTGGGATTTCATCAAACCGCCGGTCGACAAAAGGGACGACCGGCTGATTGACTGGTGAGTATAAATTTTTTAAAAATTTTTGCAAGGAGGTGGTCAATTGGGGGGACATCTGGCTGATTGTCTGGTACTCAAGAACTAACGGCTCTCTATAATAATTTGGTAAAAGGTTCTACCATCCTCAATTTAATGAAAAATTTGAGATATTTTCAATTTGATGAAACAAAAGATGAAAAGTTGGAGTACTAGTTTTGTATGATTTTTCATCAAATTTAAATTTGATGAAACAAAAGATGAAAGATTGGAGATGATCTGAAGGGAAGTAAATGAAGGAGAAGGAGATGGAGAAAGTATCCCCTTGTTGTTTGATTAGAAAATACTTAATTAAGGAGAGATATTCTTAATTTAGACATTATAACATATTATTATGAGAAACATTTTACTTAGTTCCCGTTTCTTCTCAATTTCAAAGGGAAAGTGGAGTGCTTAAAATGTTATTACTCTCTTTCCCATAACTCTCCATGCACTTTCCTTTCCTTCCCTTAAAAAAATTCAAAAATAATTTTAACTAATTTTATCCCTCCAAATCCCACACTTCCTCTCCTACGCCATCAATCCAAACGCAAGTGTCAAATTTGACACCAGGCATAGCTTTGCTAAAAAAATAGCAAGCCAAATAACAAACCATTGGAGACTAAAAGTTGAATTCCACATTATTTTATAACATTAGTTTACTAAATAACTGGGAAAAGTTCTAACTCACTAAATTACTTAAAATTTCATTGACTGGAACCCAATTTTTCAGACTTTATTTGATTTGATTTTTCATAAAGTGTTTTTAAGTTTGATATACATCTAATTTTGTTTGAGTTTTCATTCGTCTTTAGTAAAAAATAAATTTATATTTTAGTTTCTTTTTTCTTTTTACATTTTTTATTTTTAGAGAAATGAAAAGTAGGTGCATCCAAAAAGTTTTAAAAAATAAATGTCTAAAACATGAAGGAAAAAAAAAAATTACTAAAGACAAATGAAAACTTGCTTAAAAACAAGGAGACTCACATGTAGGTCTTCATAGGTAGATTTATTGTCCAATAGGTCCTATGATAATTAATGACATTTTGCATCAAATACTATTAAAAAAAACTCACTAATTGTTAATTTTTAGTGACAATTTGAAAATTTTGTTATAAGAAAGTCATTTATTAGAAGTTTTAGTGACAATTTAAAAATTATCACCAAAAAGTCATTAATTTTTAACTTTCAGTGATAATTTGAAAAATTTATCATATGAAAATGTCACTAATTATAAATTTTAATAATAATCATGATAGAAAAAAAAAAAAAGGTCACTAATTATTAATTTTTAGCAACATATGTAATAAAGTGTCACCAAAAATTATTTTTAGCAAAAATTTTATTAGGACTGACTTTCAATAGAACTTAATGAGAATTAAAAATATTTGTCAAAAATACTTTAAAATATCTTACTATTAAAAATATCTAACTATTAAGACCCATTGATAGTTTATCCAATAAAATATTTGTCAAAAATACTTAAAAATATTTTTTAAATGCATCTAGTTTGGATAAATCTAAAAAATTAAAAATTAAGAAAAAAAAAATACGAAAATTAAAAAATTTAATTTTCAAAAAAATCATTTTGAACCAAACAAAAACATCGACCATAATTGATCGAACCTATTAACTAGGCAGTTGCGCCGAACCACCGAATACCTTCTCTTTATAATCGGTATGACAATATTTTCCATTCTCACCTACCTAATTTCCTCAAAATATTTGAATCTGATTTTTATGCACAAAGGGGCCTCTGAAATGCAGAGCTTGATCACCATGAACTCATACTCCAATATCTCCACATCCCTTTTGTTTTTTGGCAATCTAATTTGCTTCCTCAGCCTCAGAACCAAAGCAACCCCAACTTTTTTGATATTATATGCCCAAACACAACGACTTACACATCCAACAGCACATACCAATCCAATCTCAACACCCTCTTCTCTTCCCTCTCCTCCAATTCCACCACCTCCACTAATGGCTTCTCCAACTCCACTGCCGGCCTCAGTCCCCCCGACATAGCCTACCGCCTCTTCCTCTGCCGCAGCAATGTTTCCACCGACGTTTGTCAGGACTGTGTATCCACTGCTACTAAACAAGTAGTAAAAAAGTGCCCCAAGTCAAAAGTTGTCACAATTTGGTACGATATGTGCATGTTGCGATACTCGAACCAATCTATCTTCTCTTTTGCTGATGAATCTGATGACTCAATCTTAAGCAATACCCAGAACATAACTGATCCAAACGGGTTTAATGATGTCTTGGGAGTGATAATGAATGACATAGCGACACGGGCTTTCAAATGGTGTGTCGGGTAAGAAATTCGCGACAAGCGAAGCTAATTTCACGTCGCTTCAAAAGGTGTATGGCCTCGCGCAATGCACACTGGACTTGAATGCTGTGGAATGTAATAAATGTCTTTGGGAATGTATCTCAATTTTTCCGAGTTGCTGTTATGGAAAGAAAGGTGCGAGAATTTTGTTTCCAAGTTGTAATGCTCGGTATGAGTTGTACCGGTTTTACAACGCCGCCGGCACTGCACCAGCACCTCCTCCACCAGTCCTTCCCCCTCCTCCTCCTCCTCCTGCTGCAAGCAGTCTAGGTAAATTCCAAACAAGACATGTAGACTCTGTTTGGATAGATGGATTTTGAAATTGAATTTTCTTGTTGATGCAGGAAAGGGAGGAATCTCATCGCAATTACTTGTCGCCATCATTGTTTCAATTGGGGGCTCTGTTTTGCTTATCATTATAGGATTCTGTTTCATATGTAGGAGAGGGAAGAAGAAACATGATGCTGTTGAATCAGATATTGGTAAGACTAAAAAAAAATAAAAATAAACTTGTTTCCTATCTTCTCTTGTTTTCAAATTCATTACATTTAGTTTTTGTTGTGTCCAGTTGGGAATGAAATTACATCAGTACAATCCTTGCAATTTGATTTGGCTACAATTCAAGTCGCCACAAACAACTTCTCTGATCATAACAAAATTGGTCAAGGTGGATTTGGATCCGTCTACAAGGTAAGGTGTTGGATCTAGTCATAAAATAAAGTCAACCAAGAATATTAGAAGTTGCACAAATTTGGATCCAAAATTTGGATGAATTATGTGTGTTTTAGGGTATACTTACCAATGGACAAGAGATAGCTGTGAAGAGGCTATCTCGAAAGTCAGGACAAGGTGCAGAAGAGTTCAAGAATGAGGCTGTGTTGGTAGCCAAGCTTCAACATAGAAATCTAGTGATGTTACTCGGATTTTGCTTGGAAGGAGAAGAGAAGATACTCATTTATGAATTTGTGCCCAACAAGAGCCTAGATTACTTTCTATTTGGTTTGATAAATCCGAACTACTCTAATTATAGCTAGTACTTTTATTTAGCTTGATAATAACAGGTGATAGCCATTGTACATTCTACAAATTGCATTCTTGTACTTTTAGTTCCACTCCAAATTGCTCACATCTAATTCCTCATTGCTAATTTAGAACCTTTTTTCCTTTGTTTTTCCCTGGACAATGTGTAGATCCACAAGAGCAAGAAAAGTTGGATTGGTCAAGACGTTACAAGATTATAGGAGGGATAGCTAGAGGGATGCTTTATCTTCATGAAGATTCCCGACTTAGAATTATACACCGTGATCTCAAAGCTAGCAATGTTTTGTTAGATAGGGATATGAACTCAAAAATTTCAGATTTTGGCATGGCTAGGATTTTTGATGTCGATCAAACTCAAGGAAATACGAGTCGAGTCGTTGGAACATAGTAAGTTTTGTATCCCCACATGTAATGTATTGTTCTTCTCTAATTTGAAATAATGAATACAATCTTTTATGTAATCTCATGTAAAGCATGCATTTTTTCCCAGTTAAATTGTGGTTGCTTACTACTCGCAACGGTTTCATGTTTAATTTTTTTTCACAGACAGGGAAAAAAGAAGTTACATGCAGTTTATTATTATTATTATTATTATTATTATTGTTGTTGTTGTTGTTGTTGTTGTTGTTGTTGTTGTTGTTGTTAAAACAATGGTTTTGTATTGTAGTGGTTATATGTCTCCAAAATATGCAATGCGTGGACAATTTTCGACAAAGTCTGATGTGTTTAGTTTGGGTGTCTTAATTTTGGAAATTATAAGTGGCAAGAAAAATAATACATTTTACCAAGCAGGATCTGCGGAGGACCTTTTAAGCTGTGTAAGTAATAACTAAACTTTTTAACTATTATTTTCGCTCTTAGTGCCAAAGTCATCACATCTAAAAAGTCAAATATAATGAATTGTTGTAGGCTTGGAAACTCTGGTGGGAGGGGAGACCCTTGGAATTAATGGATTCTACTTTGAAAAGGTCTTATTCAAGAAATGAAGTCATTAGATGCATCCATATTGGCTTGTTGTGCATCCAAGAAGATCCAGCTACTAGACCCTCTATGGCAACAATTGTTGTAAAACTTAACAGTTACTCGGCTACTCTATCAATTCCTCAACAACCTGCAATCTTTGCTCGAGAGTCAAAAACAGGACAAGGCCTAGAATCAGATCAATCTACAAGTAAGTCAATATCATGGTCTGTGAATGAAACTTCAATTACTGAATTACATCCTAGATAATGTGTAAAATTTAGGTCATACCAAGATTCAAGAACAACTCTACATATGAGAAGAATAAACTCAAACTCATGTGCGAAAGGAATATATTTGAATGTTTGTAAGATTCATAACACTAAAAAAATGTAATTACAAATTAAATATGTAATAAGGTGTTTGATAATTCATTCCCTTCAAATATGTCATTTGTGTGTGGTATGTTGGATATTGATTCAATGTCTAATCCCAAATTGTTTTAATTTTGATGTATACTATTGAACTAGGATTCTTTTTCTGAAGTTTTGTTTCAGCTGTTTCTTTATTTACTTTGAATTGTATGGAAACGAACTTTGACTTGGATTAGCTAGGGTTTTATTTTATTTTTTCTTGGGATTAATTTATTATGATGAAGAATGTATAATTTTAAATGCAATCAAATTCTTTATTCACATTCATATGTATTTAGTTTATGTAATTTTAAATTCAATAATTATACATGATTTTTTTTTTTTTTTTTTTTTTATGCACATGTTGTAATCATTGTATAAATTATAACTAAAGAAGATACGACGTGCTTATGACCTTAATTTTGCATAGACGTCTTGTGCTAGCCGAAGATGATTTATGTCTATGATTTGAATGTATAAAAAATTTTGAAATGTCATTGGGGATTATAACCACAATACATCATTATTATTATAATATTGACATTTTCTCTAATAAATTAATAAATACTAGTTATGAGATTCGTGGTAGATTCCCTAAGCCGAAGCCTCTCATTTTCATACCTAAACTCAATTTCATCTTGTTTTCATTTATTTTAGTTTGAATTGATTTAGTTACCACCATTCAAATGATCTTTGTTGAACTGATTTATAAATTTCTTGGTAATTTAGTACTACATTCCCTGTGGATAGACGACACCCATATTTTAATTAGCAAAGTTCACACATATTAAAATTGTCTTTTGTTTACACTCAAAGACATGTTTAGTAACGTTAATATTTATAATTTTGTATTTATATTTTCATAATTTTTGAAAAGTATAAACAAAAGCTCTTTTGGTTTATGTGTTCGTTTTCAAACAATTGTAAACAGTTTACAACATTTAATACAAAAAAATTGGCTTCACTTTCGTTTAATTTTTTTATTTTTTTCAAATTTTCTTCTTTCTACCATTCTTTCCGACTATAATTCAGTGCTGCTCCTGCCTCGATCTATCCCGTCCTCACCTCAATTTTATTTATTAAATATATTTTTATGTATATAATTTAATTTTTTTTTCAATATAATAATATTAAAATATTATACTTAATATTCATTTTCACTCATTTATTTATCATATTACATCTTTAAATTCTCATTAATTATAAGTTATTATCTATAATTTTATTATTATTTTTTTATTTTTAAAATTTCAAAATTAACTCGCCCTTCACCCTACTCTCACCCTGCCCCCATATGATAAGATGAGGGGTGGAGGACGACAAACTCGCTCCAAACTTGTCTTATTGTCATCCCTACTCACTGTTATTGCCTACCATCGCTAGTGACCTTTTCTAACAATACTTTCGGCCACCACCTCCCTCAATCGATAAGCACTTGGCCATCCCCACCAGCCATCTCTTACATACGATAACAACCTTTAGCCACCACCTTTTTCTTGAAAACCATCTTCAACTACCATTTTATGTGATCCACCAGTCACCATCTATAACCATCGACAACTATCTCCCGTAATCTCCCATTTTTACTTGTTTTCAAAATAAATTTTTAAAGTACTTTTACACCAAATATGTTTTTTATTTTTATTTTTATTTTTATTTTTATTCAAAATAAATATAAACATATTTAATATTTGTAATAAAAAAAAACAATAAACTCCAAAAGGACACGTTGGATTTATTTCTTCCAGGGTCTTTGAAAAACGAGAACTTCGGCCTTTTAAATGGCATATTGCTGGGCCATTTACGGCTGTATTTCCTTTGGATCTTTCAATGATCGGAAATTGGGCTTTAGCATTTAAATCAAAACTTGGGCTGCAAATAGATTTGACCAGTTAATTTTTATTGTTAACCCATTACAAAATTAAAAACAAATCACTAAAAATAAAATAAAATAAATATTTTTATTTCTTATTTTTTTTATTGAAGTGTTACTTTTCATATTGTTCTACACTAAACAAAGTTGGAAAAAAAAATATTCATACAAATTTTTTTAACTGTTACCAAAATAATGCAATTCCTCACATGGATGAATATGAGAAAATATAAAAAAAAAAAAAAAAGGTAAGAAATAGAAAAAATAATCGCAAACTAATACTCAATGCGTATAAATCACTTATATTTTCATGATTTTATAATTATTTTTTATTTCTCATTTTTTTTTAATATTCTCCCGAAGAATAGCAACCATTCATTTGGCTGAGCCTTCGTTTGGGATATGTGTTAGCTCTTTGACTATTTTAGCCTGGGTTAAAAATTTTCGTTTGGGATAAGTTTTTTATAGCTTTTTTGACTTTTGTAAGAGAAAAAATAAAATGATTATGAATTAAATGTGACATTTTATCTTATTAAATTAAAAAGCCTATTTTATCTTTTGTGACTAAAATAATCTTAACCCAACCCAAATCTTCATGCCAAACATAGCCTGAATTGTCTCTCCTGTGGGGCCCAAGCAAGACAACAATTATTTGTAGGGCCACTTGTCAGTTAAGCACGTGGCATATACTCCATAGTGTATCAAATTATTTCTATTGTGGGAAGTTTTTTTTTTTATCAGAAAGGAATGTTCGTTACTCAAGCCAAACGGCACTTGCAAAAGAAAACCATCCAAAAGATTAGCTTACACCAAGTAAAGAAAAATCAGATCAAATAACACACAGGTATAAAATTATGAAAATCTCAAACGCACAACAAGTGCTCGTGATCGTACTGCAAGCAGAAGCCAAAAAGATCGGCTATAGAGCATGTCTAAGATCGGTCATAGAATACACCACAGAGTGGGTAAGCTGTAGAATAGCATCAATGGATTCCATATAGCACTCACAAACCAAAAAAACAAAAAAACAAAGAAAAGCTGGAGCGTACAACCTCAAACCTGGAGGAACCGCTGGATCGAGAGAGGCAACCAGATCCAATGCAGATTTGGCTGTGGGAAGGTGATGAAGAGACGGTGAGCAGCGGAGAAGAAGAGTATGGCAGATCCGGCACCAGTGGGAAGAGGAGCAACCCAGCGAACTTCCACCAAAGGGAAAAAAAATCCTCACAAAGAGAAAAAGGTTGGGAAGAGTGATCTCCCAAGGTTTATTGAGCAGAAAACAAGAAGAAAAAGAAATATGGGAAGAGAGGAGAGGGGTAGCCGGAGGCTGAAGCCCCCTCCCCCTTCCAAACGGCGCTGCTGGTTGAAACCCTAAGAGAAGAGGCTAGAGAGAGATGCTCTCATTTTTAGAGAGAGAGAGCCTCACAGCTGAAATAGTAGAAACAGCCTCTACAAATAGATTCAAGGTAAGAAATTCTTTAATAGATTATCCATATTTTGGGATTGCTACCAAAACATATCCAAGAATTAAAACAGAGTTTCTGCTTTGATTTAGAAACTAAAGTATGAGCCTTTGTTTGTGAAAAATCTAGAAACCCTAGATGTTGATTTGTGATTATGTACCAATTTTAAGCAAAATATAACAATCCCAATCAAACAATCAAGAGAAAGAGACACAAAGATTTTACGTGAAAAAACCACAATTGGACACCTTCCAATTGTGATAAAAAAACCACGGGCAACTGCCACAAGACAATCCACTAAGAAGATTTAAAGGAATTACACAGGTATCACTCTCAATTATCTAGCGAATCCACAACGCCTAATTGAACCAACCTCTATGTACCTCTTCCAACCCCATCTTCACTACGGAATTGTCTTTCTGATGAGCCACTCCGGATTCCACCAAAACTTCAGGCTCGAATTCTTCAGAATCCACAACTGAAGAACAACTCTCTCTTTTATGTATAACAAACAAACCTTTGGTGTACTCTCTTTAAACCATGAGTTGAATACTCAATAAAACATCAAAGAAAAAATAACAAAATATCTCCAGATATAGATCTTTAAGAACCAAAAAGAAGATGTGGAGAGATTCAATGAATGAATCAATGAATAGCCTAGACTTGGAAGAAACCCAACTATTTATAGAAAACCAAAGTAATCCTGTTTTTTAAGGAAACCAACTTCTTAAAGAACTCTTGTTACAACCTTGGTTTTGATCCATGGAATTTGACAACAAATGGTCCTAACAATCACCCCCTTTGTCAAATCCTGGATAAAACCAATCTAAAACAAATTTCCTAACAAAATCTCTCAAGCAGCACCACCAACTATGAACCAACACTCAAATCCATGCTCTTGAACAATTATCCTCAAATAAAATAACTACACACAAGCCAACCAAAATATGTGGAACTGGATTAAATAACAAAATATAAATCAATCCATAAACAAAATACTAACAATCCAACTGTACCAAAGAAGGATATAAGCAAAAGTAAAAACACTGTACCATCAACCAAACTATTGTACCATCAATATACATCAAACACTAGTAATGATGAACCAAACTCCCCCTCATTAAAAAACAACCACAAACACTGAAAACAGTGAACAAGAAGAAAAACGACAAAAAATAATATGGTGGAGCAAGTAAGGAATTTCAGATTTGTACCTTAAAACACACAAGATTATCCAAGAAGCACAATTACTTAAAAATACAATGTGCACAGCCTCTAGAAAATTCCTCATGAAAGAAAGTGATGCATTATGTGAAAAGCATAGATCCCATGATAAAAGTGTGTGTGTGACTCTTGAAGTTCGACAAACACTAGATTCAAATCCTAGTAGTGATATGAAAGCTGGACCTCCAACAAGAAAATCTAACCACAACTAAGAAAAGTCAAACCACTAGGAATCAAAGGGTATTTGGTGAGTAAAGACGGAGGCTCTCCCTCAATCAATGAATCCTTTATTTTATTTTATTTTTTCACATCTTTTTCTTTTCTTTCTTTTGCACATTTTTTTTTCTTTTTCTTTCTTGTGCACATTTTTTTTCTTTTCTTTTGCACACTCATTGGCGGCTGACACGCTCAAGAGTATGGAAACCGAACCAGAGAAGCATGGATATAATAAGGATGGCCTGGTTGGTGACTCTGAGGTAGCCTTTTCCTCATGGCTGGACTACAAAAAATAGAGGGGAAAGCCATGGAGATGCAAAAAGATGGAAGGTGGTTAAGAGACTCAACATCACCCATGATATGCTAGTATAGGTCAATTCCTCTAGAAAAGCAAAAGATACAATGTCAGAAGTCCATAAAAAATAATCACTAAGGCTGAAGACTCCCATATTTGCTAATCCAAGAGTGTGTACAGAGTGAGATATACTAATCAAAAAACACACACTCCAAAATGAGTAATGACCACAGAAAGTACACATATATTAACATGTAATGGTTATTCTCATCAATTCCAATATGTACCAAGGATATCTCAAAAAAAATTTAAGCTTGCAAAACCATATTAAGAAAATCTTTTTAGATTTTTTTTTTTTTTTTTTTTCATAGGAATTTCCCTCACGAATTGTATCCATTATCACAAATCAAACAAGATCTCGTTCTAAACGATATTTTTTTTTAAAAAAAATAAAGCGATCCAAAAGAATTTTTTTAAAAAAATAGAACGACCCGCTCTGATACCAATTGAAAAATCTAGAAACCCTAGATGTTGATTTGTGATTATGTACCAATTTTAAGCAAAATATAACAATCCCAATCAAACAATCAAGAGAAAGAGACACAAAGATTTTACGTGGAAAAACCACAACTAGACACCTTCCAATTGTGATCAAAAAACCACGGGCAACTGCCACAAGACAATCCACTAAGAAGATTTAAAGGAATTACACATGTATCACTCTCAATTATCTAGCGAATCCACAACGCCTAATTGAACCAACCTCTATGTGCGTCTTCCAACCCCATCTTCACCACGGAATTGTCTTTCTAATGAGCCACTCCGGATTCCACCAAAGCTTCAGGCTCGAATTCTTCAGAATCCACAACTGAAGAACAACTCTCTCTTTTGTGTATAACAAACAAACCTTTGATGTACTCTCTTTAAACCATGAGTTGAATACTCAATAAAACATCAAAGAAAAAATAACAAAATATCTCCAGATATAGATCTTTAAGGACCAAAAAGAAGATCTGGAGAGATTCAATGAATGAATCAATGAATAGCCTAGACTTGGGAGAAATCCAACTATTTATAGAAAACCAAAACAATCCTAGTTGAGAAAGAAAATCAACTTCTTGTAAAAAACCAACTTCTTGCAGAACTCCAAAGTAATCCTGTTTTTGAAGGAAACCAACTTCTTAAAGAACTCTTGTTACAACCTTGGTTTTGATCCATGGAATTTGACAACAAATGATCCTAACAGTTTGATAATGTACTTCAGATCTTTCGAATAAATAAATAATAATAATAAAAAAAGTCTATTTGCTAAACCTTTTAATGGGGTGCTTTGGCAAGGAGGTAAAAAGTTAACTTTTGGTTTTTTATTCATTTTGGGTCACCTTACCTTTCACATTTTTTACTCATTAAAAGACAAAATAAATTAAAAAAGTAAAACAGTCAACTTTTTACAAACTTTCCAAAACATCACAATATATAGTTTTTTTTAAAAAAAAAATCATTTTCAATCACTTTAAAAATCGAAATGTGGCCGATATCAATTTATTGCATTTTTTCACAAGTCATATAA
Organism: Camellia oleifera; assembly: GCA_022316695.1. Lineage (NCBI taxonomy): Eukaryota > Viridiplantae > Streptophyta > Magnoliopsida > Ericales > Theaceae > Camellia > Camellia oleifera. The sequence continues at coordinate 154,179,329 of CM039308.1, read as the reverse complement.
CCACAGTGGGTTTTACACTCGTTCTATAAAATAATTTTATTTCAAATTAATCACTTATACCGATATTACCAGGGATATAAAGTAATAGAATAATGTTAAAAATCTCAAAAATTCTATTAAAATTTTTACTAAATATCCCATATGAACCCCACACCCATATGAGACATTCGGTAGAATTTTTGATAGATTTTTTGGAATTTCTAACATTTTTAAAAGTAATATATTTGAACAAGGCCACTTATTTCATCAAGAAAATTACACATACCGGTGTTAGGTTTTTTTTTTTTTTTTTTTTGTCACATTTTTTTTTTTCGCTTTAGTGTCTTTTTTTTTTTCCCCAAAATTATGTTAATTTTTAAAAATTTTCTGATCCGTCTCGTGTAGAGAAATTTTTTTTAAAACAATTTGAAATATTTGAAAAAAAAATTTAAAAACCCAATACCAAAATTTTAAATATCTGAAATTCTAAAATCTTTTGAAAATTTTAAAAAAGACTCACAAAAATAAACCAACGAAAAAATCATTAAAAAAAAAATAAAAAAATCTCAAACACCAATTACAAATATGAACCCACGTGCTTAGACAATTACACCTTATACCTTACACTTACACCTTACACTTACACCTTTTTTGAGGTTACACACCATATGCAACCCACTTACACCTTACACCTTACACTTACACCTTATACTTATACTTATACTTACACCTTACACTTACACTTTTTGTGTAAGTGACACATGGTGTGCACTTGCACACTTAAGAAAACTCCATTCAACTTATTCAAAATAAAATCAACTACACGAGTACTAATTACAAGTGTGAACTGATGCACCTGAATAACCCAATTTATTTGTTCGGATAAAATCACCCACGTTAATAGCTTTCTAAGATTTTAAGGTCATATTAAATTTAATGAATTTAATTTTAAATGAATGTGAAAATTCAAAATGCGAGGCATATGTGAGAAAACCTAGCGATATGTGAAGTGAATGATGAATCGGTTGGACTTTTCAACTGGTTTTTTTTTTTTTTTTTTTTTTTTTTTTTTTTTTTTTTTTTTAACAAGAAAAAAGGATGTTTTGGGCCTATTTATATTTGTAATATATTATAATACTTCTCTAAATTTGGGAGTCTAATTTTGAGCCAATTGTTTGAGGCATAAGGCACACGACTTAATGGCCTTAGCCTAGGGCCGGTTCTGGTTATGCCTCAAGTGGTATTTTGATTATAATCATTGAGTGACAAATATAATTTTCAAAATAGATCATCTATTTTTTGCTTTTAAATGTAATTTGATCATTTAAGGGGGTTTTATGTGTAAATCTTAATAAGGGCATTTATTGTTCAATAGATTCAGTGATAATTAATAACATTTTTATTAAACATTATTAAAAAAAGTTACTAATTATTAATTTTCAGCGATAATTTAAAAATTTTGTCACAAAAAATGTCACTAATTATAAGTTTTAACAACAATTTTAAAAAATCATCACAAAAAGGTCACTAATTTTTAACTTTCAGTGACAATTTGAAAAATTTGTCACATAAAAACATTAATAATTGTAAATTTTAACAACAATTAATAATAATCGTGATAAAAAAATCACTAATTATTAATTTATAATGACATGCAAAAAAGCAGTACAAAAATTATTTTTAACGTCTATCTTATCAAGACTAACTTTCAATAAGACAAATGAAAATTAAATCAAACTAGTAGGACTTATTCAATCTTCTTCTTCTTCTTTTTTTTTTTTTTTTTGAAATGTAAATACATTTTTTACCCATGTCTGCACTACTTTTTCCGACCACAATGCCATGGTAAACATGTAATTTTTTAATTACATTTCATTTAGGACAACTCATATTCATAAATTTTATAACTCGCCAGTAGTGTTTAATTGACTTTTTATAGTTTTGATTGTATGAATTTTATTTTAAAATTTTTAACTTTGTGTCAATTTTTATGAACAAAACTTTGTGTCAATTAAAGCTAATTTCTTTTCGAATAGAACCAAAATTAGTAGGCAAAATAATCTATGCACTCTAATTGAAATGATGAAAGAGTTGATGTCCAACTTAAAAACTATCTAATTACTTGAAAACTATCTAATTACCTACCGGATATCAATGGAACAAAATTGATACCATAAGAAAAAAAAGAACAAAATTGATAAAATTAAAATTGCAATGACCAAATCAACATAAAAGAAAAATGACAAGAATCACTCGCTTAATAATCCCATTACTTACGTCAATTTTTAATACAATTGTGATACATCAAAAATTGAAAAATTGTTAGACATACTAACAAAAATCTTACAACAATTTTTTTTTAAATTTATAAATTGATAAAAGAGTAATACAAATATGAGAAATATTACATCGAATTGAATAACTAAAATCACCAACAGAGGGTTGGTTCAGCGGATAAGACCTTCGAATCCCTTGCTCAAGGCTTGGGTTCGAGTCTCCATAGCCCCTTGTTGGGGTTAAACATACTCCTTAGCGCCTGGAGCACGCGGGGAGCCTAAGCTTCGGCCCCGACGTAGATGCGGTGGGGTTCCCTGCAGATATGCTGTTGGTACTAAGGGGCAATACTCCCTGGTGGATATATTGGAGTAGCCTATTTGCATATCCATTTTGTTGAATCCAAAAAAAAAAAGAAAAAGAATAACTAAAGTCCAAACAGTAGCTTGAAAGTGCACTATCACGACCCAACCCTCGCCCCAAGGGATTAGCGAGGTGACCATCTAGTTGTCTGTGATTACCGAAGGCCTTCTTAAACAAACTCATAATTATAGGGGCTTGTAGAAGCATACAAAATAAAAATAATTTGTTCAATGAACTATGCAGACTTATATAAAATAGAAGAAATTTGCATCTTCATATACATAAGCATAAGCATTGTACTATACACAAAACATTGTCATAGTTTAGGGTTAAACCTTGCAAATAAAAACACTTTCTTTGTCTTTAAATACATCTTAATTACATATCAAAAGGAATAACTCCACAAAAAGAAGCCTTAAGCTTGACACATCTGAAACCTCGACGTGAGGCACAATGGTTGGCTTCACAAAAACTAAGTCCAGACAGATGCTACTAAACTTGGTCTTGCGTTTGGTTATCTACATACATATATATAAAAGGTGAGTTGAAGCCTGATGAATAACAACAAGGTCAAGGTTTGATGAATGATGTCCCAAATTATAATTCCAAAAATTAAAGTTTTAGATCATAACAAAATTAGATATGTACTCAAACTTGTAATCAAGCATACATGGTATATCCATTAGCTTAACAGAGCAGATGGTCTCATAAGACCTATTCAGATTAGACAGATGATTATGCATAATCAGAATAGATAACCATTAAGGTTTAACAGATAGTTCCAAGAGTTGGAACCCATAGAGATCTCTAATAACAGATAACATATGCTAAGGATGCCACGATTACATTTCAGAAAATGGACAATCATTCATTCATTCAGAAATTATCAGTTCAAAAAGAAATTATAATTTATAATTCAAAAAATACTTTTAACAAACATAACTTTACAGAATTGTTACTCATAGATGGCTCCTCAAACAAATTGGGCAAAATAAAGCACGCGACCTATACAAACACATACTAAAGCTACACACATTCCCAAACAATGTTTTATTTAATTCAATCCTCCTTTAGTGTGTTTCTAACTCATTTGTTTATTATCATTGTCTAAATGATTGCTTAAGAATGCCAATAGAGGCATAAGGATGAAAGTATGCATTTGGAAGTGCATTTCAAAAATGCTAAAAACAAGGCAGTTTGCTCGAGTGCAACTTTGGTCGCTCGAGCGGTCTGCAAAACTTTGCAAAACTTCTGGATGCTGGAAATCTAGGTTCGAGCCAACTTTTTAGTCGCTCGAGCCATGTGCAATATATAGCTGAGTTCGCTCAAGCGCACACTTGGTCACTTGAACCAACTGCAAATGTCTGTAAAAGTGCTGAGAGCATGCAAAGTGCGTTCGAGCGACAGATTGTTCACTCGAGCGGTGACGCAGAATTCTGGAATTTCTAGCACAAAGGTGAACTTCAAAACACTTAGTTTCAAACCATTAACTTGCATGGCTCATATTCATCTCAAAAGAATACTTAGAAACTCTTCAAAATCATGGAGTCAAGTCCAATTTGCAAAATCAAAGCTCAAAACCTTGTTCACTCTTCAAATTCAAGCTTTAAACTTCATGTTTTACACATGCATGTAATAACTAATCAAGTTCTTTATTTTCAAAACATCAACAATTGGGATAGTAAATGCAAAATTAAGATGAATTCTCAAAACTTAGCAAGAAAAGCTTCATGCCTGTATGAACTTTGTTGAAATTAAATCCTAAGATGAAGAATGATGCATGCATGCTCTCAATTAACTCATATATTCCTTAATCAAGTTAATTCTAGTTATTTTCTCTCAAATTCTTATAAATGATCCTACAACTTCATGGATTTTAGCTTTTACATGGTGAATTCTACAAGAATTTAGAGTGATGATCTTACCTTAAGATTGAATTGAGAGTGTGGTAACTAAATCTTCTCAATTCCTCTTCAATTCTCTATAATCTCTACTCTCTCTCTAAATGTTGTTCTCTCTCTCTCTCTCTCTCTCTCTCTCTCTCTCTTTACAGATTAAGAAAGAATTCACAATAGATAATCCTACAACAACAAATATAAATTCAAATATCACACAAAAAATACAATTAACACATAATTTCACTTTAAGCACCTAATTAATATTCAAAAATAGTAATTAATAGCATAATATGCAATGGGGTTATTACATGCACCAAATTAGGAAAGAAATAAACAATAGTCTAAACAATAGCTTGAAAGCACACCGAATTAGGAAAGACATAAAAAAAATCTCATATTGAAGAAGAAATAAATATTACAAAGGTATCAAACTTTTCTCTAATGCTGTGTTTGATTGGGGAATTTGAGGAGAGATTTGGAAAGAGAAATGGAAAAGGTAGGTGAAATGAGAATAAAATATACTTAAATTTTACATAGTTTCACATACTTTTTCCCTTTCCCTTGTCAAATCCCTCCCCAAATCCTCTAACCAAACACAGTATAAAGGAATTAAACTCTCAATCTTGCACCACGAAATGGTACTAAAAAACCATTCGGCCAAAGGGAAAACTAATTATGCTAATTCTAATTGTGTTAAGTATGTGACTAGTACCCATTGATTCTAATTATTATTTTGCTTTTGACACTACACAAAATTAAAGTTTTGGAGACCAATATTTAGGGACACAATTATTTTTTAGGGACTAAATATTTTTATTGTGAAAAGTGTCATTATATTTTTAGCAACGAAAATTAGACATTAATGATGATTTTTTTTTTTGGACTAAATTTTTTGTCTTAACAAATTAACCTTTTTTAGAACAAATTATTTTGTCCCTAAAAATGAATTTATTAGTGACATTTTCAAAATTTTGTCGCTAAAAATCTTGTTTTTGACTTTTTAGGATGACCTTTTAGTGACTATCCTCGTAACTACAGAAATTGGTCTATAAATATCTTTTGCAATAAAATTTTCACTTTTAAGGACCAAAAAATTTACTCTCTAAAACTCTTATATGTTGCAGTGTGAGTGACAATATCATAACATCTACAAGTCATATATGATGAAATGTTGTAGGCTTGGAAACTGTGGACAGAGGAAAGACCCTTGGACTTTATGGATTCAACTTTGGAAGGGTCTTATTCAAGAAGTCAAGTCATTAGATGCATCCATTCTTCTGTGTCCAAGAAGATCCAGAGGACAGACCCTCCATGGCAACAGTAGTTCTGATGTTGAACGGTTGCTTAGTTGCTCTAACAGTTCCTCAACAACCAGCATTTTTTGTTCATAGCAAAACAGAAAGTATGCAAAAATCCCTAGATTCAGATCAATCTGCAAGTAAGTCAATATCATCATCTGTGAATGAAGTATTGATTATTGAACTAGATCCAAGATAATGTGAGAAGTTTTGGACAATCTGCACTATCTTTAAGGGTGTTGGTCCTTAATGGTGCAAGGCCTGAGTCCTAAACCTGAACTTGACTTGGTCAACAAAGTTTGTATCAGTACTTCAAAGAAAATAATTGGATTTTTCTTTTCTTCATCAAAATAATAGTTATTTTTCATTTTCGTTTCTTGAGAGGCTTTGTTGTTGAGGATGATTGGAATGCTATAGTATCACAAACTTGGGAATCATAAGATTATGCTCTTTTGGCAGCAACTACTTTTTTTGCCCATATTTGAGATTGATTATTGTTTTTGTTTCATTTTTTGATTTTTGCTTTTTTATGCCAAATTTATCATTAGGTGATGTACAAAAAGAAATTATTTATTCTCTTCGTATAGAGTTGATCGAATAAAAAAAAAGAATTCTAGTAAGTAAAGCAACAATTCCCACATCGTTTGATACACAAATATGGTGTACAATGTTGATAAATGTTATGTAAAATATTACATCAATTGATAAATAATTATGGTATCGAATGTGATCACTACCGTATCACTTAAAAAGGAAGACCCACACACTGGCATAAATTTTTTGGAAGAAAATATTTTTCATTAAAAAATGGAGTGTTACTTATGATCCATTGTTATTATTATTTATGTTATGACCAAAGAAATCCTTGGTTATGATGTATTTTGGTTATAACCATTTTGTGACATATAATTTTGAGAATATGCCATCTCTTTTCTTTCTTTTCTTTAAAAAAAAAAAATATAATTTGATCGTTTAACTACCGATGTTAATCAATCTAATCTTTTTATGTAAATACATTTTTTACCCATATATGCACTACTTTTTCTGACCAAAATGCTATGGTAAACATATAATTTTTTTATTAAATTTTATTTATGATAAATCATATGCATAGATTTTATAATTCGTCAGTAGTGTTTATATATTGACTTTTATAGTTTCGATTGTATGAATTTTATTTTAAAATTTTTAACTTTGTGTTAATTAAAGCCAATTTCTTTTCAAATAGAACCAAAATTAGTAGGCAAAATAATCTAGGCACTCTAATCAAAATGATGAAAGAGTTGAAGTTCAATTTGAAATAATATGTTTCTTTTTCAATGTATCCTTTTATACTTGAAAATTATCTAATTATTTACCGGATATTATCAATTGAACAAAATTTAAACAATAAGAAAAATAAAAAATAAAATTGATAAAATTAAAATTACAATTATAATGACCAAATCAACACAAAAGAAAAATGATAAGAATCAGTAGCTTAATGAATCCCATTACTTTAGTCGATTTTTAATACAATTGTGATACATCAAAAATTGAAAATTTGTTAGACATACAAAAATCTCACAATATTTTTTCTTTTTAATTTGTAAATTGATAAAAAAGTAATACAAATATGAAAAATATTATATTAAATTGAATAACTAAAATCCAAACAACAGCTTGAAAGTGCACAAAATTAGGAAAGAAATAAACAATAGTCTAATAAACAATAGCTTGAAAGCACACCAAATTAGGGAAGAAATAAAAAATCTCCATATTGGAGAAGAAATAAACATTAAAAAGGTATCAAACTTTTCTCTAGAAGAATTAAACTTGTCACATATAACAATTCTGATTTAGACTTGAACCCGACCCATTTGATTTTTTGGATTCAGGTTATTTCCTTGTCTTTTATGGTTGTTCGTATCGTTGTTCATCTTATTCCTTATTGAATTGGGTTGTTTGAGTATTGTGGTTGCGTTTGGAATAGGTTAGGAGTTTGTTTTGCAAAAGAATTTCTGCCCGGGTTTTGACCTGTTCGCTCGAGCGGTCCTTGGTCGCTCAAGCAGTTCGCTCAAGCAATGTTTGAAAACTTCTAGTATTTTTGTAGGTCTGCAGAGATACTAGAAGGGCAGCATTCTTCCCTCGAGCTGTGTTTCTTGCGCTCGAGCAGTTGTGGCTTGAGCGGTCTTTCTTATACTCGAGTGATTAGCCTCTGTCTGTAAAACATATGGGAGTATGGCATTTTTCGCTCTAGTTGTCACTTTGTTCGCTCGAGCGGTCTCACTTATTGTGTTTAGTCGCTCGAGCGGTCTGCGCATATATCATTTCGTGAAAGTCACTTTTTGAGTCACTTTTTCATATCTCTCTCTCTCTCTCTCTCTCTCTCTTTAAACATTCTAAAAACCTAGATTTACTTTCTCTCTCTCAAGAACTCATCTTCTACCTTCAAATATACCTTGATCTATTGATTTTTATACCCTAGTCCCTTTGATAAAAAGGTAGAGGACATTGAGAGCTTCCTTTTGATCGGAGCAAAGGTTATTTTCAACTCAATTGAAGTTTCTTCACTCTTTCCCTTGTCTTCTAACTTGAGATAGGGATTTTTGCGCAATTTTTTATGATTTTTAACTTAGTTCTTTGTTTTTCTAAAATAACACGGTGATTTGGGAATTTTTAAACAAATCTAAGGTTTTGGTTTAAAAATCAAAAAAGGAGTTTTGAAATGGATTCTTGAAAATGGTTGTGGGGTTGTAAATGTGGTTGAGTTGTGATAAAATGATAGAATTTTGTCCTTGGAATAGATTTATAAAGAAAATGGAATTTTTTCCCTAAAATATGAATATTTGATTTTGTAAAGAAAGAAATGGAAATGGCATTGGATTTTGTGAAATTGGAACGATGATGATGATAGTGATGTTGGATATGTATTATCACTCCTATCTTGAAATTTTTGAAAGTTTATCTTTATTGAAAATTATCTATCTATTTAGAGATATTTGCTTTGGGCTTTCAGTAGAGGATAACTATGATTGTTGTAGAAATTGCATGAGAATTAGAAGAATTGAAACTAATTTCTCATCTATTGGATTGAGCATTGTTGCATACTTAATACATTGAAAATTTATATCGGGTTTTGAGAAAAAATTGGTGAATACCTTGGTGAATTTGGGTAGGGGGTGTGGTTGTGGTATTATGTTGGCTTGAATGTCCTTGGTAAAAGTCCAAAAACCCGCCCAGTTAGGTGTCGAGCCTTCCGGTTAATACCGGTAAAAATGACAATTGGTAATGCTTGTGTAGCCTACTTGTAGACATGTACCTAGAGATTCCCACTGCCTTGTTTTCTATTGTAAAAGAATTGTCTTATTGAATTATGATATAAACTTGGCATTGCATGGTTTCGAAAGAGATATAAAATATTTTGTCACGAGCATTGCATATGTATTTCACCGTATAACTTTGTTAAGATTCATATACTGTGTTAGAGTATTTCTACTGGGCTTTGGCTCACCTTATGTGGAAAACCATTTTTAGATGTTGATGATATGCCTCTGCCAAGAACATGAATTGGGAGGACTTGGGGCTGAAGACTTCTCTTTTTGTTATTTGTTGTATTTTATTTTTGCACAAGTCTAGGGCTTTAACTGTATTGAGTTTAGACTCACTTTTGTTATAACCAAGCATCGTTTTGGAAAATTATAGTTGCTAGGGCATAAAGATATCTGTTAAATCTTTATTTCATATCTCTTGCTTATGACATATGCTATAGATTCAGGATTAGGAGTTATGAATGTATAGTTGCATGTGTCATCTTTTGTACAATGAATCATATGAATGGATTGATATTATATTCAGAATTGCATTGTCAATTATTTAATATCATGGATGGTTTATTGTTATTTATTTTGGGGCGTTACAACTTGGTATCAGATTTACCGAGTTTGAATGCTTTGGGATCGTGGGATGTGGTTTTTACCACAATGGTTTACCTCGTTAGATAGTATTAGAAATAACATGGTATGCTATGTGATAACAAGCTTATGTGTCTAAGTGGGTATGAAATTTAATTTCTAAGATATTTACGAGTTTCTAGAAATCTTGTTAGAAAAGCACTTGATCATTGTGTAACTTGACTTTTTTGCGCCCATTTTCGGAAGTCGAAATAAGCCCTATACTATCAGACTCCCGCGGTTCTGAATCTGATTCCACAAGTGCAATGCGAAATAGATAAACACCAAAGAGTCCAAATCCGAAAAATCTTTTGGAAAATCGATTTTGAATCAAATTGCCAAAAATGGACTGCTTTGTCAGATACAGAGTCGCCGCCTAAATATTTTAGGAAATCTAAGAAACCCATGACTCGTGCCAAAGGCTACGTGTCCGTCATTACCAAGATTGTCTCGGTTCGGGAACTTAGGTACTAGAGGGAAAGGTCATGAAATGAATTTGAGCACCCCTGCTCGCCCGATCAAAGATCGGCCTCTATTAATCATAATATGAATCTTATCTACATTATATGCTCTTGTTCTGATTATTTAGGCTAACATTACTATGTGATGTGCACACACACAAGTATAGAATAATTTGCAAGAATTGGAACATTTGATTCATGTTCGTTTTCAAAATTATTTCGAATATGTACTACTTGAAAAAGTGATCGCATATAAACATTACTCAAATTATTCCAATTCAAGCAACAGGCCTTCAGCCATAAGCATTCAAATAATTTATAGCACTTAAACAATTAGCCTCATGGCAAGTATGTTAAACATGGCAACATCGACACTCATGCAATTTATGCTGTAACGCCCTCAAAATAATACATATAAACCCATCATTCATGACATCCATAGACATAAGAGAATAAAGCATATTTCTATTTATCAGAGTATTCATTACAAAAGTATTACATGTTAACAACAAAAGTAAATGCCCTACAGGCTTACAACATTCTAAGCCAATACTTGGTAACAAAAAGGAGAGTACTAACTCAAAACACATTAAGCCCTAGGCTTGAATTTACATGTAATGCCAAAAAGGTAACAACAAAAAGATCATTCAGCCTTTAAGCCTTCCAAGCTACGTCTTTAGAGGTGGCATATCACCTGAACCTGAAAATGATGTCCCATATAGGGTGAGCCAAAGCCTAGCAGAGATATATTAAACCAAATATGAGCAATAACTAAAACATTAACATTTGATAAATGTTTAACTCATATAAACAAACATACATCTCTTTCTTAATCAATCCATGTTCACAGATATATATAGATATATCAACACTTTTCTGTTCCATTATCCAAACCAATTCATAGATATGGTTCTCAATTCATCCAGACAGTTTATAACAAGACTACAACTCATGTTAACAATACTTCAATCTTAATCACTTAATATGAGACTACAACTCATATCAATAATACTTCAACACTTCAATTCATCTACGTTATGCAAACGTAATCAAAATTTCGGGACTTTCACCCTGGACACTCCGGCCAACTTAATTATCAATGGAGTCCATCCCCTATCTCCTCTCCAAACGACAGACATATGCAATGTATTTAAACACTTATCATATACAATGATCAAGCAAAGCACCTATTCAATGTGTTATTCTATCTGCCATATTTAATGACATACTCAGTTGATTAGTTTTAATTCACCTAATCATCATGCAGTGTCTACAACAATCAAGACTATCCTCCACCGATAGCCCAAAACAGTTATTTCTAAAGAGGAAATAAATTATCAAATAGATAAATTATCTACAATTTCAAAGGTGAGTGATTAGTTAATCCAACTCCACCATTCAATCTCATAATCTCTCAATTTCATGATTTTCAATTCAATTTCATATTTCCACATTTCCCGGATTAATTATACAAATTAATCATTTACGTTAAATTAGGGCTTTTTCCCATTTTTTTCTCAAATATTGCTCCTAAGGCCAAATCTCATTAATCATACACCATAACTTCATCTTAGGGACCATTCATACACTTGGAACCCTGAAAATGGAAAACCCCTCTTTCATAATTTCAATTTCAAAACCCTAATTTCACCCAAAAATCCCAAACAACACCATCTATACAAAATACATAACATCTATGTCATAACTCATAGAAAGGAGTAGGTTATCCCTACCTTAAATTTTGGAGCTCAAAGGACAAGAAGGACAAAACTCAAGATGCTCCGATCACCAACTTTTTTGGATCAAAACGAAGGCCACACCAAGCTCCACACTTTTTACAAAGGGACTAGGGTGGAAGATCACTAGAGCTAGATGATTTCGTAGAGAGAAGATGTATTCTAAAGAGAGGAACTCTCAAATGAGGGTTTTGAAAAGCTAGAGAGAGAATGGGTTGAAAAAGTGGTTCAAAAAGCTTCCTACAGACTGATATACATCACAGTCCGCTCGAGCGTGGAACGCCCCGCTTGAGCGTCAGACACAGTCTCCCGCTCGAGTGTGAAAAGCGCCGCTCGAGTGTGAAATGCACACTTCCAGAAGTTCTGCAGACGAAGGTCCCCGCTCAAGCATGAAAGTGGACGCTTGAGCGTCCGATGACCTACAGGAAAAATACTGAAGACTAAATAATCCCGCTCGAGCGTCAAACTACCCACTCGAGCGGAGTAGCAAAAGCAAAGGGGCCCGCTCGAGCGTCAAAAGCCCCGTTCGAGCGTGAAGGCCAAAATCTGAGCATAAACTATTTGTTTCTAAACACAACCAACCTGTTTCAAACCTGCCCAACACAACCCAAAACTCAAATACAAAGAGTAAATGATGGAAATGAGATATAGACAACAACAATCACCCACGGAACCAAGTCTAGGATACAATAAACAATGAAGGGAAAATAGGGATCGCTATAATGCGATATGACTAATGCAATACATACGATATGCAATTACTAGGCTCGGCTACTAATATAGCATATGAATCAATTTGACAACGTGTGATCTAAGCACGTATTCAAAGAAGTGTTAAACTAACAATGCGAGTTAGAATGATGTGCCAAGCTTCAGTGCGTGCAATACAAATGGATGCAAACGTGAGTAATGCTAAATGAAACATGATGTCCCTAAACTAACCATCATAAACTAGTAAATAAAAGGAAGAAAGACGTGGGGTTGGAAGACATACACATTATTACAGCATTGCACTCTCACGAAGGAGAGTCCGAATGAACTAAGCTAATCAAACTAACTAAACTAAGCTAAGCTAAGCTAATTAATTAATTATTACAAAACAAAATGAAAAAACTAGCTAAGCTACTTAACTAATTATTACAACACCATATGAATTAATTAACTAGCTTTTCTAGTTAATTAAGGATTACAATATTACAACTAGTTAACTACTTTAACTAATTAAATAATTACAACACAAATGTAATTAAAAGAAAGTAGTAAGTAAGCTAAACAATTAAGCACTAAGCTAACTATTCCACCTCAGGAAGCGCGGGATGTTCATGCACATGCACGGTTTCTACCTGAAAAGGCCACTGTTTTGCTTCCAAAGAGCCTCTGTTGCATAAAGAACATATACACTATTGCCCACTTCCAGAATAACTCTGCTTTGCTTTAGGAACACATTGCTAAATTTTACATCAGTGGCCAACCGGCCAGTGATGAGGCTTGCCGGCCACCAGTGATGGCCAGCCTACCATCAAAGATGGCCTGCCGGCCATAGAAGATGGCCTGCCGGCCACTACTGCCCAGTTCACCTTGCTGTAACAGAGAACAAATAGAGCATGAACAGGGTATTTCAAGTGTTTGTTTGTACAACTCACCCCTCCTTTTCATGAGCAAATCAAAAGAGTAGTGAACTTAAGCCACAAACCACCAACTCAAGCAATTTCATTGCATGATGGCTTGTGAACCAAAGTGTGTAAATTCAATAAATGCAACAAAATGAGACTCTAACCTCTTCTCTTTCATGAAAGATCAAGGAAAGTAGTTGACCTTGGAGACTTGAATCATTTCATCACTAGTGAGTATGAAATGGCCTAAGTTTCCGTGTGTTCAATTAATGTCCGATTGAACACAACACTTTTTATTATCTTTTACCATTTTTAGCCTCAATTTTATTACTCAATTTTAGATTACCATCCATCATTTAATCAATTGAGTCCAATGGTAAGTTAAGTCCTTTAATGGAAAGAGGGCCCAAACCAAGAGTTATTTTAGGCATGAAAGAGGCATCATACCGTTGGTAATAAACCCCCTAAAAGATTAAACCATTAAGTATGACATCTCAATCTCATGCTTTAAACAAACAAGTTGTTTGAACCGCTTTCAAAGCAAAACAAAAGCCAAGAAATGAGGGAGGTTGCAGAGATGATTAAGTGTGATCACAAGTATGGAAAGCCATAAATAAATGCAATCAACTCAAATAAGATGGTGTCTAAGTCCTAGAACACCAAACTCATGACAGAAATTACGCTACAAGCATGCAAAACAAAGCTCAAATGCAACTATGAACCAAAAACAGTGCTAAAACAGGTCTAAAACAGTCTTGAAACATGTTGGAATTGAACTAAAAAAAGCTAGATTAATATACTAAAACATAGCACAAACTAGGCTCCGACCGGCAGAAAATGCCTGATCGGGGGCAGTTTTGACAATTTGCTCCGGGCTTTATAAAATAGGGTTTTAAACCCTATTTTCCTCACTTTCTTCCGCCGAAAACTCCTCCTCTCTCTCTAGAGTGTTTTTCCTTTGATTTTTCGCCGATTTCTTCGCGTTTTACACCCGTTTTCTCGTCGGATTCGCGATATTCTTCGCGTTTCGGACATTTTTGACCGAACAAAACTTCGTTTCGGTGTACTTTTCGCCGTTTCTGCCTTTTCGGGACTTGTTCCCTTCGATATTCTCTACATTTCCGTGCATTTTCCTCTTCCGGCCTTCCCGGCCATTTCCGACCTTCTCGGGGTTGACTTCCCAGTTGACTTTTCGCATTCGGGCCCATTTTTCATCTTCCGGTCATTTTTCACCACCACTACCCATGGCAGACGATGTTCCACATGTCGGGACTCCTCCGAACCATGAGATGGACCCCGGGGTCGAGCTCCTCCCGTTGAGCGAGCGCCCCTTCGATCCGGCGACCTATCGCCCGGCCATCCACGTGCTACCACCCGATGGACTTCGCCATTTCCGCGGCTTCGACAGGGCTTTGGACCCAGAGCTTTTGCTGCGCGAGCCGGCCTCCCACTTGTCTTTTGGCGCCGCCGAGGTAACATTCTCGTCTTTTATTTTCTGCAATGTAGGATTTTCTGTCAATTGCCGTAGCTAACTGAACCCCTTAACTGCTTAGTTCTGATGTACTGTACTGTAGTCGATTGTAGGCAAACTCACTACTGACATCTGTTTAGGATTGACGCACATGCACACACACTGCACAATCCTCAAGCACTCAAACACACGGCACACGTTGCACTGCAAATTCACCGACACCCGGTGCTTATTTGAATCTGAAAACTCGCACGCATGCTAGTTTTGTACAAAACTACACAAACACGCGAACACATCACACGTTGCTTACACTGATCCTCATAGGAGCACTGACATATCACAGGCCGTAGCCCACCCACTAGTATGCTGAAACCTGACATTTGCTTGCATCTGAGACACGTACATACGCGCACCATATTTACACTGCACCACTCAAAAACATATTGACGCATCGCATATTGTAGTTTATTGTAAACACACTGGCACCCGGTTTCTGTCTGAATCTGAAGAACGTGCACACATGCACCAAGTTTACACTGGAGCATCTAAAACACACTGACGCATCACACGCTTGTAGTTCACTGTAAGCACACCGGCACCCGGTTTTTTTTGTTTGCATTTAAAAATAAAAAATAAATAAAATAAAATAAAATAAAATCTGCGCGCGTACCAGATTTATGCCGACTGCATATCTTCATATGGCTTTGCAATTTCTTGACTACAGGGAGACTCCCATACTCTCCGCGGGTATGGGAACGTCACGGCTCGCGATTGGTACGCCGAGCTGCCCGACGCTGTTAGCCGCATTGTAGATCGGGCCGGCTTTGGCACCTTCTGCAGGGGACTCTCCAGGCTCTCTGCTTGTAGACCTCTTCTTGCCGCCCTGGCAGAGAGGTGGTGGGACACCACCGATTCATTCCACTTATCAGCGACTGGGGACATGACAATGACCCCTTACGACTTCTCGATGCTCACCGGCATCGGGGTGGGGGGTGATCCGATCCCCTTCGATACAGACATGGACGAGTGGATTGCCGCTCAGATTCACTTGCTCGGCGAGGCGCCGCCACTTGTTCGTCCAGGGTTCGTCCGCTACTCCTGGTTCGAGGTGCAGTTTCGAGTGCGGACCATGTTGGTGGACGCAGCTCCGATGACCCAGGAGGCCGCTGAGAGATATGCACGCGGCTTTCTCATGTTCTTGCTGGGGACCACCCTGTTTGCCGACCGGGCGAACACAGTGCCCCTCTGCTTGCTCAGCGCTTTGGTGGATGTCGAGAGGATTGTGCAGTATGACTGGGGAGGCGCGGCTTTGGCCACCCTTTACGGTTATATGAGCTCAGTCTCTCGTGGCAGTGGACAGCTGCTAGGAGGCTACTGGCGAGCCTGGGAGGTACGTCTTCTCCTCTGCTTTACATTTCTGCTCTGTACTTTCTGTATTCTGTACACTGCACACACTGTTGTCTGCTTTACAATTACTGTACACTGTACACACGGCACATACATACCCCTGCTTTATACTTACTGTACACTGTTCACACTGTACAATCTGCTCAATACACTGCACAACATACGGCTCCGCTATTTCTGCTTTATTCTGTATTCTGCTTTTCTGATAAATGTTCTGACATCTGTCTTGCAGTTGTGGGTCTATGCCTACTTTCCTAGGCTAGAGCCAGTACCGGAGACGGAGACCCCTCTGGTCGTCCCCTTCTCTCGCCGCTACGACAGGCGATGCGTCCGGAGGCCCCGGGACACTTTTAGCTTCTTCCGCCGTTTCTTCGACACCATCACCCCCACCGAGGTATGTTTTACTTACAGTCCGTTTAATCTTTGCTTTCAAGCGTACATTTCTAATCAGTAGATAATCAACTGTATTTCATTTCAGGTCACCTAGCAGCCGTGGGCTCCACTACCAGCGGTGATACAAGAGCGGTATGCCGGCGCCATCGAGACCTCGCGCTACCGGATTCTCCTGGAGGGCCCAGTCTGTCGGGCCTGGTACCTGGGTGAGCGTTTCATACGCCAGACCCTAGGGTTGCCGGAGCAGATAGTCCCGATCCATCCTCCCAAGCGTATGAGAGAGACTGAGGGATACAGCTTCCAGCAGATGGAGGATTACACCCTTGGCTGGGCCGTGGACGTGGATGCCGACAGGGGCGAGGGCGATTACTCAGAGTACGTCCGGACCTTCTTGATGCGGCCTTTGAGCAGGGGCTCCCGAGCTGATCCAGCGAGGCCTGCGGCGCCAGCGGCCCGGGCAGAGGCAGGAGCAGGAGTGGGGTCGTCGCAGAGGGCTCGAGCTCGTGGTAGGAGAGGAGTGCAAAGGGAACGAGGGACGGGCTGGCCTGCTCTGCCTACCATGTTGACTTACAGGGGGCAGAGCGGGGAGACCTACCAGATCCCGTTTGCTCCTCCTCCGGCTGGCCATGAGTTGGCCGGTATTCCTGACTTGCCTCCGGTATGTATTACTTTATTTCCGCATCTTGCATTGTTGTTTCAGTTCATTCAGATATCCAACAGAATACTGATGTATTTAATATTTTTGCAGGCTTCCTCCGAGTATACCCGTCAGTCTGTGGAGCTGAATGCCTCCCTGATGGGGATGCTGCAGCGGACTCTCGACGCTTTGGCTGTCTACGGCCTGCCGGTATGTTCTACTGACCATAGTCTCCAATCATACTCTGTTTCGCACAATCTGCTATACTGCACAAGAATCTGATGAATTGTTCACGGCTTTCATACACTGTATTCATACACTGCATCTTGCACTGATAAACTGCTCACGGCATTCACACACTGTACTCATACACTGCATTCTATACTGATAAACTGCTCACGGCATTCATACACTGTACTCATACACTGCATTCTATACTGATAAACTGCTCACGGCATTCACACACTGTACTCATACACTGCATTCTATACTGATAAACTGCTCACAGCTTTCACACACTGTACTCATACACTGCATTCTATACTGATAAACTGCTCACAGCTTTCACACACTGTACTCATACACTGCATTCTATACTGATAAATTGCTCACAGCTTTCTGATGTGTTTGTTCTTTATATTTTCAGCCTCCTTTCCGGATCCCTCCAGTGGGTGGCGCTGCTCCAGCTGGGCCTCCCCTCTCTACCCGGGATGGCCGGATATTCCCTCGTACTAGAGGGGGACGTGGTCACGTGGGGAGCAGCTCACGAGCTCCAGTTCCAGGAGATGGTGAGTCGGAGGCGGGGACGGAGTCATTTGCGGAGGAGGCCGGGGATAGCTCGGGCTCGGGCTCCGATAGTGACGGCTCCGACGATGCTTTTGTGCTTCTGCCCAGGAAGAGGGCGAGGACTGACCCTTAGGCATGAGGCCTACTGCTGATGATGATGATTTTTGCTGCTTCTTTTCTTTATTTCTTTTCTTGTACTTTTCTCTTTTTTGGTAGATAGAGTACTATGTACTGCCGCAGGCAGGTTTTTGCTTTTCTCAAAAATTTTGTATTTGAAAAGACGATGATATGGAACAAACTTTTTATTTGAAAAATGTTATATTTACATATTTCATACTTTGCACTGCATTGCATCATATTACACCTTAAATGTAAATGATATTGATCTGTTGTCTGACAATCGAACACTTGCATTGTGATAATCAAATAACCAACCAACTAAACAGCAAAACAACTCATACAAACCACTACTCAAACTAAATACACAGCCCACATTCTGCTGGGGATTAGGTTACCTATGGCCCGTAACACAACATTCGGTTCATTCCGCACACAGCAAACCTTGAACAAACAGCCCAATTTGACAGGATGGACCACAAAAACTAAAGCGGTTGGAGTTGAAACACACATCGGATGTCCCAAATTTCCTTTTTCTTCTCTTGCCTCACATGGATGTAGGGAATGGCACCGCATTCCGAGCACAAACGATTGACTTTGGAAAAAGGTTTGACAACCGGGGTATCGAGTCTACGACTAGACTAGCGGAGGGGCTCAAGTGAAGAAACCAAAAGGCGCATGACCTAGACACAATGAGACACACTCGGGAAAGACTCAGCAGAGGCCAAGTCGAGACTGACAAATCAAAAGACACGACACACAGACATTTTCTTTCTTTTTAAGGAAACCAAAAGACCTCAGATCTCGAGGAGCCAGTTTTTCCAGGTATATTTCCCACCCTTTCTGATTTGTGTGATTCTCACGTCACTCGGCCCTTCAGGCTCGTTTTTTCTCCGAAAACCCTTTTTTCACTTTTCTCTCAACTCATACCTCTCTATTCTTTAATCTCTCATTTTTATCCCTCCCCTGGGTGGTTGATAGATGAATAGAAAGCGGGGGATTCATGCCCGATACAGCTAGCTCGCGGCTATTCCTTCTGGTAGATAGAGTGCCTTTCTGGCGAGTGCATTGATGACAAGGGAGAGACAGAACACCTGACTCGACTGTGCCCCTAGTTCATTATTTTGACCATTTTTTCGTTTTCTTTCTAAAACAATTTTGACTAAAATGATCATCAGACTAACATGCTTGTTCGATTTTTGATTTGAAAATCATACAAGTCAGGCAGTGAGCACTGAAAATTTTTCCTTTTTTGGGTCCAAGACAGTGGTCCGATTTTGGAAAATGAGATAGTTTTTTTGAGAAAATAGTCAACCTCAGTAAAAATTTTCAAAAACTATTTTTGCAAACAGTCAATGCTCAACGAGCACGGAACTTACCCTCGGGACACGCAACCTCGGATTGGAGGCAATTTGAAAAATTCCCCCTTGCTTAAAAAGGGGGGAGAGAGGGCAACGGAAAGTTGCCCCTAGTTTGCACAGTAGCTCAGGGCGACTTATGGCGATGCATGGCAACGGAAAGTTGCCCCTTGTTTGGATGATGCCGCAGCATGTTGTAAGCCAGTCCTTGTTGCTGACAATCAGACCCTCAGACACGGAGGAGTCGAAGACGGTTTGAATCAATATGTGGACACAGTCACCTGGAAGGTGTTGGTGGTTTGGCTTTCAAGAGGAAGTTAATCACGTAATTCCGGGTTGCTGCAACCGAGACCTTGGATTCGAGGGAGGCAAAAGTAATCAAAACCATGACATGAACTGAGACGCTATGGAAGCGTTAGGGGCTGGACTTCAAGATGAAGTTGCCTACGTATCCCAAACATGGGAATCAAGCCTTACGTAGTTCCGGTCAAGGTACACTCGGGTATTTTAACCTTCACTGTTTTTAGGCTCTAATTTTTGCCAAGGCGCCTGTTGCAGGTCTTCGACCTTGCGAGCTTCTTTTTCTTTTTCTTTTCAATTCTTTTTCATTTTTTCGTTTTTTTCTTTTTCTTTTAGGCTCTAACTTTGCCAAGGCGCCCGATGCGGGTTTTCGACCTTGCGAGCTTCTTTTTCTTTTTCTTTTCAATTCTTTTTCATTTTTTCATTTTTTTCTTTTTCTTTTAGGCTCTAACTTTGCCAAGGCGCCCGATGCGGGTTTTCGACCTTGCGAGCTTCTTTTTCTTTTTTCTTTTTTCTTTTTTTTTGTATATATATATTTTTTGTATGTATTTTTTGCTTGCTCTAACTTTTGCCTGGGTAGCCCTTCCGGGTTTTCAGCCCAGCGAGCCTCTCAAAGGGTAAAAGTGTAATAAGTCCATGCCAAATGGTTTTTGAGATTGAAGCCCTCTGTATCCAAGAGAGTGGCTGTTGATTCGCAAGAGAACTCATCTTCGGCTCTTCGGGCACATCTGACATCTTTGCTCCCTAGTTTAAAGGGGGGCTTCTGATCTAGCTTTACAAGCTTCTCTTGAAAACACTTGAACTTCTTGATCTGACTCTTTTGCCCCTAGTTCGAGGGTTGCTTTGAATTTGGTCTCACAGGCCTCACGTTGTAGTTAACCGTTGAACAGTCTGAGTTTGAGTCCAAGGTTCGAAAATGAGGGGTCGAGTCTCGAGGCTGAGAGCGATCCTAGGCTGCACAATCTCAAGAGCGATTCCACACATGTCTTCGCAGGACCGCGCAAAACATTTTTTGAAAGTTTTTAAGAAAGCGACAAATCGCTCGCGCTGAAGACAGTGTAGGACCAATCTGGATCAAAGCTAGGGTCCTTCTCAGTACTCACACTAACAAGCATGATTTCATTCATTAAGGGCTTAGCACGCCTCTCTTTCTCTCAATTGATCAAATTTTTGCAAATCCCGAGGAATTCCTTCCTCTTCGTTTTCACCGCAGTGTTCAAAAAGGTTTTGAAAAACTTAGGTCATTGCAATGATTTTTAAGGCACAAGAGAGCAGGTGGAATGCACTGTCACCCCATTCGAATTTTCTGGCACAACTAGCCCAACATGATCAATAAATATGGAAACATGGTAGCCACGGCTGTTTCATTCAGATTTCCCCGGGTGTAAACTGGCTCCACAGCGGAGGGAGACCCAAAAAGAAAGCAAAAAGAAGTAATCACAAAACGGTGCTTGAGGCGACAACTCTGAAGTCACCTGGTATTCTTATACAAAAGGGGGATTGACTTATTACAATTAGACAGACCCTTAAACAAAAGGACTGACTCAAAACAATGAGACAGACTCAAGACAAATCAAAAGACTGACTCGACACCCAAGTCAGGTTTTACAAAACTAGCATCGGCGGGTGCTCAAAAATGCGCGCCAAACGCCATATCCAAAAATGTACCAGATATTGCCCGCAGGCAGTTGAACCCCAATTATATACTAGCAGTATCAGTGTCCTCGGTATCTGTGTCCTCACAATCCAAGAACTCTGTAGTGACTGATTTGGCCGAGGTAGGCGGGAGGATGACCTTGTTATCAATCAAATCTTGTACCTCATGACGGAGGCGGAAGCAATTATCAGTGGCATGACCGGTCTGCTGATGGTACGCACAGTATTGTGTAGCGTCATGGCCTGCCGGGAGATTCCTTGGTAGAGGTCGCGGTTCCAAAGGCGTGAGATGCCCCTTCTTGGCCAAAATGAGAAGCGCCCTAGACAGTGGCATGTAGAGAGCATGAAAGGCCCTATGCCCCCGGGGCTGGTATTTGGAATTCTGAATGTTCTTGCTTGACGCACTGGCGAACGGATCGGCAGGCATGGACCTGGATTTCTGATCCTTTCCTGGTGCATGATTGGGAGTGAGAGGAGCTATTCTGGCATGGCGGGGCCTGTCCCGATTTTCTGACCGACTTGGACTACCCTCGGGTAGGGTGGGGAAAACATCATCCACAATTTTGGTTACAATCGCAGATACCTGTTGTTTGCTCATTCCCCCGGCTTTCAAAGCCTGGACTGCCCACAGCAGTTGTTCTACGGGGTCGGCATCTACCTTCACTTTGTCTTTGCCTCTGGCCTCAGCCTGATGAGAGGTGTAGGTCGGTACTGGTACATCACTGTTGTGGGTGGAGGTCATCTCCGACTGATTGAGCTCGATCACAATCCACCCCAGTAACGGGGGCTCCTGGGGTTCGAAATTTCCAGCATACGGTGCAACCGGTGGCGAGGTTGACGTTCCGTAAGCGAGATCCGCCACGGACCTTTGGAGATCACCTATCATCCCCATTAACTCGAATGTAGTGGGCTCGCGAACCTGATAGAACTGAGGGGTCTAGATTGGGTGTGCAGCGGGCGACCTAGGCGGGTGCGGCATGTCAACAGTAGCCTCATCTTGTGGGGTGGTTCCTTGACTCAGCGCGGCCGTCATGACCACAATCTCTTCTGAGTTCTGCATCATGTTCGGTCCTGCCTCAGCAAGGAGAAGATACTAGCCGTTCTGACTTAACTCTCTGAATCTCTAAACTGAAACGGAAAACAAGCAGTATTTCAGCCCCAAACAGATCAAACACGGGTGTAGTCGAACAACTGCACTCTACTACTGAACCCTGTTCCCAAAAATCACTGTCCCAAATCTGAATCTGATACCCGCAGATATAACTGATTCTCAGCAACACTGATACTGGTGTCTGCAGGCCGGATACCCAGATTTTGCAAACTGATGTACGCATTCCTTGCAGAGATACACTTTAAAAGCACATAGCATATAAATGAGAACCAAAGCACCCCTATATTAGGGTAGGGTTTCCCTGTCCTATTTTGTCAGGAGCTAGGGTTTCACTACGCACGCAGCGGTTTCAAACAACCTAATATCGGGTGAGCAACCTGTCCTAGTTTGGAATGGTCACTACGGATTTCGATATGCACTAGGTCGAATGGTCGAAAAGGGTGCCCTGGTTAAAACCGGGGTTTGTGTTTCCATACTGGCAGAGCCCGCAACCGGTCAGCCTTATGGACATGTCTTGACAAGACAAGCCTCCGGCAAACCGCTTAGGAATAGCAGATGGCCAACACGGTGTCCTAGGCGCACCAATGCACATGCAATGCAAAGAAACACATAAGTGTAGTCAAAACAGGATATCACGAGTTCGAGTCAAGCTCTCTAAAATCCCCAGCAGAGTCGCCAGAAACTGTAGACGCGCCCGTGGGGCTTCGCTCTACAGTTCGGACTCGATTTGTGTGTCGGTTCTAAATCTGAACCAAAGAGTCCAAATCCGGCAAATCGTTTGAGAAAACAGATTTTTGAAAAAGTAGTGCCAAACATGGACTGCTTTGCCAGATTACAGAGTCGCCACCTAAATATTTTAAAATGGGAAATTTAGGAAACCCTGACTCGGTGCCGAAGGCCACATGTCCGTCATCACCAAAGTGGTCTTGGCTCGGGAGCTTGGGTACGATCGGGGAAGGTCAGCTATGAGCACCCCCTTTCGCCCGGTCCGAAGACCGGCCTCTACTAACCGTGATATCCATTTTTGAAAACTTTATGCATTCTTATCCCAATTATTAGCCTAGAATTACTATGTGATGCGCACAACACAAAAGTATAGACTAGATCGCCTGACTTGGAAATAAACATTGCATATCCGTTTTGTCTCGAAAAACGTGTTAGTTTTTGCTACTCGTAAGTAGGCTAAAATTCGGATTTCAACGAGTTGTTCCAACTCAGGCAATCCAACCTCCACCCACAGGCATTCAAACAGTTTATCATGTAAGCATTTAGCCACATGGCAAGCATACTGTCATGGAAACATTCACACGCATGTGATATGCTAAAGCATAAAACTTACATTGTACTCCGCGCCAAAACAGTGAACTAGTTAGCAAACATGCATGACCTAGTTCATGTTAAGTGGCTAATGCAACACAGGAAGAAATGCAATCTAGAGTAGGCTCGGCTAACCCTAAATATGGCATGTGAAATGCGATCAAATAGCATGTATTCAATTTGGAATTTGAAAATACAATGCAGTTTGTATGATGTACCGAGCCCGGTACATGTAAACAAAATGCATGAATGCACACATGCATTGCATAAGGTATGCTAAGATAGACGTGCCCTAATCTACCATAAGCAGGTAAATAAAAGGGTTAGAAAGAAATGGGGGTTGGAAGACATACACCCACTCACGCACGCTTATTACAATTGCGCCCTCACTCGGAGGGACCAAAAGAATATACAAATTAACTACACAAGCTAATTAAATATTACAAATTGACTAAATTAATTAAACAGATTAATTAATCTAATTAAAGCAATAAAACGCCTCGGGATGAGGGCCGGATGCAGTGCATGCTCAGGACTGGCTCGGAATCGCACTGCCATGCATGGATTGCCTCTGTTTTCCCTGCTCTCCTCCTCTGAAGACTGCCAAAGCCTCAGGGATGCCTCTCTGGACATTGGGGGTCAC
Organism: Camellia oleifera; assembly: GCA_022316695.1. Taxonomy (NCBI): domain Eukaryota; kingdom Viridiplantae; phylum Streptophyta; class Magnoliopsida; order Ericales; family Theaceae; genus Camellia; species Camellia oleifera. The sequence continues at coordinate 154,154,579 of CM039308.1, read as the reverse complement.
CACCGGCTGGGGTAGAACACCACCGGCTGAAGGAGGTGGCCACCGGCACAAAATGAAGCTATCGGCTATCAATTGGCTGCCGGTCGGCACTAAATACTGCCGGCCGGCAATATATTCCTGCAGAACCTGCAACTCACAGCAGCAGAGGGCAAAACTTGCATGGCAATGTAATTCAAGGTATTTATGCACCAAACACACTCCCTATCGTGTTAATGACTCAAGGGAGGATGTGCCTCGATCTTCGGACCACCAATCACGCATTTCCATGCATGATGGCCCAAAGGACCAAGTATGCAACTTCCATTTCAAATGCATGCAATACAAATGACCCAATAAAGGGGACTTAACCTCTATCACACTCACTTCAAGAGGCTAAGCATGCATGCTCATGCAAGGGAATCCTAAGCATGTGAAGCTAGGTATGCAACATGGCAATGCAAGTAAACATTGTATATTAGGCATGCGACCAATACAAACAATCATGCAAGGCATGGAACAAGCATGCAAACATATCAAGCATGCAAAGAGCAACATGTTGAGAATAATGCATAGCATGCAACATCATGCAAATGGGACCAAGTATGTGACAACATACAAAGTAAGCATGCTACAACACATGGAGGAATGGACTTAAACTAGATTAGGCAGCCTCGAACAAGCCCAAAACAGTGGCCAAATTACTAAAATGCGAGGGCCAAACACACATGCACACATACACATGTTAAGGCACCAACACTTAGGCATAACAAACAACATCCAAGCACACTTGAAATAAGTTAAGCATGGATTACTAGCATGCATAGGAAACTCTGAAAATCATATGAAACATGGTGCCAAATCATGCGACAAAACAAACCAAATATGTAACAAATGGCCCTAGTCTTGAAACAAGCCATGAAGGCTTAAACCGAGGCCAAGTCCACCAAGCCTTACAAGGCTAAGGGGACTCAAAACAAGTCCCAAGCAGACCTAAACCAAGCCTAATGAGCACCTAGATGGCATCTAAGAGGCTCAAGTACAAAGGCATGCAACATGACCAAAACATGGAGTGTTCAACACACGCTTTTAAAGCATTAAAGAAGCAACTAAAGCATGCATACAAGCACACCAAAAAGTCTGAAATAACATGTAAGAGGGTTCCAAAACCTTGAAATCATGGAGACAATGCATCCTACACATGCACCTACTTGAAGCATACAAGCTACAATGCAAAGGGGGTATACAAAGCATGTCAAGATTGACTCAAACGATCATGGACAGAGCTAAACCATGGCAAAATAAGCATACAAGCTTCACAAACACAAGTCTAAAACATGCTAGAAATATGGGCACACTTCCTAGACATGTTAAGGCAATAAGAGGCATTACAAGGCAACTATGCTAAGCATGCATAAGGGACCTAAACCAACTTGAAAGCATGTTATATCATGGAAATACAAGCATGGAAAACAAGCCAAACATGCTCAACACACACACAAGCATAGACTCACTTAAGAGACCAAAACATGCCCTTTTCAAGGACATCAAGGAGAGGGGGTGACCCTCCCCTTTTTGAGACTTCAAGGCATACTCTTCACCACTGAAATCCCTCAAGATTTCAGTGGTGAAGAGATCCTATCACCAAAATCTTGGATCTCTCACAAAATAGCACAAAAAGTGCCCTTTCAAGGTCTAAGAGTGGTCAAACTTGCTCAAACCTCAAAACACTCTTAATGAACAATAAAGAGGGCCTAAAAACAGAACTTTTATGTGTTATAAACTAAGCACAAAAACTGTTTAAAGATAGGTAAAAACAAGGTGCAAGAATGGGGTAAAAAGAGCTAGTTTTGTTACCTTTGAAGACCTCTTCAACAATGGTGACCTTGATGCCTCCTTAAACTTCAAACTAGCCAAGAACACCAAGAACAAACCCTTAGCACCTCAGTTCCAAGAGGAAGGTGAAACACTAGGTGTTGGTGAGCAATAGTAAGTCACAAACACCTAGTGTACAAAATAAGAGAGAAAGAGAGAGATAGGATAGATATAGAATTTCTAACCTAAAACCAGAGCTCAGGCCTCTCCTAAAATGTCTAACTCTCTGATTTTTGCTAACCCTTGAGCCAAGAGAAGAGCCTTCTCTTTATAGGCAACAAAGACTTACAAACTAAGTCATTCAAGGGTTCATCCCTCCATACACGTGTATGGAGGGGAAACAAGAGCTAAACAGCTGTCTAAAAATATCTCAGAAAGCAGCTGTAAAGTGGTCGGCTGGGCAAAATGGTCATTTTGCCAAAAAGAGTGCCGACCGGCACAATATAGTGCCGGTGGCAACTACAGCCAGCCGGTGGCCTCTAGCCACAGCCGGTGGTACGTGGGGATACCTCAGAAGGCATTCCCTGCCCCTCAAAGGCAAAACACAAGTGTTTGGTGCAAAACCAAACACAAAACGGTCAAGTTCGAAGGTCCTGAGGCAGGGCGCGTAGCCGAGAACTCCGGGAACTCCAAACAGACACAAACATGGATAATCACCGAGTGTTCAAGCGGTGACGTCCAAGTCTTGAGGATGGTCAAAAATGGGGTGTCTACAATGGCATTCTTAAAATTATAAAAATAATGGTGGTTGTTATCATTGAAAATGAAGGGATCACAATAAGTCATGTTATTATGTATGAAAATATGGGTTGGGCTTTCCTTTAGCCCGTGATCAGACTGGAGGGTATTGTTGGGCTCGTGGGGGCGCACCACGAATCCCCATTTCAATAATCCGGACTGTTCAATGTGTTGAACTCATCGAGTACTATATGCTTGTAAAAAATCACGTTGATCGGATAGCGATATCTATCTCATCGATTAGATTTTTGTCAATCATTTATTTGTCTATTTTTTTTATATATAAAATTGATTTGATCGCGTAGCTATCGATATCTGATAAACGTGATTTTTTTATAGACATATAGTACTCGACGGGTTCTACACATTGACGATTCAAATTATCGAAACAAGACCCATGATGGGCCCCCACGGGCTCAACGGTACCCTTCAGTCTGATCACGGACTGGAGGGAAGCCCACCCCCTGAAAATATTATGAAAATAATTAATGAATATGTGACATCATTATTATCGACATGTAAACATAGATGTGAAAGTTATTGGATTGTTAATTATATTTGAGAAGTATAGTTTACCCTTCATGTATTGCTTTACTTTACTATTGATTAGTGACACCATATCTTGATAGTTATGTGGTATTATAGTAAAGAAAAAATTCTAACTTTCTAAAAAAAGTTAAAATATTAAAATGTCACTAGCCACTTGTTAATTATAAACACACGTCTTGAGGTCTACTTAAATTACAAATTACTTCCTGTAGTTTTAGAAATTACATTATGCTCCCTAAGGTTTTTTATTTCATAACAAATAGGTCTTTTGATTAATAAATCATTAAGTTACTTAACAGTTTTTAATAATGTTAAAATTTTATTTTAATTAATAATTCAGATAATTTTATTATTGTATAGGTGAACAGTTAGAAATTTCATTTTTTCAATTAATTCTGATAAATAAAAAATTCTAATAGGGAGATATTTGTAATTTTCCAAACCATAGGGGGCAATTCGTATTTTAAAAAAATTTCAAGAGGTGTATTTGTAATTTACCCATATTTAAAATAATCGTTAAATTGGAGAAAAAAAGAAGTAATAATTTAAAATTTAAATAATAATTTTAATTATTTATTTTAATAATTTTAGTTGTATCGTTACATAAAAGAGTTACTTAAATAAACACATACACTAAATAATTTAAAAATGTAACTTACATAAAGATATAATAATTTCATAAAAATAAATATTTTTAATATTTAATTTTTAAAAAAATTGAAAAAAAAGGATAAAATTAATTGGTAAAAGTTTTTTAGTATTTATAATTCTATTAAATTTTGTTTATGGTAAATAATATTTTTTTATTTATTTTGATAATATTAGTCTTATCCTTTTATAAAGTCTTATTTAAATCAACGTATATAATAATTTCAAGTAAATTATTTGTATATATTTTAATAATTTTAATTCTATCGTTTAGGGGTGGAAATTTGTGACATGACACGGTAACACGACTCGAATCAAATAAAATTAGCGGGTTATGATTGACCATTTTCTGACATGAATACGAATATGATGCGACTCGATAAATGAATATTAAACATGTCAGGTTAGTGTCAAATCTTTATAACACGAAATTGATACAGATAACTCGTAAAATGAAAAATTAGTTATGCATTTTAATATTATTTTCACTAAATAGTATAATAGCATTTTTTAAGCTCTTACCTAATTACATCCAATTTATAAAAATTATGTAAAATACGATTTTAAATTTAATATAGATTTTATTTTTTCTTTTAATTGAACTTAATGTATTTTTTGCCTTTTATTTGAGTTAATCTGGTAAAAAATATAATAATAAAATATAATTTTTATAAATTAAGAAAATAAAAGTAAGTTGAAATCAAATATTTTTGGGTAAATTACACTGACGTCCCCTAAGGTTTCTATTTAATGCAGATCCCCTCATCACATTTGAAAAATTACATTCATCTCCTTGAGATTTGTAATCTTATTACGAATAGCCTCCTAGATTACTGATGTCATGCCGTAAAATTTTATAAATGACAATCTTGTCCTTTTGCCTATAATTTCTTTTTCATATCATCATAACAACATTCTACAACTTTTCATCATTAAATTCTACCTGAACATATTCTTATTGAGTAATAATATACAAACATAAATTTTATATAGAATTTTCAAACACAATGATATAGCTTAGTGGTGATATTTCACTTTAGAACAAAACAACCATAAACAAGATTTATGTTTATAACAATATCACTATTACAACATTTTAATGATATTTTTTGTGCAAATTTTTATATATGAATATAATTTTTCATTTTTAATCCCACCATTATCTTTAAATTAGATCAATTTAATCTAGATACATTTAAAAAGTATAAAATTTGTACAAAATTTTTTTAAAAAAAATCTATTGAATACAACAAAATAAGATAATGTATTTAATTTTTGTATTTGGTGAATTGAAAAAAAAAAACCCCCCAAAATATTACACTTCTTAAGTATATCTAGATTAGGTGTATCTAAAAAATAAAATAAAATAATTTCTTAAAATATTAGAAAAAATTCAGTAAAAAGAAAAAAATAAAATAAAAAAACACGAAAAATAAAACTAAAAAAACTCAATTTTTTGTGTGAGTTAAACCAAAGAAGATGATTGTTATTTTTCTTGAAATGACGTGAACAGAACATCTGTATTATTTTATTATTTTATATGTATAAAAGATAGGGGCAAATATGTCATTTTAATCTAACAGGAGGTAGATGTAATTTTTCAAATATGAGGGGGCAATTTGTATTAAATCAAAATCTTAGGGGGTGTCAATGTTATTTACCTTATTTTTTTTTTATAAATAATTTCATTTAATAGAGATTAGTTTCATTAAAATTTAACTTGTGAAGAAATTTAAAAAAAATTTCATATATTTGATATTTTTAGTTAATAGTGAATTTTTTAACATAACACACTGACAAGACACGATAACACGAAATAAATAATCGGTCGGATTAACACGAACTCGCGATGACATGACATAACATGACACAAATACGACCTAACAGGATACGGCGCTCCTCCCTTCGTACTATAAAAATATAAATTAAATAAATTTATATAATAATTTTAAATTATATTAAATTATAAAAATAAGAAATATTTATTTAATAATTTTAAATTTTCGTGCTACAAAAATGTAACTTCAATAAATATATATAATAAATTTATATGCTATTAAATTATAACTTGATGTTAGAAATAATTGTTATAAAATTAAAAGTGATTCTAATTATTTACAAAATTCAATATAATTAATATTATAACTAAGATAAACATAAAAATAAGAAATAATTTTAATATTTTATTTAAAAAAGTGAAAAATGTATAATAAAATTAATTGGTAAAGTATTTTTAGTATGTATAATAACAGGTTTTGTTTATGAGTAATTTAGATTAAGTAGAAAATTTTTAAATATTAATTTAAAAAAAAGGGTAAAAAAATATATTGATGTGGCATTTTAATAAAAAAGAAAAAAAAGAGAGATATGCCACATATGGGAGAGAAAAATTGAAAGCAAACACTATTTTAATAATATATATATATATATATGATTAGGATAAATTATACTTTGCACTCTTGCACTGAATTTCATTTTGATCTTTATAGTACATGACATCAAGATAGTCAACTCTCTCTGTACTTCTAGTCAAATCTCACTTTGACCTACTAGAAATGAAAATCATGACAATCAACAACTTCTAGTCAAATGTCACTTTAGTTCCTACACAATTGTGAGTATTCATCTTCTATTAATTTAGTGTTTAAATCTTTAATTGAATCAAGTCATGTGACAAGAATTTAACAACGGAATAATAAGAGTGTAATAAGAAAAGCATCCTCATTTCTTATCAATACATACTCTTTCACACGTGCTAAGCACGTGAGAGTTATATAACACAATATGTATATATATATATATGCTGAAAGTTGAGACAAAAATGCAAAAATGCAAAAAAAGAAAAAAAAAAGGAGTTTTCGAAAACAAAAAAAGCAGTAGAGAAAGGAAGAGAAACAGAAGACTGTATTATTGTGAAAAACAGAGTTTCATGATTCTAATTTATGCAAAATTGTAGTTTATCTCCTTAATCGTTCATAATCTACATTTTGTTTTAGTTTAATACAATCATAATTTGATATAAATTTTGGAACATAATGTGTATAGGCGGTAAATGAGGCTAATTTTTCTCTTTTCCTTGCATATCGTAGTCATATATACTTGTCACATTACTAACTTTTGTTAAAGTTTTATATGGTGGAGTAACAAAATGGAAATATTGACATTTGATCAGAAGTGCGGAGAGTTAACTATTATGATTTCATGTGTAGGGATCAAAGTGGAATTTGATTCAAAACACAATGCAAAGTGTAATTTACCCTATAAATTATGATGCATGTCTTAAGACAAAACAACTTTTAATCAATATTATTTCGGTTTTTTAAATTTTTTTTTAATAAATTTTTTAACAATATCTAGGCACTATTTGGCATCCTCTATAAAAATATACTTTTTTATATTTTTATCTTTTTTGAGTTATATCACATCTTTATTTTTTTTCACATATTTTCGTAAAAAATTAAAAACATTATTTAAATATCACAAATATAACCTACCTTATGTGATATTTTAATCCCAAATATAATCCATCTTATGTGATATTTTTCACTACATCAAAAACCCAGTTAAAAGGTCCAACCGATTCATCATCCACTTCACATATTGCTAGGTTTTCTCACATATGCCTCGCATTTTGAATTTTCACATTCATTTAAAATTAAATTCATTAAATTTAATGTGACCTTAAAATCTTAGAAAGCTATTAATGTGGGTGATTTTATTCGAACAAATAAATTGGGTTATTCACGTCAGTTTACACTTGTAATTAGTACTAAATTGGATTATTCACGTTAGTTTACACTTGTAATTGGTACTCGTGTGGCTGATTTTACTTTGAATAACTCGTTTGGGGAGTGGCTATTTTAGCCAAAAAGTCAAAAAACCAACTAAAACTAGTCACATCACCTCTCTACTTTTCTGCACATCTTTTCGTAAAAAGTCAAAAAGTTACTAAAATAGCATGTTCCCAAACGAGGCCAAGTAAGTTGAATTTTTAAGTACGCGGGTTCACATTCCTAATTGGTGTGTGAGATTTTTTTTTTTTAAATGATTTTCTCGTTGGTTTATTTTTGTGAGTCTTTTTTTAAAATTTTCAAAAGATTTTAGAATTTCAGATATTTAACATTTTGGTTTTTGGTTTTTAATTTTTTTTTTTAAATTTTGGATAGTAGACTTTTTTGGTTTTTAAATTTCTTTTTTTCGAATATTTCAAATTAAAAAAAAAAAAAATTGTCTACACAAGACGGATCAAAAAATTTAAAAAATTTGACATAATTTTCAAAAAAAAGGACACTAAAGACACAAAAAAAAAAAAAAAAAATGTGATTGAAAAAAAAAAAAAAAAACCTAACACCGGTGTGGGTAATTTTCTTGACGAAATATGTGGCCTTGTCCAAATATATCACTTTACATCCCTGGTATTAATTTGAAATAAAATCATTTTATAGTATGAGTGTAAAACCCACTGTGGCTATATGACTTGTGAAAAAATGCAACAAATAGATATGGGCCACATTTCGATCTTTAAAGTGATTGAAAATAATTTTTTTTTTTTTTTTTAAAAAACAAAAACCTATATATTAAAGGGTTTAGCAAATAGACTTTTTCTTTTTTAATTTATTTTTTTTATTTTCGAAAGATCTGAAGTACATTATCAAACAAAGGCTCATACTTTAGTTTCTAAATCAAAGCTGAAACTCTGTTTTAATTCTAGGATATGTTTTGGTAGCAATCCCAAAATATGGATAATCTATTAAGGAATTTCTTGCCTTCAATGCACAAACATTACTTAGCCCACATAAAAATGAATTCATTCATAACGGGTTAAAAATAAAAATTAACTGGTCAAATCTATTTGTAGCCCAAGTTTTGATTTAAATGCTAAAGCCCAATTTCCGATTATTTAAAGATCCAAAGGAAATACAGCCCTAAATGGCCCAGAAATATGCCATTTAAAAGGCCGAAGTTCTCATTTTTCAAAGATCCTAGAAGAAATGGAAAATGTTTGGGACCCATTTTGGAGAGATTTACACCACTCCTACAGTGATGTGGACCAATGGTATGTTTGTATTTTTTTTTTTTTTTCTTTTTCTTACATGGACCAATCACAAGTGAGTGAGAGTTGTGAGGGTGATGTTTTGTGAGAATCTGAATCGTTACTGAGAAGAAATAAATCCAACGTGTATGTGCCTTTTGGCAACGTTCACAGTTTATTTATTTATTTATTTTTATTTATGTTTATATTGATTTTGAGTAAAAACAAAAAATAAAAAACATATTTGGTATGAAAAGTATTTAAAATTTTTTATTTTGAAATCAAGTAAAAATGGAGAACTATAGGAGATGGTTATCGACGATTGTAGATGGTGACCGGTGGACCACATAAAATGATAGTTGAAGATGGTTTTCAAAAAAGGGTGATCGCCAAAGATTGTTGTCGTATATAAGAGATGGTTGGTGGGGATGGCCAAGTGCTTATCGATTGAGGAAGATAGTGGCCAAAAGTGGTTTTCAGAGTAGGTCACTAGCGATGGTAGCCAACAACGATGAGTAGGGATGACAATGGGACAAATTTGGAGTAGGTTTGTCATCCTCTGCCCCTCACCTTATCATATGGGGGCAGGGTGAGAGTGGAGCGAAGGACGAGTTAATTTTGTAACTTAAAAAATAAAAATAACAATAATAAAATTATAGATAATAATTTATTATTAATGAGAATTCAAAGATGTAATATGATAAATAAATGAGTAAAAATGAATATTAAGTATAATAAATGAGTAAAAATGAATATTAAGTATCATATTTTGATATTTTAATATTATTATATTGAAAAAAATTAAATTATATATATAAATATATATTTAATAAATAAAATCGAGACAAGGACGGGATAGACCGAGGCAGGAGGAGCACTGAATTATAGTCGGAAAGAATGGGAGAATGAAGAAACATTGAAAAAAAAAATTAAACGAAAGTGAAGCCATTTTTTTTTTTTAATTGAATTTTGTAAACTATTTACAATTGTTTGAAAATGAACCCAGAAACCAAAAGATTTTTTGTTTATACTTTTCAAAAATTATGAAAATATAAATACAAAATTATAAATATAAACGTTATTAAATATGTCCTCAAATCTTCAATTTACTTGTGTGTAAACAAAAGACAATTTTAATATTTGTGAACTTTGCTAATTAAAATATGGGTGTCTATCCACAGGGAATGTAGTACTAAATTACTAAGAATTTTATAAATCAGTTCAACAAAGATCATTTGAATGGTGGTAACTAAATCAATTAAAACTAAAATAAATGAAAAAAAGATGAAATTGAGTTTAGGTATGAAAATGAGAGGCTTCAGCTTATGGAATCTACTACGAATTGTGGTTAAAATAATAATAATAATGATGTATTGTGGTTAAAACCCCCAATGACATTTCAAAAATTTTTATACATTCAAATCATAGACATAAATCATCTTTTTGACTAGCACAAGACGTCTACGCAAAATTAAGGTTATAAGCACGTTGTATCTTCTTTAGTTATAATTCATCCAACTATTACAACATGTGCATAAAAAAATATCATGTATAACTATTGAATTTAAAATTACATAAACTAAATACATATGAATGTGAATAAAGAATTTGATTGCATTTAAAATTATACATTCTTCATCATAATAAATTAATCCCAAGAAAAAATAAAATAAAACCCTAGCTAGCTAATCCAAGTCAAAGTTCGTTTCCATACAATTCAAAGTAAATAAAGAAACAGCTGAAACAAAACTTTAGAAAAGAATCCTAGTTCAATAGTATACATCAAAATTAAAACAATTTGGGATTAGACATTGAATCAATATCCAACATGCCACACACAAATGACATATTTGAAGGGAATGAATTATCAAACACACTATTACATATTTAATTTGTAATTACATTTTTTTAGTGTTATGAATCTTACAAACATTCAAATATATTCCTTTCGCATATGAGTTTGAGTTTTTTTATCTCATATATAGAGTTGTTCTTGAATCTTGGTATGACCTAAACTTGACACGTTATCTAGGATGCAATTCAGTAATTGAAGTTTCATTCACAGACCATGGTATTGACTTACTTGTAGATTGATCTAATTCTAGGCCTTGTCTTGTTTTTGACTCTCTTCTACTACGAGCAGGTTGTTGAGGAATTGATAGAGTAGCCGAGTAACTGTTAAGCTTTACAACAATCGTTGCCATAGAGGGTCTAGTATCTGGATCTTCTTGGATGCACAACAAGCCAATATGGATGCATCTAATGATTTCATTTCTTGAATAAGACCTTTTCAAAGTAGAATCCATTAATTCCAGGGGTCTTTCCTCCCTCCAGAGTTTCCAAGCCTACAACAATTCATCATATTTGACTTTGTAGATGTGATGATTTTGGCACTAAGAGCGAAAATAATAGTTAAAAAGTTTAGTTATTACTCACATAGCTTAGAAGATCTTCTGCAGTTCCTGCTTGGTAAAATGTATTATTTTTCTTGCCGCTTATAATCTCCAAATTAAGACACCAAAACTAAACACATCAGACTTTACTGAAAATTGTCCACGCATTGCATATTCTGGAGCCATGTAACCACTACAATGCAAAACCATTGTTTTAATAAGAAGAAGAAGAAGAAGAAGAAGAAGAAGAAATTGCATGCAACTTCTTTTTTCCCTGTGTGTGAAAAAGATCAAACATGAAACCGTTGAGAGCAGTAAGCACCACAATTTAACTGGGAAAAAATGCATGCTTTACATGAGCTTACATAAAAGACTCTATTCATTATTTCAAATTAGAGAAGAACAATACATTGCATGTGGGGATACAAAACTTACTATGTTCCAACGACTCGACTTGTATTTCCTCGAGTTTGATCCACACCAAAAATCCTAGCCATGCCAAAATCTGAAATTTTTGCATTCATATCCCTATCTAACAAAACATTGCTAGCTTTGAGATCACGGTGTATAATTCTAAGTCGGGAATCTTCGTGAAGATAAAGCATCCCTCTAGCTATCCCTCCTATAATCTTGTAACGTCTTGACCAATCCAACTTTTCTTGCTCTTGTGGATCTACACATTGACCAGGGAAAAAAAAGAAAAAAAGGTTCTAAATTAGCAATGAGGAATTAGATGTGAGCAATTTGGAGTGGAACTAAAAGTACAAGAAAATGCAATTTGTAGAATGTATACTAATGGCTATCATCTGTTATTATCAAGCTAAATAAAAGTATTAGCTATAATTAGAGTAGTTCAGATTTATCAAACCGAATAGAAAGTAGTCTAGGCTCTTGTTGGGCACAAATTCATAAATGAGTATCTTCTCTTCTCCTTCCAGGCAAAATCCGAGTAACCTGACTAAATTTCTATGTTGAAGCTTGGCTACCAACACAGCCTCATTCTTGAACTCTTCTGCACCTTGTCCTGACTTTCGAGATAGCCTCTTCACAGCTATCTCTTGTCCATTGGTAAGTATGCCCTGAAACACACATAATTCATCCAAATTTTGGATCCAAATTTGTACGACTTCTAATATTCTTGTTTGATTTTATTTTATAACTAGATCCAACACCTTACCTTGTAGACGGATCCAAATCCACCTTGACCAATTTTGTTATGATCAGAGAAGTTGTTTGTGGCGACTTGAATTGTAGCCAAATCAAATTGCAAGGATTGTACTGATGTAATTTCATTCCCAACTGGACACAACAAAAACTAAATGTAATGAATTTGAAAACAAGAGAAAATAGGAAACAAGTTTTTGTTTTTATTTTTTTTAGTCTTACCAATATCTGATTCAACAGCATCATGTTTCTTCTTCCCTCTCCTACATATGAAACACAATCCTATAATGATAAGCAAAACAGAGCCCCCAATTGAAACAATGATGGCGACAAGTAATTGCGATGAGATTCCTCCCTTTCCTGCATCAACAAGAAAATTCAATTTCAAAATCCATCTATCCAAACAGAATCTACATGTCTCGTTTGGAATTTACCTAGACTGCTTGCAGCAGCATGAGGAGGAGGAGGGGGAAGAAGGACTGGTGGAGGAGGTGCTGGTGCAGTGCCGGCGGCGTTGTAAAACCGGTACAACTCATACCGAGCATTACAACTTGGAAACAAAATTCTCGCACCTTGCTTTCCATCACAGCAACTCGGAAATTTTGAGATACATTCCCAAAGACATTTATTACGTTCCATAGCATTCAAGTCCGGTGTGCATTGCGCGAGGCCATACACCTTTTGAAGCGACGTGAAATTAGCTTCGCTTGTCGCGAATTTCTTACCCGACACACCATTTGAAGCCCGTGTTGCTATGTCATGCATTATGATTCCCAAGACATCATCAAACCCGTTTGGATCAGTTATGTTCGGGGTATTGTCTGAGATAAATATAACAGATTCATCAGCAATAGAGAAGATAGATTGGTTCGAGTATCGCAACATGCACACATCGTACCAAATTATGACATCTTTTGACTTGGGACACTTTTTTACTACTTCTTTAGTAGCAGTGGATACACAATCCTGACAAACGTCGGTGGAAACATCGCCGCGGCAGAGGAAGAGGCCGTAGGCTATGTCGGGGGGGCTGAGGCCGGCGGTGGAGTTGGAGAAGCCATTGGTGGTGGTCGTGGAATTGGAGGAGAGGTAAGAGAAGAGGGTGTTGAGGTTGGATTGGTATGTGCTGTTGGGTGTGTAAGTCGTTGTGTTTGGGCACATAAGATCAAAAAAAGTTGGGGTTGCTTTGGTTCTGAGGCTGAGGAAGCAAATTAGAATGCAGAAAAACAAAAGGGCTGCGGAAATATTGGAGGATGAGTTCATGGCGATCAAGCTCTGCTTTTCAGACGCCCTTTGTGCATAAAAATCAGATTCAGATATTTTGAGGAAATTAGGTGGGTGAGAATGGAAAATATTGTCATACCGATTATAAAGAGAAGGTATTCGGTGGTTCGGCGCCACTGCCTAGTTAATAGGTCCGATCAATTATGGTCGACGTTTTTGTTTGGTTCAAAATGATTTTTTTTGAAAATTAAAATTTTTATTTTCCGTATTTTTTTTTCTTAATTTTTAATTTTTTAGATTTACCTAAACTAGATGCATTTAAAAAAATATTTATAAGTATTTTTTGACAAATATTTTATTGGATAAATTATCAATAGATTTTAATAGTCAGATTTAATTCTTATTAAGTTCTGTTGAAAGTCAGTCCTAATAAAATTATCGTTAAAAATAATTTTTTGTGACGCTTTATTACATATGTTCCTAAAAATTAATAATTAGTGACTTTTTTTCTGTCATGATTTTTATTAATTATTACTAAAATTTATAATTAGTGAAATTTTCATATGACGAATTTTTTAAATTATCACTGAAAGTTAAAAATTAGTGACTTTTTGGTGATAATTTTTTAAATTGTTGCTAAAACTTCTAGTAAGTGACTTTTTTGTAACAAATTTTCAAATTGTCACTAAAAATTAACAATTAGTGAGTTTTTTTAAGAGAGACTTATTTATAAATCTTTTTTCAGACACTTATGGTAGGCTAAGTCTTGTGTAATTTCTTATAGAATCTCAAGTCTTATTTAGATAAGAATGTATTCTACAAGATCCTACATAAGCATAACGTGACGTGACACTTACATAAACGTAACGTAACGTGACACCTATATAAACGTAACGTAACGTGACACTTACATAAACGTAACATGACACCTACATAAACGTAACATAACGTGTCACGTCACGTTTCGCAAACTTAATGAGTTTTTATTTTTTTAAATTAAATGTGAAAATATTATTGGTTTATGTTGGTGTCACGTTACATTTCATATAAATATGATCTATGGTAAAGGAAATTGAATGTTGTCATAAATCATAGGTGTCACGTTACGTTTATGTAGGTGTCACATTACGTTACGTTTATATAGGTGTCATGTTACGTTTATGTAGGTGTCACGTTACGTTACGTTTATCTAGGTGTCACGTTACGTTACGTTTATATAGATATGTAGGTGTCATATTACGTTTATGTAGGTGTCACGTTACATTACGTTACGTTTATATAGATATGATTTATGGTAACATTCAATTTCTTATATGTTTTACTATTATTTATTATATTAACAACTAATATTGAGGGTAAATGTGTCAACAAACTTCCCACAGCACTTATGGGAATATAAGTTGTTTAGTAGGACCATATGTAGTATGAGTCTCCCTAATAGGACTTATAAATAATTTTTTCTTTTTTTAATAGTGTTTGATGCAAAATGTCATTAATTATCATAGTACCTATTGGACAATAAGGTAACGTTTGGTAGAGTTTTGTAAATGTGATTTGAGAGTATGAGTTGTATTTTGAGTTTGTGTGTTGTGGAATTATGATTTGAGTGGGGAATTATTGATGTGACATTTGAAATTTGATACAAAAATTTACAACTCATACAACTCAAAATTATTTTAAAGCACATAAATTTTTTTAAAAATTTCAGAAAATATTTTTTTCGATTATATATCAATTGCAAAAAAAAAGATAAAAAAAAAAATCACTATTCCGGTCAACCGGCCGGACGTCCCGTTTTGAAAAAAAAAATTTGAAACACGCGCTCGATTTTGATAGAATAGACAGAGCATTCTGTAGAGCTATGGAAAATCAATTCCACAGCTCCATCCAAACACCATACTCAAACTACCACGTTGAATCACATTTTGAAATCACAACCAAACACAGTCTAAATCTACCTATGAAGACCTACATGTGAGTCTCCTTATTTTATTTTATATGTGTATTTAAATTAGGTACATCTAAACAATAAAAAAAAAATTCTTACAATATTAAAAAAATTCACTAAAAATAAAATGAAAAATAACATACTCAATTTTTAGAAAAGTGAAATAAACCAAACAAGGTGAGATCCTAGATTCTATTTGGTTTGATTTTTTAGAAATTGTTTTTAAGCAAGTTTTCATTTGTCTTTAGTAATTTTTTTTTTCTTCATGTTTTAGACATTTATTTTTTAAAACTTTTTGGATGCACCTAATTTTCATTTCTCTAAAAATAAAAAATGTAAAAAGAAAAAAAGAACTAAAATATAAATTTAGTTTTTACTAAAGACGAATGAAAACTCAAACAAAATTAGATTCAAACGTTAAAACACTTATGAAAAATCAAATCAAATAAAGTCTGAAAAAGTGGGTTCCAATAATGAAATCGCGGTAATTTAGTGAGTTAGAACTTCTCCCAGTTATTTTAGTAAACTATTGTTATAAAATAATATAGAATTCAACTTTTAAGGTTGGTTTGGGGTGTCTTAAAAAAGTGTACTTTTTGTCTTTTTACGAAAAGATGTGCAGAAAAGTAGAGAGGTGATGTGATGAAAAAAAGATAAAAAGATGGATTATATAGTAGATGCCAAACAAGGCTTTAGTCTCCAATAGTTTGTTATTTGGCTTGCTATTTTTTTAGCAAAGCTATGCCTGGTGTCAAATTTGACACTTGCGTTTGGATTGATGGCGTAGGGGAGGAACTGTAGGATTTGGCGGGATAAAATTAAGGGAGATTTACCAATAAATTCTAAATGTTAAACTTATGAATTAATTGGTTCCATTTTTTTTTTTTTTCTAATAAACCGTTTAGTCCTTAGATATTTTGAGGGACCTTAATACCCTCATTCAGATGTTATAAGATGCATGCTCTTTATGAGGGTGTGTCATGGGACACACACAATGAGTGTCACACATCAACAAAGTATACTAAGGCTTGGAGTGTCACGTGACACACAATATGTCACGTGACACATACAATAGGTGTCACACATCAACAAAGTACACTAAGGCTATTTATGTTTTTTGCCTTGGAGTGTCACGTGACACACACAATGGGTGCCACACATCAACAAAATACACTAAGGCTTTTTATGTTTTTTGCCTTGGAATGATGTATGTCACGCGACACACACATGGAAGGATATAATTGACCACTCAATGTTACTAAACAAAGGAAATAGGATCAACTGGTAAGATATTTCCCCACTAATAAGACTAATCAAAACAATAAAAATAACCTTAAGACTAATCGGTAAAACTGTTTGTGAGATAGGATTTATTGGTAAATATTCCCAAAATTAATTAAAATTATTTTTGATTTTTTTTAAGGGAAGGAAAGGAAAGTGCATGGAGAGTTACGAGGGAAAGAGAGTAAAAACATTTTAAGCACTCCACTTTCCCTTTGAAATTGAGAAGAAACGGGAACTAAGTAAAATGTTTCTCATAATAATATGTTAAAATATCTAAATTAAGAATATCTCTCCTTAATTAAGTATTTTCTAATCAAACAACAAGGGGATACTTTCTCCATCTCCTTCCCTTTTATTTACTTCCCTTCAGATCATCTCTAATCCTTCATCAAATTTAAATTTGATGAAAAATCGTACAAAACTAGTACTTCAACTCTTTATCTTTCGTTTCATCAAATTGAAAATATCTCAAATTTTTCATTAAATTGAGGATGGTAGAACCTTTCACCAAATTACTATAGAGAGTCGTTAGTTCTTGAGTACTGGACAACCGGCCAGATGTCCCTCCAATTGACCA
The DNA here is from genome assembly GCA_022316695.1 of Camellia oleifera. Taxonomy (NCBI): domain Eukaryota; kingdom Viridiplantae; phylum Streptophyta; class Magnoliopsida; order Ericales; family Theaceae; genus Camellia; species Camellia oleifera. The sequence goes on along the minus strand of CM039308.1, from coordinate 154,137,171 downwards.
CTTCCTTGCGAAATTTTTAAAAAAATTTATACTCACCAGTCGATCAGCCGGTTGTCCCTCCTGTCGACCAGTGGTTTGATGAAATTCCAAACACTCTGTTGGAACGCACAATATCAAATCAAATTATTTTTTTTTTTTTTATCAAATTTAAGTAAAATTTGATGAAAAATTGATTAAAGCGTTGGAGATACTCTCACGAATAACTCTTTCCTTCACCTCATCTTTCCTCAATACAACCAGATTTGATTTAGTTATTTTTAATTTTTTTTTTGTTTTTCTTATATTTTTTATTTTTCGTTAACTTCTACAATATTTTAGTCATTTTTAAAATTTTAAGAAAAATTAAAATATTTATAAAAAAATCTATAAAAATATTTATTAAAAACAAAAAGTTATTAAAAATAGTTTTTAAATTTAAAGACAAGATTCCAAGAAAGTTGTTTAAATAATTGCAGTTGGTAAATAGTAAAATAGTAGATAGAATGATGGAGTGGAAATTCATTGTGCTTGTGCGAGCACGAAATAATCGTCACTTGCATAATCCTTTTGATCAAACTCGCGTTTCTCCAAACGTCGCTGTATGACCTGAAATCACAAACAAGAGTTAGCCGGCAAGTGTGTGTCGAAAACCCCTTCGATGCCTAAGTTAGCAAATAAGACAAATAAGGAGGGAAAGCTTTATGAATTCGAGTACTAAAATTGCAATACTTGGAATTAGGTTAGGCTTGAACTTTTATAAGGACTTTAATTCTTTTTCGTAGAGTCCTCATAGGAATCACATTTATAAATGATAACGTCTATCTTTTAACACTTTACTCACTGCAAACCAAGTGAGATGATACAACTCTTTGCACGGCTTCCAACTGAGCAAACTTACTGTTTTAGCCTTGCTAGTTCTTTGAGACAACTGAGCAACGCGTAGTGCCGCACAAACCCAGCAAGTCGCTATGCTAACACTTCGCAACACTCCTAATGGCCTTGTTAACACCACATTTCCAACTGCACTTGACCAGTCTTCTTATGGTAGTCTGGTCCGATACACCCTTCAGAGTACCACTAGAGGACAACCACACTGGCCCAACCTCAGCCTAAATCCTAAGTCCATTGAAGCGTAGCTTGGTCCACCCACATTCTAGACCTAGTTTGCCCAATCAAACCAAACAACATTTTTGACCGGTTCGAACTATGCGGGGCCCAAACCATGCAATATTCCAATCCATAGCTCGATTGACCACAACGACATGATTTAGCCCGGCCCAAATTTCTCGGTACAAATTCCCCTCTCAGTCCTAATAAATGCAAAGGAACCATTGAAACAACATTACGGTATTAGAGCCATCTACAAAGTTAGAAATCATTGGAGATGATTTTAACCGACTATAATTAACCAAAATCATTAATAATGGAATAGTTCGAAACCAATAAATATGGACTTTCTCAATGGAGCAGTGAAATAGTTTGTAGGTACCGGGTTGAGAAAAATAGTAATGTTGCATCTCAAGAAAATATCATGAAATTATTTACAAAATTACATTAATAGATCACATTTATTTTAAGTCCAGTCTATATTATACTCATTTTAAATTTATACTAAATGTTTTTATTTTCAAAATAATTTTTGAAATACAAATTTTGAATGGATAACATTTTTCGAAGGAAAATGAGAAAAAAATGAGGCTAACTGCTGAAGACTTTTGATGGGAATAGAGTGGAAGTCAGGTTTGTTTGTTGTGTAGGATAAGGTGAGAATTGACGACTTTGATGGGGACACAAGTGGGGTTCTGCGTTGGTGATGTGAAGTTTGGAATTTTCCTTGCACACTTTATCATTCACTCATTGGACTATTATCTCAGTCAAGACTCTGAGCTAAAATTTTCAATTTAGCACACGTATCAAATTTGGGGTATAATTAGCACACGTATCAAATTTGGGGTTATATAATTAGCACACGTATCAAATTGGGGTTAGAAAATTTCAACATATGCACAAAAAAAATAACATTGTGTAACTATTGTAATTACAATCACAAAAATTAAATATATTTGACTATGAATAATGAACTTGATTGCATTATCAAGCACACTGTTACATGCTACACATAAATGACATACTTGAAGGGAATGAATTATCAAGCACACTATTACATATTTAATTGCTAATTACATTTTTTGGTGTTCTGAATCTTACAAATATTGAAATATATCTTTTGTATTTGAGTTTGAGTTTATTCATTTCACAATATAGAGTTATTATTGAATCTTGATATGGCCTAGACTTCACATTATCTGGGATATAATTCAGTAATTGACGTTTTATTCATAGACCATGATATTGACTTGCTTGTAGATTGATCCGATTCTATGCCTTGTCCTGTTTTTGACTTTGTTCTACTATGAGCAAAGAATGCAGGTTGTTGAGGAATTGATAGAGTAACAGAGTAACTGTTAAGCATTACAACAATCATTGCCATAGAAACTCTAGCATTTGGATCTTCTTGGATGCACAATAAGCCAATATGAATGCATCTAATGACTTCATTCCTTGAATATGACCCTTCCAAAGTAGAATCCATTAATTCCAACGGTCTTTCCTCCCTCCAGAGTTTCCAAGCCTGCAACAATTCATTATTTACGACTTTGTAGATATGATGATTTTTTGTTGAGATCCAAAATAATAGTCATAAAATTTAGTTATCACTCACATAGCTTAGAAGGTCCTCTGCACATTTTCATTGGTAAAAGGTATTATTTTTCTTGGCACTTATAATCTCCAAAATTAAGACACTAAAGCTAAATACATCAGACTTTATCGAAGAATTGTCCATGCATTGCATACTCTGGAGACATATAACCACTGCAAGACAACACCATTGTTTTAGCAACAAAAAAGTAATAATCATAAGAAAAGAAGAAATTGCATCTTAGGCCTTTTTTATTTTTGTGTGTGTGCAAAAAAATTAGATATGAAATCATTGAGAGTAGTAAGCCCAACAATTTAACTCAAACAAAAAATACATGCTTTCCATGAGATTGCATAGAGATTGTACTCACTATTTCAAATTAGAGAAGAACATATATACATTGCATGTGGGGATACAAAACTTACTATGTTCCAACAACTCGGTTTGTATTTCCTTGAGTTTGATCCACACCAAAGATCCTAGCCATGCCAAAATCTAAAATTTTTGTGTTCATATCCCCATCTAACAGAACATTGCTAACTTTGAGATCACGGTGTATAATTCTAATTCGAGAATCTTCATGAAAATAAAGCATCCCTCGAGCTATTCCTCCAATAATCTTGTAACGTTTTGACCAATCCAACTTTTTTTTGTTCTTGTGGCTCTGCACATTGAGCAGAAAAAAGGGGGAAAAAATGTTCTAAGTTAACAATGATGAATTAAATGTGAGCATGATATGAACATTTTGGAATGGAACTAAAAGCTCAAGAAAGCAATTGGTAGAATGTGCACTTGTGGCTATCATGTGTTATTATCTAGCTAAATAAAAGTATTATTAAGAAGCGTTGGCAAACCAAATAGAAAGTAATCCAGGCTTTTGTTGGGCACAAATTTATAAATGAGTATCTTCTCTTCCCCTTCCAAGCAAAATCCGAGTAACCTCACTAGATTTCTATGTTGAAGCTTGGCTACCAACACACCTCATTCTTGAACTCTTTTGCACCTTGCCTTGAGTTTCGAGATAGCCTCTTCACAGCATTTCTTGTCCATTGGAAAGTATACCCTGACAACATATGATATCCATTGAAATTTTGTATCCAAATTTGTGCAGTTTCTAACATTATTGAATGATTTTGTATTTTACAATTAGATCCAATACCTTACCTTGTAGACGGATCCAAATCCACCTTCACCGATTTTGTTATCATCAGAGAAGTTGTTCGTGGCGACTTGAATTGTAGCCAAATCAAATTGCAAGGACTGTACTGCTGAGATTTCATTCCCAACAGGACATATCAAAATGTAAATACAATTCATGAATTTGAAAACAAGAGAAAACAAGTTTTATTTTATTTTATTTTTTAGTTAGTCTTACTCATATCTGATTAATAACATCATATTTCTTCATCCTTTTCCTATATACGAGACAAAATCCTAAAATGATAAGTAAAACAGAGCCCCCAATTGAAACAACGATGGCGACGAGTACTTGAGTTGACATTCCTCCCTTTCCTGCATCATCAAGAAAATTCAATTTCAAAATCCATCTATCCAAACAAAGTCTATATGTCTTGTTTTGAATTTACCTGGACTACTTGCAGCAGTAGGAGGAGGAGGTGGAGGCGAATGCGGTGGCGGTGCAGTGGCGGTGACGTTGTAGAAAGGGTAGAACTCATACCTAACATTACAACTCGGAAACAGAACCCTGGCACCCTAATTTCCATCACAACAACTCAGAAAATTCGAGATACCATCTCGAAGACATTTATTGCAATCCAAATCAGTCTAGTCCGACATGCACTGCGCTAATTCATATAACGGGCTATTTTGGGAAGATGGTTATAGGCCCTGTTTGGTAGAGCTGTGGGAAACTGCTTATAGCTTATGCCTAAACAGCTTATAGCTTATAACTTTCAGCTTAAGCTGATTTCCAGCTTATTCTTAAAGCATCTTCTGCCCCACTCAAAGAATAAGCTGATTTCTGACTTCCAAAAAGTTATAAGTTATAAGCTATAAGCTAAACCAAACACATCAAAATAGCTTAAATTAAGCTGAAAGCTGGAATAAGCTGATTATAAGCTGTGCCAAACAGGGCTATAATCAACTTTTTGGTGAGAGAGGAAGTTGGTAATAATCTGAAAAGCAGATTATTACCAACTTCCCAAAATAGGCCAACGTTTGGAGAGATGAATAATTAGCTTGACTCACCCCTATCATTAATTACGTGTAGCTAGCCTTCAAAGGCTATGTAAAACGTATTTAATCATTATGATTATTTTTCTCCATCTTTGTTACTAATATGACATTTTATAAAGTTAATAATATTTGGATGAATAGCTAAAATAAAGAGTATTGTTGGAATAAAAATATGAAACAGTTGATAGGCAAATTAAAATGTATACTTTATAATGTTTAGATAGGTAAAATGCCTATTGGCGTTAGAGATGCTCTAAAAACTAATGATGCTAGTCCCTATCTTCCAAAAAAAAAAAAAAAAAGAGGTAAAATACATTGACACCCCTTAAGGTTTCTATTTAATATAGGTCCCTCTCACATTTGAAAAATTACACTTATCCCTTTATCAGATTAAAATGACATATTTGCCCCTTAACCTTTATGCATATAAAATAATAAAATAATACAGGTATTATGTTCATATCATTTCAAGTGAAATAACAATCATCTTTTTTGGTTTAACTCACACAAAAAAATAAGTTTTATTTTTATTTTTTGTATATTTTATTTTTACCGATTTTTTTTAATATTTTAAGCAATTTTTTTTAATACACCTAATCTAGATATACTTAAGAAGTATAATATTTTGTGATTTTTTTTTTAAATTCACCAAATACCCAAAAAAAAAAAACAAAAATTTAATTCATTATCTTATTTGTTGTATTCAATGATTTTTTAAAAAGTTTTTTGTACAAATTTTAACTTTTTAAATATATCAAGATTAAATTGATCTAATCTAGATATAAATATAAAGGTGGAAATAAATATGAAAAATTATATTCATATATAAAAATTTATACAAAAAATATCATAAAAAATATTGTGATAGTGATATTGTTGTAAATATAAATCATAGTTATGGGTGTTTTGTTTTAAAGTGAAAGCTTATCATTAAGTTATATTATTCTATTTGAAAATTCTATATAAAATTTATACTTGTATATCATCACTTAATAAAATATGTTCAGATAAAATTTAATTATGAAAGATTGTAGAATGTAATCATGATGATAGGAAGAAAAAAGGGTAGGAAAAAGGGCAAATGATCATTTAGAAAATTTTAGGGCATAACATCAGCTATGTAGGCGGCAATTTGTAATAAGATTATAAATCTCCAGAAGGAAAATATAATTTTTCAAATGTGAGGGGGTTATCTGTATTAAACAAAAACTTCAAGGGGTGTCAGTGTAATTTACTCAAAAAAAAAGAAGTGATGCTAGTGTTTTTTTTTTTTTTTTTTTTTTTTTTTTTTTTTTTTTTTTTCAATTGTTAAGAAAATAATTATAAATATAAAAAATATTATATTATCAAATAGACTGAGCCTATTAAGTTCAGGCTCGTCCAACAAAAAATTATCTCACAATAATTTGAAAGTTAACAAAACTTACCAAGTTCTAAGTCTGCCCCACAAACTACTGCAAATTCCTATAATAAGAGAGAAGTAGCATTTACAAATGGTATTTGTTAGGTCCCTTTATTGTCAAATCCGGGTACAAAACTTTGAGTTGTTAAAGTTGTAATTTTTCTTGTGTTTTTGTTCTTCTCGCTCAAGTGGTGACATTGGCTCTCGAGCAGAGTTTTGGATCTCTCAGTATTTTGTCTAGTTTGTAAAAGTACTGGAGTGTGTGATTTCACGCTTGAGCGGGCTCTCAAGCGCTCGAGCGGACCACTGCTTTGTCACACGCATATTTGGCTGAAGCCGCTCGAGCGGGATGTTGGGCGCTCGAGTGAAGATTGCGGACTCAGTGCCTATTTATGTCTGTTTAGGATGTTTTTAGGATTTACTTTTCCTAGATCTTATTCAAGAGTCTTGGGGTTTTGTTTGAAGTTTTCTTCTGAGTTTTTTGAGAGTTTTTCCTTGATGTTTTGAGAGAGTTCTTCACTCATGATCTAAGATTCTTACATTAAGGAGTTTGTTACTTCATAATTCAAGAGAGTTCTCTTCGGTGGAATCCAAAGATTAAAACGTAGAGTTTCAAAAAGCGTTTGATTCTGTACGTAGTCGTTAATTCGACAAGTGAAGTTGTGGATTCAACTTCGAGTGGATCAGTTCCGAGACGAAGGCTTGGTAAAAGAGTTACAGAAGATTTGAAGGCAAATTGACTGAGTTGGGTAATTTGTGTATTATCTTTGTAATCTTTCTTTCTTCAGTAGTGGATTGATTTGTGGTGTTTCGTCCGTGGTTTTTTATTACAATTGAAGGTTCTTCAATTATGGTTTTTCCAAATAAAAATCGTTTGTGTCGATTTATTGTTTATTCCGAAAAACAAACAATCTAAATCACTTTCATAAGTGCTTGTTGATTTAGATTGTGTGTTTTGGATTATTGGGATTTGGAATATTGTAATCTTGATCTAATCACGAATCACTTAGGATTTTCAATTGGTATCAGAGTAGGTCACTCTTTGTTTTATTAAAACTATAGGAGTGTGATTTTGTGTGACTAGTATTATGGATTCTATTCGTGAAGGTAACTCGACTCATAGACCTCCTTTACTCGATGGTACAAACTATTCTTATTGGAAAGCTCGTATGAGAGCGTTTTTAAAATCCATCGATGAGAAAGTTTGGCATTGCGTGATCTATGGGTGGAGTGAACCTATTGTCACCGTTGATGGTGTAGATATTCCTAAACCCCTTGATAAATGGGACATAACTGATTACCAAAACTCGAGTTGAAACAGTAAGGCTCTCAGTTCCCTGTTTTGCTCCGTCACACCTGATGAATTTCGTCGTATCTGCACGTGTGAGGTAGCAAAAGAGGCTTGGGACATTCTTGAAATGATTCACAAAGGTACTACCTCTGTCAAAAGGTCAAAACTTCAACGTCTCACCTCCGCCTTTGAAACCCTTTTTATGCGGGATGATGAGACGTTCGATGATTTCTATGCAAAACTTAGTGATATCCTTAATTCCTGTTTCACACTCAGTGAAAAAATCCCAGAAGCTAAAGTGGTTGGAAAAATTTTAAGGTCTTTACCCGAGAGGTTCTAATCAAAAGTGACAACCATTGAGGAGGCTCAGAATGTTGATACCCTCAAGCTTGATCAATTGGTTGGAAACTTGCAGACTTATGAAGCCCACCAGATTTCAAAGAAAAAACAAAAAGATAGTGTGGCTTTCACAAGTGCTCATGAGACTGCAAAAACTCCAGAGACTGAATTTGATTTAGAGTCTGAGATGACGGCTATGCTTACAAAACAATTTAAAAAAATTTTGAAGAAAAAGAAGCCTAATTTCAGAGACCCTATTTCAAAAGATAGGAATAATGAAAAACCCAAAACTTTTCCACCAAAATTTGCTCCTAAAACTGAAAAGAAGATTGTAAAGGGGCAAGGGGTAAAGTGCTATGAATGTCAAGGGTTTGGTCATATTGCCCCTGAATGCCCTTCGAAAAAGAATCGAAAGAAAGTTTACACTGTGACTTGGGATGGTGAAAGCAGGTTGGAACAAGAACCCGAAGAACCTGAATCCGGTGAAGACGGGGATAGTGCTTTCATGGCTTTTTGGTCCTCTTTCTCTCAACCTCTTCCAAAGCCATCGGATTTAGCTCGTGGTCAGAACTTGCATCATGCTCCCACCTTTGATGGAACTAACTACCTGTATTGGAAAATTAGAATGAGAGCTTTTCTGAGAGCTTTTGAACCAGAAGGTTGGCAAGCCATTGAAGAAGATACAGAAAGTGCAGACAACCCGGGCAACTAGAGAGCCCTGATTACTATTCGTGGAGCAATTTCTTATGATGAACAGCAACGAGTTGCTCACTGCACAAAGGCTAAAGACGCATGGGAAATTCTAAGCTAGTTCTATGAAAGAGGAGATTCACCTTCCCCACCATCCAGCAACTTCCCTGTCTTAGTTGCTAGATTGGATGAAGTCAAGCAGAATGAAGAGCAAAAAGAGGATGATGAAACATCTGAAGACAATGATGAGATCAAGGGCGATGAACTACAACAAGCTTATGAAAAGCTGTACGAGGAATCTCTGAATTTGTCCAAAACCAACGACAAACTCTCTCTCAAGCTCAAAACATGTGAGAGTGAGAATGTCAGACTAAAAGGAGAACTTGTAGCAACAAAGCAGAATATCATCAAGATCTCGAGTGACAAACAAGACTTATGTGGAAAACTACTATCCTGTGAAACTGAAAGGAATGAACTTCTGAAGGTGTATTCCACATATGAAGAAAAGCTTGAAAGTCTTGAGATGTCACAAGCTACATTGGAAGAGATAGTCTATCAAAAAGATGAAGAACTCCGTGTTGCCAGAACCACTATTGCCATAGAAGATATCCTCGGGTCTTAACAAATGAGTTCTGACAAAAGTGGGCTGGGCTATGGTGCGACAGCTCACAAGGGACAAGCCTCTACCTCACATAACCTGAAGACTCAAGCAAAGGGAAAATTGAAAGTAGACCAGGATGATTCCTCTCTTCATCTACCAAAAGCAAGTAAGATCTACAAAAGCAAGTAAGAAATTCGAATACTTTTTGGGTTAGGAGACAACCTTACATGTCTAGGCGGAATACCAGGATTCATGAGGGTGTTCACAACGCCAAGACATTGACCAAGACCAAAAGGATTTGGGTGAGGAAAGATGATTTGACTTGTTTAGTTGTTCACACTGCCTTAAAAGCACGTGACTCACACATGTGGTATCTTGATAGTGGCTGCTCCTGTCATATGTCCGGTAACAAATCCTACTTCACCTCTCTTGAAAAATATGAAGGAGGAATTGTTACCTTTGGAGATGGCGGCACTTCTAGAGTCATTGGTAAGGGCTCTATAAGTGTTGCTGGTCTTCCCAAGCTGGATAATGCTCTACTTGTTGATGGTCTTAAAGCAAATCTTTTGAGCATTAGTCAAATGTGTGATTCCCATCATGAAGTATTATTTTCTAAAAATAAATGTGAAATTTTGGATAAAAAGGGAAATACTGTCTTACACGGGGTTCGCACATCTGATAAATGCTATGGGATTGTTACTACTAATGATCTCACTTGTTACTCTACCATCATAAGTAACATTGATTTGTGGCATCAAAGATTAGGTCACATGAATTTCAAAGAGCTAACCAAGATAGCCAACAAAGAGCTTGTGAGAGGAGTACCTAAACTGGGTAAGAATTTGAGCCATGTGTGTGGACCATGTCAACTTGGAAAGCAAACCCGTGCCCCTCATAAAAAGGTGAACAGCTTTACAACCAAACGTCCTCTTGAATTGGTTCACATGGATTTAATGGGTCCTATTCGCACAGAAAGCATTGGAGGTAAAAGATACATTTTTCTAACTGTTGATGATTTCACTCGATTTTCATGGGTAAATTTTTTAAGGGAAAAATCTGATACGTTTGATGCTTTCCAGGTTTTAGTCCTTAAAATCCAAAATGAACAGGGTGTGTCCATTGGGTGTATCATAAGAATCCGAACTGATTATGGTCGTGAATTTGAAAATAGTTCGTTTTCGGATTTTTGTGATATGCATAGAATTAAGCATGAATTTTTTGCACCTATTACTCCACAACAAAATGGAGTGGTTGAGAGGAAGAACAGAGTTGTTCAAGAAATGGCTAGGGTCATGCTCCTTAGTAAGAAACTTCTTTCAAAGTTTTGGGCTGAAGCCCTAAATACTGCGGTTTATGTCATAAATCGCATGTATTTAAGGCCCGACACTTTACAAACTCCATATGAATTGTGGAAGAGATTGAAACCTAATGTAAAATACTTCAAAACTTTTGGGAGTAAGTGTTACATATTCAAAGATAGGGAGCCCTTGGGCAAATTTGACTCCCGAAGTGATGAAGGTATTTTTCTAGGGTATTCAACCAACATAGGGCTTTTCGAGTCTATAACCTGCGAACTTCATCTTTAATGGAATCTATCAATGTGGTTATAGATGACACAGGTGCACCTACTCCAGCACCAAATGAGGATGACAATGGTGAGGCTCCAATCTTGGATACTGAACCACAAAATCAATGAGAAGCTGCAGTCCAATCACAAGAAATTGTTACAGCACCATCCTCACAGGTAAGTTCAAGTTCAAAGAGTGCTCAAAGGGACATCACTCTTGCTGCGTCTGTTACCGCAAGTCCTGAGCTTAAACCATCAGCAAGGGTGAAACTGAATCATCCAGCTCAACAGGTGATTATAAGTGTTTCGGATCAAATGAAAACCCAAAGACAGATTCGGGATGAGGTATCACGTATGTGTTATGTTTCGTTAATTGAACCTAAGAATTTTAAAGAGGCCTTGCTAGATGAGAGTTGGGTCAATGCTATGCATGAAGAATTAGGTCAATTTGAACGTAACAAAGTTTGGACTATAGTTCCCAGACCTAGAGACATGAATGTGATAGGTACCAAGTGGATCTTTAAAAATAAATCTGATGAGAATGGTACTGTTGTTAGGAATAAAGCTAGGTTGGTTGCTCAAGGCTACACACAAGTAGAGGGTGTTGACTATGATTAGACGTTTGCCCCAGTTGCACGTCTCGAATCTATTCGGATTTTGCTTGGTGTTGCTTGTCTTCTTGGCTTTAAATTGTTTCAAATGGATGTGAAAAGTGCCTTTCTGAATGGGTACTTGAAAGAAGAGGCATATGTTGAGCAACCAAAAGGGTTTGAGGACCCTAAATGTCCTAATCATGTCTACAAGTTAGACAAGGCTTTGTATGGGTTGAAACAAGCCCCTCGGGCTTGGTATGATAGACTTACTACCTTTCTTTTTGATAATGATTTTCAAAGGGGTAGTGTGGATAAGACCTTATTTGTGAAACATACTAAGTCTCATATTCTTGTTGCCCAGATATATGTTGATGATATTGTGTTTGGATCTACTGCTGAGCATCTTGTGAAACATTTTTCGGATTGCATGACACATGAGTTTGAGATGAGCATGATGGGGGAGTTGTCGTATTTCTTGGGTCTTCAAATTAAATAGTCTCCTTCGGGTATGTTTGTTTCTCAGTCTAAGTATGCCAGAAATCTTGTGTCCAAGTTTGGTCTTGGGTCTGCCAAACATGCACGTACTCCCATGAGCACCAGTCTTCACCTCTCTAAAGATTCCTCTGGTATTGATGTTGATCCTACCCTTTATAGGAGTATGAGAGGGAGTCTTTTGTATTTGACAGCCAATCATCCTGATATTTCTTTCAGTGTCAGTGTTCGTGCCCGTTACCAAGCCAGTCCTAAAGAGTCTCACCTTCTTGCAGTCAAACGCATCATCAAATATGTTAATGGGACCTTGGGGCATGGGGTTTGGTTTTCCACTGATACTACAGCTGAAATTACTGGTTTTTCTGATGCCGACTGGGCAGGGTGTGCAGATGATAGGAAAAGTACATCCGGGGGGTGTTTTTACCTTGGGAATAATCTGGTTTCCTGGCATAGTAAAAAGCAAAATGCCATCTCTCTTTCGACTGCTGAGGCTGAGTACATTGCTGCAGGGAGTTGTTGTGCACAAATGTTGTGGATGAAGCAAATGCTTCATGATTATGGGATAGAACAAACCACTCTCACTCTTTTTTGTGATAACACAAGTGCTATAAACATTTCAAAAAATCCTGTCCAACACTCTCGCACCAATCATATTGACATTCATCATCATTTTATTCGAGAATTAGTGGAAGAGGGCCTTGTTGTTCTTGAACATATACCCACTGAACATCAAAAAGCTGATATTTTTACAAAACCTCTTGATCTTCTTCAGTTTGAGTTCCTTAGAAAGACCTTGGGTGTCATGCTCGATCACTAGAGTGTTACTTGGTTATTGAGTAAGTGTGAATGTTTGGCCTTATTTGTGCTTGGATGCCATAATCTCATTATCATTGATATCTGTTTTTCTTGCATCCAACTTCTTATGTACACTACTCATGCTGCTTACAAGATCTCATTATTCATTGTTCATAGCTCATTTTGAATGCCCATGCTCATTAACCTCATGATCTCATTCTGTACACATCCTTGAGATAAATTGCTTCAGGGGTTTCCACACAAGTGATCAAAGTTCTCTATGGACCACTAACAGTGTTTCTTGTACTTTCACAGTGGAATTGACCGAAACTAGTATATCATGGGTGATGTTGAGTCTCTTAACCATCTACCATCTGTTTTCACTTCCATAGTTTCTCCCTCAGTTCCTTGAAGTCCGGGCATTAGGAAAAGGCTACCTCAGAGGCACCAACCAGGCCATCCTTTATGATTTCATTCTTCTCTGGTTTGGTTTCCATACTCTTGAGCGTGAATGCCACCAGTGAGTGCCCTCAAGAAAGAAAAATAAATAAATAAATAAAATAAAAAGGACTCATTGATTGAGGGGGAGCCTCTGCATTTACTTAACAAATACCCCGTGATTCCTAGTGGTTTGACTTTTCTCTGTGATGTTCAGTTACTCTTGCTGGAGGTCCAGCCATCCGATCACTACTCGGATTAACTCTAGCTCAGTGGACTTTCATGGATTGCACACACACACACACACACATATTTTATTTTGTGAGCTCTCATGTTGGATTTTGAGTTGTACATTCTCATGTAGTTTATGATCACTGATTATATTTTATCTGCTTTGCTCATGATTTCCAGTGTCATTATTTTTTAAACACTGCAAGTTTATAGAATTCATGAATTGCAGATTATTTCATCTTAGTATTCTTTTTGGCCAAATGTGATCATCTACTCTTATTCCAAGTCTCTCTTCTAGATATTGAGTATCTTGTTATTATTTTTTTTAAAAAAAAAAATTCCGTTCGAGCGGATATTATCACGCTCAAGCGTGATTTTGAGCCTTGCAATACTTTGTTCTTAGTTTTACAGTTTTGAGAGGGGTGAATTTGAGCTCGAGTGTCCTTGTTAGAGCTCAAGCGGGTCTCTGCGTGTTTTGACTTACGCTCGAGCGTTAAACTTAACGCTCGAGCGGACCAAGTTTGTATAAAACTCCTTCTCTCGACTCTTGAGGTCATTTTTTTTCCCTCTTTTCAAATTCTCTGACCTAGGGTTTGGCTTGTGCAACGTGTTGGGCTCGATTCCACCTTCCTTCTTCCTCTTCCTTGCCGATTTCACCTTTGGTATGTTTTTCCCTCTCTTTTTTTTTTTTTTTTTTTTCTGTAATTTCGGCACATTTGGGGGTTGTATTTCGAGTTTTTGGGTGTTTTGTGTTTCCTTTTTTTTTTTTTCCGTTTCTCTCACACACTTTCACTGAGTTGTACTGCCTTTCTCATGCTGCATTTCTTGTTTGTGTTTATGGAGTTTGTGCTGTCCATTTGACCTAGGGTTGTGAGTACCACATGCTTTAGGAATTTTGTTTGTGATGCATATTTTGAGCAGTTGTTGTGCCTAACAGATGGAGGTTTGTTGAAATTGGAGTCCTCTTGGTTCTTATATCATTGATTTCTTGTCATCTTTAGGTCGTTGCTTTTATGCCCTTACCTTTGTACATATTTATGCATTCTGCATTTCATTGATATTTGTCCTCCATGTTTTTCTATCATTGATATTTGTCCTCCATGTTTCTGCATTATGCATTTCATTATTGTCCCTCTCACATGCTACTAATGTTACTAATGTTCTCTGTGTTGTGGTTGTTTTTCTCTTTGGGTTTGTTTGTTTTTGGGTTTTAGTTGTGTCTTACTTCATCATGTCTGCCCCTAAGCGCCGAAAGGCCGCAGTGTCTCGTCCTGCTTTTAATACTGATAGGTTTCAGACTGCTAAACAAGCCAAATTGTTCCATAAATCTTTTGAGGGTCGCACTGTTCACCTAGAACGGAATGTCCAGTCTAACACTTTCGAGACCATACACATCCGTCCATTGTTTGACCCCCTCGGTGGTGACTTGGTGTTATCCTTTTCTGGTCATCAAAATCTCGACTGGGTTCGAGAATTTTACTGTAACATTGAGCAAGTTAGTGACATTGAGCCTTCATTCACTACTTGGGTTCGGTCCAAATCCATTTCGGTCACACCTGATCTCATTCACCAGCTTCTTCAGATTGAGAGAGTCTCTCTTGTGCACTATCCTTTTCCAGTTCCAGGCCGTCCAACCTGTGATTTTAATAATGTGACTGAGGTGTTGTGTGGTGCTTCCCGTCCTTGGCCTACCTGTGCATTGATTAAACAGTTTGAACTCCTTTCGAAGTTTAGATTGCTTAATCTTATTGTTTGTGTCAACATCCTTGTGATCACTCACTCCTCGAAAATTAATCAAGACCAAGGCTTTGTTTTGTTTTGTCTCGTCTGTCACTCATCCATAGATCTCGCCACCCTGATTATTAAAAAGATGATAGGAGTTTTTGGAAATAAACAGTTAGGCCTTCCTTATGGTTGTATGATCAACCGTCTTCTGTCTTCTCTTGAGGTTCTGGTGTTTGAGGATGATGAATTTGCCTTCCCCTCCAGACCATTCACTAAAAAGACCGTGTCTCAAAGTCGGGCTCATGTTAAGGGGGAGTCCTCTCGCGCAGGTACTTCTGCAGTTGTAGCCGCCGGACTAGCTGAGGAGACCGAGTTTGATGCTACCGCTGCAGGTGGTGAGGAGGCTGCTGTTCCACCTCAAGCTCTTCATGATCAGCTTCAGCATTTCGAGGAGGCTATGACCCGGCGGTTAGACTTTCTGGATGCACGCTTCGATGCGTTTGATGGTCGTCTTGGTCATTTGGAGCAGACTACCTTCCAGACTACCACTCAGCTTGCACACATCATTTCCCTACTTCAGATTCAGTAGCCACCACCTCCTACTGATGCATGATCTTTGTGTTTCTTGCTGCTTCCCGGCCAAAAAGGGGGAGAGTTTTGGTGATACATGACATTGGACATATATTAGTGGTACTTCTTTTGTACATGACATTGGACATATATATTGGTGGTACATCTTTTGTCTTTTTGATATTTGGATATTTTGTTGGCATGATACATTGGTATTTTGATTATTTGGATAGCATGATACATTCCAGTTGCTTTGTTATTATTGTGGATATCATTGTATATTTTTCTATCTTCTTATGCTATTCCACAGTTTTTGTTTGTTTTAGTGTATTGGTTGTTATTACACAGGTGAATATTGAATGCAGTTGGATGGATGGATTGTTCATGGCAGGATTGGTTGATAATCGAGTTTTTTTTTTTTTTTTTTTTTTTTTTTTTTTCCTTTGTTTTTAATCTTGTCTAGTGCGTGTGTTTAAGGAAAAATGTTTAGAAAAGTTTTGTCTGGGAATTAACAAAGGGAGAGATTGTTAGGTCCCTTTATTGTCAAATCCGGGTACAAAACTTTGAGTTGTTAAAGTTGTAATTTTTCTTTTGTTTTTGTTCTTCCCGCTCGAGCGGGGACATTGGCGCTCGAGCGGAGTTTTGGATCTCTCAGTATTTTGTCTAGTTTGTAAAAGTACTGGAGTGTGTGATTTCACACTCGAATGGGCTCTCAAGCGCTGGAGCGGACCACTGCTTTGTTACACGCATATTTGGCTAAAGCCGCTCGAGCGGGATGTTGGGCGCTCGAGTGGAGATTGCGGACTCAGTGCCTATTTATGTCTATTTAGGATGTTTTTAGGATTTACTTTTCCTAGATCTTATTCAAGAGTCTTGGGGTTTTGTTTGAAGTTTTCTTCTGAGTTTTTTGAGAGTTTTTCCTTGATGTTTTGAGAGAGTTCTTCACTCATGATCTAAGATTCTTGCATCAAGGAGTTTGTTACTTCATAATTCAAGAGAGTTCTCTTCGGTGGAATCCAAAGATTAAAACGTAGAGTTTTAAAAGGCGTTTGATTCTGTACGTAGTCGTTAATTCGACAAGTGAAGTTGTGGATTCAACTTCGAGTGGATCAGTTCCGAGACGAAGGCTTGGTGAAAGAGTTACAGAAGATTCGAAGGCAAATTGACTGAGTTGGGTAATTTGTGTATTATCTTTGTAATCTTTTTTTCTTCAGTAGTGGATTGATTAGTGGCGTTTCGCCCGTGGTTTTTTATTACAATTGAAAGTTCTTCAATTGTGGTTTTTCCACGTAAAAATCATTTGTGTCGATTTATTATTTATTCCGAAAAACAAACAATCTAAATCACCTTCGTAAGTGTTTGTTAATTTAGATTGTGTGTTTTGGATTATTGGGATTTGGAATATTGTAATCTTGATCTAATCACGAATCACTTAGGATTTTCAGTATCAAATATTTAAAATATATTGAAATATATATAAATTGTATTGAAATATATAAAATATAAAGAAATGTGTATAAAATTATTATGAGATGTGTAAAATATTTAGTGAATTTTTAAATATTTTAATTTTTATTGACAACATTTAGAGTTGTCATTAACAAGACTCATAGTTAGCACAAATCTAATGCACAAATATCAAATTTGAGGGTCAAGATGTGATAAATTGCTGACTATTAAACATGTATACATATTTATTATAATTATCAGTTATGTGCTCAATATAAAATCCTTTACTTGTTTTAAATCATGATAAATTATTGATGATCATCAATTTTAAAATATTAAAAAAATATTTTATTATTTATATTCTAAATAATATGTGTATAATTATCAAAGATTTGCTAGTTGATTCCCTTGTTGGGGATAGTTGTCATTTAATTTTGTGGTGAGACTTCGTTTTGATAGTTGATTCGCTTGCTAATTGATTCGCTTGTTGGGGATAGTTGTCATTTAAATCTTGAGTTTTGTGTCATTTTAATCCTTAATGTTTAAATTATTTCAAAATGTGGAGATATTGAAGGATGAGATCATGGTGATCAAACTCTGAATTTTAGAGCCCCCTTGGGCATACTTTTGGGGGATTTAATTGATAAAAATCAGATTAAGATATCTTGAGGAAATTAGGTAAGGGAGAATGGAAAATTTTGTCATACCCATTTCGAAGAGAAGTTATTCGGTGATTTGGAGAAATTACGTAATTAATAGTTTCAATCAATTATAGTCAATCAACTTAATTAAAATGCAATTTGAGATCTTAGATTTTGGTTGATTTGATTTTTCTATTTATATATATGTATATATATTAAATTTTTATATAAATTTTTTTGACAAAAATAGCAACCAAAAAAAAAAATCACTAAAAATGAATGAAAACTCGAACAAAATTAGATAGATCTAAAAAGTTTAAAAAAAAAAAATTAACTAAAATAAGAAAAAAGTGAACTAAAGACAAATGAAAATCGATCTACAAACTATTTCTAAAAAATCAATCTAAACAAAATTTGAAAAATCAAACTAAACAAAACCCGAGAAAGTGTCCCTATTAAATGAGATCGGAAGTAATTTAATGAGTTAGAGCTTCTCCAATGACTTTTTTATTTTTTTTCAATGACTTATTTGACATACTATTGCTATAAAATAGTATGGACCTCAACCATTTGTTCTCCAATGATTTGTCATTTGGTTTGTGTAGACACCCCATTTTTGACTGTCCTCAAGACTTGGACGTCACCGTTTGAACACTCGGTGATTATCCATGTTTGTGTTCGTCTTGAGTTCCCGGAGGTCTCGGCTACGCGCCTCGCCTCAGGATCTCTCGATTCGACTGTTTTGTGTTTGGTTTTGCACCAAACACTTGGGTTTTGCCTTTGAGGGGCAGGGAATGGCTTGTGAGACATCCCCACACATCACCGGCCTTGGCTAGAGGCCACCGGCCAGTGTTTTGTTGCCATCGGCCATATATTTGGCCGGTCGGCACTCTGTTTGGTCGGTCGGCCATCTTTATTTGGCCGATTGACTCTTTTTCTGGCCGAGACCTCTTCTTGGGGAGAGTTTGAACCTTTTGAACCCCCTGTTTTAGCTTCTTGAGGAAGCTTGACCCTTTTGAACCCTTGGTTCTAGCTTCTTGAAGAAGCTTGAATCTTTTGAATTCTTGGTTTAGCTTCTCCAAGAAGCTTGAACCTTTTGAACCCTTGGTTCTAGCTTCTTGAGGAAGCTTGAACCTTTTGAACCTTGGTTCTAGCTTCTCCAAGAAGCTTGACCCTTTTTAGCTTCTCCAAGAAGCTTGACTCTTTTTAGCTTCCAAGAGAAGCTTGCACCTTTCTAGCTTCCAAGAGAAGCTTGCACCTCTTGAACCTTTTGCCTAGCTTCTCCAAGAAGCTTGGCTCTTTTTGTCTAAGCTTCTCCAAGAAGCTTGGCCTTCTTGACCCCTTTGCTTAGCTTCCTTTGGAAGCTTGCCCCCTTTGACCCTTTTTTGTGTTAGCTTCTCTAAGAAGCTTAGCACCTTGTCTTGCTCTATATATAGAGAGCCTCTCCACCATTTTCAAGGGTTAGAAAATCTGATATATATATATATAGAATATATATCACTCTCTCTCTATATCTCTCTCTCTACATTTGTATGTGTTAGAGTGCTCCAAAGTGAGTGATTCTTGGCCCCTTTGCACCACAACTCCTATCCTAACACCTCTATCATCAACCTAAGGAGCTTGGAGGCCATTTTCAGAGGCTAAGGGAATGGTTTTTGATCCAAGAAGCTACTGGTTTCGTTGGTCTACAAGGGTGAGCCTTTAATCCTCTTTTATTCCCCGTTTTTGCACTAGCTTTTAGCCTGTCTTTCTTGCTGTTTTGAGCTTTGTGTATAACATAAAAAAGTTCTATTTTTTTTGTGTTTAAGATACTTCATTAAGGACACTTTTGTGTTTGGGGTCGTTTACCCCCTCTTAGGCCTTATTTGGCCCCATTTTATGCTATTTTTGGTGAACTTCGGGACCACCTTGTTTGGGACTCCTCACCACTGAAATCTTGAGGGATTTCAGTGGTGAGGATGGTGGTTTAGGGTCCTAAGAAGGAGAGGGCCACCCCCTCTCCTTGTTGTCTTCAAAAAGTGCCATTTTAGCCTCATGTGTGAGCACCATTTTTAAGTGCATGTTGGCCATGTCTTCAGTGTTATTTGGTAATATTTTGTCATGTATTACCTCTTTTTTACTTGGTTTAGACACACCATGCTTGCTTTGCATACTTGTCTTGTAATGCCATGAAATTGCCTTAACATGTATTTAGTGTTTAGACCACTATGCTTACTTGTTTTGGCTTAGCTTTGTGAAGTTTTTATGCATGTTTTAGTGTGTTTGAGGACTGTTTTCAGTTGTTTGGGTCATCCATGCTTTGCTTTGTATAGCTACCATGTAATCCCCCTTAGGAGCCTTGAGTGTTGACCCCTCTAGCATGCTTTACTTGTACTATTTCAGTGATTTGGAGTCACTTATAATGTCATTTCAGTCCTTATGGTATGCTTGAATGCTCACATTTGATGCTCCTTTAATGCTTTATAAGGTTGTTGTCCTATGCTCCATATTTGGCCCTTTGTGCATGCTTCCATGCTTAGACCTTTTAGATGCCATCTAAGTGGTTTTGGGGGTTTGTTTTAACATGATTTAGGACTGATTTGGTTGTTCTTAGCCTATTGAGGCTTAATTTGTATAGCCATGGTTTAAGCCCCTTGGCTTGCTTTGAGTTTTGGACATTGTTGCATGCTTGGCTTGTCTTGTTTACTTGGTTTGGCACCTTTTATAACATGATTTCAGAGCTTTCTATGTATGCCATATGTCCATGCTTGCCCTTTTTAAGTGTGCTTAAAAGTGTCTTCTTTGTGCCTAAGTGTTGGACCTTGTATGCATGCATGTTTGTATGTCATTTTGCCTTCATTTCCATAGCACTTGGCCACTGTTTTGGGCTTGTTTGAGGGATGCCCAAATTGGTATAAGTCCATTCTTTGCATGATGTTGCATGCTTGTCTTGCATATTGTCACATGCTTGCTCCATTTTTGCATGATTGTTGCATGCTATACATATTCACATGTTCATGTTGCATACTTAGCTTCCATGCCTAGGTTGCATAGCATTTTGCATGCATGCCTTGCCTCTTGAAATCAAGTGATAGAGGTTGGGCCTTTATGTGTTTATTTGGTTTGCATTTCATTTGACATAAAAGTGCATACTTGGTTTCTTGGGCCATCACGCATTGAAATGCGCGATTGGTGGTCCGAGAATCGAGAACCATGTCCCTTTGAGTCATAAACATGATAAGGGATGTGTTTGGTGCATACATTGCTTGAAATGCATTGCCATGCCTTGTTTTGTCCTCTGCTGCTGTCAAAACAGGTTCTGCAGGAAGGTTTGGCCGGCCGGCCATCTGCAGGGCCAAACGGCCATCCATTAGTGGTCGATAGCTTAATCAATGGCCAGTGACCATTTCCTTTGGCCGGTGGTGTTCCCACTTGGTCGGTGGTGCTCCACAGTATCCATGGAGCATACCTTGGGAGTTGCGCAATTATCAGAAGAACAAAGCAGGGAAAGCAGAGGCAAACTTGTGCGTGGCATTGGATTTCCGAGCAAACCCGAGCACGCGTGCATTGGACCCTCTTCCTGAGGCCTTTACTGCTTTCTTAGCTTAGTTAATTTGCTTAATTAATTAGGTGGTCTGTAATAATTAATTAGCTTGTAGGTTAATTAATTTGTATTATTCTTTTGGTCCCTCCGAGAGAGGGCGAACTTGTAATAAGTGTGGGTGCGTGTGTGCATGTCCTCCAACCCCCACTTCTTTCTCCCTTTTACTTACCTGCTTTTGATGGTTAGTATTAGGGCATATTTAATTTAGCATACCTTATGCTATGCATACGTGCATCATTCATTTGTATTGCATGCACCGGGCTCGGCGCATCATACTAACTGCATTGTACTTCAATTCCAAGTTGAATATGTGTTATTTGTAGCATTTCACATGTCATTGTAGATTAGCCGAGCCTATTCTAGTGACATTCTGTATGTGATGCATTAGCCATTTTTAACATGAACTAGGATCATGCATGATTACTAACTAGTTTCTGTTTTGGCACGGAGTACTAGGTAAGCTTTTATGCTTTAGCATACCGCATGCATGTGAGTGTTGCCATAATAGCGTGATTACCATGAGGCTAGCTGCTTATGTGATATAACTGCTTGAATGCCTGTGGATGGAGGTTGAATTACCTAAATTGGAATAATGCATTAAAACTGTGAGTTTTAAGCCCACTAGATAGTGGCAAAACCACCTTTTCTAAAGCCCACTTGAGGGTGGCAAAATCTGTATTTTAGCCTACTTGAGAGTAGCAAACCATTTTCAAAACAAACATGAAATGTTTTGTTCCAATTTAGGCGATTTGGTCTATACTTGTTTGCTGTGCGCATAACATAGTAAATCTAGGCTAATAACCAGAATAAGAACACATAACGTTTTCAAAATTGGATATCATGATTAGTAAAGGCCGGTCTTCGGACTGGGCGAGAGGGGGTGCTCATAGCTGACCTTCCCCAATCATACCGAAGTTCCCAAGCAGAGGCAACTTTGGTGATGACGGACACGTGGCCTTTGGCACCGAGTCAGGGTTTCCTAAATTTTCCCATTAAAAAATATTTAGGTGGCGACTCTGTATCTGGCAAAGCAGTCCATGTTTGGCACTTCTTTTAAAATCTGCTTTTCTCAAAACGATTTGCCGGATTTGGACTCTTTGGTTCAGATTTAGAACCGTGACAAATCGAGTCCGAACTGTAGAGCAAAGCCCACGGGCGCGTCTACAGTTTCTGGCGACTCTGCTGGGGATTTTAGAGAGCTTGACTCGAACTCGTGATATCCTTTTTTGACTACACTTTTGTGTCTCTTTGCATTGCATGTGCATTGGTGTGCCTAGGACACCGTGTTGGCCATCTGCTATTCCTGAGCAGTTTGCCGGAGGCTTGGCTTGTCAAGGCATGACCATAAGGCTAACCGGTTGCGGGCTCTGCCAGTATGGGAACACAAACCCCGGTTCTACCGGGGCACCCTTTTCGACCATTCGACCTAGTGCATATTCGGAATCCATAGTGACCATTCCGAACTAGGACAAGTTGCTTACCCGATGTTAGGTTGTTTGAAACCGCTGCGTGCGTAGTGAAACCCTAGCTCCTGACAAAATAGGACAGGGAAACCCTACCCCAACATAGGGGTGTATTGGCTCTCATTTACTTGCTATGTGCTTTTAGAGTGTATCTCTACAGGGAATGCATATACCAGTTTGCGAGTCTGGGTATCCGGCCTGCGGGCACCAGTATCAGTATTTTGAGAATCAGTTATTCTGCGAGGTATCAGATTCAGATTTGGGGCAATGATTTCGGGGAACAGTGATCAGTAATAGAATACATTCGTTCATCTTTGCTCGTATCCGTTCCAGTGAAGTTGAGCTGAGATGCTGTCTGTTTTCTCTTTTGCTAGGTAGTCCTGGAATCATAGCTTCAGAAGGCTCCACTATCCCCCGGGTACATTGGATTTGTGTTGATAGACTTTGTCAGGTCAGAGACTCAGTTCAAGGGTAATCAGGGCCAGAGAGGGCCAATCAGGCACAGACCACCAGTACAACAGCTACTAGATCAGTGATCTTTGAGTAGTCGGGTTGAGATTTCCGAGCCTACTGCAGACACAGATATACCGGTTGCTCAGTTAGACCAGGACAATATGTCGAGTCTGGAAGAGATGGTGCGCCAGCTCCAGGATAGTATGAAAGCCATGCAGCAAGACGCTGTCCGTCAAGCAGAATTCGCCAAGCAACAAGCTGTGGTCGTAGCCCAACAGGCAGAGACAATTGCCAGGCTAGAGCAGCAAACCGGAGCATCTGCTTCACATCAAGCTCCACCACCAGGGGTTCAAACACCCGGGGAAACACCCAATGTCCAGGAAGGTACGGACATTCCGGTAGGGCCGGCTCCGCCCCCAATTTTACCCCAGCTATCCAAAACACCTACCAATCTACCGGACTCTCCCTTCGAGTTCAAGACAGACCCCACAGCATTGAAAGTGAGCAAGCTTGAGAAATTGTTCAAAAAGTCTCAAGGGGCCCACTCTATTCTTGATATAGAGGATGGTTATACCGACTCAGTGGTGACATTACCGGATCGATTCAAGATGCCACATATCGATCGATTCGATGGCTCTGAAGACCTAAGGGTGCACCTCCAACTGTTTTCTGATATCTTGAGGCCAATGGGTTTGACCACAGCCCAGAAGCTGTCACTATTCGGCCGAACCCTGTCTGGGATAGCCGCAATCTGGTATGCAAAATTAGAGAACTCTGTGAAACAGAATTGGGAAGAGATGGCTGAGGCCTTCAGTGAGCAATACTCCTACAACACACAGATTGAGGTCACAACTCGTGATCTTGAAGTCACTTGCCAACAGCCAAAGGAGGGTTTTTCAGAGTTCGTGACGAGATGGAGAGCAAAGGCCTCAATGATGACTACAAGGCCTTCCGACAAAGATCAGATTTAGATGGTTGTGCGCAACCTCCAACCCAAGCTTGTGCAAAAGATGATTGTGCTCCCCTTCCCCACCTTTTCAGACTTACATGAGATGGGAGTACAGATCGAGGATGCTTTGAAACAAGGTCTGATCGACCAAGACCGAGAGCAGCCCAAGAGGGCATTCAACCGCAGTTCGAATGCGACCACCACTGGTGATGCAGTGACAAGATCTTCCGAAGTGGGCACGGTCACCACCACCACACCAAGAGTAGCCACCCCCTTTGTTGGTGCATCCATTTCAAACCCCCAAACTTCAGACTATTTACCCCGAGGCAAGAGGGTTTTCGCTCCACTCTTTATGCCTTTGTCTAAAGCTCTAGGGGTCCTACTCAGAAAAGGACATCTGAAACTGTTAGAGCAACGGCCTCTACCCAATCCTCTCCCTACAAATCATGACCCGGCTAAGTACTGTGCTTTCCATCAACAAACCAGACATGACACCGACAGTTGTGTCCGTCTCCGCCACGAGATACAAAATTTGATTGACAACAAGGTCATCGTCGCACTAGCTCAGCAAAGTCTATCGTCACTGGATCAGTGAACTTGGGGGATAGTACGAGTATGTGATCGAGGGGGATGAACCACCTGCGGGCGGCACTCAGTGTACTTCAGATGTGGGAATGGCACTGTAGACACCCCATTTTTGACCGTCCTCAAGACTCGGACGTCACCGTTTGAACACTCGGTGATCATCCATGTGTTTGTTCGTTTGGAGTTCCCGGAGTTCTCGGCTCGCGCGCCTTGCCTCAGGACCTCCGAACTTGACCGTTTTGTGTCCGGTTTTGCACCAGACACCTGTGTTTTGCCTTAGAGGGGCAGGGAATGCTTTGTGAGGCATTCCCACACACCACCGGCTGTGGCTAGAGGCCACTGGCTGGCTGTAGTTGCCACCGGCACTATATTGTGCCGGTCGGCACTCAATTTTGTCAAAATGACATTTTTTGCCGGCCGGACACTGTGCACATGCTTTCTGAGATATTTTCAGACAGCTGTGTGCCATTGGCTTCCCCTCCATACACGTGTATGGAGGGATGAGCCATTGTTTGCTTAGCTTGTAAGTCTTACAAGTTCTATAAGAGGAAGGCTCTTCTTCTTGGCTTAAGGTTGGAATTCTTAAGAGGTTTTCAGCCATTTTAGAGAGAGACCAAGCTCTGGTTTTAGGTTAGATCATATATCTATCTTATCTCTCTCCTTTCTTGCTTATTTAGTACACTAGGTGCTTTAGTTCACACTTTTGCACACAAGCACCTAGTGTTTCACCTCCCTTTGGTTCTTGAGGGTCCAGAGGTTTGTTTTGAAGCTTTGGAGTTGGTTTGAAGCTCAAAGAAGCCATCACACCATCTTTGTTGAAGAAGGCTACAAGGGTAAGAACTTAACTTCCTTTTTACCCCATTCTTGTACCTTGTTTTTACTTGCTTTAAAATAGTTTTTGAGCTTAGTGTTTGGCACAAAAAAGTTCTGATTTTTAACCCTCTTTGTTGTATATTAAGAGTGTTTAGTGGTTTGGGTAGGTTTGACCACCCTTAGGCCTTGAAAAGGTCACTTTTTGTGCTATTTTGTGAGAGATCCGAGATTTTGGTGATAGGATCTCTTCACCACTAAAATCTTGAGGGATTTCAGTGGTGAAGAGTATGCCTTGAAGTCTCAAAAAGGGGAGGGTCACCCCCTCTCCTTGGTGTCCTTGAAAAGGGCAAACTTTGCTTCCTTATGGAGCTTCATGCTTGAGTGTGTGTTGAGCATGTTTGACTTGTTTTCCATGCTTATATTTCCATGTTATAACATGATTTCAAGTTAGTTTTGGTCTCTTATGCATGCTTAGCATAGTTATCATGTAATGCCTTGTTATGCCTTAACATGCACTAGGTTGTATGCCTTCATTCTTAGCATGTTTTAGGCCTTGATTCATGAAGCTTTTGTGCTTATTTTAACATGTTTTAGGTCTGACCATAGTTATTTGGTTTGATTTTAGCATGCTTAATATAGCTCCTTTGTATTGTGGCTTGTTGGTCTCAAGTGTGTGCATGTGTAGCATGTGTTGTTCGCATTATTTTGGTGGTTTGGGGCCACTTGACATGCAATTTCAGTCCCCTTGGTGTGCTTGTATGCTTGCCTTAGTGGCCTTGTTAATGCTTTAGGAGCATGTGTTGTATGCACCTTGTTTTGGCTTCAATGCATGCCTTTGATTTAATGACTCTTAGATGCCATCTAAGTAGCCATTTGGCTTTGTTTTGACATGCTAGAAACCTGTTTTAGGTTGATTAGTGCATGCCACGTATGTTTGTGCAAAGTGTGGTTTAATGCCCTATTAGCTTGCCTTAAGCCTAGGCTATTTGCATGCTTTGTTTGATTTGATTTGTTGCATGATTTGGCATCATGTTTGAAATGATTTGAGAGCCTAAGTTGCATGCTAATAGTCCATGTTTGAATCATCTCAAGTGTACTTGAATGTCGTTTTGTTTGTGCCTTGGAGTGGGTACCTTAACATGTGCATGCGGGTGCGTGTCTAGTCTCCATTTCTAGGCACTTTAGCCACTGGTTTTAGGTCTTTTTGAGTTGCCTAAGTCATGTCTAAATCCATTATTCCATTGGTTTGCATGCTTGCTTCATATGCTTGTTTGTATGCTTGCATGAGCACCTTGCATTGTCCATATTGCATACTAGTTTGCCATGCTTAGGGCTTCATCATATTGACTTGCATGCCAAGCCCCTTGAAGTGAGTTTGATGGAGGTTTGGCACCCTTGTTTGATTATTTGGTTTGCATGCATTTTATAGTAAAGTTGCATTCTTGATTCTTAGGGCCATCATGCATGAAAATGCGCGATTGGTGGTCCGAGGATCGAGGCACATACCCCCATTGAGTCATTAACATGATGTGGGATGTGTTTTGTGCATACATGTTTTGAATTGCCTTGCCATGCATAGTTTGTCCTCTGCTGCTGTGAGTTGCAGGATCTACAGAACATTTAGTGCCGACCGGCACTTTTTAGTGCCGACCGGCAGTGTTTTCCCAGCTGATGGAACAATTCTGTGCCGGTGGCCTCCTCCTTCAGCCGGTGGTGCTCTACCCCAGCCGGTGGTACTCCCTAGTGCCCTGAGAGGCACTCCTGGGACTTTGGCAATTTTCAGAAGAGGATAGCAGGGGAAACAGAGGCAATCCGTGCATGGCAGTGCGGTTCCGAGCCGGTTTCGAGCACGCACTGTATTTGGCCCTCATCCCGAGGCGTTTTACTGCTTTAATTAGATTAATTAATTTAGTTAATTTGTAATATTTAATTAGCTAGAGTAGTTAGTTATTTATTCGGTTCTGTATTATTCTTTGGTCCCTCCGAGCGAGGGCAAATTGTAATAAGTGTGCGTGGGTGGGTGTATGTCTTCCAATCCCCATTCTTTCTATCCCTTTTATTTACCTGCTTATGGTAATGGACTAGGGCATGTTTATTTTAGCATACCTTATGCAATGCATGCGTGCATTCATGCATTTGTTTACATACATCGGGCTCGGCACATCATGCAAACTGCATCGTACTTTCAATTCCAAATTGAATACGTGATAGTTGTTGCATCTCATGTGCCATGTTTAGGGTTAGCCGAGCCTACTCTAGATTACATTTCTGTGTGTGATGCATTAGCCATTTAACATGAACTAGGACATGCATGTTTGCTAACTAGTTTACTGTTTTGGCACGGAGTACGATGTAAGTTTTTATGGCTTTAGCATATCGCATGCGTGTGAATGTTTACCATGACAGTATGCTTGCCATGAGGCTAAGTGCTTACATGATAAATTGTTTGAATGCCTGTGGGTGGAGGTTGGATTGCCTGAGTTGGAACAACTCATTGAAATCCGTATTTTAGCCTACTTGCGAGTAGCAAAATCCAACACGTTTTTCGAGACAAAACGGATATGCAATGTTTATTTCTAAGTTAGGCGATCTAGTCTATACTTTTGTGTTGTGCGCATCACATAGTAATTCTAGGTTAATAACCGGAATAAGAACGCATAAAGTTTTCAAAATCGGATATCACGGTTAGTAGAGGCCGGTCTTCGGACCGGGCGAAAGGGGGTGCTCATAGCTGACCTTCCCCGATCGTACCCAAGCTCCCGAGCCAAGACCACTTTGGTGATGACGGACACGTGGCCTTCGGCACCGAGTCAGGGTTTCCTAAATTTCCCATTTAAAAAAAAAAATATTTAGGTGGCGACTCTGTAATCTGGCAAAGCAGTCCATGTTTGGCACTACTTTTCAAAAAATCTGTTTTCTCAAACGATTTGCCGGATTCGGACTCTTTGGTTCAGATTTAGAACCGACACAAAATTGAGTCCGAACTGTAGCGCGAGGTCCCCCGCGGACGTGTTACAGTTTCTGGCGACTCCGCTGGGGATTTAGAGAGCTTGACTCGAACTCGTGATATCCAGTTTTGATTTCACTTATGTGTTTCTTTGCATTGCATGTGCATTGGTGCGCCTAGGACATCGTGTTGGCCATCTGCTATTCCTGAGCGGTTTGCCGGAGGCTTGTCTTGTCAAGACATGTCCATAAGGCTGACCGGTTGCAGGCTCTGCTAGTATGGGAACACAAACCCCGGTTTTACCGGGGCACCCTTTTCGACCATTCGACCTAGTGCATATTCGGATCCATAGTGACCATTCCAAACTAGGACAGGTTGCTTACCCGATTTTAGGTTGTTTGAAACCGCTGCGTGCGTAGTGAAACCCTAGCTCCTGACAAAATAGGACAGGGAAACCCTACCCCAACATAGGGGTGTATTGGCTCTCTTTTACCTGCTATGTGCTTTTAGAGTGTATCTCTACAGGGAACAAACATATCAGTTTGCAATATTTGGGTATCCGGCCCGAGGGCACCGGTATCAGTGTTGTTGAGAATTAGCTGTGTCTGCGGGTATCAGTTCAGTTTTGATAGTGACTCCGGGGAATAGTGTTTAGTAGTAGAGCGCAGTTGTCCGGCTACACCCGTATTTGATCTGCTTGGGGCTGAAATGCTGCTTGTTTTCCGTTTCAGTTCAGGGACTCGGGGGTTTGATCAGCTAGTGTCTTCTCCTTGCTGAGGCAGGACTGAACATGACGCAGAACTCAGAAGAAATTGTGGTCATGACGGCCGCGTTGAGTCAGGAAGTCACCCCACAGGATGAAACTGCTGTCAGCATACCGCATCCGCCTAGGTCGCCTGCCGCACATCCAATTTGGGCTCCTCAACTGTACCAGGCTCGTGAGCCTACTACTTTCGAACTAATGGGGATGATAGGTGATCTCCAAAGGTCTGTGACAGATCTCGCCTATGGAATGTCAGTTTCACCACCAGCTGCACCCTATGCCGGAAGCTTCGTACCCCAAGAGCCCCCGCTGTTGGGTCGAATTGTCATCGAACTCAGCCAACCGGAGATGGCCTCCAACTATGGCAACGTTGCATTAAACCAAGCTCTCGATCAGGCTGAGGCCAGAGACAGAGGCAAGATGAAGGCCGAGGCCAACCCTATTGAACAACTGCTGTGGGCAGTAGAGGCTTTGAAAGCCGGAGGAATGAACAAACAACAGATATCCGCAGTTATGTCCAAAGTTGTGGAGGACGTTTTCCCCACTCCGCCTGAGGGCAATTCCAGTCAATCAGAGAATCGGGATAGGCCCCGTCATGCCAAAACAGTTCTTTCCCCTTCCAGCCTTGCATTCGGAAGGGATCAAAAATCCAAGGCCGCACCCGCCGATCCGTTTGCTAGTGCATCTAGCAAGAGTGCTCCAAAGTACCAGCCCCGAGGGCGCAGGGTCTTTCATGCTCTCTATATGCCATTGTCCAAGGCATTGCAGATCCTTGCCGAAAGGGGAAACCTTAAGCCCCTGGAGCCGCGGCCGCTCCCGAAGAATCTCCCTGATACCCATGATGCTTCCCTGTACTGTGCGTACCATCAACAGACTGGCCATGCCACTGATAATTGTTTCCGTCTTCGGCACGAGGTGCAAGATTTGATTGATAACGAAGTTATCCTCCCTCCCACTTCGGCAAAGTCCGTCACCACTCAGTTGTTGGATTTTGAAGATACAGATACCGCGAGTATGTGAGCAGAAGGTGAATCGCCTGTGGGCCGTGTTTGGTACATTTTTGGATATGGCATTTGGCACACATTTTTTGGCATCCGTGAATCTTGGCCTTGCACATTCTGACTTGGGTGTCGAGTCAGTCTTTTGTTTTGTCTTGAGTCTGTCTCATTGTTTTGAGTCAGTTCTTTTGTTTAAGGGTCTGTCTAATTGTAATGAGTCAGTCCCTCTTTTGTATAAGAATACTAGGTGACTTCGGGGTTGTTGTCTCAAGCACCGTTTTGTAATTACTTCTTTTTTTGCTTTCTTTTTGGGTCCCCCTCCGCTGTGGAGCCAGTTTACACCCGGGGAAATCTGAATGAAACAGCCGTGGCTACCGTGTTTCCATGTTTATTGATTGTATTGGGCTAGTTGTGCCAGAGAATTCGAATGAGGTGACAACACATTCCGCCTACTCTTTTGTGCCTTAAAAATTATTGCTTTGACTTAAGTTTTTCGAAACCTTTTAAGCACTGCGGTGAAAACGAAGAGGAAGAAATTTCTCGGGTTTTACAAAGTTTTGATCATTTTGAAAGAAAGAGAGGCGTGCTAAACTTTTAATGGATGAAATCATCCTTGTCAGCGTGAGTACTGAGAAGGACCCTAGCCTGATCCAGACTGGTTCCGCACTATCTTCGATACGAGCGATTTGTCGCTTTCTTAAAAAACTTTCAAAAACAAAATGTTTTGTGCGGTCTTGCAAAGACCTGTGTGGAATCGCTCTCAGCCTCAAGGCTCGATCCCTCCTTTCCAAACCATGGACCAGCATCCAGAGTGTTCGATGGTTGGCTATCAATGCAAGGCCTGTGAGGCCAGACTCGAAGCAGCCCTCGATCAAGAGGCACCGTAATCGGAGCAAAAGATTAGTTTTCACCAAGCAAAGCTCGAGAAGCAACCGTGATGGACTTTTCCTGCAAATCAATACAACAGTTGCTCTCCTGGATACAGAGGGCTTCAATCTCAAAACCATTTAACATGGATTTGTTATACTTTTACCCTTTGAAAGGCTCGCTGGGCCGAAAACCCGAAAGGGCGACCCAGGCAAAAGTTAGAGCGAGACAAGAAAAATATATATACCAAAATGCAAAAAGAAAAAATGCAAAGATACAAAAAAATGCAAAAAAAAAGAAAAGAAAAGAAAAATGCAAAAAAGAAGAAGAAAAAGGAATGAAAAGAATAGAAAAAGAGAAAAGAAAGAAAAACAAAGCTCACAAGGTCGAAAACCTGCAATAGGCGCCTTGGCAAAAGTTAAAGCATAAAAAGGAGAGGTTAAATACCCGAGTGTACCTTAACCCCGAACTACGTAAGGCTTGATTCCCATGTTTGGGATACGTAGGCAACTTCATCCTGAAGTCCAGCCCCCAACGCTTTCATAGCGTCTCAGTCCATGTAATGGTTTTGATTACCCATGCTTCCTCCGAATCCGATGTCTCGGTTGCAACAATTGGAGCTGCGTGATCAACTTCCTTCTGGAACCCAGTCACCAACGCTTTCAAGGCGACTGTGTCCATATATTGTTTGTGGCTGTCTTCGTCCTCTCCGTGCCTGAGAGCCCGGTCGAGCTCAATCGTCAATAGGCATGCCGCGGCATCATCCAAACAAGGGGCAACTTTTCGTTGCCATCTATTGCCAAAGTTGCCCTCAGTCGTCATCCAAACTAGGGGCAACTTTCCGTTGCCCTTCCTCTCCCCCTTTGAGCCAGGGGCAATTTTCCAAATTGCCTCCGATCCGAGGTTGCGCATCTCGATGGTGAGTTCCGTGCTCGTTGCGCATCGACTGTATGCAAAAATAGTTTTTGAAATTTTTTTACTGAGGTTGGCTAGTTTCTCGAAAACTATTTCATTCTCCAAAATTGGACCATGTTTGGACCCAAAAGGAAAACTTTCAGTGCTTGCAACCTGACTTGCATGATTTTCAAATCAAAAATTGCCCAAGCACGCTAATCTGGCGTTCATTTTGATCAAAACTGTTTTAAAAAAAAAACAACAAACAAAGAATGGTCAGAGTAATGAACCAGGGGCACAGTTGAGCCAGGTATCCTGTCTTTCCCCCACCGTCAGCACGCATTTGCCAGAAAGGCGCTCTATCTACCAGAAGGAATAGCCGCGAGCTAGCTATATCGGGCATGAATCCGCCGCTTCCTATTCATCTATCAACCACTCAGGGGAGGGATGGAAAATGAGAGAATAAAGAATAGAGAGGTGTAAGCCGAGAGAAAAGTGAGAAGAAGGTCTTGTGAGAAAAACCGAGCTCGAGGGCTGAGTGATGCGAGAATCACAAATCAGAGAGGGTGGGAAACCTGCCCGGAAGAATTGGCTCCTCAAGATCTTTTGTTTTCAAACACGTCCGTGTCGTGTCTTTTGGTTTGTTAGTCTCAACTTAGTTTTGAGTCTTTTCCGAGTGTGTCTCGTTGTGTTTAGGTCGTGTGCCTTTTACTTTCTGTATTTGAGTTCTCCGGCGGTGTCCAGTTGTAGGCTCGATACCCAGGTTAAAAAAAAAAAAAAAAACCTCTCTTTACCTCAAAATCGTCTGTGCTCAGAATGCTGTGCCATTCTCTATATCCGTGCAAAGCAAGAGAAGGAAAGGGAAAATTTGGGACATCCGAGTGTGTTTCAACTGCAACCGTGTCAGCTTTGTGATCTGTCTCATCAGATTGGGGCTATCTGTTCAGAGTTCGCTGTGTGCAGAATGAACCGAATACTGAGTTATGGGCTAAATGCAGATCAATCCCCAGCAGATTAGTCCTCAGCAGAGTATGGGCTGTATGTTCGGATTGAGCAGTGGTTTGTATGAGCTGTTTTGCTGTTTAGTTGGTTGGTTATTTGATTATTACAGTGCAAGTGTCCAATTGTCAGACAACAGATCAATGTCATTTACATTTGAGGTGTAATATGATGCAATGCAGTGCAAAGTATGAAATATGCATATATATACAAATGTAACATTCTTTTCAAACAAAAGTTCGTTTCATATCATCTTTTTCGAATACATAGTTTGAGAAAACAAAAACCTGCCTGCGGCAGTACATAGTACTCTATCTACCAAAAAGAGAAAAGTACAAGAAAAGAAATAAAGAAAAGAAGCAGTAAAATCATCATCATCAGCAGCAGGCCTCATGCCTGAGGATCAGTCCTCGCCCTCTTCCTGGGCAAAAGCACAGGAGCATCGTCGAAGCTGTCACTGTCGGAGCCCGAGCCCGAGCTATCCCCGGCCTCCTCCGCAAATGACTCCGTCCCCGCCTCCGACTCACCATCTCCTGGAACTAGAGCTCGTGAGCTGCTCCCCACGTGACCACGCCCCCCTCTAGTGCGAGGGAATATCCTGCCATCCCGAGTAGAGAGGGGAGGCCCAGCTGGAGCAGCACCACCCACTGGAGGGATCGGGAAAGGAGGCTGAAAATACAAAGAACAAACACATCAGAAAACTGTGAGCAGTTTATCAGTACAGAATGCAGTGTATGAGTACAGTGTGTGAATGCCGTGAGCAGTTTATTAGTACAGAATGCGGTGTATGAGTACAGTGTGTGAATGCTGTAAACAGTGAATCAGTGCAAGATGCAGTGTATGAGTACAGTGTGTGAATGCCGTGAGCAGTTTATTAGTACAGAATGCAGTGTATGAGTACAGTGTGTGAATGCTGTAAACAGTGAATCAGTGCAAGATGCAGTGTATGAGTACAGTGTATGAAAGCCGTGAGCAGTTTATCAGATTTTTGTGCAGTGTAGCAGATTGTGTGAAACAGAGTATGATTTGAGACTGTGGTCAGTAGAACATACCGGCAGGCTGTAGACGGCCAAAGCGTCGAGAGTCCGCTGCAGCATCCCCATCAGGGAGGCATTCAGCTCCACAGACTGACGGGTATACTCGGAGGAAGCCTGCAAAAATATTAAATACATCAGTATTCTGTGGGATATCTGAAAGAAC
Source organism: Camellia oleifera (assembly GCA_022316695.1). Lineage (NCBI taxonomy): Eukaryota > Viridiplantae > Streptophyta > Magnoliopsida > Ericales > Theaceae > Camellia > Camellia oleifera. The sequence goes on along the minus strand of CM039308.1, from coordinate 154,102,957 downwards.
TGAAATGAAATAACAATGCAAGATGCAGAAATAAAGTAATACATACCGGAGGCAAGTCAGGAATACCAGCCAACTCATGACCAGCCGGGGGAGGAGCAAAAGGGATCTGGTAGGTCTCCCCACTCTGCCCCCTATAAGTCAACATGGTAGGCAGAGCGGGCCAGCCCGTCCCTCGTCCCCTCTGCACTCCCCTCCTGCCGCGAGCTCGAGCCCTCTGTGACGACCCCACTCCTGCTCCTGCCTCTGCCCGGGCCGCTGGCGCCGCAGGTCTCGCTGGATCAGCTCGGGAGCCCCTGCTCAAAGGCCGCATCAAGAAGGTCCGGACGTACTCTGAGTAGTCGCCCTCGCCCCTGTCGGCATCTACGTCCACGGCCCAGCCAAGGGTGTAGTCCTCCATCTGCTGGAAGCTGTACCCCTCAGTCTCCCTCATGCGCTCGAGAGGAAGGATCGGAACTATCTGCTCCGGCAACCCTAGGGTCTGGCGTATGAAACGCTCACCCAGGTACCAGGCCCGACAGACCGGGCCCTCCAGCAAAATCTAGTAACGCGATGTCTCGATTGCGCCGGCATACCGATCTCGTATCACCGCTGGTAGTGGAGCCCACGGCTGCCAGGTGAACTGAAATGAAATACAGTTGATTATCTACTGATATAGAAATGTACGCTTGAAAGCGAAGCTTAAACGGACTGTAAGTAAAACATACCTCGGTGGGGGTGATGGTGTCGAAGAAACGGCGGAAGAAGCTAAAAGTGTCCCGGGGCCTCTGGGCGCATCGCTCGTCGTAACAGCGAGAGAAGGGGACGACCAGAGGGGTCTCCGCCTCCGGCACTGGCTCTAGTCTGGGGAAGTAGGCGTACACCCACAGCTGCAAAACAGACGTCAGTATGACTATCAGATCAAGCAGGATGCAGAATAAAGCAGAAATAACGGAGCCGTGTGTTGTGTATTGTGTTGTGCAGAGTGTACAGCGTGAACAGTGTGCAGCCAGTGTAAAGCGGAGTATGTGTGTGCCGTGTGTACAGTATACAGACTACAGTGTGTGCAGTGTGCAGAATACAGAAAGTATAGAGCAGAAATGTAAAGCAGAGGAGAAGACGTACCTCCCAGGCTCGCCAGTAGCCTCCTAGCAGCTGTCCACTGCCACGAGAGACTGAGCTCATATAACCGTAAAGGGTGGCCAAAGCCGCGCCCCCCCAGTCATACTGCACAATCCTCTCGACGTCCACCAAAGCGCTGAGCAGGTAGAGGGGCACTGTGTTCGCCCGGTCGGCAAACAGGGTGGTCCCCAGCAAGAACATAAGGAAGCCACGTGCATATCTCTCAGCGGCCTCCTGGGTCATCGGAGCTGCGTCCACCAGCACGGGCTGCACTCGAAACTGTACCTCGAACCAGGAGTAGCGGACGAACCCTGGACGAGCAAGTGGCGGCGCCTCGCCGAGCAAGTGAATCTGAGCGGCAATCCACTCATCCATGTCTATATCGAAGGGGATCGGATCACCCCCCACCCCGATGCCGGTGAGCATCGAGAAGTCGTAAGGGGTCATCGTCATGTCCCCAGTCGCTGATAAGTGAAATGAATCGGTGGTGTCCCACCACCTCTCTGCCAGGGCGGCAAGAAGAGGTCTGCAAGCAGAGAGCCTGGAGAGTCCCCTGCAGAAGGTGCCAAAGCCGGCCCGATCTACAATGCGGCTAACGGCGTCAGGCAGCTCGGCGTACCAATCGCAAGCGGTGACGTTCCCATACCCGCGGAGAGTATGGGAGTCTCCCTGTAATCAAGAAATTGCAAAGCCATATGAAGATATGCAGTCGGTACAAATCTGGTATGCGTGCAGATTTTTAAAATTCAAACAGAAACCGGGTACCGGTGTGCTTACAGTAAACTACAAGCGCGTGATGCGTCAGTGTGTTTTAGATGCTCCAGTGTAAACTTGGTACATGTGTGCACATTTTTCAGATTCAAGCAGATATCGGGTTTCAGCGTACCAGTGGGTGGACTACGGCCTGTGATATGTCAGTGCTCCTATGAGGATCAGTGTAAACAGCATGTGTGCGTGTTTTTCAAAGTTCAAATAGAAGCCAGGTCTCGGTATGTTTCAGTGAACTACAACGTGTGATGTGTCCGCGTGTTGGTGTAGTTTTGTGCAAATCTAGCATGCGTGCGAGTTTTCAGATTCAAATAAGCACCGGGTGTCGGCGAATTGGCAGTGCAATGTGTGCCGTGTGTTTGGGTGATTCAGACTAGTGCAGTGTGTGTGCATGTGCGTCGGTCCTAAACAGATGTCAGTTATGAGTTTGTCTACAATCAACTACAATACAGTACATCAGAACTAAACAGATAATGGGTTCGGTTTGCTACGACAGTTGACAGGAAATCCTACATTACAAAAAATAAAGCAAAGATAAGGGTGTTACCTCGGAGGCGCCAAAGGACAAATGAGTGGCCGGCTCACGCAGCAGAAGCTCTGGGTCCAAAGCCCTATCGAAGCCGCGGAAGTGGCGGAGTCCGTCTGGCGGAAGCACGTGGATGGCCGGCTGGTAGGTCGCCGGGTCGAAGGGGCGCTCGCTCAGTGGCAGGAGCTCGACCCCGGGATCCATCTCGTGGTCCGGGGGAGTCCCGACGTGTGGAATATCATCGGCCATAGCAATGGAGATGAGAAAAATAGCCGGAAGAAGAAAAATGGGCTGGAATGCGAAAAGTCAACTGGGAAGTCAACCCCGAGAAGGTCGGAAATGGCCGGGAAGGCCGGAAGAGGAAAATGCACGGAAATGTAGAGAATATCGAGGGAAACAAGTACCGAAAAGGCGAAAATGGCGAAAAGTGCACCGAAACGAAGTTTTGTTCGGTCGAAAATGTCCGAAACGCGAAGAATATCGCGAATCCGACGAGAAAATGGGCGTGAAACGCGGAGAAATCGGCAAAAAATCGAAAGGAAAACACTCTAGAGAGAGAGAGGAGGAGTTTTCGGCGGTGTGGAAGTAAGAAAATAGGGTTTAGGTGCCCTATTTTATAACACCCGTGGCAAATTGGTAAAACTGCCCCCGATCAGGCATTTTCTGCCGGTCGGCACTTTTTTGTGCTGGTCGGCACTTTTTTGTGCCGATGGATGAGTTTAGGCAGCCGGTGGCAGCCGGTGACCACCCCACCCAGCCGGTGGTGCTCCCAAGGATGTTTTTAGGCAAGATGAGGGGTCTTGGGTCTCCATAGATCAATAAAGTACCAGAAAATGCATCCCCCATGCTCAACCGGCCTCCGTTTTGACTTCGGACCGTCTCTACTGTGCGTGACGCTCAAATTCAAGCGAAGATTGTATCCTTTTGTATCCTTTTGTCTTTTACAAGATTCAAAAGTTGCCCCGTGTGCGTCACGTGCATCCATCACATTGTCCGGCGCATCGTATCGCGCCATCTTGCACGTCCCTTGCGACTTGCACCATTTTGCATTGTCGTGTGGCATGCGTGTCATACTCTCTCATCTTGCATCTCATTTTGATCCACGTGAGGTGTACTACCTCACGTGCTTCATTTTGCATCTCATGTTGATTCACGTGAGGTGTACTACCTCACGTGCTTCATTTTGCATCTCATTTTGATCCACGTGAGGTGTACTACCTCACGTGCTTCATTTTGCATCTCATTTTGACCCACGTGAGGTGTACTACCTCACGTGTTTCATTTCGCATTTCATTGCATCTCGAGGTACGTGTGCCTCGTTTTGCATTCCATTTTCCATCAAATGAGGTATGCGTGCCTCATTTTGCATTTCATTGCATCTCGAGGTACGTGTGCCTCGTTTTGCATCTCATTTTGCATTTCATTGCATCTCGAGGTACGTGTGCCTCGTTTTGCATCTCATTTTGCATTTCATTGCATCTCGAGGTACGTGTGCCTCGTTTTGCATTTCATTTTCCATTCAATGAGGTATGCTTGCCTCATTTCGCATTTCATTGCATTTCGAGGCACGTATGCCTCGCATTGCACTTCATTTTCCATCAAATGAGGTATGCGTGCCTCATGAGCATTTCATTTTACAAAGAAGGTCCGGCGGGACCAAAAACATGCAAGGTCCGGCGGGACCAAAAACACGCGCGGTCTGGCAAGACCTTAAACCCGCTTGACTGCATTGTCACGTGCTTTATTACGAGCACTGTCATGCATTTATGCTTTGTATCGTTGCCCCGTCCGGTCTGGCGAGACCTTAAACACGTACGGTCTAGGAGACCTTAAATCCTTCATGGTCTAGGAGACCTTAAATCCTCGGGAGGTGCGAGACCTTCGGTGTGTTAAGTCGCCCCTCATTGCATTTGGCATGCATTTCATCGCGCCGTTCAGCGCACCCTCATTGCACTTCATTTTCCATCCTTTGAGGCACGTGTACCTTATTGCACTCCATTTTCCATCTTTTGAGACGCGCACGTCTCATTCGCCCCATTTGCATCCGTATGTGTGTCTCATTTGCATCGCATGCACTTAAAGTGTTGTGTAACAAGTTGCCCCCCGGGTCTGACGAGACCTTAAACACGCACGGTATAGGGGACCTTAAATCCTCGGGAGGTGCAAGACCTTCGGCGCATTAAGGTGCACCTCATTGCATTTGGCATGCATTCCATCGTGTTGCTTCGCGCGCCTTATCAGTTGCCCCCGGGTCTGGCGAGACCTTAAACATGCACAGTCTAGGAGACCTTAAATCCTTGGAGGGTGCGAAACCTTCACCACATTTGCATTCCAGTCTAGGAGACCTTAAATCCTCTGAGGGTGCAATTCCTTCGGTGTTTGTCGTGCCAGAACGACTTTCGGTGGTCTGGTAAAGCCACCCGTCTGTGTTTGCGGTGAGTTCCTAGGAGACCAATGGGGACGGTGAAAACTAGAGTTCGAACGGCTTATGCCTAGAACGCAAAGGTTCGAGATTTCCGAGACTAAAGTCTGGTTTAAATACCCAGGGGGTGTACCCTCGGCTTGAAATCTGTATGGAAGCCCCATAGGTTGAGGCGGCGTGTTTACGCCTCAATTCTGGATACTGAACCAACCTAGTATATCGCCCTGTTGGTAAGATAGGGAAAGCTGCAATCATAGTCGTTGCATCATAGTGCATTGTCATGCATCATTTGTAAATACTGCATATGTCATGCATTTCAAAAAATACAAAAACAACATGCATCATTGTAAATACTGCATATGTCATGCATTTCAAAAAATACAAAAACGACATGCATCATTGTGAATATTGCATATGTCATGCATTTCAAAAAATCCAAAAAAAAAAAAACATGCATATGTCATGCATCATCATTGTAGTATAGTGCATATGTCATGCATCCTTTATAAATATCCATTCCATTGCATATTGTACATATTGCATTGTAGTTGCATGCATCCACTGCATCACCCTCCATCCATGGCTTGCGCCTTTCCTTGTTGAGCTTGGTCTTGTATGTGCCCTTACTTTTCACGTTGAAGCACAGTTCTGCATGTGTACGCGCCTATTCCTTGATGAACTTGGTTTGAGGGTGGCAGCACCTTTTCTGTGCTAGACATGGCTTGTACGTGTACATGCCCTTCCTAAGCAAAACTTGGTTTGGCCTGCGTGCCATATCCATTGTATCCATTTCTTTTGCATGCATCCACTGCATCCCCTTCCATCTATGGCTTGCACCTTTCCTTGTTGAGCTTGGTCTGGTATGTGTCCATACTTTTCATGTCAAAGCACAGTTCTGCATGTGCATCGCGCCTACTCCACGCTGGTATGTTGGTTTGAGGTTGCGGCACCTTTTCTGTGTTAGACATGGCTTGTATGTGTGCATGCCTTTCCTAAGCAAGATACGGTTTGGCCCGCGCGCCATAATCGCCTATTGCATTGTAGTGTAGTCATTGCGTCCGGCATTAGGATCATTATTCTCCCCCCAGCAGGTCGTTTCCCCACTTATGTCATTCCACCCAATACTTGTTCTTGTGTCCGTGCGAAGTACTCATAGATCAGACACCGTTCTATGGGAGACGGACTTGTCACCTCCATCAATCTATTTGACATTTGTGCGGTTTCGAACCATTCCGGTTTGAATCATGATTCAATTGCCCTGCATGTAGTTTGCCTTGCATATAGTTTCAGTTGCATTGCATTTTCATTTACGTTATTCATACATTGTTTTGTACATATTGCATATCATCTTGCATTCATTTTGCATGACATGCATATTGCTAACAATATTGTACCTGTTAAGTTTGCTTTCTTTACAGGCACGATATTGTATGTACGGTTCATTTGAGGCCGGTGCAACCGGACGAGCCGCACAGGTATTGTATCTTCCGCGTGAGACGTTTTGAGAATTGCATAATTCTCTTACATCCTTTCTGCATTGTAGTGTAGATTGGCGTATGCTAGCTTATAACTGTTGTATGCGTGCTTCATTACAGCTTCCTTTGCATGATCATAAGTTATGCTCGGCTCATTGCATTGTCTTGCATTTTGCCCCTGCCTTCGGGCGCATACCTTATCTGCGGCTTGTATGCCTGTGCTTGAACTACGCTGGTTTGATTCCTAAAGGGATACGTAGGCAGCTTGCGAGTTCAACCATTTGCGCTTTGTATGTTTGTCCAAGTCTTCGGCCTTGTCAAAAATGGGTCGTCTCTGGGCTTTGACATTCACTCCCGTCATTATTATGACTTTCGAGTTCTGTCAAAGAGGGGCAACTGTAGACACCCCATTTTTGAGCGTCCTCAAGACTCGGACGTCATCGTTTGAACACTCGGTGATCATCCATGTGTGTGTTCGTTTGGAGTTCCCGGAGTTCTCGGCTCGCGCGCCTTGCCTCAGGACCTCCGAACTTGACCGTTTTGTGTCCGGTTTTGCACCAGACACCTGTGTTTTGCCTTAGAGGGGCAGGGAATGCTTTGTGAGGCATTCCCACACACCACCGGCTGTGGCTAGAGGCCACTGGCTGGCTGTAGTTGCCACCGGCACTATATTGTGCCGGTCGGCACTCAATTTTGTCAAAATGACATTTTTTGCCGGCCGGACACTGTGCACATGCTTTCTGAGATATTTTCAGACAGCTGTGTGCCATTGGCTTCCCCTCCATACACGTGTATGGAGGGATGAGCCATTGTTTGCTTAGCTTGTAAGTCTTACAAGTTCTATAAGAGGAAGGCTCTTCTTCTTGGCTTAAGGTTGGAATTCTTAAGAGGTTTTCAGCCATTTTAGAGAGAGACCAAGCTCTGGTTTTAGGTTAGATCATATATCTATCTTATCTCTCTCCTTTCTTGCTTATTTAGTACACTAGGTGCTTTAGTTCACACTTTTGCACACAAGCACCTAGTGTTTCACCTCCCTTTGGTTCTTGAGGGTCCAGAGGTTTGTTTTGAAGCTTTGGAGTTGGTTTGAAGCTCAAAGAAGCCATCACACCATCTTTGTTGAAGAAGGCTACAAGGGTAAGAACTTAACTTCCTTTTTACCCCATTCTTGTACCTTGTTTTTACTTGCTTTAAAACAGTTTTTGAGCTTAGTGTTTGGCACAAAAAAGTTCTGATTTTTAACCCTCTTTGTTGTATATTAAGAGTGTTTAGTGGTTTGGGTAGGTTTGACCACCCTTAGGCCTTGAAAAGGTCACTTTTTGTGCTATTTTGTGAGAGATCCGAGATTTTGGTGATAGGATCTCTTCACCACTGAAATCTTGAGGGATTTCAGTGGTGAAGAGTATGCCTTGAAGTCTCAAAAAGGGGAGGGTCACCCCCTCTCCTTGGTGTCCTTGAAAAGGGCAAACTTTGCTTCCTTATGGAGCTTCATGCTTGAGTGTGTGTTGAGCATGTTTGACTTGTTTTCCATGCTTATATTTCCATGTTATAACATGATTTCAAGTTGGTTTTGGTCTCTTATGCATGCTTAGCATAGTTATCATGTAATGCCTTGTTATGCCTTAACATGCACTAGGTTGTATGCCTTCATTCTTAGCATGTTTTAGGCCTTGATTCATGAAGCTTTTGTGCTTATTTTAACATGTTTTAGGTCTGACCATAGTTATTTGGTTTGATTTTAGCATGCTTAATATAGCTCCTTTGTATTGTGGCTTGTTGGTCTCAAGTGTGTGCATGTGTAGCATGTGTTGTTCGCATTATTTTGGTGGTTTGGGGCCACTTGACATGCAATTTCAGTCCCCTTGGTGTGCTTGTATGCTTGCCTTAGTGGCCTTGTTAATGCTTTAGGAGCATGTGTTGTATGCCCCTTGTTTTGGCTTCAATGCATGCCTTTGATTTAATGACTCTTAGATGCCATCTAAGTAGCCATTTGGCTTTGTTTTGACATGCTAGAAACCTGTTTTAGGTTGATTAGTGCATGCCATGTATGTTTGTGCAAAGTGTGGTTTAATGCCCTATTAGCTTGCCTTAAGCCTAGGCTATTTGCATGCTTTGTTTGATTTGATTGTTGCATGATTTGGCATCATGTTTGAAATGATTTGAGAGCCTAAGTTGCATGCTAATAGTCCATGTTTGAATCATCTCAAGTGTGCTTGAATGTCGTTTTGTTTGTGCCTTGGAGTGGGTACCTTAACATGTGCATGCAGGTGCGTGTCTAGTCTCCATTTCTAGGCACTTTAGCCACTGGTTTTAGGTCTTTTTGAGTTTCCTAAGTCATGTCTAAATCCATTATTCCATTGGTTTGCATGCTTGCTTCATATGCTTGTTTGTATGCTTGCATGAGCACCTTGCATTGTCCATATTGCATACTAGTTTGCCATGCTTAGGGCTTCATCATATTGACTTGCATGCCAAGCCCCTTGAAGTGAGTTTGATGGAGGTTTGGCACCCTTGTTTGATTATTTGGTTTGCATGCATTTTATAGTAAATTTGCATTCTTGATTCTTAGGGCCATCATGCATGAAAATGCGCGATTGGTGGTCCGAGGATCGAGGCACATACCCCCATTGAGTCATTAACATGATATGGGATGTGTTTTGTGCATACATGTTTTGAATTGCCTTGCCATGCATAGTTTGTCCTCTGCTGCTGTGAGTTGCAGGATCCGCAGAACATTTTGTGCCGACCGGCACTTTTTAGTGCCGACCGGCAGTGTTTTCCCAGCCGATGGAACAATTCTGTGCCAGTGGCCTCCTCCTTCAGCCGGTGGTGCTCTACCCCAGCCGGTGGTACTCCCTAGTGCCCTGAGAGGCACTCCTGGGACTTTGGCAATTTTCAGAAGAGGATAGCAGGGGAAACAGAGGCAATCCGTGCATGGCAGTGCGGTTCCGAGCCGGTTTCGAGCACGCGCTGCATTTGGCCCTCATCCCGAGGCGTTTTACTGCTTTAATTAGATTAATTAATTTATTTAATTAATTTAGTTAATTTGTAATATTTAATTAGCTAGAGTAGTTAGTTATTTATTCGGTTCTGTATTATTCTTTTGGTCCCTCCGAGCGAGGGCAAAATTGTAATAAGTGTGCGTGAGTGGGTGTATGTCTTCCAATCCCCATTTCTTTCTATCCCTTTTATTTACCTGCTTATGGTAATGGACTAGGGCATGTTTATTTTAGCATACCTTATGCAATGCATGCGTGCATTCATGCATTTGTTTACATACATCGGGCTCGGCACATCATGCAAACTGCATCGTACTTTCAATTCCAAATTGAATACGTGATAGTTGTTGCATCTCATGTGCCATGTTTAGGGTTAGCCGAGCCTACTCTAGATTACATCTCTGTGTGTGATGCATTAGCCATTTAACATGAACTAGGACATGCATGTTTGCTAACTAGTTTACTGTTTTGGCACAGAGTACGATGTAAGTTTTTATGGCTTTAGCATATCGCATGTGTGTGAATGTTTACCATGACAGTATGCTTGCCATGCGGCTAAGTGCTTACATGATAAACTGTTTGAATGCCTGTGGGTGGAGGTTGGATTGCCTGAGTTGGAACAGCTCATTGAAATCCGTATTTTAGCCTACTTACGAGTAGCAAAATCCAACACGTTTTTCGAGACAAAACGGATATGCAATGTTTATTTCCAAGTTAGGCGATCTAGTCTATACTTTTGTGTTGTGCGCATCACATAGTAATTCTAGGTTAATAACCGGAATAAGAACGCATAAAGTTTTCAAAATCGGATATCACGGTTAGTAGAGGCCGGTCTTCGGACTGGGCGAAAGGGGGTGCTCATAGCTGACCTTCCCCGATCGTACCCAAGCTCCCGAGCCAAGACCACTTTGGTGATGACGGACACGTGGCCTTCGGCATCGAGTCAGGGTTTCCTAAATTTCCCATTTAAAAAAAAAAATATTTAGGTGGCGACTCTGTAATCTGGCAAAGCAGTCCATGTTTGGCACTACTTTTCAAAAAATCTGTTTTCTCAAACGATTTGCCGGATTCGGACTCTTTGGTTCAGATTTAGAACTGACACAAAATTGAGTCCGAACTGTAGCGCGAGGTCCCCCGCAGACGTGTTACAGGCACACACTGTTTTGAGCGTTTGTGAATGCTAGTTTTGTAGTTTCTGACTTGGGTGTTGAGTCAGTGCTGTAGTTTTGTTTTGAGTCTATCTCTTTGTCTTGAGTCAGTCTTATTGATTAAGGGTCTGTCTTGTTGTATCGAGTCAGTCCTATTGTACAAAGGTCGGGTAATTCCAGGGGTGTCACCTCGGGCATCACCATTTTGTTTTGCATTTGTCTTTCCGTTTTGTTTTGAGTCTGTTTCTGCCAGGGAGCCAGTTGTGCCAACAGATTTTGAATGGAACAGCAATGATTTTCACACTCTTGTGTTTGCTTCTGCCATGTGCCAGTTGTGCCAGAAATTCTAAATGAGATGGCCCAAAAATTTGGACAATTAAATATTAACTTAGGACTAAACCCTAATCAATATTCCATCATCCAAATCGTAGGGGTGAAACAAAAATCTAAACACAAACTAAACCATTCACCATAATTCTATAACTAACCAATACCTCCAACATTAACGTAACAATAAATACTTCAAAACAACTTAAATAATATAAGGTTACAACCCATGCCAAATTTTCAAAATACTAAGGTCATAAAAGAAAATAAAAATACATAAACTACTAACAACTATAAACATAAGAAAACAAAAGAAGTCCGATCGACATGTCCTACGATCATAGTTATTTCTTGTCACCACCAAAGCCTCTACTAATCCTGCAAAGGAAGCTCAGCTGCGCTCAAACAGAACGCACCCGAGTTGCCAAGAGACAAAACGGGTCAATATACAGGTATACTGGTATGAGTATAAGAATCAACACCCACGTGTCCACTAGACACAAACAAAAATACATTAAATTCTTATTACTAGACAAGACAAGTAGTTCCAACCGTACTGAGACGAATAGGTAGTTTCTCGAGATACGGTGGCATTTAGTTTCTTGTCCGTACACAACGAAATATAAATTGATTATAAAATAAACAAAAATAGAAATAGAAATAGAAATATGGTGGGTCAGCCCTGCATAAAAAAGTTAGTAAGACCCACCATCCTGCAAAAGAAAATAATGTTAGTATAAATTAATCATAAGTAACTTACTGAAGAAGTATAAAAATGTACCGTTTCATACTTAAATAATTCGAATTGATAAAAACTTAAAGATCGAAAGTTGTACAGAATCAAATTTTATAAAAGACATCGTGGACGAATTTGACAGAAACTGAACAGGTTAAGAGGAAAACTTGATCTAAAATTCTAGACGGAATTCAATCGAAAAATCTGAAACTGAAAATGAACAAAAACTGCCCTAAGATGATTTTTTTTCGAAAAAGTTCAAAACATGAAAAATGTGCAGAATAATGTTTTACTTCAGTTTACGCGAAACCAATAAAAATGAGCTCGTTTCGTGGGTTAAAACAGCCTATAAAATCTGCATTACCAAAATGAATCAAAACGACAATAACCAAGGTCATCCGATTATAAGTTCTAATCTATCTTTTTAATAAAAAGCTACAACACAAAAGTTGTCTAAAATCACGTATACATGCCTCTTCTCAAATTTCATAATTTATCAAGATCGTTTACTATTTTTTTTTTTCATCATGTACATATCAGTACCATTCACACTATACTAATCAATTCATGATTAAATTCTTTATACCTTAACTCAATCAATACGATTCGAACTATACATATAAGTTCATAATTACTGCTTTGTACCATAACTCAATTAAGACAATTCGAACTAACATACAATTTCATAATTAATTCTTTGTACCTTGACTCAATTAAGACAATTCGAACTATCATACAAGTTCATAATTAATTCTTTGTACCTTAACTCAATCAATATGATTCGAACTATACATATAAGTTCATAATTACCACTGTGCACCTTAACTCAATTAAGACAATTCGAACTAAGATACAAGTTCATAATTAATTCTTTGTACCTTGACTCCACCACTTTGGCCCTCCCCTTCTGGCCTACACATATATCCCACGTGCCTCCCGTATACCTAACCCACTCCGAAGCCAAACTTGCACGGGGATATCGTCCCGAGTTTGACTCACACTCCCCGGATGGTTAGCATATACATATGCGCGCAAATCAAAGCACTCGTCTACTCATGAGAACGAGGCAACAATATATATAAACATCTCATCGACATCATGAGACAAATATAACAATGCCGGGCATAAGGCATCAAACAACTCTCATAATCCTCACTTTTTTTTTATACACTCTTTCTCACCATCACTCAAATAAAATAACAATCTATGGAGTCATGGTGGAGTACAAGGAATTTATTTATGAATTCTTAATTTATTAAATTTCATATGACCATGAATATGATTACAATCATAGAATAAATCCATATAAAAACCCTAAACATGGCATACACCACTAATCAAAATAATTAAAATCAATCCATCATTTACATGCAAATACAAAGTCAATTTAAAATAAATAAATAAAAACAACGAATCAATCCATCTTCTAACCAATATCTATGGATTCTAACTTTATTTTAATTTTATATAATCATGAGTGTGATTACAACCATAAAATAAATGCATAAAAGAAAAAAAAAAAAAAACCTTGTATACACAACTAACCAAAATAATTAAAATCAATCAATCATCTAAAACCCCTAAACCTTACATATACAACTAATCAAAGTAATTAAAATCAAACAATTATCTAAAAGCCCTAAATTTTACATACACAACTAATCAAGATAATTAAAATCAATCAATCATCCAAAAATCCTAAACTTTACATATACCACTAATCAAAATAATTAAAATCAATCTATCATCTTTATGTAAAAACAAAATCAAACTAACATCAAACAAATAAAAATAAATACAACGAATTAAACATAAATCAAGGGAAGTGGGTTTTGTACTTAAAATTATTTTTGAAGATCAAAGAATCACTCAAAGAATTAATAAAGTCACCCAAAATAAAACCCTAAACCTTACATACTCAACTAATTCAAATAATTAAAATCAAACAAGCATTCAAAAACTTTAAAGCTTACATACACGTCTAATCAAAATAATTAAAAATTAGTCAATCATCTAAAAATTCTAAACCTTACATACCCAACTAATCAAAATAATTACGATCAATTAATTATCTAAAAATCTTAAACCTTACCTATACATCTAATCAACATAATTAAAATTAATCAATCATCTAAAAATCCCAAACCTTACATACCCGACTAATTAAAATTACTACAATCAATTAATCATCTAAAAATCCTAAACCTTACATATCCGTCTAATCAACATAATTAAAATTAATCAATCATCTAAAAAAAATTCCATCTTAAACCTTACACGTACCACTAATCAAATTAATTAAAATTAATCACTCATCTAAGAACCCTAAACCTTGCACGTACCACTGGTCAAATTAATTAAAATTAATCAAACTTCTAAGAACTCTAAACATTGCACGTACCACTAATCAAATTAATTAAAACAAATTAATCATCTAAGAACCCTAAACCTTGCACATATCACTAATCAAATTAATTAAGATTAATCAAACCTCTAAGAATTCTAAACATTGCACGTACCACTAGTCAAATTAATTAAAATAAATTAATCATCTAAGAACTCTAAACCTTGCACATATCACTAATCAAATTAATTAAGATTAATCAAACCTCTAAGAACCCTAAACCTTGCACGTACCACTAATCAAATTAATTAAAATAAATTAATCATCTAAGAACTCTAAATATCGCATAGACACTAATCAAAATAATTAGATTAATCAATCATCTAAAAAAATAATAAAATCAATAATCATTTAAACCCCCTAAACCTTATATATATCACTAACCAAATTAATTAAAATAAATCAATCATCTGAGAACCCTAAATTTTACGCGTTCTACTAATCAAATTAAATAAAATTAATCTCTCATCAAAAGACCCTAAACATCTCATAGACACTAATCAAAATAATTAAGTTAATTCATCCTCTACATCCACATACAAAAATATCAAATCACATCAACCTAATAAAATAAATAAATAAATAAACTAACGAAACAAACATAATCAAGGAAAATAGGGTTTGTACTCACAATATTATTTTGAAACTCAAAGAATTATTTGGAGAATTAATAGAGCCACCAAAACAAAACCCTAACCCTAATCCTCCTTCTCTTCCCGCCGCACGCCTCACACAGCCCTCTCCTTGCTCCTCTCTCTCTCTCTCTCTCTCTCTCTCTCTCTCGGCCTTTTCCCCGTGGCTGCTAATTCCTTATAAACTCATACACCTAATTGATAACATATCATATTATATATATATATATAATAATAACCTAATTTCCTATTCTAATCTAATATGATTATATAATATTATATAATATCACAATAATACACATGTTTATAATATATATAAATATAAGATTATATATATATATAACACCTCTTTTTTTTTTATATAACCAACATAAATATTTAAAGATTTGGATTAATTATATATAATTAAATAACACATTAAATTAATTAATCACCACATTAAATTAATTAAATATCACAATAAATTCTCATGTAACCCACACAATTTATAATTACAACATTAAATCCATTAAATATTACATTAACTCTCATGTGACCACACAATTAATAAAGTCAAAAATAAAATAAGATAATAATAACCATAATAATAAATAATGACTAAAGAAAATTAGGGTCACTACAATATACACACCTCGAAAGAATCTCGTCCCGAGAATCGATAGGAAAGAGTACTAACAAAAAGCTCCGGGTGCAGTTCCTGACACTAAATCACTGTGAAATTCTACTACCCATCGAGGTGGAGGTCTATGTATCTCCTGAAATACATCTTCAAACTCACGTACCACATCTACCTCACTAATGTCCTACTTAGGGATTTCAACCGAGCATAGAAAACTCGTCATCACTGACTCTCCTCCATCGCTATAAGTATGAGTAAGTCGTGGCATACCGGGAATATCTACATTCACCGTCTTTCCAGCACAATCAAGAGTCACAAAATGCTTCCGCAGCCAATTCATACCCAAAATAACTACAAACCCCTCAAACCCTAAAACTATTAGGTCCGCATACAAGACTTTGCCCGCAAAGTCAATCTCAAAATTTTTACACATCTCATAAAGAGTAACTGCCCCTCCTAAAGGGGTCTCAACATGAATAGGTCTAGACAAGGAGGTAGTAACAATATGTTCTCTTTCTACAAACTGCCTAGATATGAAAGAATGAGAGGTACTGATATCAAAAAGTACTCTAATAGGTTCGTGAAAAAGATTAAAGATATCTTCCAACCATCACCTTCAAGTTAAACACACAAGAAGAATTCGTTAAAAATTTAGAATAAACCCTCACCAAACTAAACCAACTAACCCATATTTCCACAATCCGAGGATCACCTAAACTCTCACTAGTCTAGGGTAACCTAGTGCTCTGATACCAAACTGTCACGCCCAAAAATTTGGACAATTAAATATTAACTTAGGACTAAACCCCAATCAATATTCCATCATCCAAATCCTAGGGGTGAAACAAAAATCTAAACACAAACTAAACCATTCACCATAATTCTATAACTAACCAATACCTCCAACATTAACGTAACAATAAATACTTCAAAACAACTTAAATAATGTAAGGTTACAACCCATGCCAAATTTTCAAAATACTAAGGTCATAAAAGAAAATAAAAATACATAAACTACTAACAACTATAAACATGAGAAAACAAAAGAAGTCTGATCGACATGTCCTACGATCATAGTTATTTCTTGTCACCACCAAAGCCTCTACTAATCCTGCAAAGGAAGCTCAGCTGCGCTCAAACAGAACGCACCCGAGTTGCCAAGAGACAAAACGGGTCAATATACAGGTATACTGGTATGAGTATAAGAATCAACACCCACGTGTCCACTAGACACAAACAAAAATACATTAAATTCTTATTACTAGACAAGACAAGTAGTTCCAACCGTACTGAGACGAATAGGTAGTTTCTCGAGATACGGTGGCATTTAGTTTCTTGTCCGTACACAACGAAATATAAATTGATTATAAAATAAACAAAAATAGAAATAGAAATAGAAATATGGTGTGTCAGCCCTGCATAAAAAAGTTAGTAAGACCCACCATCCTGCAAAAGAAAATAATGTTAGTATAAATTAATCATAAGTAACTTACTGAAGAAGTATAAAAATGTACCGTTTCATACTTAAATAATTCGAATTGATAAAAACTTAAAGATCGAAAGTTGTACAGAATCAAATTTTATAAAAGACATCGTGGACGAATTTGACAGAAACTGAACAGGTTAAGAGGAAAACTTGATCTAAAATTCTAGACGGAATTCAATCGAAAAATCTGAAACTGAAAATGAACAAAAACTGCCCTAAGATGATTTTTTTCGAAAAAGTTCAAAACATGAAAAATGTGCAGAATAATGTTTTACTTCAGTTTACGCGAAACCAATAAAAATGAGCTCGTTTCGTGGGTTAAAACAGCCTATAAAATCTGCATTACCAAAATGAATCAAAACGACAATAACCAAGGTCATCCGATTATAAGTTCTAATCTATCTTTTTAATAAAAAGCTACAACACAAAAGTTGTCTAAAATCACGTATACATGCCTCTTCTCAAATTTCATAATTTATCAAGATCGTTTACTATTTTTTTTTTTCATCATGTACATATCAGTACCATTCACACTATACTAATCAATTCATGATTAAATTCTTTATACCTTAACTCAATCAATACGATTCGAACTATACATATAAGTTCATAATTACTGCTTTGTACCTTAACTCAATTAAGACAATTCGAACTAACATACAATTTCATAATTAATTCTTTGTACCTTGACTCAATTAAGACAATTCGAACTATCATACAAGTTCATAATTAATTCTTTGTACCTTAACTCAATCAATATGATTCGAACTATACATATAAGTTCATAATTACCACTGTGCACCTTAACTCAATTAAGACAATTCGAACTAACATACAAGTTCATAATTAATTCTTTGTACCTTGACTCCACCACTTTGGCCCTCCCCTTCTGGCCTACACATATATCCCATGTGCCTCCCGTATACCTAACCCACTCCGAAGCCAAACTTGCACGGGGATATCGTCCCGAGTTTGACTCACACTCCCCGGATGGTTAGCATATACGTACGCGCGCAAATCAAAGCACTCGTCTACTCATGAGAACGAGGCAACAATATATATAAACATCTCATCGACATCATGAGACAAATATAACAATGCCGGGCATAAGGCATCAAACAACTCTCATAATCCTCACTTTTTTTTTATACACTCTTTCTCACCATCACTCAAATAAAATAACAATCCACGGAGTCATGGTGAAGTACAAGGAATTTATTTATGAATTCTTAATTTATTAAATTTCATATGACCATGAATATGATTACAATCATAGAATAAATCCATATAAAAACCCTAAACATGGCATACACCACTAATCAAAATAATTAAAATCAATCCATCATTTACATGCAAATAAAAAATCAATTTAAAATAAATAAATAAAAACAACGAATCAATCCATCTTCTAACCAATATCTATGGATTCTAACTTTATTTTAATTTTATATAATCATGAGTGTGATTACAACCATAAAATAAATGCATAAAAGAAAAAAAAAAAAAAAAAAAACCTTGTATACACAACTAACCAAAATAATTAAAATCAATCAATCATATAAAAACCCTAAACCTTACATATACAACTAATCAAAGTAATTAAAATCAAACAATTATCTAAAAGCCCTAAACTTTACATACACAACTAATCAAGATAATTAAAATCAATCAATCATCCAAAAATCCTAAACTTTACATATACCACTAATCAAAATAATTAAAATCAATCTATCATCTTTATGTAAAAACAAAATCAAACTAACATCAAACAAATAAAAATAAATACAATGAATTAAACATAAATCAAGGGAAGTGGGTTTTGTACTTAAAATTATTTTTGAAGATCAAAGAATCACTCAAAGAATTAATAAAGTCACCCAAAATAAAACCCTACACCTTACATACTCAACTAATTCAAATAATTAAAATCAAACAATCATTCAAAAACTTTAAACCTTACATGTACGTCTAATCAAAATAACTAAAAATTAGTCAATCATCTAAAAATTCTAAACCTTACATACCCAACTAATCAAAATAATTACGATCAATTAATTATCTAAAAATCTTAAACCTTACCTATACATCTAATCAACATAATTAAAATTAATCAATCATCTAAAAATCCCAAACCTTACATAGACATCTAATCTTCATAATTAAAATTAATCAATTATCTAAAAAAAAATCCCAAACCTTACATACCCGACTAATTAAAATTACTAAAATCAATTAATCATCTAAAAATCCTAAACCTTACATATCCGTCTAATCAACATAATTAAAATTAATCAATCATCTAAAAAAAATTCCATCTTAAACCTTACACGTACCACTAATCAAATTAATTAAAATTAATCACTCATCTAAGAACCCTAAACCTTGCACGTACCACTAGTCAAATTAATTAAAATTAATCAAACTTCTAAGAACTCTAAACATTGCACGTACCACTAATCAAATTAATTAAAATAAATTAATCATCTAAGAACCCTAAACCTTGCACATATCACTAATCAAATTAATTAAGATTAATCAAACCTCTAAGAATTCTAAACATTGCACGTACCACTAGTCAAATTAATTAAAATAAATTAATCATCTAAGAACTCTAAACCTTGCACATATCACTAATCAAATTAATTAAGATTAATCAAACCTCTAAGAACCCTAATCCTTGCACGTACCACTAACCAAATTAATTAAAATAAATTAATCATCTAAGAACTCTAAATATCGCATAGACACTAATCAAAATAATTAGATTAATCAATCATCTAAAAAAATAATAAAATCAATAATCATTTAAACCCCCTAAACCTTATATATATCACTAACCAAATTAATTAAAATAAATCAATCATCTGAGAACCCTAAATTTTACGCATTCTACTAATCAAATTAAATAAAATTAATCTCTCATCAAAAGACCCTAAACATCTCATAGACACTAATCAAAATAATTAAGTTAATTCATCCTCTACATCCATATACAAAAATATCAAATCACATCAACCTAATAAAATAAATAAATAAATAAACTAACGAAACAAACATAATCAAGGAAAATAGGGTTTGTACTCACAATATTATTTTGAAACTCAAAGAATTATTTGGAGAATTAATGGAGCCACCAAAACAAAACCCTAACCCTAATCCTCCTTCTCTTCCCGCCGCACGCCTCGCACAGCCCTCTCCTTGCTCCTCTCTCTCTCTCTCTCTCTCTCTCTCTCTCTCTCTCGGCCTTTTCCCCGTGGCTGCTAATTCCTTATAAACTCATACACCTAATTGATAACATATCATATTATATATATATATATATATAAAATAATAACCTAATTTCCTATTCTAATCTAATATGATTATATAATATTATATAATATCACAATAATACACATGTTTATAATTTATATAAATATAAGATTATATATATATATATAACACCTCTTTTTTTTTTATATAACCTACATAAATATTTAAAGATTTGGATTAATTATATATAATTAAATAACACATTAAATTAATTAATCACCACATTAAATTAATTAAATATCACAATAAATTCTCATGTAACCCACACAATTTATAATTACAACATTAAATCCATTAAATATTACATTAACTCTCATGTGACCACACAATTAATAAAGTCAAAAATAAAATAAGATAATAATAACCATAATAATAATAAATAATGACTAAAGAAAATTAGGGTCACTACACTACTGTTTTGGGCTTGTTTGAGGGATGCCCAAATTGGTATAAGTCCATTCTTTGCATGATGTTGCATGCTTGTCTTGCATATTGTCACATGCTTGCTCCATTTTTGCATGATTGTTGCATGCTATACATATTCACATGTTCATGTTGCATACTTAGCTTCCATGCCTAGGTTGCATAGCATTTTGCATGCATGCCTTGCCTCTTGAAATCAAGTGATAGAGGTTGGGCCTTTATGTGTTTATTTGGTTTGCATTTCATTTGACATAAAAGTGCATACTTGGTTTCTTGGGCCATCACGCATTGAAATGCGCCATTGGTGGTCCGAGAATCGAGAACCATGTCCCTTTGAGTCATAAACATGATAAGGGATGTGTTTGGTGCATACATTGCTTGAAATGCATTGCCATGCCTTGTTTTGCCCTCTGCTGCTGTCAAAACAGGTTCTGCAGGAAGGTTTGGCCGGCCGGCCATCTGCAGTGCCAACCGGCCATCCATTAGTGGTTGATAGCTTAATCAATGGCCGGTGACCATTTCCTTTGACCGGTGGTGTTCCCACTTGGTCGGTGGTGCTCCACAGTATCCATGGAGCATACCTTGGGAGTTGCGCAATTATTAGAAGAGCAGAGCAGGGAAAACATAGGCAAACTTATGCGTGGCATTGGATTTCCGAGCAAACCCGAGCACGCGTGCATTGGACCCTCTTCCTGAGGCCTTTACTGCTTTCTTAGCTTAGTTAATTTGCTTAATTAATTAGGTGGTCTGTAATAGTTAATTAGCTTGTAGGTTAATTAATTTGTATTATTCTTTTGGTCCCTCCGAGAGAGGGCGAACTTGTAATAAGTGTGGGTGCGTGTGTGCATGTCCTCCAACCCCCACTTCTTTCTCCCTTTTACTTACCTGCTTTTGATGGTTAGTATTAGGGCATATTTAATTTAGCATACCTTATGCTATGCATGCGTGCATCATTCATTTGTATTGCATGCACCGAGCTCGGTGCATCATACTAACTGCATTGTACTTCAATTCCAAGTTGAATATGTGTTATTTGTAGCATTTCACATGTCATTGTAGATTAGCCGAGCCTAGTGTAGTGACATTCTGTATGTGATGCATTAGCCATTTTTAACATGAACTAGGATCATGCATGATTACTAACTAGTTTCTGTTTTGGCACGGAGTACTAGGTAAGTTTTTATGCTTTAGCATACCGCATGCATGTGAGTGTTACTATAATAGCGTGATTACCATGAGGCTGGCTGCTTATGTGATATAACTGCTTGAATGCCTGTGGATGGAGGTTGAATTACCTAAATTGGAATAATGCATTAAAACTGTGAGTTTTAAGCCCACTAGATAGTGGCAAAACCACATTTTCTAAAGCCCACTTGAGGGTGGCAAAATCTGTATTTTAGCCTACTTGAGAGTAGCAAACCATTTTCAAAACAAACATGAAATGTTTTGTTCCAATTTAGACGATTTGGTCTATACTTGTTTGCTGTGCGCATAACATAGTAAATCTAGGCTAATAACCGGAATAAGAACACATAACGTTTTCAAAATTGGATATCATGATTAGTAGAGGCCGGTCTTCGGACCGGGCGAGAGGGGGTGCTCATAGCTGACCTTCCCCAATCGTACCCAAGTTCCCGAGCCGAGGCAACTTTGGTGATGACGGACACGTGGCCTTTGGCACCGAGTCAGGGTTTCCTAAATTTCTCCATTAAAAAATATTTAGGTGGCGACTCTGTATCTGGCAAAGCAGTCCATGTTTGGCACTTCTTTCAAAATCTATTTTTTCTCAAAACGATTTGCCGGATTTGGACTCTTTGGTTCAGATTTAGAACCGTGACAAATCGAGTCCGAACTGTAGCGAGGTCCCCCACGGGCGTTGTTACAGTTTGCTATTTTTTAGCTTAGCTACATCTTGTGCTAAATTTGGCACAGTGTTTATCTATGCCAACTCGTCAAGAATGTCCAAAATCATTTGGTTGTTTGGTTTTTTTTAAAAAAATTATTTTTGACTTTTTTATTTTTGGTTTTTAGTTACTTTTTATGTATTTTAGTTTTTTTAAATTTTTTTTTAAAAATGTAAAATATTCATTGAAAATAAAAAATGATCAAAAATAGTTTTTGAATTTGAAAATAAGATTTCAAGAAGGTGGTTAAATTATTGTCATTGGTAATTAGAAGAATAGTAGATGGATCTATGGAGAGAAAATTGATTGTACCAATAAATGCAAAAGTACCAGCATTATTATGGGTAAATTACATTTTTCACCCATGCACTTTGTATTAAATCTCACTTTGACCTCTACACATGAAATCATGACAATTAATCCCCTACACTTTTGGTCAAATCTCACTTTTGTCCCTACATATGAAATCGTGAGAGTCAACCCCCTGCACTTTTACTCAAATCCCACTTTGGCCTTTACAGAAGTGTCAATATCCCTTTTTTTGTTATTTCATTTTTAAATCTTTAACAAAATCCAGTCATGTGACAAAAATGTGACTATGAAATGAGGATAAGAGAGAAAAATCATCAATGTTTCCTATCAATACACTTTGCCTTACGTGATAAGCACATGAGAGTTATATATATATGTTTGTATGGTAAAAATTGCGAAGAAAATGCAAGAAAGTAAAACTTTTGAAATAACAAAAAGGCGACAAAGAAATCAAAGAGAAATAAAGATGAATAGACAGAAGATTGTGTTACCGTGAAAAATAGAATTTCGTGATTTCAATTTATGCAAAACTGTAGTTCATCTTCTTAATTGTTCATAATTTGTGTTTTGTTTTAGCCTAATACAGTCATATTTTGATGTAAATTTTGGAATAAAGTGTATTGGTAGAAAATGTAGATAATTTTTCTTTCTTACTCTCATGTCGTAGTTACATTCTTATTACATGACTAGAATATTGTTACCCAAAAAGCAACCTAAGAGGGGGGTGAATTAGTTTTCTACAAATTAAAATTAATAATACCCCAATAAAATTAACTTCTAGTACAACAAATTATTAACAAGCACAATGATGAACTTAGTAGTAAATGATCAAACAAAATAACAATGAAGTATAATTAACATACATGGTAAATCAAATGATTAACACATGAATATTAGATAGCTATAGCAGTAATAGGAAAGTAAAGAGATTAGGGAAGAGGAGACAAACAGATTTATAGTGGTTCGGTTTCAACCAAGCCTACATCCACTCCTCAAGCTTTACTTGAGATTTTCTACTATCTTCTAGCTTCACAGAGGTGCTAGCAACCTCTTTACAAATGGAGCAATCCTCCACGGATTTTACACAGACTTCACAAGCCTAAATTCTTGCAAATCTTAGGTGATTCACAATCACTCTCAAGATTTCAAGAACACGGTATTTGCAGCACTTTTACAAGATAAAATTGTATTTTTGCTTTTAAAGAAAGCTTTCAATAAATCTCTCTCCCAGATAGATATACAAAATGAAGTTTTGATTTTTCTGTAAATCTCACACAGGAAAGATAAGTTTAAAGCTATACATCTCAGTGCATAATTTCTGAAAGAGGATGTAAACAAAAATTGAAGAACATTTCTCAAAGAATTTTTCAGAGAATAGATGTGAGTGATTATAGGTCAAAGAATATTTTCTGATTTTTTGTAACTTGTTTACATTAGAGACTTTGGTATATATAATGAAACTTAAAGCCGTTTATACCCGTTGTATTCATTTGAATTTATAGCCATTTATACCTGTTGTATTTGTTTGAATTTATAGCCGTTTATAACCGTTGTATTCCATCATTACTAATTTGAATGTTTTCCACTTGAACTTTTTGGCCTGCTGCTGTGCTGGGCTGTTTGAACCTCTATTTTGGGCTATTTGAACTCCTGATTTAATCAAATATTAAATACATTCTAACAACATTTAGGATAAAAGTTTAGGTGAGAAATAATTAGACAAAATAAATTTTGATTGTATTTTTGTCTTTCAAATAAATTAAAACATAATTAAATAAATCATCAAAATAAATTTTGGATTTAAAACATAACAAAATAAATCATCAAAATAAATTTTGGATTATATTTTTCTTTTTCAAATAAATTAGAATATAATTAAATAAATCATCAAAATAAATTTTAGATTCTATTTTTCTCTTTCAAATAAATTAAAACATAATTAAATAAATAAGTCTAACAATATCCTCATTTTTTATGATGGCACACAATGATGTTTTCATTTGATTTGGGAGTAAGAAAGGCTCCCCCTTAAGTTATGCTCCCTGAATTCATTTCTAAATACATAGGTTAGCACATGTGTAATAAATAAGCTTTAATTAACAACATGATATAAGATTAAGATATCAAACTATAAATACATAACGTCAGATTAGTTTGAAAATAATACCATAATACATTGGAGACACCCCATTTTTGACCGTCTTCAAGACATGGACGTCACCGTTTGAACACTCGATGATTATCCATGTTTGTGTTCGTTTGGAGTTCCCGGAGTTCTCAGCTACGCGCCTTGTCTCAGGATCTCCAAACTCGACCGTTTTGTGTCTGGTTTTGCACCAAACACTTGTGTTTTGCCTTGGAGGGGCAGGGAATGCCTTGTGAGGCATCCCCACATACCACCGGCAGTGGCTAGAGGCCACCGGCTGGTTTTTGTTGCCATCGGCAATGTATGTTGCCGGTCGGCACTCTTTGTTGCCGGTCGGCAGTAAATTTTGTCAAAATGACATTTTTGGCCGGTCGACTACTGTTCAGCTGCTTTTGGAGATATTTTGAAACAGCTGGCTGGCATTTGCTTCCCCTCCATGTACGTGTATGGAGGGATGCCCCTCTTGTTAGCTTACATTGTAAGTTTACAAGATTGGCTCCTCTATAAGATGAGCCCTTCTCTCCCTTGCTCAAGGGTTAGAAAAATTAGAGCTTTTTGCTTAGGAAATACAGAGGAAGCTCTGGTTTTAGGGTTAGAGTTCAATACACATCCTATCTCTATATTACTCTTGTGTGTGTTTTAGTCCATACTATTGCACACAAGCACCTAGTGCTTCACCTTCCTTGGGCTACTGAGGTTCTAAGGGCTTGTTCTTGCTATTTTTGACCGGATTGAAGCTTAAGGAGGCAACAAGACCACCATTGTTGAAGAAAGGCTTCAAGGGTAAGAGACTAGTCCTTTTTATCTCATTTTTGCATCCTATTTCTACCTATCCTAGAGCTATTTTTGTGTTTAGTGTATAACATAAAAAAGTTCTTTTTTTAGGCCCTCTTGATTATTTGTTAAGAGTGTTTTGTGGTTTGGGTGTGTTTGACCACCCTTAGGCCTTGAAAGGCCCCATTTTTGTGCTATTTTGTGCAAGTTTCGAGACTTTGGTGTTTGGGCCTCTTCACCACTGAAATCTTGAGGGATTTCAGTGGTGGGGATGGTGCCTTGAATTCTCCAAAAGGGGAGGGCCACCCCCTCTCCTTGTTGTCCTTGAAAGGGACCATTTTTGGTCTCTTAAGGGAGCTTATGTTTGAGTGTGTGTTGAGCATTCCATGACTATTTTTCATGCTTATATTGTCATAATATAACATGGTTTTAAGTTGGTTTTGGTGTACCATGCATGCTTTGCATACCTACCTTGTAATGCCTTGTGATCGCCTTAATATGCCTTAGGTTGTGTGCCGTTGTTTTAGCATGTTTTAGGCTTAGATTTGTGAAGCTTTTGTGCTTATTTTGCCATGCTTTAGGTCTTTCTTAGGTATTTTGAGTCGACCCTAGCATGCATTATATAGCCTCTTTGCATTTTTGGGCTTGTTGGCCTTAAGTATGTAAGTGTATAGCATGATTTGTTTGCTTTGATTTAGTGGATTGGAGTCATTTTTCATGTTATTTCAGTCCCTTTAACATGTTTGTATGCTTTCCTTGCATGCCTCGTTAACGCCTTATGAGCTTGTGTTGTATACTCCTTGAAAGTGCATGTGTGCATGCTTTTGAATTCAAGCCATTTAGATGCCATCTAGGTGTTCCTCGGGTGTTGTTTAGGTCTGCCATTGACCTATATTGAGTCCCCTTAGCCTTGTGAGGCTTGGTGGGTTTGACCTTGGTTTAAGCCTCTTGGCTTGCCTCAAGAACTTGGGCCATTTGCATGCTTTACTTGCGTGAATTAGTTGGTTTGGCACCTCTATTTTGTGCAATTTCAGAGCTTGTGTTGCATGCTAATTGTCTATTGTTTGGTCTCTTTAAGTATACTTAAGAGTTGCCTTGTTTATGCTTAAGGTGTTAGACCATGATCGCATGAATGTGTGTGTGCATTTTGGCCTTCATTTCCTTGGTTTTGGCCACTGATTTTAGGCCTAATTAGAGTTGCCTAAATCATGTTTAAGTCCATCTTTTCATTGGTTTGCCTTGCCTCATGACTCGCAAGTTTGCTTGCATAGGTTGCATGCCTAGTGTGCATTGTTTGTTCACATGCTCATGTTGTATCCCTAGCTAACATGATTAGGTTGCAATGCATCTTGCATGCATGCCTTGTCCCTTGATTTGGTGATGGGGATTGGGCTCTTTGATTGTTTGACTTGCATTTCATTTGACATGAAAGTGCATACATTGGTTCTTTGGGCCATCATGCATGAAAATGCACGATTGGTGGCCCGAGAATCGAGGCACATACACCTTTGAGTCGCAAACATGATAGGGGGCATGATTGGTGCATACATTGTTTGAATTGTATTGCCATGCAAGTTTTGCCCTCTGCTGCTGTGAGTTGCAGGTTGTGCAGGTATTGTTTGCCGACCGGCAACATTTTGTGGCGGCCGGCAGTAAGTCATCAGCCGATGGGTTTATTTGGTGCCGATGGCCACATCCTAGTGCCGGTGGTCATTCTCCTTAGCCGGTGGGATCCCCCAGTATCCTGAGAGGCATTCCTGAGACTTTGGCAGTTTTCAGAGGTGCAAAGCAGGGAAAACAGAGGCAGACTATGCATGGCAGTGCGATTCCGAGAAAATCCCGAGCATGCGCTGCATCTGATCCGCTTCCCGAGGACTTTACTGTTTTAATTAGATTAATTAATTTGTTAATTTAATTGATCTGTAATATTTAATTAGCTTGCGTAGTTAATTAATTTGTATATTCTTTTGGTCCCTCCGAGCGAGGGCAAATCTATAATAAGCGTGTGTGAGTGGTGCATGTCTTCCAATCCCCACTTCTTTCTTCCCTTTTATTTCCTCGCTTACGATGGTAGATTAGGGCACGTTTATTTTAGCATACCTTATGTAATGCATACGTGCATCCATACATTTGTCTTACATGCACCGGGCTCGGTACATCATACAAGCCGCATTGCATCTTCAAATCTAACTTGAATACGTGCACCGAATGATTGCATTTCACATGCCATTTTAGGGCTAGCCAAGCCTATCCTAAATTGCATCTTTGTATGTGTTGCATTAGCCACTTAACATGAACTAGGGCATGCATGTTTGCTAACTAGTTTATTGTTTTGGCACGGAGTACGATGTAAGTATTTATGCTTTAGCATATCGCATGCGTGTGAATGTTAACATGACAACATAATTACCATGTGGCTAAATGCTTATATGAGATAAACTGTTTGAATGCCTGTGGGTGGAGGTTGGATTGCTTGAGTTGGAAAAACTGGTTGAAATCCGTGTTTTAGCCTACTTGCGAGTAGCAAATTCCGAAGCGCTTTCAAAACGAACGGATATGCAATGCTTGTTTCCAAATTAGGCAATCTAGTCTATACTTGTTTGCTGTGCGCATAACATAGTAATTCTAGGCTAATAACTGGAATGAGAGCACATAACGTTTTCAAAATCAGATATCACGGTTAGTAGAGGCCGGTCTTCGGACCGGGCGAAAGGGGGTGCTCATAGCTGACCTTCCCCGATCGTACCTAAGCTCCCGAGCCAAGACAACTTTGGTGATGACGGACACGTGGCCTTCGGCACCGAGTCAGGGTTTCCTAAATTTCCCATTTTAAAAAATATTTAGGTGGCGACTCTGTATCTGGCAAAGCAGTCCTTGTTTGGCACTTCTTTTCAAAATCTGTTTTTCTCAAAACGATTTGCCAGATTTGGACTCTTTGGTTCAGATTTAGAACCGTGACAACAAATCGAGTCCGAACTGTAGTGACCCCAATATGAACGGAACGGGACTTAACCCTTCCGGGGTGTTCGGGGACGTCTGCAGTTTCTGGCGACTCTGCTGGGGAGTTTAGAGAGCTTGACTCGAACTCGTGATATTCTGTTTTGACTACACTTATGTGTTTCTTTGCATTGCATGTGCATTGGTGCGTCTAGGACACCGTGTTGGCCATCTGCTATTCCTAAGTGGTTTGCTGGAGGCTTGTCTTGTCAAGGCAGGACCATAAGGCTGACCGGTTGCGGGCTCTGTCAGTATGGGAACACAAACCCCGATTTTACCGGGGCACCCTTTTTGACCATTCGACCTAGTGCATATCGGAATCCATAGTGACCATTCCAAACTAGGGCAGGTTGCTTACCCGATATAGGTTGTTTGAAACCGCTGCGTGCGTAGTCAAACCCTAGCTCCTGACAAAATAGGATACGGAAACCCTACCCCAACATAGGGGTGTTTGGCTCTCACTTATCTGTTATATGCTTTTAGAGTGTATCTCTGCAGGGGAATGCATATACCAGTTTGCAAGTTTGGGCATCAGGCCCGAGGGCACTAGTATCAGTATTGTTGAGAATCAGTTATGTCTGTGGGTATCAGTTCAGTTTTGAACAGTGATTCTGGGGAGCAGTGATCAGTAGTAGAGTGCAGTTGTTCGGCTACACCCGTGTTTGATCTGTTTGGGGCTGAAATACTGCTTGTTTTCCATTTCAGTTCAGAGATTCAGAGAGTTAATCCAGAACAACTAGTGTCTTCTCCTTATTGAGGCAGGACTGAGCATAACGCAGAATTTAGAAGAGATCGTGGTCATGACGGCCGCGTTGAGTCAAGGAATCACCCCGCAAGGTGAGGCTAATATTGATCTGCCACATCCACCCAGGTCGCCTGCCGCCCACCCAGTTTGGACCCCTCAACTATATCAGGCTCGCGAGCCTACTACGTTTGAACTAATGGGAATGATAGGTGATCTTCAAAGATCCGTGGCGGATCTCGCCTATGGGATGTCTGTCTCGCCACCAGCCGCACCATATGCCGGAGGCTTTATACCCCAGGAGCCCCCTCTATTGGGATGGATAGTAATTGAACTCAGCCAACCGGAGATGACCTCCAGCTATGGCAATGACGCATCAAACCAAATTCTAGATCAGACTGAGGCCAGAGACAAAGGCAAGATGAAGGCAGATGCCGACCCTATCGAACAACTGCTGTGGGCAGTAGAGGCTTTGAAAGCCGGGGGGATGAACAAGCAATAGATATCTGCAGTTGTGTCGAAAGCTGTGGAGAATGCTTTCCCCACTCCGCCTGAGGGCAATTCCAGTCAATCAGAGAACCGGGATAGGCCCCGTCATGCCAAAACAGTTCTTCCCGCTCCCAACCTTGCATCTGGAAAGGATCAGAAATCCAAGGCCACACCCGCCGATCCGTTCGCTAGTGCATCTAGCAAGAGTGCTCAGGCTCCAAAGTACCTGCCCCGAGGGCGCAGGGTCTTCCATGCTCTCTACATGCCATTGTCCAAGGCACTTCAGATCCTTGCCGAGAGGGGACACCTTAAACCCCTGGAGCCTCGGCCTCTCCCGAAGAATCTCCTTGCTACTCATGACCCTGCTCAGTACTGTGCGTACCACCAGCAGACAGGCCATGCTACCGACAATTGTTTCCGCCTCCGTCATGAGGTGCAAGATTTGATTGACAACGAGGTTATCCTCCCTCCCACCTTAGCAAAGTCCGTCACCACCCAGTTGTTGGATTTTAAGGACACAGTTACTACGAGTATGTAATCAGAAGGTGAATCGCCTGAGGGCAGTGTCTGGCGCATTTTTGGATGAGGCGTTTGGCACGCATTTTTGGACATCTGTTAATGATAATTTTGTAAATTCTGACTTGGATGTCGAGTCAGTCTTTTGTTTTGTTTTGAGTCTGTCTCATTGTATTGAGTTAGTCTTTTTGCTTAGTGGAATCGCTCTTGAGATTGTGCAGCCCAGGATCGCTCTCAGCCTCAAGATTCAACCTATCTGTTTCAAACCTGGAATTCGTTCAAAACATTCGGTGCCATGAAACGCCTGTGTGGCCCATTTTGAGGTGGCCCTCGAGCAAGAGGCACTAAAGCCAGATCAAGGAGATCAGATCCCACCAGGCAAGGCTCATGAAGTAGCCGTGATGGACTTTTCTGCAAATCAACACAACGGTCATTCTCTTGGGCACAGAAAGGCTTCAATCTCAAAACCATTTGGCATGGGCTTGCTACACTGTTACCCTTTGAGAGGCTCGCTGGGCCGAAAACCCGAAAGGGCGACCCAGGCAAAAGTTAGAGCAAAGAAAAAAATACAAAATAAAAAAAAAATACAAAATACGAAAAAGAAGCAAAAAAAGAAAAAAAAGAAGAAAAATAGCAAAAGAAATAAAAAAAATGAATGAAAAGAAATGAAAATGCAAAAGAAAAGAATAAAGAAAAAGAAGAAGAAAAACATAGCTCGCAAGGTCGAAAACCCGCATTGGGCACCTTGGCAAAAGTTAGAGCCTAAACGGTGAAGGTTAAAATACCCGAGTGTACCTTAACCGGAACTACGTAAGGCTTGATTCCCATGTTTGGGATACGTAGGCAACTTCCTCTTGAAGTCCAGCCCCCAACGCTTCCATAGCGTCTCAGTCCATGTCATGGTTTTAATCACTTGCGCCTCCTCCAAATCCGATGTCTCGATTGTAGCAACTTGGAACTGCGTGACCAACTTCCTCTTGAAGTCCAACCACCAACACCTTCCAGGTGACTGTGTCCATATATTGATTCAAACCGTCTTCGTCTCCTCTGCGTCCGAGGGTCCGATCGTCATCAACGAGGACTGGCTTACAGCATGCCGCGGGATCATCCAAACAAGGGGCAACTTTCTGTTGCCATGCATTGCCATAAGTTGCCCTGAGTTGCCATCCAAACCAGGGGCAACTTTCCGTTGCCTTATCCCCTCCCTTTAAGCCAGGGGCAATTTTCCATTGCCTCCGATCCGAGGTTGCATATCTCGAGGGTAAGTTCCGCGCTTGTTGAGCGTTGATTGTTTGCAAAAATAGTTTTTGAAAATTTTTACTGAAGTTGATTATTTTCTCGAAAACTACTTCATTTTCCAAAACCAGACCATTTTCTTGGATCCGAAAAGGAGAATTTTCAGTGCTCATAACCTGACTTGTATGATTTTCAAATCAAAAATCGAACAAGTATGTCAATCCAACTCTCACTTTGGTCAAAACTTGTTTTAGGAAGAAAACAGAAAAAATGGTCAAAGTGACGAACTAGGGGCACAATTGAGTTAGGTCTTCTGTCTTTCCCCCGTCAACATACTCGCCGGAAAGGCACTCTATCCACTGGGAGAAATAGCCGTGAGCTAACAGTGCTGGGTGTGAACCTGCGACTTCCTATTCATCCATTAATCACCCTGGGGAGGGATAAAAAATGAGAGAATAAAGAATAGAAAGGTGTAAGCACAGGGAGAAGTGAGAAAAGGGTTTTGAGAGAAAAACCAAGCACGAGGGCCGAGTGATGTGAGTATCACAAATCAGAAAGGGTAGGAATAATACCCGGAGGAATTGGCTCCTCGAGATTTGAGGTCTTTTTGTAAACATGTCCATGTGTCGTGTCTTTTGATTTGTCGGTCTCAATTTTGGCTTTGAGTCTTTTCCGAGTGTGTCTCGTTGTGTTAGGTCGTGTGCCTTTTATTTCTTTGTTTGAGTCCCTCCGCTGTGTTCTGTGGTAGGCTCGATACCCCGGTTGAAAACCCTTTTTTATTTCAAAAAATCATTTGTGCTCAGAATGCTGTGCCATTCTCTACATTCGTGCGAAGCAAGAGAAGGAAAGGGAAAATTTGGGACATCTGAGTGTGTTTCAACTGCAACCGTGTCAGTTTTGTGATCCGTCTTGTTAGATTGGGCTATCTGTTCAGGGTTTGCTGTGTGCAGAATGAACCGAGTACTGTATTATGGGCTGTATGCAGATCAATCCCCAGTAGAGTATGGGCTGTATTATGCAGTTTGAGTAGTGGTTTGTATGAGTTGTTTGCTGATAGTTGGTTGGTTATCCGATTATCATAGTGCAAGTGCTCAATTTACAAGTGTTCATTTTTCAGACAACAGATCAATATCATTTACATTTGAGGTGTAATATGATACAATACAGTGCAAGGTATGAAATATACACAAATGTAAACACTTTTTCAGACAAAAAGTTTGTTTCATTTCATATCATCTTTTCAAGTACATAGTTTCGAAGGAAACAAAATCTGCCTGCGGCAGTACAAAGTACCCTAACTACTTACCAAAAGGGGAAAATGCAAAAAGGAATAAAGACAGTAAAAATCTGTATCAAATGTCAAAAATAGCTCCGGGGCCGTCAATCTGTCCTGGTCCTCTTCCTGGACGAAGGTCCAGGAGCGTCATCAACAGGGGCACCACCAGGGGCATCGCCGTCTGAGCTCGAGCCCGAGCCATCACCGGTCTCCTCCGCCTCTGTCTTTGCCTTAGACTCGTCATCTGGAACTGGAGCCCGCGAGCTGCTCCCGACGTGAGTGCGCCCCCCTCTGGTGCGGGGATATACTCTGCCATCCCGAGTAGAAATGGGAGGTCCAGCCGGAGCGCCACCCACCGGAGGAATCTGGAAGGGAGGCTGAAAAGCATAAAAGGCGAATACATCAGAATATTGTGAGCAGTTTATCAGTGCAGAATGCAATGTATGAGTACAGTCTGTGAATGCCATGAGCAACTTATCAGTGCAGAATGCAGTGTATGAGTACAGTCTGTGAATGCTGCGAGCAGTGAATCAGTGCAGAATGCAATGTGTGAGTACCGTGTATCAGATGCCATGAGCAGTTTATCAGATGTCGTGTTATGCATCAGATTATGTAAAGCAGTTTGTGTATGGTTTGAGGCTGTGGTCAGAAAGAACATACCGGAATGCTGTAAAGGGCTAGGAGGTCGAATGTCCGCTGTAGCATCCCCATCACGGAGGCATTCATCTTCAATGACTGCTGGGTATACTCAGAAGACGCCTGCAAAAATATCAGATACATCAGTATTCTGTGGAATATCAAATAAACTGAAATGAAATGACTGTACAAAATGTAGTAATACATACCGAAGGCAAGTCGGGGACACCGACAAACTCGTGATCAGCCGGCGGAGGGGCGAAGGGGATCTGATAGGTCGCCCCACCCTGCCCTCGGAAAGTCAATAAAGCGGGCAGAGCAGGCCAACCGGTCCCTCGCCCTCGCTGAACTCCACCCCTGCCACAAACTCGAGCTCTCCTCGGCGCTCCCCCTCCAGCCCCCGCTCCCACTCTAGCCGCTGGCGCTGCTGGTCTCTCTCTCTCCGCTCGATGGCCGCCGCTCAGAGGTCGCATGATAAAGGTCCGGACGTGCTCCGAGTAATCGCCCTCGTCTCTGAAATCGTCTGCCTCCCAGCCAATGGTGTAGTCCGCCATCTGCTCGGCAGTGAATCACTCGGTATCCCTCATGTGCTCAGGAGGGTGCACCGGGACTATCTGCTCAGGTAAGCCTAGGGTCTGACGCAAGAAACGCTCACCCAGGTACCAAGCCCGACAGACCGGGCCCTCGACCAGAATCTGGTAACGCGAGGTCTCATCGACACTGGCAAACTGATCCCGCATCATCGCTGGCAGTGGAGCCCACAGCCGCCAGGTGATCTGAAAATGAAATACAGTTTGTTACCTACTGTTATTGAAATACGTAGTGGAAAGGCGAAGCCTAAATGAACTGCAAGTAAAACATACCTCGGCGGGGGTGATAGTGTCAAAGTAGCGGCGGAAGAAGCTAAATGTCTCTCACGGCCTCCGGGTGTATCTCCCATCAAAGCGATGCGAAAAAGGGACGACCAGAGGGGTCTCTGCATCGGGTACGAGAGCGAGCCTAGGGAAGTAGGCATAAACCCACAACTGCAAGATAAATACCAGTGCATTTATCAGATGAAGCAGAATACAGAATAAAGGCAGAAATAACAGAGTCGTGTGCTGTGCAGTGTATTGTGCAGAGTGTACAGTGTGAGCAGTGTACAGTCAGTGTAAAGCAGAGTATGTGTGTGCCGTGTGTACAATATACAGCAAGTGTAAAGCAGACTACAGTGTGTGCAGTGTGTATAGTACAGAAAATATAGAACTGAAATGAAAGGCAGAAAAGGAAATATACCTCCCAAGCACGCCAATAACCCCTGAGCAACTGTCCGCTGCTGTGGGAAGTCGAGCTCATATACCCATAAAGGGTGGCCAGAGCGGCGCCACCCTAGTCATAATGTAAAATGTCCCTGACATCCACCAGTGCGCTGAGCAGGCAGAGAGGCACTGTGTTCGCCCGGTCGGCGAAGATGGTCGTCCCAAACAAGAACATAAGGAAGCCGTGTGCATATCTCTCCACGGCCTCTAGGGTCATCGGGGCTGCATCGACAAGGAGGGGCTGGACCGTGAACTGCACCTCAAACCAGGAGTATCGAACAAAGCCGGGACGCGCAAGAGGCGGTGCCGCGCTGAGCAAATAGACCTGAGCCGCAGTCCACTCGTCCATGTCAATGTCAAAAGGGATCGGATCACCCCCTACCCCGATGCCTGTGAGCATCGAGAAATCATAAGGGGTCATCGTCATGTCCCCAGTCGCACACAAGTGAAATGAATCGGTGGTGTCCCACCACCTCTCCACCAGAGCAGCGAGGAGAGGTCTGCATGTAGTAAGCCTGGAGAGTCCTCTGCAGAATGCGCCAAAGCCGACCTAGTCCACAATATGGCGAACTGCGTTGGGAAGCTCGGCGTACCACTCACGAGCGACGGTATTCCCATACCCGTGGATGGTATGGGAATCTCCCTGTTTTCAAACAAATAGTTGCAAAGCAATATAAAATGTACAGTTTTGAAGAAACAGTGGTTCAGTGCAAATCTAGCATGCATGCAAGTTTATCAGATTTGCTTACAGTGAACTACAACGTGTGATGCGTCAGTGTGTTTGAGTGGTTCAGTGCAAATATTGCATGTGTGCATATTCTCATATTCAAACAGATACCGGGTGTCGGTGTGCTTATAGTGAACTACAACGTATGATGCGTCAGCTTGTTTGAGTGGTTCAGTGCAAATATTGCATGCGTGCATATTTTCAGATTCAAACAGATACCGGGTGCCGGTGTGTTTACAGTGAACTACAACGTATGATGCGTCAGCGTGTTTGTGTAGATCAGCGCAATGTAGCATGTGTGCATATTTTCAGATTCAAATAAATACCGGGTGCCGGTGTGCTTATAGCGAACTACAACGCATGATGCGTCAGCGTGTTTGAGTGGTTCAATACAAATGTAGCATGCGTGCATGTTTTCAGATTCAAACAGGTATCGGGCAATGGTGTTTGCAGTGAAATACAGTGTGTGCCGTGGTTTGAGTGGTTCAAGGCTAGTGCAGTGTGTGCGCGTGTGAGTCTTAAACAGATAATCAGTTGCAAGTGCATTTGTAATCGACTACAATGTACAGTATATCAGTGTATCGGCACTAAGCGGTTAAAGACTGTAATCAGTTATGGCAATTGACAGTTTAAAGCATCCTACATTACAGAAAATAAAGCAGAGAAAGAAGGTTACCTCGGAAGCGCCGGAGGATAGGTGGGAGGCAGGCTCACGTAGCAGGAGCTCGGGATCCAGCGCCATGTCGAAACTCCTGAACTGGCACAGTCCGTCGGGTGGTAGAATATGAATCGCCGGCCGGTAGGTCGCCGGGTCGAACGGGCGCTCGCTCAACGGGAGGAGCTCGACCCCGGGATCCATCTCGTGATCCGAGGGAGTCCCACTGCGTGGAATGTCGTCCGCCATGTCGAGAATGATGAGAAAATGGTCAAGGAATGAAAATCAGGTCGGAATACGAAGAGTCAACTGAAAAGTCA
This sequence comes from Camellia oleifera, assembly GCA_022316695.1. Classification (NCBI taxonomy): domain Eukaryota; kingdom Viridiplantae; phylum Streptophyta; class Magnoliopsida; order Ericales; family Theaceae; genus Camellia; species Camellia oleifera. The sequence goes on along the minus strand of CM039308.1, from coordinate 154,066,557 downwards.
ACCCCTGGGAGGGTGGAAAATGGTCGGAAAGGTCGGGATGTGAAAAGGCACGGAAATGAAGAGCGAATTGAGGGGAACAAGTCCCAAAAAGGTGCAAATAGCAAAAGGAGCGTCGAAATGAAGTTTCAATCGGTCCAAAATGTTCGAAACGCGATAAACTTCGCGAATCAAACGACGAAAAGGGCGCGAGAATGCGAAAAAACGAGGGATCGAGGAAGGGAAAAGGCTCTAGAGAGAGAGAGTATGATTTTCGGCTAGAGGGAAATGAATAGATTAGGGTTTGGAACCCTATTTTAAAACACCTATGGTGAAAAGTCGAATCTGCCCCGATCCAAGAACTTTTTGCCAGTTGGCAACATTTTGTGCCGGCCGGTAGAATATTGCGCCGATGGAATTATTTTGTAGCCGGTGGACAGCCGGTGGCTTCCCCTTCCGGTCGTTGGTGTTCCCACAACCCTATTTAGGCCATATGAGTGGTTTTTGGTCATCATGGCTCGAGAAAGTGCAAGAAAGTGTATCTCCGATGCTCAACCGGCCTCCGTTTTGACCTCGGACCGTGTCTTCTGTGCGTGGCACTCAAATTCATGCAATATTGTATCCTTTTGTATCCTTTTGCCTTTTACAAGATTCAAAAGTTGCCCCGCGTGCGTTGCATGGATTCATCATGTTGTCTAGTGCGTTGCGTCGCGCCGTCATGCACATCCCTTATGCATTGTCATACATCTTATTACAAGCGTTGTCATGCGTTGTCATGCACCTCAATACATACGTCGCCATGCACATCATTTGTGTTGTCGTGCATCTCCTTGTTTTGCATTATCATGCATTTCAAAAAAAAAAACGTGCGTTGTCGCCCACTCGAGTTCATTTGCATTATTTTATATTTTGTGTGGCATGCGTGTCACACTTGCATTGTTTTATATTTCGTGTGGCATGCGTGTCACACTTGCATTGTTTTACATTTCGTGTGGCATGCTTGTCACACTTGCATTGTTCTGCATCTCCTTGTGGCATGCGTGTCACATTTGCATCATCTTGCGTCCTTTGAGGCACGCGTACCTCATTGGCAGCATCTTGCATCCTTTGAGGCACGCGTACCTCATTGGCAGCATCTTGCATCCTTTGAGGCACGCGTGCCTCATTGGTAGCATCTTGCACCCTTTGAGGCACACATACCTCATTGGCAGCATTTTGCACCCTTTGAGGCACGCGTACCTCATTGGCTTCATTTTGCATCCTTTGAGGCACGCGTACCTCACTGGCATCATTTCACATCTCCGTGAGGCATGCGTACCTCACTTGCATCATTTTGCATCCTTTGAGGCACGCGTACCTCATTGGCTTCATTTTGTATCCTTTGAGGCACGCGTACCTCATTGGCATCATTTTACATCTCCGTGAGGCATGCGTACCTCACTTGTATCATTTTACATCCTTTGAGGCACGTGTACCTCATTGGCATCATTTTACATCTCCGTGAGGCATGCGTACCTCACTTGCATTATTTTGCATCCTTTGAGGCACGCGTACCTCATTGGCATCATTTTACATTCCGTGTGGCATGTGTGTCACACTTACATCATTTTGCATTCTTATGAGGCATGCGTGTCTCATTTGTTACATTTGCATCATTCGCATCATTTTCAATTTCCATAAGGCATGCGTGTCTCACTTACATCTCACTTACATTTTACATTCCTTGTGGCATGTGTGTCACACTTACATCATTTTGCATTCTTATGAGGCATGCGTGTCTCATTTGTTTCATTTGCATCATTTGCATCATTTTCCATTCCGTGTGGCATGCGTGTCACACTTGCATCGTTTATCATTCCCATAGGCACGTGTGCCTCATTTGCATCGGCACGTGTGCCTCATTCTCATTGGCACGTGTGCCTCATTTGCATCGGCACGTGTGCCTCATTTGCATCGGCACGTGTGCCTCATTTTCATTGGCACGTGTGCCCCATTCCCATAGGCACGTGTGCCTCATTTCCATCGGCACGTGTGCCTCATCCGCATTGGCACGTGTGCCTCATCCGCATTGGCACGTGTGCCCCATTCCCATAGGCACGTGTGCCTCATTTGCATCGGCACGTGTGCCTCCTCATTTCCATTGGCACGTGTGCCTCCTCATTTCCATTGGCACGTGTGCCTCATTTCCATCGGCACGTGTGCCTCATCCGCATTGGCACGTGTGCCTCATCCGCATTGGCACGTGTGCCCCATTCCCATATGCACGTGTGCCTCATTTGCATCGGCACGTGTGCCTTCTCATTTCCATTGGCACGTGTGCCTCATTTCCATCGGCACGTGTGCCTCATTTTCATTGGCACGTGTGCCTCATTTTCATTGGCACGTGTGCCTCATTCCCATAGGCACGTGTGCCTCATTTCCATCGGCACGTGTGCATCATTCCCATATGCACGTGTGCCTCATTTTCATTGGCACGTGTGCCCCATTCCCATAGGCACGTGTGCCTCATTTGCATTGGCACGTGTGCCCCATTTCCATCGGCACGTGTGCCTCAATCCCATAGGCACGTGTGCCTCATTTTCATTGGCACGTGTGCCTCATTTGCATTGGCACATGTGCCCCATTTGCATAGGCATGTGCGTCTCATTTGCTTCGGCACGTGTGCCTCCTCATTCTCATTGGCACATGTGCCCCATTCCCATAGGCACGTGTGCCTCGTTTGCATCGGAATGTGTGCCTCCTCATTCTCATTAACACGTGTGCCCCATTCCCATAGGCACGTGTGCCTCATTTGCATCGGCACGTGTGCCTCCTCATTCTCATTGGCACGTGTGCCTCGTTTTCTTTGGCACGTGTGCCTCGTTTTCATTGGCACGTGTGCCTTACTTTCATCGGCATGCGTGTCTCATTTCCATGGGCATGTGTGCCCCATCTTCGTCGGCATGTGTGCCTCATTTCCATTGGCATGCGTGTCACATTTTCGTTGGCATGCGTGTCGTCTTATCTGTATTGGCATGCGTGTTTCGTTTGCATTGTCATGCATGTTGCTAACGACATTGTACCTATTAAGTTTGTTTTCTTTTCAGGCACGATATTGTATGTACGGTTCATTTGAGGCCGGTCCAATCGGACGAGCCGCACAGGTATTGTATCCTCCGAGTGAGACGTATTGAGAATTGCATAATTCTCTTACATCCTTTCTGCATTGTAGTGTGGTCTGGTGTATGCTAGCTTAAAACTGTTGCATGTGTGCTTCGTTACAACTTTCTTTGCATGATCATAAGTTATGCTCGGCTTCTTGCATTTTCAGTTGCATTTTGCCCCTGCCTTCAGGCGCATACCTTGTTTGTCTTGAATGTTTGTCCAAGTCTTCGGCCTTGTCAAAAATGGGTCGTCTCTGGGCTTTGACATTCACTCCCGTCATTGTTATGATTTTCGAGTTCTGTCAAAGAGGGGCAACTGTAGACACCCCATTTTTGACCGTCCTCAAGACTTGGACGTCACCGTTTGAACACTCGGTGATTATCCATGTTTGTGTTCGTTTGGAGTTCCCGGAGTTCTCGGCTACGCGCCTTGTCTCAGGATCTCCAAACTCGACCGTTTTGTGTCTGGTTTTGCACCAAACACTTGTGTTTTGCCTTGGAGGGGCAGGGAATGCCTTGTGAAGCATCTCCACACACCACCGGCAGTGGCTAGAGGCCACCGGCTGGTTTTTGTTGCCACCGGCAATGTATGTTGCCGGTCGGCAGTAAATTTTGTCAAAATGACATTTTTGGCCGGCCGACTACTGTTCAGCTGCTTTTGGAGATATTTTGAAACAGCTGGCTGGCATTTGCTTCCCCTCCATACACGTGTATGGAGGGATGCCCCTCTTGTTAGCTTACATTGTAAGTTTACAAGATTGGCTCCTCTATAAGAGGAGCCCTTCTCTCCCATGCTCAAGGGTTAGAAAAATTAGAGCTTTTTGCTTAGAAAATACAGAGGAAGCTCTGGTTTTAGGGTTAGGGTTCAATACACATCCTATCTCTATATTACTCTTGTGTGTGTTTTAGTCCATACTATTGCACACAAGCACCTAGTGCTTCACTTTCCTTGGGCTACTGAGGTTCTAAGGGCTTGTTCTTGCTATTTTTGACCGGATTGAAGCTTAAGGAGGCAACAAGACCACCATTGTTGAAGAAAGGCTTCAAGGGTAAGAGACTAGTCCTTTTTACCCCATTTTTGCATCCTATTTCTACCTATCTTAGAGCTGTTTTTGTGTTTAGTGTATAACATAAAAAAGTTCTTTTTTTAGACCCTCTTGATTGTTTGTTAAGAGTTTTTTGTGGTTTGGGTGTGTTTGACCACACTTAGGCCTTGAAAGGCCCCATTTTTGTGCTATTTTGTGCAAGTTTCGAGACTTTGGTGTTTGGGCCTCTTCACCACTGAAATCTTGAGGGATTTCAGTGGTGGGGATGGTGCCTTGAAGTCTCCAAAAGGGGAGGGCCACCCCCTCTCCTTGTTGTCATTGAAAGGGACCATTTTTGGTCTCTTAAGGGAGCTTATGTCTGAGTGTGTGTTGAGCATGCCATGACTGTTTTTCATGCTTATATTGTCATAATATAACATGGCTTTAAGTTGGTTTTGGTGTACCATGCATGCCTTGCATACCTACCTTGTAATGCCTTGTGATCGCCTTAATATGCCTTAGGTTGTGTGCCTTTGTTTTAGCATGTTTTAGGCTTAGATTTGTGAAGCTTTTGTGCTTATTTTGCCATGCTTTAGGTCTGTCTTAGGTTGTTTGAGTCGACCCTAGCATGCATTAGATAGCCTCTTTGCATTTTTGGGCTTGTTGGCCTTAAGTATGTAAGTGTATAGCATGCTTTGTTTGCTTTGATTTAGTGGATTGGAGTCATTTTTCATGTTATTTCAGTCCCTTCAACATGTTTGTATGCTTGCCTTGCATGCCTCGTTAACGCCTTACGAGCTTGTGTTGTATACTCCTTGAAAGTGCATGTGTGCATGCTTTTGAATTCAAGCCATTTAGATGCCATCTAGGTGTTCCTCGGGTGTTGTTTAGGTCTGCCTTTGACCTATATTGAGTCCCCTTAGCCTTGTGAGGCTTGGTGGGTTTGACCTTGGTTTAAGCCTCTTGGCTTGCCTCAAGAACTTGGGTCATTTGCATGCTTTACTTGTGTGAATTAGTTGGTTTGGCACCTCTATTTTGTGCAATTTCAGAGCTTGTGTTGCATGCTAATTGTCTATTGTTTGGTCTCTTTAAGTATACTTAAGAGTTGCCTTGTTTATGCTTAAGGTGTTGGACCATGATCGCATGCATGTGTGTGTGCATTTTGGCCTTCATTTCCTTGGTTTTGGCCACTGATTTTAGGCCTAATTAGAGTTGCCGAAATCATGTTTAAGTCCATCTTTTCATTGGTTTGCCTTGCCTCATGACTCGCAAGTTTGCTTGCATAGGTTGCATGCCTAGTGTGCATTGTTTGTTCACATGCTCATGTTGTATCCCTAGCTAACATGATTAGGTTGCAATGCATCTTGCATGCATGCCTTGTCCCTTGATTTGGTGATGGGGATTGGGCTCTTTGATTGTTTGACTTGCATTTCATTTGACATGAAAGTGCATACATTGGTTCTTTGGGCCATCATGCATGAAAATGCACGATTGGTGGCCCGAGAATCGAGGCACTTACCCCTTTGAGTCGCAAACATGATAGGGGGCATGATTGGTGCATACATTGTTTGAATTGTATTGCCATGCAAGTTTTGCCCTCTGCTGCTGTGAGTTGCAGGTTTTGCAGGTATTGTTTGTCGACCGGCAACATTTTGTGGCGGCCGGCAGTAAGTCATCAGCCGATGGGTACATTTGGTGCCGATGGCCACATCCTAGTGCCGATGGCCACATCCTAGTGCCGGTGGTCATTCTGCTTAGCCAGTGGGATCCCCCAGTATCCTGAGAGGCATTCTTGAGACTTTGGCAGTTTTCAGAGGAGCAAAGTAGGGAAAACAGAGGCAGACTATGCATGGCAGTGTGATTCCGAGCAAATCCCGAGCATGCGCTGCATCTGATCTGCTTCCCAAGGACTTTACTGTTTTAATTAGATTAATTAATTTGTTAATTTAATTGATCTGTAATATTTAATTAGCTTGCGTAGTTAATTAATTTGTATATTCTTTTGGTCCCTCCGAGCGACGGCAAATCTGTAATAAGCGTGTGTGAGTGGTGCATGTCTTCCAACCCCCACTTCTTTCTTCCCTTTTATTTACTCGCTTACGATGGTAGATTAGGGCACGTTTATTTTAGCATACATTATGTAATGCATGCGTGCATCCATACATTTTTCTTACATGCACCGGGCTCGGTACATCATACAAGCCGCATTGCATCTTCAAATCTAACTTGAATACGTGCACCGAATGATTGCATTTCACATGCCATTTTAGGGCTAGCCGAGCCTATCCTAAACTGCATCTCTGTATGTGTTGCATTAGCCACTTAACATGAACTAGGGCATGCATGTTTGCTAACTAATTTATTGTTTTGGCACGGAGTACGATGTAAGTATTTATGCTTTAGCATATCCCATGCGTGTGAATGTTAACATGATAGCATAATTACCATGTGGCTAAATGCTTATATGAGATAAACTGTTTGAATGCCTGTGGGTGGAGGTTGGATTGCTTAAGTTGGAAAAACTCGTTGAAATCCGTGTTTTAGCCTACTTGCGAGTAGCAAATTCCGAAGCGCTTTCAAAATGAACGGATATGCAATGCTTGTTTCCAAATTAGGCAATCTAGTCTATACTTGTTTGCTGTGCGCATAACATAGTAATTCAAGGCTAATAACCGGAACAAGAGCACATAACGTTTTCAAAATCAGATATCACGGTTAGTAGAGGCCGGTCTTCGGACCGGGCGAAAGGGGCTGCTCATAGCTGACCTTCCCCGATCGTACCCAAGCTCCCGAGCCAAGACAACTTTGGTGATGACGGACACGTGGCCTTCGGCACCGAGTCAGGGTTTCCTAAATTTCCCATTTTAAAAAATATTTAGGTGGCGACTCTGTATCTGGCAAAACAGTCCTTATTTGGCACTTCTTTTGAAAATCTATTTTTCTCAAAACGATTTGCCGGATTTGGACTCTTTGGTTCAAATTTAGAACCGTGACAACAAATCGAGTCCGAACTGTAGTGACCCCAATATGAACGGAACGGGACTTAACCCTCCCGGGGCGTTCGGGGACGTCTACATACATAACATCATATTATTTCTTCTCTTGTGACATTATCAAAAGGAAATCATGGGCCAGAATCTGGAGGAGGAGGAGGAAAATGATATAGATAAATGACATCTATACAATTCAAAACATATACATATATGCATACACATACAACTCTCCCACATCTCTCTTTTTCTTTCGATAAACGCATTTGACACGCGGCCTCACTTTTGCGTCATTGGCCGATAAAAGCAGGCCTCGATTTGTACTCGCCTCGGCTCCCTCTCCCTCCTTGTCTTCTTCTCTTTTGCCTTCTTCTTAATCACACACTCTTCCATTTTCTTCTTCACTATTCTCTTTTATCTCTTCTTCACCACTCTCTTCTGTTTCTTTTTCCTCATCGAAAGACAAAGAAACTGAATGGAGGAGGCCAAACCTCAGTCTGTTCGCTTCTATTTCTCTGCAACTCATTTCTTTGACACCTCTCACCTCTAATCCACGGCTTCCTCATCCCGTCCCCTCACTCTGTTTCTGGACCTGAACGATCTCATAAGCTTTGCTGGACCGAGTACCCCTACTCCTACTCTTCCTATCATTCCTCTACCTAACCTTCCTATGATGTCGATTGAGCAAATCATGGCAGCTCAAGTTGACATAGAAGCCAATCACTACACACTTCAGTCTTGTATGGAGACGGTGACTGCGGTCACCTAATTGGCTCACCAACTGCAAAATAGGACAACTGAGGTGCACCAGGTCAACGCCTAACTCTCTCTGCTCCAGCGCATGTACAAGGATGCGCAAGTAGAGATTTACGAGTTGAAGGCGAAGAACAAAGAGTTGAAACGGAAAGCCACCGCCATAGCTCGATTTGGCGGTAGAGCCGAGTAAGTGAAGTCGGCGCGTGGCCGTCACCAGAAAAGAAAGAAGAAAAAGATCCCTTTCTTTTGTTTGTTTTCTCTTTTTTTTTTTTTTTTTTTTTTTTTTTTTTTTTTTTTTTTTTTTGAGTTTTTTGTTGTTGTTGTTGTTGTTTTTTTTTTTAATGTAAATATTTGTAGTTTTATTTGTTTTGGTTTTTATGTTTAAGTACTTAAAAATGAAATTAAAAAGCAAAAAAAAAAAAAAATTAAGTCCAAACAAAAAATAATAATGAAAAAAAAAAAGAAATTAAGCCTACTAGCAAAATAAAAAATTAAATTAAATTAAATTAAATTAAAATAATACCAGCAGAAATTAAACTTAATAGAACGTTAGTGTTGCTGAAATGATAATGCAAAAAAAAATGCTATGAGGGTTTAAAAAAAATCAATGTGTGCAAAATTAATTTTACCTCAAGATGTAGAACCCAAAAAAAAATTACACAGTTGAGAATAGCAAACTGTTAAGGAGAATAAATGTATAAAGGGCTTGAGAGCACTACTAAAAAAAACACTTTTTGCGACCGCCACAAGCCGTCGCATATAATAAAAATACAGTCGCAAAAGACTTTTTGCGACGGCCTATGCGACCGCAAATGGGGGGCACAAATGTGGGGGTGGCAAATACTTTTTGCGACGAAAAAACAGCAGTCGCAAATTATTTTGCGACAGCTATTTTGCCGTCGCAAAAAAAAATTAAAAAATAAAAAACACTTTTAGCGACCATTGTTTTACTGTCGCAAATAATTATTTCTTAAAAACAAAATCATATACGAGTTTGCTACAACAAAAAAAAAAAAAAAAAAATCAATTACAAGCACCAAACAATTTTTTGTTAATAAAAAATAACAAAATTAACAAATTAATTAAATTTATAATAGACATTATCCATTATCCATCCTTAAATACATTGTACTAAAAAATTCAAGTCTTAAAAAAAAATAAAAAAATAAAAAAAAATAAGTAATAAGCCTTTAATAATGCAATTCAGATCACCTTTAGATGATACTTTTTTTGCAATGATTGCCGAGCCATGCTGGTATAGATTCCACACATCCACCAAGCAAAGAACAGACCCTCATAAATGAGAAATAATGTCTGTGGATCAATGCCATTAAGAACTGATGTCAATGCAGCAAATGTCATACCACCTTCGACATATATGATATGACCAACACAGGCAGCCCTTTGAGAGATATTAGCGTTCAAGTTTTCAACGTTACGTCCAAATAACACACATGGGCAGAATAGTCCAGTCAAGCCTATAAGATGAACAAATGATTCAAAAATAAACAAGGATCTCAGTAATGCAAAACACAAAATACATTCAGACATCCTTATCCAAAGAAGAAGCAATTATTCTGTGTAAATTTAGATGTATAAATAATGCATTTTATTTTTCATATTAACTGAGTTTTAAGCATCAAATTCCAGAAAAAATTGTTTCGTTAATTTCGTATGCCAGTCTGTGAAACTATTGCTATTATACCATGTAGATCATTTTTATTTGCGTCTATCTTGTATAATTATGCTAAACATGCACAATCCCTGTTAGACATGAGCTCTATTTGACAAAGGATACTGAAATTAGATTTTTAATTAAAGAAAAATGAGTGAACTTCCCCTCCCTCTCTCTCTCTCTCTCTCTATATATATATATATGGACACGACTTGACAACTTATGTGGAAACTTGAATGCCACTAGTTGAAAAGTTGAAGTACATAGAACACTTACAACTGTCGGTATCTTCAGTACACCCAAAAATTCCAGTTGACCAATCTTCGTCAGCCGGGGGTTGATAGGTTGAAGAAAGTGTTTGTCCACATTCTTGGCATCTATGAGCAGTCAACTGTTGCAATCAACAATGAAAACAAACAAATGCAAAATATTATATTTATATTCCAAGTAATAAAATAATAATAAAAAACACATTGTAATTTGATAACTAATGGCTCAATAACAAATATATCCACTCTTTGCATGATAAGTGGAAATGGAAAAGGTCAAAAAGACTAAATTAAGACAAATATATCTACACTAGAGGTTGGTTTGAGTGCCAGGTGGTGACCTGGTGTACAGGGGTGGAGGGTGTTCAAGTGGTACCCTGATGCTGAGTGTTATTTGCTATCTTGTGCTTTGCTGTCTTGCTCACTTGTGGATGGTTGACAGGGGTGAATTTGTGTTGTATGTCCTCTATTAGCGTAGGAGTTTGTGTACTTGGCTGTGTGTTCTGCTGAATTGGTTTTGTTTTTCTTTTATTTCGACCATTGTTCACTCTCACATTTATTTACAATTTTTAATAATCGTAACAGTGTTGCTCTCCATTATTCAAAATTTTAATGATAATTTAAGTTGTCATAGTACACCATTTAAATAGGGGAAGGATTAAAAAAATATTTACAAAAATATGATCATTACATTAAGCACTAAAAAATTGCAACCCCACCGATTTGCAGAGATGTAACGTGCAATCTGCGTATACTGATTGTGTATGAGGTATACAAAACATAGTTACATAGTAATAGCAATCGAGAAGGGCCTAAATCGATTGTCTTGAAAGTTGAAAATTACCAAAGCACATCAAGCATGAAGTCAAAATTTGTACCTCTTTCTCTACACTAGGGAACCTAGAGTAAAAAATTATATACTCAGATCACTAAATATTTATAAAAGAATCAAGCCATACCTTGTCAAACCGAAGGTGTAGGACAACAAACTTCCTTGGCTTTTGACAATTGCAGCTATCCTATAACTGGATCATTGACAATGTATGAAGATCACATTTGAAGTATAGAAATGAAGTAAAAAGTTCAAATAACTTTAAAACATCAACTAATACACTCAATACTAAAATTATATCAAGGAACAAACTGAACATAAGCAATAAAGAGTACAAAAATTTCAAAGATATTGTGTAACCCATTAGAAGTTCACAGACAAACATCTCTGCTGAAAAAGATTAGAGGAATCACTATTATGCTTTTTTATGCCTTTATTTTGAAGCACCTCATCTTGAGTACTACAGGTTCTTCTAGAACAACAACATAACCCAACAAGTTAAGCCTTAACCCTATGCGTCTGCATATCTTTTTAATCTTTATGTCATTCCTTCTTATTATAATTTACATATAGTCATAGACTCATAGTTATATTCATGATTCTGGACCAAAAAAAAAAAATAATAGGCACAATGAATTGTCAATAGTTTTTCATTACAACACAAAACACTTGCAAACTAAACATGACAGATTGGACACAAATCCTTTCCACAATTTTATATTTATACCAAATTGATATTAACATTGTCACTCACAATATAAAAAGATACTAGTCAGTAAAGTTTAGTGTTATAAAAATTACCTAATAGACTAAGCAAGAGATACTGGGTACATGTCCAACTAGGCACATTGGACACAAATCCTGTACTCTTTGAAGTCTTACACGTGTCAAGTGTTCAACACCATTACTTCTTGCATTTAGAAAAGTCGAAAGCAACATAAGAGATAATCAAGCATTATTAAAGGTCAAGCAGGGTACCTTAATTGTGTTCTTCCACACTCTTCCATCCCATCAAAATAAAAACCACAATTTAGAATACTAAGAATAATTACATGTTGTGAAAGACATTACCATTGCTTCTTTGAATAGATACTCCTGCAAGTGAATGCAATATTTGAAATCATCACACTAATGAATCCAGTCCAGTTGAAAGAAAGTTCCGTCAGTGATGCCATTGATAAGCCTAATATAGAATTTGAGAGGATTATCATCAGCAAAAGAATATGTTGCTCAATTTATTTGATCAAACATGATTCCAAAACACATCACATAAATGCTTTGCTTCGTTATTTATGTGTACAACTAAAAGTACAACAGAATCACATGACATGGGTCAAATTGAGTGCTACATACATGGTAAGTTGTTCAATTCCCCTCAATAACAACTTGGATTTCAGCTCCATGCCATCATTCCTTATTGTCCAGTTTTTCATGTAAGTGAATGTGAGGAATGTTCCTAATGATTGAAAGAAGCTCCATTTATAAACTATAAAGAAAGAAACGAAAAGTACAACAAAATTAAACCGGAGACTTACAACTATGCACATTCACAATGTAACAATAGTCATAGGATTATAAGTTATGCCTTATATAAATCATACCGATGAATGTCTATATCAAGCCTGCAGAATGAACTATAATTTTGGCCCTTCATTGATGATGAAATGTCAATAGGAAGCCCTATACTCATCTCGGACCAAATTAATGCCTACATAAGGACAAAGATCAAATTGTTGACCATATTATATTATAAGCATAAGAATATGGTTGACCAAATTCACATTCATATTCTATCATGATTATTAAACGAAGAACCATAGGAACTAAAATATACAAATAAAGCCAAATGGAAGGGCACAAATATATATTCTCACACTAAGACCTGAAGATGCATAAATTGGTTAAATGATGTCAAACATTACCATCTTTGCACCAAGTCCAAACTTTCCGCGTGTCTGCTTCAAGCCATATTTTGTCCCAGACAAAACTACACAAATATAAATATTCTCACAATAAGTCAATATTACAATATCATTGTAGAGTTGAAACATATTAATCCTAGCAATTCTCAATGTAATATGAACACATTGAATGTCCATGATCACACAAATATTCCAGCCCATGTGCCAACAATAAATCGTATCAAATGGAAACGGTATCTTGCAAGTAGTGTCAAACCTCGTCCAAACATATTGGGAATATCATCATGTGGCATTCCTCTTCCATTGTCCAACATTAAAAGCAAAGCATAGTAAATAGAGTCAACCTACAGAGAATAGTAATTTTGGCATAGCTTTCACCGCTTTTTGCAACAAATATTGCAAAGCCAATACACAAATCTCTTTACCTTTCCACACAAACAGGGCAAAAGAGAAACAGATCACTAGTTTTCATGGTGATGGCACTTCATTCACCCTCGATCACCCTCTCTAACTTCACAAAGCACTAACCATTAAAAACACTTCCCAATCTAACCCCAAATACACCAGTCAGTCACCCTAATTCAGGATTAGATATGTACCTAAGAATATATTGTGGATCATACCAATGATAATCAGCTAGTTCTAGATCACAAAATAATAAAAATAAAAATTTAGAAATTCCTAGAATCATTGTATGATGGCAAAATTGGAGTAATATCATTTTGATGACTGAAGATAATCAAACATATCCATCAAACATAATTCTTCATCAATAATCAATCATTTTGGAGCCATTTTTTTCATCACATTTGAATCTGATGAAAAATTTGATGAACAATTGGAGATGCACAACCAAGAAAGACAAAACTGATAAAATTATAAAGCATTATAAGAAATCCTAATGAATTTAACCTCTGAGAGAAACAAAGAACTCTGAATAGAATTGCCTAGAGTTGGAAACTAACCTGCTCAATATGTCATTGAGGAAAATAGAACACGCGCTCGCCTTCAGTCGAGAATTTAACCTCTAAGAATAGACAAAACAAGAATTTAACCTCAATATGTCCCTCTCTCCTTTCTTCAAACATATTCAAAAAATATGATTATAGAAATCACCGAAGACATTCACAACATCCAACAAGCAAAAGTTCCAACAGCAAGAGCAATGATGAATACACTTGTACCGAGTGATAATGATTCATGTCAATGTCAATGCTAACAGATCAATCAACTAGAAAATCCAATCAGCATGATCAACAAACTAATTTAATATCACATATAAATAAAGCAAATTCAACACTAGGACTTTTTATCTTCCAAATTCAAATTTACCAGTTCTTGCCTCAACAAATTCAAAATTGCTAATAATAAATGAAATCTTGATTTCAAGTTAAAAACAATAATGTACTACTCACTATAATGTATTGAAGAAGAAATTGAGAGATATACACTAATAGATATGGAAAATGCAAGAATATAGAGCAAGAATAAGATGAGTTGAACCAGTACATATTTGTACGAGGATAAGACGAATTAGTCAAACCAGAGCTTCCTCATATGATATGTATGTGTAGCTAGAGATAGATAGATAGATAGATAGATAGATAGATAGAGAGAGAGAGAGAGAGAGAGAGAGAGAGGGATTGGGGGCGAGATTGAGAGAGAGATTCATATCGCTGGAGATCTTCAGATGACGATGACGAGCGAGAGAGCAGAGCTATACAGGTCTGTTGAACGAGAGAGAGAGAGAGAGAGAGAGAGAGAGAGAGAGAGAATGATCCGCCATAGATCTTTAGAGCTATTTGTCAATTCTCTCTCTAAAATCATCTAGAACACAAGCCATCAGAGATATATACACAAATATATGCATGTATATAAAGAGGGAGAAAGAGACCTGGAAGAGGTTGAGGAGGGCAGGGGCGAAGGCGAGGCAGCCGAAGGAGAGAGAAACGTTAATGGCGACCTGAGATCTGAGAGCTTCGACGATTGATTTAAGAGAGAGAGAGAGAGAAAGAGAGAGAGAGAGAACGGGGGGAGGAGAACGATATCAATGTTTGTGAAATAGGGCTAGGGCAATTATAAGGAAAAAAGGAAGAAAAAATAAATATAAGGAATAAATAGATTATTCGCGACTGATAATTAGGGGGTCGCAAATTGTATAGTAGCAAAAGGTCATTTTTCTAGTAGTGGAGCATGTAACTGATATAAATGTTTCCATATCAATATAACAATACACATATATCATTTTAACAAAAATTCAAGTTTCAGTCATAACAAAACTTTTTAAGTAGAAATCAACATTTCAAGCTTGCCACGAATAAAATTAAAGTGATCCTCGCTTAGGGGTTTTGTGAAAATATCCGCCAATTCCTTGTCGATATTTTCAAATTCAAGTACAATATCTCCTTTTTGAACATGATCTCTTAAAAAATGATGTTGAATTTCAATATGTTTTGTTCGTGAGTGTTGAACAAGATTTTTGCTTAAATTGATGGCACTAGTATTATCACAATGTAGCATCAAGTTTAGATAAATGTCATGGGTGCAATAAGGAGAAGTTCCAAAGGTCAAGAATGAGACACACATGCTGTTGTAGCAAGATAATATGACAACAATGAATTAATGAGCTTATCCATTATGAAGAATTCATGTTATTTCAATCTATTTTCAAGCAAGAGCCAAGGAGATATCAAATTGTTAAAAGTATATGTGAAGCAGTTGAGCATGATCTAACAATCGATTTGAGCATGATCTAACAATCAATTTCTAGCAAGAGCGTACAAATTTTATACAAGATAGTTAAAAAAATCTGTGAGGTGCAAGCTCATAAGTGTGATATCAAAAATAGAATAGAATCTGAGGGGATTTTTTTATAAAAATAATCTAGTTTAAATTCTTCCCATTGTTTCATTTGGCAAAATCAATAGAAGATATAATAAATGAAAGCTCATAACTAAAATGTTCTCCTCAATAATATTAAATAGGATGCCAAATACTACCAATAAGGATGCCAAAATGATACCAACATGCAATCTACCAAGGATACCAATATGTAATCTAGAAGATTTAACAATCATAGCTCAAGCATTATGTAGAATACCAAATATTGCTCATAATAGGTTAAACTCAATATAATCTCATGGAGCTAATGTAAATCCAAAAAATGAAGCATGTTCCAGGTATAGCAATCCATATGCCAAGAAAAATCATGAATTTCAATATATAGCACACATTTTAAGCATATGCATGATTTTTAAGCAAGAACATCATCAAAGAATATACATTGCAAATTATATGAAGCATAATCAATCTTTTTCATATCAAAGTAATAAGAGTATTACCTTAAAGAATATAAGATAGAATTTTTACCTCAAAAGTTTAAGAGAGTATATGAGGCATACGTTAGGTTCAAGAGATGAAAGCTTTTCAATCTTCAATTTTCTTTCATGAGGAGTTCATCTCAAAAGAGTTTAACAAGTATGTTATCAAAATGATTTCTCCCCCTAAGTTGGTGCTACCTTTTTCTAATATGATTTGTGTAAATATAGCATTTATAGAACAATCACTATTACTCAATAAAAATACAGCACAAATCACTTCTTATCACAAACTCAAAAAGTGAAAAATAATTCAATGATCAAACAAGAGTTTGGAATGCTATTTTTCAAAATTTTCAAGTTGTAGCACATAGCATAATATGCATAAGAAAATAGTGTTATGCTCTTTGTTTTATTAAAAAATGATGCAACAATCTCATTTAATCACAAAACATTATCAATAGGCATTTTCATCAATTCAATCTACATACTCAAGTGTGATAAAACATTTTACTCAATGTGGAACACAACATGAATGCTATAAACAATTAATTTAACAATTTATCAATCAAAAGCATTTCATGAGATGTATGTCAATATAATCCATATTCAAAAGATATACAATAGGATAGATGCAATGTCTCTACAAACGTATGATACTTCTTTTCATTTAGATATTGTTGATGGATCATAATCAACGAATTTCATAACTCATTCAAATATTCCAATGTAAAGCATGTAAGCATGAAATTTTCATATTGAGTATATTCTTGAGATCATAAATGTACAATTCAAAATATAGATAGTATACATTTCAAAAACATGCTATAACATCGAAATTGATTCTACAAAGATATGACTCAAAAAAGAATTAACATATTAGTATGAAGTTATATATAAGATGTGAAAAGTATGCTCACAAAAAATATTTATCACTTCTTATCTCTTTTTCATAGCAATGGATAACATGATATACACTGTTAATGAATACGTGAATCATTCATATTCTAATAGGCATTCATCAAAATAATATAATTCTCATTTTTTAGTTCAATGAAAGTTTGAAAGAAACTAGCAGAACATGACTTACCAAACTTAATACAATTAGGTTACATGGAAGCAATGATTAGACAAAACCTATTATACACAAATCACACCTTAAAGAATATAGAACTTTAAACTTAAAGGTGTGTTAGGAGTTATACCTTCATTTGCCTCTTTGGAATCTTCACGCGTACATTACCTCTATTGTTCATTTTGGTGATTTTCATTTCATCATTCTTCTTCTTCTTGTAGGGGTTGATTTTGCTCTTTAGATTGAACACTCTTATTGTGCATTTCCTCTCGAAGTCCTTGGTGTTCTTTGAGATTCCACCTACAAAATATCTTGATTTCTTTCTTGGTACCCATACTTTCTTGGGTCCATAGGGATTAGTTTCAAGAACATTTAATATCATAAAAGGTTTAGGAGGATCAAAACCAATGCCTACTTTGTCAAAAAAACATCTTTTATTTTCAAGAAACTTGTTGAGGTTTTGTTTTCCTTTTACAAAATTTTCAAGAGTTTTGTTTAAATCCTCAACATTGTTTTTCAAAATGTTTTTCTCATTGGCAATACACGTAAAGTCATTTTTCAAAGTAGCATTTTCCATTTTTAAAACATCTACATAATTTGAAAGAGATGTAAGTAATTTCTTTAATTTAGAATTCTCAACGTAAACATTTCTAAATATGTCATGTAATTTATTGAAAACACTTTCAAGTTCTATATAATTAGAAATTACCTCATCTTGAGTGAATTCTTCTTCTCCAAGAGCCATGAGACACAAGTTCCCTACTCCATCATTTTCTCCCTAAATGGATTTTTTTTTTTTTGCTGCCATCTATCATTGAAAGTTCATGAGCCATGAGTGAGTCTAGGAGTTCTTCAATGCCTAATTTTGTTAGGCCTTTTGCTTCTTGGATAGCTGTAACCTTAGCTTCCCATTCATTTGGCAAAGACCTAAGTATTTTTCTCACAAGCTCACCATTAGTATAAGATTTACCGAGAGATTTTAGAGCATTAATAATATTGGTAAATTTATAAAACATCTCAGAAATAGATTCAAATGATTCCATAGTAAAGAGTTCATAATCATGAATAAGCATATCAATCCGAGACTCTTTTATTTGGCTAGTTCCTTCATAGGTGATTTCAAGTTCATAAATCACCAGAAATACATCTAGAAATTCTATTGTACTCATTTGCATCTAGTCCACACACAAGAATAAGCTTGGCTTTAGCATTAACTTGAAGGAGTTTATAATCACGCTTATCAAACTCATCCTCAAGTTTAGGCACACTGATATGGTCTACTACATTGGAAGAGATTTTAGGACCTTTAATGATAATGAGCCACAAAGCATAATTGGTAGTTTGAAGATACAAAGTCATTTTTTCTTTCCAATGAATGTAATTACTACCATTAAAGAGAGGTGGCTTATTTCTAGCTTGTCCTATAGTAGAGTAAGTAAAATATATGGTTGCTATGGATCAAAAACTCAAGATTGTTAAATCTAAACAAGAGCCCCAGGCTCTGATACCAATTGTTATCCAAAAAGCAAATCTAAGAGGGGGTGAATTAGGTTTCTACAAATTAAAATTAATAATACCCCAATAAAATTAACTACTAGTACAACAAATTATTAACAACCACAATGATGAACTTAGCAGTAAATGATCAAACAAAATAATAATGAAGTATAACTAACATACAGAGTAAATCAAATGATTAACACATGAATATTAGATAGCTATAGCAATAGTAGGAAAATAAAGAGATTAGGGAAGATGAGACAAACATATTTATAGTGGTTCGGCTTCAACCAAGCCTACATCCACTCCTCAAGCCTCACTTGAGATTTTCCACTATCTTCTAGCTTCACAGGAGTGCTAGCAACCTCTTTACAAATAGAGCAATCCTCCATGGATTTTACACAGACTTCACAAGCCCAAACCCTTACAAATCTTAGGTGATTCACAATCACTCTCAAGATTTCAAGAATACAGTGTTTGCAACACTTTTACAAGATGAAATGATATTTTTGCTTTTAAAGAAAGTTTACAATAAATATCTCTCTCAGATGGATATACAAAATGAAGCTCTGATTTTTCTGTAAATCTCACACAGGAAAGATAGGTTTAAAGCTATACGTCTCAGTGTATAATTTCTGAAAGAGAATGTAAGCAAAAATTGAAGAACACTTCTTAGAGAATTTTTTAGAGAATAGATGTGAGTGATTATAGATCAAATAATATTTTATGATTTTTGGTAACTTGTTTACATTAGAGGTTTTGGTATATATAATGAAATTTATAACCATTTATACCCGTTGTATTCATTTGAATTTATAGCCGTTTATAGCCATTGTATTTATTTGAATTTATAGCCGTTTATAGCCGTTGTACTCCATCATTACTAATTTGAATATCTTCCACTTGAACCTTTTGGCCTGCTGCTGTGCTGGGCTGTTTGAACATCTGTTTTGAGCTATTTGAACTCTTGATTTAATCAAATATTAAATACATTTTAATAACATTTAGGATAAAGGTTTAGGTGAGAAATAATGGGATAAAATAAATTTTGATTCTATTTTTGTCTTTCAAATAAATTAAAACATAATTAAATAAATCATCAAAATAAAATTTGGATTTAAAACATAATTAAATAAATCATCAAAATAAATTTTGGATTCTATTTTTCTTTTTCAAATAAATTAAAAATATAATTAAATAAATCATCAAAATAAATTTTGGATTCTATTTTTTTCTTTCAAATAAATTAAAACATAATTAAATAAATCATCAAAATAAATAAGTCTAACAATTATGTTAAAGATTTAAATAATTGAGTAATAGAAATGGAACATTGATACTTGTGTAGGGACCAAAGTGAGATTTTACCAAAAGTATAGGGGATTAACTGTCACAATTTCATATGCAATGATCAAAGTGGGATTTGACTTGAAGTGCAGGGAGTTGACTATCAAGATTTCATATATAGGGGTTAAAGTGTGATTTGATACAAAGTACAAGAGTGCAAATTGTAATTTACCCAATGTCTAACTAAGAAGTGCTCATAAAGTACAAGTAAATGACCCAAAAAAATTGAAAAAACATAAAATATTTTTTACTAAATTTAACGTATTTTTATTAAAATCAATATATCTTTTAATATTTTAACATATTTTCAAGACTATTTTTATACATTCATAGGTGAGACACTTATTATCATTTGCCTTATTATCCATAAGTTAGACAACAATTGGACATGCTTTTGACTACTATAATTAACCAAAATCACTAATAATGGGATAGTCTCTGAAACCAATGAAAATGGACTTCCTCAATAATGAAGTGATGAAATAGTTTTCTGGATTAAGCATATAAAAATAAAAATAAAATAGGTTTCTGGGTTGGTTGTTTTATTATCAAGAAAACATCTATGAAATTATTTAGAAAATTACATTAGTATATCACATTTATTTTGAGTACAATCTATAAAGCACAGATACTTCAAATAAGAAGACGTATTCGTATCGGATACCGATACTCCTTGGATACTTACAGATACGTATCAGATACTTATTAAAAGTATTGGATATTTTTTAATTAATTTTTCATTAATTTTGAAGTATCGGATGCTTCAAGTCATATATTATCGGATACTCCTTAATTAATTTTGAAGTATCAAATGCTCCAAGTCCCATATTACTCCTTTTACAAAATTAGAATTGTATCATTTCTTGCATAACATCATAATATAATATAATTGCGAGGATAAATAGAATATCTTTACAATATTTTACTTAGTTTTTTTTTTTTTTTTAATAAAAATAACATAATACGCTAAAGTAATAGAATTCAACAAATTGACATATCTTCGTTGTATCATGCATGTCCCCTATAACTACATAGAAGTAAGAATTAATAAGATAATATAACAATAGTAAAATTAAATATCAATAAATAAATAAGCAAATAAACTTGCATAGAATATTTTTGATTAGTGCAAAAAGAAAAAAAGCATAGGGTCAAGTTGTGGATTATTTTGATATTATAATATCAACATATTAGACTTAATATTGAAATAAAATATTTGCAAGACCTATTGAAAATTTAAAAACTAAACTAACTACTACTTAAATTAATACATAATTCTTAAAGATTAGTATGTTGCATCATAAAGTTACTGTGGTTTCTCAAATTTAAAAACAATTATTTCATTCAACGCTATAAGCGATTCATCTTTCCTTTTTCCTTTCATTAACCTCCATTCCCAATCTTTTATAACATTAACAACTACTTAGGAAAATAGATTCACTAAGCCCATTACTCTAATCCCATTTCCCACACATACAACAGATGTGGCTTTTCAAAACATATTTCTAAAATGTTTGATTATCTTTCCACTTCCAAAAGGGCATTTCGGTTCAATTCCAAATCTATCATAACTATACATGCATACCTTTATAAAGGGAGATAACAACTCAACTACATGCATAAGATAAATCAATGAGGCAACTCGGCCCTCCAAAACCGTGACCAACACAATCCACAATGTTCCCAGATACACTGAAACAATAACAACAAAACTTTGCTCTACTAGCTATGTGCGTAGTAAGCCAAAGATACACTTCTCACAACAAACTATCAGTTTACCAGGCGCTAGCTGGAAGGGTATGGTGCCTTCGATTATCAGCGCACTCAGTTCTCCAGGCGCTAGCTGGAAGGTAACGGTACCTCTGATTCTCAGCGAAGGGTATAACACCAATAGCCACAATACAACAAGACATAATCAACATGTGTACTACATACACATAAACTAACAAGATACCAACAATATGTTAAAGTAGATGAACACATAGGTATAATGCATACACGACAATTCAACACAACCACGTCATCCTCCACCGATGACCAAGGACAAAACCTCTAGATGCAGGTATTTAGTACATCTGTTAAAAGACTCAATTATCATGAGATTACAAACCCAACAACAACATTAACATGGTAGTTAAAGATACAACCTCCACATATGTGTGTTCAACACTCAAATTACAACAATCCAATTCTCATACTTCATTCAAAAGTATCTTTTCCATTTCACAAAACAAAATTCCATTTTTCTCTTGTTTTTTACAAAACCAACTCCATACTTTTTGTTTTCACAAAATCAATTCCATGGACAATAAAACCATAACTCATCTTAATCCACTTCATTCTTTTCAAAGCCCATTCCAAATTAATTATGCAAATTAAGTCATAATCATTAAATTAGGGTTTTCCTCCCTCTTTCTCAATATTGATCAAAAAGAATCAATCATCTATAACAAACAACAATGACCTCATTTAAGACCCAAAATACATAAGTATTTGCCCAAAGATCAAAACCCCTCTATTAATTTATTAAATCAAATAAAAATTTGGATTTCCTCTCCATTCAACAACAACATGCTAATTAACACTCCAATTAGCCTAAACCACAACTAATGATAATAAACTCAAATTCAACAACCAACCCAAGGTTCAACCTCATGATTTTCAACAAATCCAACTTGATATAATTTTCATGCAATACAAAAACTACCACATGTCTATCTATAGATGGAGTATTGAAAAGAAACAAGGAGAATCCCTACCTCAAATGAAGAGACTCAAAGAAGATGATGAAAATACTCGGATGTGTTCCAACCCACAATTTTTTGGATCAAAATGAAGATCAAGGGAAGCTCCACACTCAATACAAAGGAACTAGGGTAGAAGATCACTAGAACTAGATGTATTTATAGAGAGAAGATGTAGTCTAGAGAGAGAAACTCTCAAGTTATTCATTCAATGAACTTCATTAAATTGATTAATGTATCTCATACATTCATGATACATAATGCATCCTATATATTAATGAATTCATTATATAAATTAATGTATCTTACATATTTATAATAGATACATAATGCATCTCTAAGATTCATTCATAATAAATCCATCACATTCAATGTATTAGCATTAGTCTTCTATACATTGTATATATACAAAGAGTAAAGGATGGAAACGGGAATAAGACAACAACACATCTACAGAACCGAGTTCGGAATACAATTAAAAAAAAATGAAAGGAAAACCGGGATCGCTATATAATTCATTTCGATAATTCAAATCGTTTATTTTGTAAAACCCTTCGTGTATATCATTTATGAAAAAAAATTAGAACTATCTAATAATTATAACATTTTTATTTTATTGATTTACTTTAAAAATAATAAATAATTTATTTCAAAAACATACTTATTGTCTATTTTTTTCAAAAATAAATGTGATAAAATGAAAATGTCACATTTATCTGATCAACTTAAATTTTTTTTTTTTTCATAAATGAGATACACGAAGGGTTCTATAAAATGAACGATTTAAATTATTAAAAAATAGACTTATGGTGTATCCCATGAGTCCCTCAAATTCTCTTAAACTCATATATGAACTTGATAGAAGTTCAACCTTATAATTATCAGTTTAATGCTAAGTACAAAATCTTTTATTTGTTTTAATATAATGATATATTATTGATCATTATTTAATTTAAAATTTTAAAATATTAAATTTTATGAAACACACTATTACATGCCACGCATAAATGACATATTTGAGGGGAACGAATTATCTATTTATTATTATTATTATTATTATTATTATTATTATTATTATTATTATTATTACAGGAAAGCACAAGGTTTAATACATTTTATACCTGACAATAAGTCATCTAATAAACTATAACACACTATTACATATTTAATTTGTAATTACAATTTTTAGTGTTTTGAATCTTACAAAGATTGAAATATATCCTTCGTATATGAGTTTGATGAGTTTATTGATCTCACAATATAGAGCTATTCTTTAATCTTGATATGGCCTAGACTTTACATATTATCTGGGATATAATTCAGTAATTGACATTTTGTTCATAGGCCCTAATATTGACTTGCTTGTAAACTGATCCAACGCTAGGCCTTGTCCTATTTGTGGCTTTATTCTACTACGAATAAAGAATATGCTGTTTGTTGAGAAATTAATAGAGTAAAAGAGAAACTGTTAAGCATTACAACAATCGTTGCCATAGAGGGTCCAACATTTTTATCTTCTTGGACGCACAACAAGCCAATATGATTGCATCTAATGATTTCATTTCTTGAATACAACCGTACCAAAGTAGAATGGATCAATTCCAAGGGTCCTTTATCTCTCGAGAGTTTCCAAGCCTGCAATAATTCATTATATATGATTTTGTGGATGTCAATGATTTTGGTACTAAGATCGAAAATAATAGTTAAAAGGTTTAGTTATCACTCACATAGCTTAGAAGGTCCTCTGCCTGTCCTGATTGATAAAAGGTATTGTTTTTCTTGCTACTTATAATCTCCAAAATTAGGACACCAAAAGTAAACACATTAGACTTCACGGAGAATTGTCAATGCATTACACATTCTGGAGACATGTAATCACTGTAACCCAACACCATTGTTTTAGCAATAATATATATATAGAAAAGAAACTGCATCTAATGCGTTTATTTATTTATTAATTTGCATGCAAAAAAATGAAGGCATGAAACCATTGAGAGCAATAAGCACCACAATTCAATTGGCAAAGGAAAAAAAAAAATGCATGCTTTATATGAGATTATTTTACTCATTATTTCAAGTTCAATAAGTCTAGATGGCCTCTCTAATTTATCCAAAAATTTACCAATTACTTACATGGTAGCCTATCTCAATATGGACGTTGTTTTTATTTAAAAGGAATATATATATATACACAATAACATAGCCTTAACATAATTTAATTAATTAAGTTATCAATCTATATTACTCGTATAAAGAGAGAACAAATTTATATGAATCTAAATAAGTGATTATTAATAAAACTCACTGTAACTCGACTTTTGATGCCCCTTTCGGAAAACGAATAGCTCCATAGTTGTGGCTTCTGTGATTCTGAATCTGATTTCACAAGTATAATGTAAAACACTGAAAACTCAAAAGAGTCCAAATTCGACAATTCTTTTTAGAAAATCGATATTTGAATCAAATGTTAAAAATGGACTGCTTTGCCAGATTATAGAGTCGTCACCTAAATATTTTTGAAAAATTTAGGAAACCCAAGACCCGTGCCAAAGGCCATTAGTCCATTATCACCAAAGTGTCTCGGCTCCAGAACTTAGGTATGAGAGGGGAAGGTCATGAATTAAGCACCCCACTCGGCTGATCAAAGATCGGCCTCTACTAATAATGATGTGATTTTTATTTACATTATATGCTTTTGTTCTGATTTTTTTTAACCATATTACTATGTGATACGCACATAAGATATAGACTAATATTTGCAACAATTGGAACATTTGATTTAATATTTTTGTTCGAAATTGTTTTACAACTTGAAAAGGTGGGCTAAAATGGACATTTAATCAAACCATCACAATTCAAATAACTAGCCTTCATCCACATACATTCAAATAGTTATATCATTTAAGCAACTAGCCTCATGGAAATATGCTTGGCATGGTACACAAACATTCAATGCAAGATGCTAAAACATAAAATTACTCACCTAGTACTCCGAGCCAAAACAAAGAAAAATAATTAGGAAAAATATGCATGCTCCTAATTAATGCAATATGACTAATGCAACGCACACATTATGTATTTTATAGGCTCAGCTATGAGCATGGCATATGATTGCATTCAAAACATGTGATAAAGCATGTATTCAAGTAATGAATCTGAACATTGATATTGGGTTAGTTTGATGAGTCGAGCCTTGGATGCATGCAAGACAATGGATGTAAAGTATAAGAATGCTAATTTGGAAAATGATGTTCTTACACTAACCATCGTAAGCAAGTAAGTAAAATGGAGAAAGATGTGGGGTTGGAAAACATATAACTTATTACATAATTAAACTAATTATTACAGAACCGAGTGAATAAATTAAATCATTAACAAGCTAACTAGGCTATTACAACAAGGATAACCATGATAAGTAAACTAACTCTAATTAGCTATAACAATTATAAATAAACAGTAATAATAAATTAATTAATTATAACATTAATAATTAACAAGACTAATTACAACAAACAATATTAAATAAATTAATTAATTATAACAATGATCAAGATGCAAGCAAGGATGCTCGAGGGGTTGCATGCACAATGTCCAAGATACTCCACTTAAAACAAATTTTTAGGGGATAAAATCACATGTTTTTTTTTTTTTTGGATCGGCAAGGATAAAATCACATATATTAAACCACGAAGGACATAATGCATTAAGATTTAATATTAAAAAAATATTGTGCCAACAAAGATTACTTTCATAAAGAGCTAAACAGATGGCAGTTGTTACAGTGTGCATATTCAAAAAGTACATACCGTATGCATCGTACTACAACAAACGTAATATAACTACAATATTAAAGTGTATGGATCAAATTATTTAAATTAAAACTATAGAGATCAATGTAAAAGTGTAATTAATCCATTTGTATTTGTTTAAATTAAAACTATAGAGATCAATGTAAAAGTATAATTAACCCACTTGTATTTTATTCCAGTCCAAAGGGGAGTATTTCAAGAAAAAGAATGATGCTTTTACTTGAGACTGCATAAAGAATTAACGAATCCAAATTATAGCAAATGCAATTAATGGGATTAGGTGACACAACTTACTATGTCCCAACAATTCGACTTGTATTTCCTTGAGTCTAATCCACAATGAAGATCCTAGTCATTCCAAAATCTGAAATTTTTTCATTCATATCCTCATCTAATAGAATATTGCTAGCTTTGAGATCACGATGTATAATTCTAAGCCAGGAATCTTCGTGAATATAAAGCATCCCTCGAGCTATTCCTCCTATATTCTTGTAATGTTTTGACCAATCAACTTTTCTTGTTGTGGATCTGTACATTGATCAAAATATTTGCTCAAGTTAGCAGTGAGGAAATAGACTTGGGTTCGATATGTGTCAATGCTATTCAAGTTGAGATGGAAACAATAGTAGAGGAATCCATGAAGGTTATGTTTCGATCATGAATTTGAATAGGGATTTAAAAATAAAAAGAAAAAATATGAATAAAATATAAGCTTTTTATTTATTTATTTATTTATTTATTTTTTTCCCAATTTCCAATCCAAATCTATAATGTAAATAGAGTGTAAATGGGTTTCTTTTCCTAGCATGCATTGCAATACTAGCCTACTAGGTTAGTTCCTAAATAAATTCAACTACAAAGAATGTATATTCATTGACATTATGTTTTATTGTGAAATAAAATAAAAAAATATTATGGAGAACTAGAGTTGTTCGAATGGGCCAAACCAAATAGTAAAAGGTTGTTTGGGGTGTTCTAAATAAGTGCACTTTTTATCTTTTTAGACTAAAAAGTGAAGGGAAAAAATACGGATGTTTAGGTTAACTTTTTGATTTTTCATGAAAAAATGTGTAATAAAAAATTGTAAAAATTGGTTTGTAGAGGAAAATTAGGATGGAGAGTTGTGCAGCCGTAATTGTTGACTTTTGGTAAATAGTGTTAACTTTTTAACTTTTTGACTTTTTGGCTTTTTTTGCATACCCCAAACTTGGCCTAAGTAGTCCAAGCTTTTGTTGGGGAGTGAAAAATCTAGAAATCTTCTAGATATTGATTTGTGATTATGTATCAATTTTAAACAGTAAATATCAATCCCATTCAAATAATCAAGACAAATCGATACAACGATTTTAACGTGAAAAAATCACAATTGGAGCGTCTCCAATTGTGATAAAAAAAAAATCACGGGTCAAAACCACAAAACAATCCACTAATAAGACAAGGAATTACACAAGTGTACTCTCAATTACCTAACAAATCCACACTCGAATGGAATCGACCCCTATATGTCTCTTCCACCACAATCTTCACCTCGGAATTGTCTTGCCTAACGTTGAATCCACAACGCCGATGTCGAATCCACGACGATGAGCCACTCCAGAATCCACCAAAGCTTCAGGCCCAAATTCCACAGAATCCACTAAAGACCAACTTTCTCTTTTGTATTGAATAAATAAAACAAACAAAACCCTTTTATATAATCTACTTAATTCATGATTAAACTCTCACAGATATCAAAGGAAACATGCAAGAAGCTGCAGATGAAAACCCTAACACCCAAGAACAAGATCTGGAAATCGTACCCTAAAATCTGACTAACACATATTTATTGAAAATTGAATCGCGATCTCTGCTCGAGCGCAAGAATGGCCGCTCGAGCGAACCTCGCTCGAGTGCAGGAAAGTTCGCTCGAGCGTAAAATCCCAACTCTTTGTGCTTTTGTAAACAGGTCAAACTTCTGGAACCAAACGTTCTTTACTCGAGCACACAAACGGCCGCTCGAGCGGACAAGCAACTTCAACAACTTGATCCTCGACATAGTCAGCGAAGTGGGAAATATGAAACTATTAACATCACAAACTTCTCTGTCAGGCACAAGTCGGGTTGGATTCGCATCTAAAAACTCATAGCCTCACTGAAATAAAAGTGCGAATACAAGTACAACTGAAAGGAGTTTTGTCAAACGGGATTGCCAAGAATAAAAACTTAATAGGGACAAATTCATAAATGAGAATCTTTTCTTCTCCTTCTAAGAAAAATCCCAGTAGCCTCACTAGATTTCTAAGTTGAAGCTTGGCTACCAATACAACTTCATTCTTGAATTCTACTGCACCTTGGCCCGAGTTTTGAGATAACCTCTTCATTGCTATCTTTGATCCATTAGGAAGTATACCCTGAGAATATATGACATTTACTAATTTTTGGATCCAAAATTTTAAAACTTCTAATTTTTCAATTTTTTTACTTGAGAAAATGTTTTACACAAATGAATTTTTACCACTAGACATAAAACTAGTGAGGCTTATTGGTTTATGGTAAGAAATAGTCGTGGAACCTATTACTTTAAAAATTCATTCATGTAGAATAACCTTACTGTATTTTGCATCGTTGAAATCATGTACAATTACAAATGACATCTAACCTTGTAGACATGTCCAAATCCACCTAGACCAATTTTGTTTTGGTCAGAAAAGTTGTTTGTGGCAGCTTGAACTGTACCCAAATCATATTGCAAGGATTGTACTGTTGTAATTTCAGTCCCAACTGGACAAATCAAAAGGTAAATGTAAAGGATTTGTTGATTTATTAGTAGAAGAATAAATGGTTAAAACAAAAGATTATTATTTTTTTTCTTTCTTTCTTTACCACTACCCTCTGCAATGGGACCATATCTGTTCTTTGTTTTACTACTTTTGAAGGAGAAGCATACAGTGAAAAGCAAAACAGAGACTCTAATTGGGACAATGATGGCAATGAGTACTTTTGATGAGATTCCACCCTTTCCTGAAACAACAAGAAAAATAAAAATGTTTTTTGTTGAAAGTGTTCACAAGTAAAGAATAGCTCACATGTGAAAATTATGGTTGATATAGCATATTATGTTAGAAATCAAGTACGAAAAAACTATAAATTTGAAATTCAAAGTCAAAAACATGATTGGAAGACAAACTTGGAATAAACAAATGATCTACATACCCAAAACAAATGATCTTGCAATTTATTATTATGTTTTTGATGAACAATGTATAAGAAGAGATTTAAAATATTAGCATATCGAATCATCTAAATAGGACTTGTATTGGGTCTATGGGCTGAACTAAAACGTTCGGTCAAGGCCGGCCTTACCCTTCGGTAATATAGGCAACTGCCTTAGGCCTCACCGTCATGAGAGGCCCCATAATTTATGTGTGTATTTACAGAATTCAGGTATACAAAAGCCTCATGTGTGGTAATAAAAGTCCTTATTGCTATTATATATAAGCCCCAGCATAATTCTTTCAATCTTCTATGTTTCAGTCTCTATTAAGGATTAAGCAGGTTTGGTTTGGTTCAACTAGAGTTAAAGAAAATTTATCATTAAACTGAACCCTTAAATTTTATTAATTAAGGAACCAAAAAAAATTACATGCTATGGTTCAGTTTTATTGACTTTTAATTTAGTGTAAATAAGGGACTCACAAGAAATTTTAAAGTTGTGTTTGTATCATAAATTTCGGTAGGGATTTAAAAAGAAAAGGCAAAAAAAAAGTTTTATATGAATAAAATATAAGATAATATTTTTTTTCTATTTTTCTTTTCATTTTCAAAATTTTATTTAAATTTATAATCCAAACATAGCATAAGAGTTTTGTAAAAATCTAAAAAATTACATATTGAAAGTAAATAAAATAAAATAAAATAAAAAATTGTAAGAATACTCTATAAATGTCTCCCATTCTAGTCATTTATATTCTTATATTAAAATATATATAATTTGTATAAAAAATACAGTTTGATGAAAACTATTAATGACAAGACAATGCAATCTACTCAAAACTCTTTTAAAATTAATTATTCGCACACACACAAACACACACACACACATATATTATATATATATATATAATAGATCTAATTATTTCTTCAATTGAGTGTAAGTTTGAACAATTTTAAAAAATATGAGATCATTTTACATCACAAAAACAAGAAAAATGAAAATAAAATATTGAAAATTATTATTAAATTTAAATAGTAAAAGACCTCAATTTAAGATTTTGCCTTCGGCCCCCTAAAAGGTTGGACTGCCCTGGGTTCGATCTTTTTGGTGGACTAGAGGCAAAGTAGTTTTCATTATTTAAATCAAATTTTATTTCAATTAGGGATTTTTATTGATAAATCTATTTTAGAATTGTTCTAACCCATTAGGTCCACAAAGGAATATTATAACCTAATTAATACCATATATTTTTCTTTTTATTCCATAAAGTCCATTTTACTAATTTTATATTTTTACCTGAACTATTATACCCTTATATATATACTGTTTTAATACATAACACGTTCCTTGTTTTTTCGTTGATTCAGTTTTGACAATTTCTATCTTTACGTTTTGCATCATAATTCTAATTTAGATGGATACGTTTCTATCTTGCATGCTCGTTCTGAGGCTTTGATGTGCTAGGGTTGCATTGTTGCTGTTGTAGTCTGGTTTAGTGATTTTCAAGTGAAGACGACGAATTTGAAGGTGTTCGGTTGTCACATTTTCTGGAGTATAACTACTTCAAAGCAGTTGTTTTTGAGTTACTGGACGATTGTAGGATTGCATGATTAAGGTTAGTATCATTTTGGTTATGAATACATGTTCACTTTATGTTTTGATTTGTATGATGAATCAGATGCTCTGTTTTTTGATTGATATGGATCGGATGCTCTGTTTTTTCAATTATATGCATCATATGTGGTCCTGTAGAGGGGAGGTCGTTCAGATTATGTGAAGAATGTGTAGTTCTCATTTTACTTTGATGTATCCATAATGAGGTTCTATGTGGGTGATATAATTGAGAGTATATGTATCAATGTGAATGTTTACATCTTGTTAATATTATGTGAAGAATGTTGATGTTCTCATTTTACTTTGATGGTTACTTAATGAGGCTCTGTGTGGGTGATATAATTCAGAGTATATGGATCAATGTGAATGTTTACATCGTGGTCCTATGGAGGGGAGGTCATCACATTAGTGATGAATGTGGACGTTCTATAATTTAGAGTATATGGAATAATGTGAATGTTTACATCGTGTTAATATTATGTAAAGAATGTGGATATTCTCATTTTACTTTGATTTTTGCTTAATGAGGCTCTATGTGGGTGATATAATTCAGAGTATATGTATCAATATAAATGTTTACATCGTGTTAATATTATGTGAAGAATGTGGATATTCTCACTTTACTTTGATGTTTGCTTAATGAGGCTTTGTGTAGGTGATATAATTCAGAGTATATGTATTAATGTGAATATTCACATCTTGTTAATGTGAATTACGGATTTAACATTTGACCTGTACACGTAGTCATCTAATTTTGGTACAATGTGAATTTTCATATCGTTTTGGATTACTGTTGATTGTTGTATTCTGGTGTTTTTACAGGAGATGGATACCTTTATGATGTTGGTGTGTACATATAGTTGCAGTACAACTGTAATAAATGTTGCCCGTGCATTGTGTTATTCGTGTTTGGTGGACTGTTTGTGTGAAAAATGGGGTGAGTTGTCTGCTGCTTCTATTTCAGTGTTCTGTCGGTTACCTGGGATTAATAGGTGTGATTTGGAGAATGAGGAAGAATTTCAGAACGTGTTACTGCTTACTAAATCAATGGGGGTACAACATGTAGAAGTTGTTATTGAATTGAAAAGTGATATTGGTCAGTCAAATAGCTCGGGATCGCTGCGTGTGGGAGTTGAGGAAGAAATTGATGCACTATGAAGATTTTGCCACAATAAGGAAAAGGTGTTGTTGTCAGCCCCTTGGGCAAATGATATTACGCATGTGGGACAACGGTTTGTTAGAGGTGCACAAGAATTTCGTGATGTTTTATGTAAGTATGAATGCCATCCAATGTGAGTTTCAGTTTAAGTATGTCAAGAACGAGATAACAAGAGTTACTGATGTATGTGCGATGTGTGAAGAGAGAGGTTGCTTGTGGGCTATACATTGTAGAGCACAATGAGCAAATGATTTTTTCTATATCAAGAGGTTTAGTGATGTGCATAGTTGTTGTACGGATGTCCGAACGTCGAAGAATCAACAAGTTAGTTCGGATTTTGTGTCGAGTAACCATATCTGAAATTGTGAGGGACAAGCCGTTGACTCGGCTGTGTGAGGTGGTGACTATTTTGAAGAGGGATTATGAGCTAGATGTGAGTTACCACGTGGTATGGTTGGGCGTGGAGAAAGCAAAGGCTGGTATTCATGGAGATCACTTATTATCGTTTGACCAGTTGCGATGGTATTCAGATGCTGTGATGCGTTACAATCCAGAGAGTTATGTCAATATTGACTATGATGTGAGTAGTCAACAGTTTTGTCGTTTCTTTGTGTCATTCGCTACGTATATTTCTAGGTTCAATTCTTGTCGATCTTTATTATTCTTGGATAGAACATTCCTCAAAGGAAAGTACAAAGGTCAGCTACTTGCAGCAACGGCGAAAGACGGAAACAATGGTTAGTATTTTTTTTAGTTGTCTATTCATGTCAATATTTACATTGAGCAGCATAGTTTGGACAAATGACAGACGATTACACAGTGTGTTCCACATTTACACTGGTGTCAATGTTTACATCAATACACATTGATGTGAACAACAACAAAATATGAGTGATTGAGAAATTATAAGTAATGTGAATGTTCATATTTGTGTCTGCTAATGACAGTAATGTGAGTATTCACATTATTATACACTGATGTGAATGTCACATCAGTGTATACTAATGTCAGTTTACCTATTAATGAACAGTACTGTGAATGTTCACATTATCAATGACTTAACAATCAACAATGAATTATTGATGGTCATCAATGTGAATGTTCACGTCATTGATGTTTACGAACCCGAATCCAAAAATAACAATAGTAATAGGGCAATGTAGATATAAACATTCACATGACTTGTTTCATTTATATTGTTTTCTATTCACTTTGGAATATTGTGAATAGTTGTGTAATGGTGTTGTGTTGTAGGTCTATTTCCTGTTGCATTTGTAATTGTTGATTTAGAGACCACGGCCAATTGGTCATGGTTCTTGCATGAACTTGGGAAGGTTGTTGATGGTAAGCGCCAGATTACTTTTATTTTGGATCGTAATCTTGGTCTGTTAAAAGCTATGCCAAAGGTGTTCCCATCAGATCACCATGGTTATTGCTTACAACACTTGAAGAGCAATTTAAGAGATCGGATGAAAAGAATTGATAATGGATTCAGGGATCACCTAGTAAGTAGTTTGGGTGACTGTGCTTACGAGCCAACTATGGTAGGGTTCCATGAAAAGCTTGCAAAATTAAAAGAAGATGGTAAACAACGAGCACATGATTTTTTCAAGGACTTGGCACCTGAGCACTGGGCAAATTCATATTTCAAGTAATAATAGTTTCCTAAAATATTCCATTTGTCAAGTTTAGAATGGTAGCAATATGAATTTTTAGTTTAGAATGGTAACAATCATCCAATTGTGTTTCATGTTCAATGTGAATGATGTGAATGTTCACATCTGTCAATTTGTCAAATATTCATGCAATGTATTACAGATGTGAATGTTGACACCTGTCATATTATGTTGTTGTTAATATTCACATCTGTCTATAATTTAAGTTAACAACATAATAAACATATAATGTTCACTGCGAATGATGTTAATATTCACATCTGTCAATGTGAATGTTCAGACCTGTTAATTTTTGTATTGTACAATGTTTGTGATATTGTGCAGGGGCATGCGTTATGAGGAGATGACATCCAATGCGGCGGAGTCATTTAATAACTGGATTAAAGAAGCACGTAATCTTCCTATACTCAAATGGTGGACACAATTTGTATTCAGTTGATGCGGCAAATGTCTGCACGGCGTGACCAGGCAAACAAATGGAATGAGCTTATTTGTCCTACATTCGAAACAATGCTTATGGATTCGTTCAATGACAGCAGGTCTTGGCAAGTTAGCAAAGCCAATGAAGATGTGTTTGAAGTTCATTCGATACCATCTGTTACAGTTGATGTTACGAGGCGTACATGTTCTTGCTTCAAATGGAAAATCAACGGATTCCCATTTGACCATGTTGTTATTGCTATTCAGAAGAGCCGCTACAATCTCAATGATTGAGTGGAACATTACTTTCATGTACAGACATATCGTGCAGCCTATTCGGGTGCCATATTCCCTATATCATAGGAAAAGCCGCATTTCGATCCCACAGACTTCACTATATACCCACCAACTGTGAAAGGACCACCCGGAAGGTCGAAAAAGAATAGAATACCATCAAGGGGTGAGAAACTGAAACAAATAAGATGCGGGAGATGTGATAAGTTGGGAAGCCACAATCAGAAATCATGCAAGGAGCCGATATAGGGTGTACATTTTTTATTTCTATGTTGTGTTTTACATGAGATTCTTGTATTGATTATTGAAATAAGATTGTGTTATGTTGGTACACATTGTGTTGCAATAAGATTACGTTGTGTTGGCAAACATAATAATGTATTAGTATTTGATTTGTGTTTTATTTTTAATTTTTTAAGGTACCAATCTGACATTTTTGTTGTTGTGTTTTGGATAAATACATGATGTTAACATTCACACTTGTGTAATATAATCACATTATGTGAATAATTGCACATGGGTTGAACTTTTAAACATTTCTGTGGTGTGAATATTCACATTCTTGTTACCGTTGACAGCATCAAAGTAGATAACATGAACGTTTACATCAATGTAACCATTCACATCATCAACTTAGAAGATGTGAATATTCATATATGTATTACAAAATGTAATTGTCAGTGTTTGTTGCTAGAAAAAATTAGATGTTCTTGTGTATATTATGATGCATGCATGGCATGGGCGTGCTGTGAATATTGACATCGTTACTGCCATTCAAATAATCAGAAGTTACGATGTGAATATTCACATCATCAAATTATTAGATGTGAATATTGACTTATGTGTTAAGAAATATCATACTCACACCTGTTAGGTCCATTGCATCGCCAGAAATTCCATCATTGTCGTCATTGCCTTGATTGTCTTTGCTTTCATCATCATTGCTTTCATCTTGCTTTGCTGGTGCACTCGACAAAACCTCAGGTTTGGGCTCCACATTCAATTTTGTATGATGGTACACCTTTGCTTCAGTTGGGGATGCCATCAGCTCGCCGCAATATACCTGCCGTTAGAGACATTGTGTTAGTTACATAGTTCCTTGTCTCACTATGTGAATGGGCATAATTTTTTTGGTTGTACTTCTATCTCATTTAAACCAAGCTTAACCAAAGATATGGACTTTATGTTGGTATGTAAGGCTGTGAGGTCCCACTTCATACATCGTGGAATGGTATTAAGGTTGTGGGGTTGTAAGATTCTTGTATGCTCACACAACCAGTACTGAAACAAATAACAAACATCAGTAATGTGAATGTTCACATCAAATAACACTGATGTGAATGTTTACACCAGTGGCCAGTAATGTGAATGTTCATATCAATTAACACTGATGTGAATGTTTATACCAGTGGCTAATAATGTGTGTTTATCTATTACTGAACAATAATGTGAATGTTCACATTATTGATGTTAACTTCCACACCATTGCCTAGTAATGTGAATGTTCACATGAGTAATATGCATGTTCCCACTACAACAAAATTGACTTTTTACGGCTTGCAATGCATGCCGTAAAAACTCTTTCACGGCATGCACACAAATGCTGTTATATGACATGCCGTAGAAAGTTAAGCATCATTTACGGCATGCAAGTAAAGTTGTAAAAAGTAATACATTAAACATTAATGACATACTTTGTATGTCGTATATAACTTTTTACGACATTTTTATCATGTCATAAATCATCATACTTTCCATGACATAATTTTGCATGCCGTAGAAGATTATTTTTAATATATTTATGACATACTTTGTATGCCGTATATAGTATTTTACGACATTTTCTTGCATGTCATAAATCATCATACTTTTCACGACATAATTTTGTATGCCGTAGAAGGTCATTTTTAATATATTTATGACATGCCTTGTATGCCGTATATAATCTTCTACGACATTTTCTTACATGTCATAAATCATTACACTTTTCACGGCATAATTTTGCATGCCGTAGAAAGTTATTTTTAATATAATATATATATATAGGAACATGACCTTGCCTAACTGTATGCAGACAATAGCTGATAAAATGCAACCTGTTACAAACCAAGCAAAAGCAACAACTATGAAGTAAGCAAAAAAATCTAACTTACCATATCTAAACTATCATATGGCCAAATACTAACAGTATCCCATAAATGAATACAGTAAATACAACCACATTTATCCACATTTATCCAAAAAACAAAAGGAGAAATTGGCTGCTATTACTGAAGAGAAGTTTTGGATGATTCTCCACATTTATCCAAAAAACAAAAGGAGAGAGTGAGAGAGAATGAGCCAAACACTAACAGTATCCCATAAATGAATACAGTAAATACAACCATATGACTTGTGCATATAACACAACATGCACAACTACAATTAGTTTCCATACTTGAAGATCATTAAGGTAACGTCCATTGTGATTTCCACCAAATATATACATCTTGTCATCAATAATAGCTGCTCCATGCTGTGAATTCAAGAACTTTGTTCAAGGAAAAGAAAAAGGAAAAAAAAAAAAAGATGGAAAGGGAGGTGTTTGGAAGGAGCAGCTAGAACCAACTGATCTTTTAAAATGGAGGCAAGGCAATACCTCGTATCGTGCTTTCGGGCATGGACCAAATCCTGAAGGTGCAACCCATTGATCATATACATTAACTGAACCAAGGCCCTCCAATATAACATCTCTATCCTGAGTTTCCAACAAGCTGCCATTTTCAGTAGGAATGGTTTTTGTCTCAGAAAAATTTCATTAAAAAAGTGGCAGCTTCTGAATGATGGGATGACATTGATCAATCTAACAAACACCTTTTTTGTTAGACCTGCTTGTAAGAAGCATTTATGAAAAAAGCACATGCTCTAATTCATGGCCCTGAAGAGCAATATAGACTACCAATTCATACTAATATCAAGAAATAGCTCATCAAGAAACTTGAAAGTATCAGCCAAAAAATTAGACTTTCTACAAACTCACTTTTATTTCTACATCTACAACAAGCTCTGAGATAATCATAATCTAATCAAGACAAAAGAATCATGTTATGAGATAATCATAATCTTATTAAATTGCAAAACTTGAAGTAAGGTTAAGATGGTTTCGCAATGTGTAAGCAATCCACTAAATTCACTTGAGATAGACTTTGGTGATTCCAGTTCATGTCATGAGGAAATGTATGGTACCATGTGGTTCAACCAAACATAGGGCCCTGGTTAGAATAGAGTAGTGAAACAGGACTTGTGAGCGGGTCTACTAAAATAATTGAGGCACAATTGTGTTCATAAATATATGCATAAATGCATTCCTGTGGAAGAAAATAGAAAGCAATCTAACCTTTTATGTTGCGGCTTGCTCAATCAGTGCACAGCCCAGATCAAGGTTATCATTAGTAACAAGTTGCACAGCTTGTTCAAGCTCACTTGCAATATTTAAACCCTGAAGCGAATTCCTAAGCTGACTTGATATTGAGCTACGTAAGGGTTCCTATCAGTAATCACACAACCATTGTCAAACACCAGGTAACAAAGGCAGACAAACATAAGATTCAGGTATCTTACTGTCTATTGTAATTTGTCTGCAGGATTTATTTGCTGCAACTTATCCCTCTTCTGTACCACTTCCAGGCTGGCAAACTGGTCATCCCCCTGGATATGGGTTCAATATGCAATATCATACTGCAATGGTATCTAGCAGTTAAACATGATTGTAAAAATTACTCTATTTTGTAAATATATATATACACTCATAATGAGGGGAAAAAAAAACATTTGAAAAAACAAAAAAAAAAAACTCAGTAAATAATGAAACACTGAGTATTTTTATACACAAGAAAATGAGTATTTTTTATAATTTTTGTTTCACTCATAGTAAATGTTATCTGTTTTTACAGCCCATCCAACCTGTTCTACACTGGTCAAAATCAGTTAACCCATTTGATCTCAACAATGAAATATCTTCAGTTCAGGCACCGACGGTATGCTGAGCTATTAAATTCAAACTAATTTGTTCCATCTATTTTGACCCATTTAGTGTGTCATTTAAAAGTGTTTAGCAATAAACATATTAAAAAAATAAAAAGAAAAAAGGTTGAACTGTTTGCTTCATCACTTCCATGCATGTTAGCAAACCATTTTGTAATTACCGCTCAAATTATGGTTCCTGTTTGAATAAAAAAGGGGAAGTGATCAGGAAGTTTTAGCTAGCTTGATATATATGTGTGTGCGTGTGTGTGTGTGTGTGTGAATATAGTGCTCAGACTTCCTTTATGATTGTGACATGTGGATATATCTGATTAGTTATTAATTCAATCTTTCATTTTAGTCTACTTTTAATTAAAGAAATTTATTAAGAAAATAGGGGAAAAAATACAAATTACATAGTTAATGTAAAATACACCCAACGTAATTTGATACTCGATTATAGAAGACAAAATTCAGCAAGCTGTGGACATCTTCCAACCACATGCTCCAAAATTAATTAAAAATTATCTCAATTGATACTATAACAGCAAAAAAATCCAAAATCAGAACTAAAACCCACTACCATTCTTGGCTTAAAAAAGTCAACATGTATCAGCATCCATGGGCATATGTTTCAGGCATCTGTTGGCAGGCAGTCTAAGAGTATCTCCAATCCTTATTCTCTTTTTTTAATCAAATTTTGGTTAAAAGCTTTATCTGGTATAAAACATTCCAATCCTCACACACTATTTTTTTTTTTTTTCCCCATCAAATCTTTTTGAAAGTTATCCTCAAAACCTTTTTAACCATGTTTGATGAAAGAAAATCATCTCAATCCTTACTCTTTTTAAAATGCATCAAATTTGAGTAAAAATATGATTGTTGAAAATTTGGTAAAGGTGGTGAAAATTTAGCCTATCCCCTGATTTAATACAAGTTTGATGAAATAATTGAAGCTCACTTCAGCTATTTATTCATCGAACTCAAATTTGATGAAAGAATTAGTGAAGGATTGAAGATATGCTCTAAGAAGAAAGAAATTTTGCTGTTCACATTACATAACTCTCACTTGGCCTTACCAATACATATATGTGCAAACCAATCCAACTAAATAAATGTGACAACAAAACTTGGAGTCTTGTAGTGTGTGGCATGTGATAATTAAACAGGAAACTACCCTCAACAGATCCCACTTCCATTTTCTCCCAAGAAAGCAATTTTAAGAAAACACAAAACAAATGGTTCAAATACTATGAGAAAATATTATAAGTCACTTTTTCCGGGGCGTATTGTGTTAGTAACTTTAAGATCCATGCTCAAACAGTTATGTGAGGCATTCAAAACATATAGAGTTAACAGGTCTTAGCTATATGTCACCAAGTTTAACTAACCACTCCCAACATGACACAACCCCAAAATA
Source organism: Camellia oleifera (assembly GCA_022316695.1). NCBI lineage: Eukaryota > Viridiplantae > Streptophyta > Magnoliopsida > Ericales > Theaceae > Camellia > Camellia oleifera. Next base: position 154,026,399 of record CM039308.1, on the reverse strand, counting down.
AGATTTTTGATGAACAACAACAACAAAGCTACCTGCTGAAATCGTTAACCCGCTAAGTGCACCACTGGCCTCATTCCGATGCAAAACTCCAAAACCAGCCATGCGAAGAGGAAGTTCTGGATAATCATATGAAAAAATCAAGATACAGATGCCACAAATAGGATAGAGGAAACAACAGGATGATAATTTGCAGCAAAGGTAAGCTATGAGAAGGAATGTAAGTTTTTCAGTGTTAAAAGCTAAATAAACACACAAAAACCAACTAAAAGTTCACATATCACTGTCAATTGGTAGGGTAACATTCAAAAGAATAAAATAAAAATCCCAATCTGATCCATGCAGAATAAATTCAAAATAGGTTCAAGGTTCAAGCAAGCATGCACAAGGCCTCAGCTAGATGCAGTCTACAGAAAATTAAATTGATTTATTGGTTGATGCACAGAGATACCGAAAACCATTAGAGAAGTCACTAAATTCCCAGAACCCAGTCACAAATGAGAAATTATCTGCAAATAATGAAAAAATAGTGCAGGGAATGATTTAATTGAAGGCATTGACTTACTTAGTGGGCAATCATCCCCTGGGTGTTTACAGTCAGGACAACAACCATCAAAGGCCAATCTACATATTCCACATGTTTCATCTTGTGCATCCCAAGTCCATGAACAGACAGCATGCCACCTGCAATTAATAGAGAAGTGAAACTATTACAACCCTTACCATATTAAGTTCATACAAGAAGTAACAAGAAAATTGCTAAAGAGACTTACTATATTCATGAGCCCCCAATAGTGTTTCGCGAAGGAATAGGTCAAGAGAAAACTGATATTGCAAATAGCTCAAAATATGTGATGATAGCAAAACGTTTTAATTGTTGAATTAAACAAAATCTATACCAACTTATTTCCACCACATTCATGCTAAGCAAACTCATAAAAAGTTTTGAAAAGTTGAAATTATTTCATGATTATGTGTTAACAGAAAGTTTAATGGTGTCGAGCAACAATATTATATTAACTAGTATTCTTAACGGACCAACTTCTCATTGAGACTGGTTTTTCATAGAAAATTTAGTGACTTTTGGGGGTACTCTCCATTCTCCAGTTGGCATCCAGAGGACCTCCTGCAACAACAAAATTCTTAAGCAAAAAATTAACAAATCAAGCAGGCTTCTTGTTGACTCAGTAGGACCAAAAGTAGTAACATTTCAAACAGCAATAGTTGGAACCTGACAAATAAGTAAATAAATAAGTTGGGTGTATGTTCATTGTGCAAATCCCCTTGGTTAGTAACGTTAATAACAAAAGAATTCCTAGTGTACAGGAAAGTTCATTAAGTTCGGTTTTGCTCTTCTCATGTAAATGAGATAAAGGAAGTTTATGTTTTATTCAAGTTATGAGAAACAAGAAAAACTAATTCTCCATCTGTTTTACAAAACTGAGAGTTTTACACCCAATAATAAACAGAACAAACGGTGAAAATACTTACAACATTGAGATTATCTATTTCCGGAAGGAAAAAAAAATGCAACAATCCAAAATCCATGAAGTGTTTAAGCCAGGAAAACACTGAAATTCAAACATTTTTATATGTTTGTCACCAACCTGTCGATTAAAATAATTTAAAAAAAAAATCAACAAAATCTACAGTCCACAAAAGTTAAAACAAGCCTCAAGCTGTTCAAATCAACCACAATAACTCGTAAACTCCAATCCTGTTAGTTGCAAGTAAACATAGACCATATTCAACCCAATAACTAGAAAAACTAACAGTAAAGGCCATTGCAAATCAATGATAAGCCACATATCATAGAAACACATCAGCGATACCAAAAACTAGAAATTTCAAAGCTCGAGATAGTGTTCAAGCATACCAAACACACAAAATTCCACGAAATCAAACAAATCCCATCCCAATTCAGCAAAAGGGGGGGGGGAACAAAGCAAAAAAAATAGTTCAAAACTTCCATAAATTAAGAATTGATATAGGAAGTAAACACACAATTAAACAATCGCAGAACCCTAGCTCGACCCCAAAAAAAGAGCAATCTAGGGTTTATCATAAAATAAAGGCGAAATTGAGCACAAACAAGTTCAAAATTGAAATTAACTCAACATTGCAGAGTTGGAGAGAGTCGAAACGTACCGGCATTCATGAATCGTGCGGGATCGAAGACCAATAGGGAGAGGGATAGAGAGACGATACTTCGTTCGAAGGCGAGAGAGAAAAAGAGATGAAAAATGAGAGATATGAAAATGGGCATTCACAGTAACAATTCAATACATTTCATATATATTATATTTTATTTTTTTTTTTTATTTAGATTAGGCACATCTAAAAAATAAAAAATAAATAAATTATAAAAAGAAGAAAAAATATCAAATCAAGGTGATTTAAAAAAATAATAATTACAAATTAGTGAGAAGTCATATAAATATTAATCATTAAAATTATAAATGTTTTGATGAATGTGTAATTTTTTTTTTTCAAAATCCCACTGGGTGCAATTATCCCTTAAAAGAGACATTAAATTATAAAATAATATATAAATTATTTTTTATGTTGTCCTCAATTAAGAAAATTTAAGGTGAGAAGTTTGGTTGGAAATTGTTAGCTTTTTGAAAAAAAAAAAAAAAATTGGATTGAAATTTTTTTAATGAAAGTTTTCACGACATGCTAATGCATGCCGTGTAAAGTTATAATATTTTACGACATAAAATGTATGTCATCTTAAGTACAAATATTTTATGACATATTTTTGTATGCCGTGAAAATATACATTTTTTACGGCATACTTTTGCATGCCATAACAAAAATTTTGATTGATTTTTTTTTTTTTTTTTTTTTTTGTAGAAGTTTTCACGACATGTTAATGTATGCCGTGTAAAGTTATAATATTTTACGACATAAAATGTATGTCATCTTAAGTACAAATATTTTATGACATATTTTTGTATGCCGTGAAAATATACATTTTTTACGGCATGCTTTTGCATGCCATAAAAAAAATTCTAATTGATTTTTTTTTTTTTTTTTTTTGTAGAAGTTTTCACGACATGTTAATGTATGCCATGTAAAGTTATAATATTTTACAACATGAAATGTATGTCGTCTTAAATGCAAATATTTTACGACATATTTTTGTAAGCCGTAAAAACTTACATTTTTTACGGCATACTTTTGCATGCTATAAATATATGAATCAACGACTTACATGGAATGTATGCTGTTATTGATAAAACATTAACGGCTTGCAAAAAAAAAAATGTCGTAGAATGTACTAACTACGACATGCATTTAATGCATGCCGTAAACATGATGCCGTGAATAGTTAGTTTTGTTGTAGTGTCCACATTTGTTTTGGTGCTAACATCACATCAATTTACACTGATGTGAATGTTTACACCAGTGTCTACTAATGTGTGTTTGTATATTACTGAACAGTAATGTGAATGTTTACATCACTGATGTCAACTTCCACACCATTGCCCAGTAATAGGAACATTCACATTAGTAATGTGAATGTTCCACATTTGTTTGGGTGCCAAAATCACATCAATCTACACTGATGTGAATGTTTACACTAGTGTCTACTAATTTGTGTTTGTACATTACTGAACAGTAATGTGAATGTTTACATCACTGATGTCAACTTCCACACCATTGCCCAGTAATGTGAACATTCACATCAGTAATGTGAATGTTCCACATTTGTTTTGGTGCCAAAATCACATCAATCTACACTGATGTGAATGTTTACACTAGTGTCTACTAATGTGTGTTTGTACATTATTGAACAGTAATGTGAATGTTTACATCACTGATGTCAACTTCCACACCATTGCCCAGTAATGTGAACATTCACATTAGAGTAAGCAGACCCTGTAAATGTTCATATTAAACATAGAATAAGTTTTATGAGATTTACCATTAACAACATAACACATCCGGTGACTCGTCCTGTTTTTCCCCAGTTTTGGCCCACTAAACTCATCAGGGTTGCTCGGATGCTCTTAGCCCAGTCATACTCGATCATGTTGTCCAATGGGTCCATGTATCAGTAGAAAACCCATCCAATTGTTTCTCCGGACGTAGAAAAAAACAACTTGACGCATGCATACATGCAAACTAATCTTGCGACCTCTTCATTGTCTTGTTTCTTTGTGCCCTTTAATGCTTCGTTCAAAATTTCTTGTATTTTGGCAGCACTTAACCGACTAACATCCTTGCACATTCGGTGTATGATGCCAGTTGTTGGTTTTGCACCATAAGAGAGGTCTATCAACTTGGTGCCATAGTTCACCCCAAAAATAAGTGATACATCACTTCTAAAAATCTGAATGCTGTTGTCCCCGATGTAAAACATCCCACTAGATGGCTTAAATGTCTGCACTATACGTACAATGACATCACCGTATTTCATGCAATGGTTGAGGTTGACTTCATTACTGATCAAACAATCAAATAAGGCCCAAAATGGTGTTTTTCTAAGGCACTTCAATTGACTACTTGTAAATTTTGTATCCTTCAACAGTTTCACCAATCCAGTTATATTTGACTGGTAGTTAACCTTTTTCATGTTGACTTGTTCAGGACTAGCTATTTGATCGGGTTTGCCTTTGGCACACGATTCCCCTCTCTTTCGTTTGCCATCAAATCTACTAGGAAGACCTGTTTGTTCAAATAAGAACATATAATTGGCTTAAAAACAGAGGGTTGAACCAACAGCACCAAACAACACCCAACAACACCAACAAGTCTGACATTGATGTCACAATATGAATATTTACATCATATTCCATCATATTGTTGAATGAAAATTGGGGGCTCTATGGACATCAACAATCAACAATATCAACAATGATAGTAATGTGAACATTCACATTATAATACACTGGTGTGAATGTTCACATCAGTGTTTACTAATGTCAGTTTGTCCAATAATGAACAGTAATGTGAATGTTCACATCATCTATGTTTACATCACATTAGTAATGTGAATGTTCACATCATCTATGTTTACAAAATCAATTCCAAAAACAACAATAGTTATAGGACAATGTAAATGTTTACATGGGTGATCACATTATGTTATAATTGGCTGAAAAACAAAAAGTGGAACCAACAACACCAAACAACACCTAACAACACCAATAAGTCTGACATTGATGTCACAATGTGAATATTTACATCATATTCCATCACATTGTTGAGTGAAGATTGGGGGTTCTATGGACATCAACAATCAACAATATCAACATTAACAATAATGTCAACATTCACATTATTATACACTGATGTGAATGTTCACATCAGTGCTTACTAATGTCAATTTATCCAATAATGAACAGTAATGTGAATGTTCACATCATCTATGTTTACAAAATCAATTTCAAAAACAATAACAGTTATAGGGCAATGTAAATGTATATATCGGTGATTACATTATGATTGAAAAGCAGAAGATGGAATGGTATTGCTTACTTTTGTTCCTTATGGTGGGTGGGTATGGACCACACTCAGTCGATGAAATAAACTCAGTCCACCGACGGGAATTTTGGAATGACGAAGCACCCTCCTTCCGATGTAAACCTTCGCAGTGGTGAGATGAAAAGGAATCTGGGGTCGATGATGGACGATGACGATGGTGAGGCGATGTGAATCTAGGGTTACGGTGAGGCGATGTGAATCTGGGGTCGACGATCAGTTTTTGTTTTGGAAATTTTGTGGATTGAATAGTTGGAATGGGAATGGGTTTTCACAATCGATTAAACGCAGGAAAGGCGGAGGGGGGTTATTTCGTCCTTTTACAATTAATGAACCAAATGGAATATTAAAAAATAGTTTGGGTTTTATGGAATAAAACAGTTACAAATAGGATTTATTAAAAAGAGCCCTTTTAATTATCTACTTATTGATATCCAATAAATCATTTAATATACATGTGATCTACTCAATAATCTTACAAAATGAATAATTTTGATCACTAGATGATGCCCAATGACATATAGAGTTTAATTTGACCTAAATTGCTTGTAGAAGGACCTAGAGGAGGAGGAGGAAGAACCGGTGAAAGCGGTGTCGTGCAGTGGCAGTGGCGATGGAGTTATAGAAGGGGCGCAACTCATACCAGACAACTCATACCAAAATCTTAAACCTTGCTTTTCCAGACAACAACTAGCCAAATTTGAGATACCATATCTGAGGCAATTATTGCAATCAGAACTAGATAAGTCCGGCGTGCACTGTATGAGCCCATACACTGTTTGAAGCGGTGTAAATTTAGCTTCTTTAGTTGCAAACTTCTTGCCATACCGACTATCCGAAGAAGAAGAGGAAGCCCAAGTAACTATATCATCCATTACACTTCCCAAGACTTCTACAAATCGGTTGAATTCTGTTACATTTTGCACATTAACCAAACCAAGTGCAATTGTCTGATCCACATAGGAGAAGATAGATTGGTTCGAGTATCGCAATATGCACTCTTTGTACCAAATCGTGGCAACCTTCGAATTGGGACACTTTTGGACTACTTCCTTAATAGCAGTGGAGACGCAGGCTTGACAGACGGCAGTGGAAACATCACCACGGCAGAGGAAGAGGCCGTAGCCTATGTCGGGGGGGTTGAGGCCGGTGGTGAAGTTGGAGAAGCCATTGGTGGTGGTGGTGATGGTGGTGGTGGTGGAATTAGAGGAGAGAACAAATAAGAGGGTGTTGACGTTGGTTTGGTATGTGCTATTGAGATTGTAAGTTGTGTTTGGGCAGACATAACAGACAATCTGAGCTAACTTTGGTGTTGCTGAGGATGAGAAAGAAAACAACAGAAAGAACAAAAAGGGTTTTGGGGTGTTGAAGGGATCATCATGGTGATCAAATTATTCTTCCACATATTTTTGGGTTTCAATTGATCGACGAACAAGTAGTTAAGATGGAAAGGTTCGGTTACCTAAAATCTGCAAAAATATGAATTTGAGATCAAGCTAAAAGAGACATTTTTTGTCAATAATTTTGTGTTTTGTGTTGTGTTTTTTCATTTTAATTTGTGTCAATTTTTTTTCTAAGTTCCAAGTCCACCAAATTTATAAAGGGGAATAACAATGCAGGCTACAAAACGATTTTTTTTTTGTAAAACATGGGGGTGTAAGTCTGAATTGTACCCTCCATGTCTGTGTAAATTATTATTATTATTATTCTTATTTTTCATTGACTTGTAATTGTTTATAAAGATCTAAAAATATAAATAAAATAAATAAATAAATAAATAATTCATTACATACAAAAAATATATATATTTTAAAAAAAAACAGTAAATTATAAATACACATCTTGAGATTTGTTTAAAATATGAATTACTCCTGTGGTTCTGTAAATTACATTCCATCCTTTTAAGTTTCTAATTGAATGATAAATGACCTATTTTATTAATAAATCATAAAGTCAATAAACAATTGTAATGACGTTATAAATCTATTTTAATTAATAATTCATGTAATTTTATTGTTATATAGAAGACTGGTTAGAAATTTCACTTTTTCTGGTACTTCTATTAAATAAATAAAAAAATTAACAATGAGGTATTTATAATTTCTAGAATCCCAAGAGGTAATTCATATTTTAAGCAAATCTTAGGAGTGTATTTGCAATTTATCCAAAAAAGAATAAAAAGAAGGGCAAATTACTAATAAGTCCTAATAGTTAGACTTAATTCCCATCAAATCCTATTGAGAATAAGTCCTTGTAAAATCATCGTTAAAAATAATTTTTTGTGACGATTTTTTGCATATGTCACTAAAAATTGATAATTAATGACTTTTTTTTTTGTCACGGTCTTTATAAATTATAACTAAAATTTACAATTAGTGACGTTTTTCTGTGATGATTTTTTCAAACTATCATTGAAAATTGAAAATTAGTGACAATTTTTAAGATGATTTTTTTAAACTGTCGCTAAAACTTATAATTAATGATATTTTTTGTGACAATTTTTAAGTTGTCGCTGAAAATTAATAATTAATGACATTTTTTAATAATGTTTAATAAAAAATACTATTAATTATTATATAACCTATTACATAATAAATTTACCTATTAAAATTTACATGTAAATCTCCCCGAAAAGAAAGCCAATTGTTTATTTTTAAGGGTACTTACCAATTAGTCCTATTAATTAGACTTATTTACCTACAAGTCCTAACTAATAAATTTAACACTATAAAAATAAGAGAGTGATAAATTTATCACTAAAAATTTATTCATAAAAACAAAGAGACTGATAAATTTATCACTATAAATTTATTCATAAAAATAAAAAACTGATAAATTTATCTTTATCATTTAATAAATTTATCAATAAGATTTAATGGATAATAAGTCTCTAAAATAAGACCTATGGATAGTTTACCATTATTTTTAAGGGACACATCCCACTGCGCTTACTAGTTAAAATTCCTAGAATTTGAAATTCAAAGAGGATGAGGATAACTTCAATATAAATGGTCAAAAATTCCCTTTTAAGGACAAACTTCAATATAAACTGATAGAAATTCCTATACTTTCCTCCAGACTTTTTTATTTTACTTCCGTGGTTTTACAAATTATATTATGTCCCTTTAACTTTTTAATTCGTGTAAAAAAGTTTTCATTTTATTAATAGATTATAAAGTTAATTAATAATTTTAATAATATCAAAAATATTTTTTAATTAATAATTCATATAATTTTATTATTATATAGAAAAATAATTAGATATTATACTTTTTCTGTTACTTCTATTTAATAAATTTTTTAGACAATGAAATTTTTATAATTTCCAAAATCATAAGAGACAATTGGTATTTTAAACAAATCTTAGGAGTGTATTTACAATTTATTCATAACATCACCCTACTATATCAACCATCACTGCCACTATTTCAACCATCATCACCATATCCACCAACGTTATTTTACTAGCATTCGCTGCACCTTTTTCTACTGTCAACCGGCATCCACTACAATTCGCACATGTCCCGTCCAAATTTGGTTAATCTCATTGTTTGCTATTTTTCTCTTTTCAACACTGTCCATCCACCATCGTCCAGACATTTTTAGTTCAAATCCGATTGATTCTCTCTCTCTCTCTCTCTCTCTCTTTCTCTCTCTCTCCCCAACACCACTATTTTTGTGTTATATTTTGATTTTGAAAATAGATTTAGTTGATTTATATGTTGTTGATTGATAGATATTTTGTTATATTGTTTGATCTATATTTTTTTTCTTTTAGGTTCATTGATTTCTGATTTTTTGCTAGAATTAGTTATTGATATTTCATTAACTTTGATTATGACTTTCACTAATTTAGAGAAATTGCATTGTGCTTTTGATTATTTAGTTAAAAAAATATTTTGTTTTAGAAAATATATAACTTTCACTCATATAGCATAGTGAAATTTCACTCGACAAGAGAGTCACCAAAAATTAACATAGAGAATTTCCACTGTGCTAAGTCAATGAAATTTCAATCCTAGAGAGTGGCCGAAAAATCATCACTGGATAAATGTACCGGCAGTGGTCATCAGAAAGTTGTCACCAGAGACCAGAGGTGGCGACTGGCAGCCAGAGGTGGCAATGGTAATGGCAATTAGAGGTAGTAGAGTAATGAAACTATAGTAAGCGTAATGTTGTCTTAAAAAAAAAATTAAAAAAATAAATAAATAAATAAGTCAGTCAATATCCTTAAACCAACACATATATAATTTAGTTGCCCTTAGACTAATAAAAAAATGTTTTCTTGGGAGTTGAATAAAAAATCTCATATTATTATTATTATGAAAAAATTATCCATAAATCTCATACAAGATAATGCTAATCCATTTAGCCCTAAGAGTTCTCTTATGAACCAATTAATCATTTTTATTTTGAAAAGTTGTATTTATTTGATTTGGTGCTATTTGAGTTTAAGTGAATGTCCTTTTGTGATTTATTTTTCTAATTTTCTGATTCGTTTTTGAGATGAGAATGGAAATGTGAGGTGCAGAAGATTCTTTTTTGAGGGATTGGTGGCTGAAATGTTGGTTGTCGAGCTTAAAAATCTACATTTCTGTTGGTGTACTATTCTGTGTTACATTGGAGTGTCATATTAAAATGTTACGTTTGGAAAAATTACACTAAGAAATTTTCATATATTACATTGATTGAAGTGTTACATTTGAAAAAAATACGTTAAAGATTTTTTTTATAATGTTACGTTATTACGTTTGAGAAAATTACACTAAGTAGTTTTTTAGTATATTATATTAGAGTGTTATGTTTAGAAAAAATATACTAAATAGTTTTTGTTTGTTACATTGATTGGAGTGTTATGTTTAGGAAAAATACACTAAGGAGTTTTTTTGAAATGTTATGTTGTTATGTTTGAAAAATGTACACTAAAGAGTTTTTTAGTATGTTACATTAGCTTGTTATATTTGGAAAAAGTACACTAAGAAATTTTTTAGTGTTATATTGATTGGAGTGTTACATTTGAAAAAAATACACTAAAGAATTTTTTGGAATGTTACATTGTTACATTTGAGAAAAATACACCAAGAAATTTTTTAGTGTTTTATATTAGACTGTTGCATTTGGAAAAGATGCACTAAGAAATTTTTTTAGTAATTTCAACATTATGAGAAAACTCATATTTGTCCCTCAACACATAACACACGCGCGTTTATGCTCGGCCCTGTATATAGTTCACACTAGAATGAAACCTTTGAGTCAATAAAAATGTAGAATCAAACAATTCATAAGATCAGAATTTGAGATTTATTAGTGCTTCGTCCTATTATTATTTGTATTTAGTGGAATTTTTTCCATAATTTTTAAATTTTTGCGATTCATCTAGAAGAATAGAATTTAAAAATATAGAACTTTTTGATTTTATTTTTTAAATTTATTGAGTGGTGCTATATCTCCTTAATATATCACCTTGATTTTGATCTCCAATGAGGTGGAAGAGAGAGAGGATAAAGGGAGATAGAGAGAGGAATGATAAGAAGTGAGGAATGGAATCCATTCCACATCATTAGAGATTAGGGCTGGGCAACCAACCCACCCGCCCGCACAAACCGCCCGACCCTACCCTACCCGCAGTGCTTTGGGCGGTTTCGATGTAGGTAGGCGGGCGGGTGCGGGTCAAGAAATTCACAAAAGTTCGGGTTCGGGTCGAACCCGACCTGCCCGCAACCCGCAGTTTTTTTTTTTTTTTTTAAAGAAAAAATAACTACTTATTATTATTTTTTTTTGCATTTACATTTTGGATGAAAGTAAAATTTATTATATGGGTACTTATATACATTATCATGATCTAATGATATTTAAATTAGTGTTACTAGTTTGACTTTTATTTATATATATATATATAAATCATTATATTCCATTAGTCTAGTAGACACAGTTAAATATGATATTTTGAATTGTCATTCTATTATCACATTATTACATATTAAAAACTAAACAGTGAAGATTAATCCACTATTAAAATTAGTGTTACTAGTTTGACTTTTAAGGGTTTGTTTTTGCATATTTAAATTAGTGTTACTAGTTTGACTTTTAAGGATTTGTTTTTGCAAGCTAAGGAGGAAAGATTAATCCACTATTCTCAAGCATGGTTCCACTATAGATGACACTTTCGCCACTCAAGTTGGGGACAGTTTGAATCAAGGGGCAAGCCGGGAGAAGGGTCGTTGTACTAGGAATGTTCCTTTCAGCTCTAATCCCGTGCTCGGAAGAGATCAGCAAACCCAATCAACGCCTACCAATCCTTTTGCTGGTGCATCCAGCAGAACTCCACAAACCTCAAAACACCCACCTCGGGGCCAGAGGGTGTTCACCCCACTGTACATGTCTCTATCAGTGGCCTTGAGGATCCTGATTAGAAAAGGGGATCTAAAACCCCGGGAGCCGCGGCCACTGCCAGATAAACTTCCTCACTTCCATGATCCGGCCAAGTACTGCACATTCTATCAACAAACCGGCCATGGTACTGATAGTTGTTACCGTCTTTGTAATACCCCTGTTCCGTAATATGTTAATTGATCTTTAATATGAGTATGATTATGTGTTTAATGTGATTTTGTGTGCCATTATGTGGTCTTGGATTTCTATCTGTTCACCATAGGAATATCTGTTTGATTTATCTTCTTTGAAAATTTAATTAGAGGCTTTACCGGCCACAGAACCCGAAATTGATTACGCCATTGTGATTGGCATAATTTTTGGAACCTATGGTGAAATTTAATTGAAAATTGATTCGGATCAGATTAAATCGATTAAATCGGTGAATTAGAGCCCAATTATCTTATTAATATTATATTGGCCTTAGTGGGTTTTGTTGTGAAGTCACTACACTCTCTATCCTCTCTTTTTCACTTCATTTTGGCTGAATTTGGGACTCAAAATAGAGAGAACCGGCTGTAGAGAGAGAGAATGAGAGAATTGTGTTATTTTTGGCTCAAGCTTGGGAATTTGAAGATTAAGCTCAAGATTTGGCTAGAACTTGAGTGTTTAAGGCTCCTAGGTGAGTAATTAACCCTTGAATCATGGGGTTTTGTTTTCTATTTGTAAATTCATAGTTGAATAAGAATAAAGAACATGAATTTAATTGAGTATGATGAAACTGAATTGGTTTTATTGAATTGAAGGCTAAATTGTGCATGCATGTAAGAAATTGTCTTAAATTTGCATGTTTGAGCTCGAAATACATGATTCGTGTAGAGTTTTGGTTAAAGCTCATGATGTAATCACCAATTGTATTATCTAAGTTGAGAATCATCACATGCATGTATAAATTATAAGGTTGAATGCATGACATTGTTATGTTGGTAATGAGTTTGGTGGAAAATGAGCCATGCATGTGTTTGATTCATGAGATTAAGCTCCATGTTGATGTGTTCTAGTGTTAGTACCATGTTAGTACAAATATATGTGAGATTGGAGCCATTGCATGCAAAAAAAATTGGTTGAAAGTCGATTGGAGCTCAAGAACTCAATCTGGGAAACCCAGAATTTTGATGTCCGCTCGAACGGGGGAAGTGCTGCTCGAGCGGGAAATACGTGCTCCCAGTACTTCTTGCAGACTGGGTGCCCGCTTGAGCGGGGTATTTCACGATCGAGCGAGGGGAGCTTTGTAGACAAGCCTTCTGCTCGAGCGCTATATTTAACGCTCGAGCGTATTTTTCATGCAACCAGTACTTTTGCAGGTCTTAAGGGTCCGCTCGAGCGGGGTATTTCACGCTCGAGTGGGGACCCTGTTTTCTGAAATTTTGAAAATGTATTCTGTGTTCTGTTTTTCCGTTTCCTTTCACTTCTAAGCACTCTTAGGCATGCATTAAGCATTGTAATTGAGTTAAGGAAATAAGAATGAAGCCTAAAGAGGAATATGTAAATTAAAGAACGGATTGAATTATTTGTAACCCATATGTGTTATGTGTTATGTGATATGTAGGGTCAAGCTTCAGGGCAATTCAACCAATCGATCACTGTGAGTAATATCTAACATATGTTATTGTCCAATGGATACTTCTATGTAGGCTTTGTAAAGTTCATTAATTTGAATGGTGGACACAGTTTGATATGAAAGGCCTATGAGCCAGTTAGATATAAATGAATGGACCGAATGTCGTTTTGGCATAAATGAATGGACCGAAGATCATTTTAGCTTAAGTGAATGGACCGAAGGTCGTTTCGGCATAAATGAATGGACCGAAGGTCGTTTTGATATAAATGAATGGACCGAAGGTCGTTTTGGCATAAATGAATGGACCGAAGGTCGTTTTGGCATAAATGAATGGACCGAAGGTCATTTTGACATAAACGAATGGACCGAAGGTCATTTTGACATGAATAAATGGACCGAAGGTCGTTTCGACATGAATGAGTGGGCCGAAGGCCGTTTTGACACAAATGAATGGACCAAAGGCCGTTTTGACATTAATGAATAGGCCAGAGGCCGTTCTGTCATGAATGAAAGTCTGAATGGGCCAAAGGCTAGTTTGTCATTTAGATGGGCCAAAGGCCAGTTTGTCACTTGAGTGGGCCAAAGGCCAGTTTGACACGAATGATAGTTTGACACGAATGATAGTTTGATATAAGTAATAGTTTGACACGAATAACAGTTTGATCTGAATAGTAGAATGAATGGGCCAGAGGCCGTTTTGACATGAACGAAAGTCTGAATGGGCCAAGGGCCAGTTTGTTATGGAAAAATAATGAGCCAAAGACTAGTATGTTTGGAACCACAGTCACTTGACTTAAATTGTATATATATGTTAAATAGAAATATGAATTAGGCCCAAGGCCGTTCGAAATATGTTGTTCTACATATTGTTGTATCTTCTTGTTTGATATCATTCACTGGGCTTTCGCTCACACTCATTCATGTGTTTGTAGGTGAGCTAAGAGAGGTCTAGACCCAGCCCCAATGAAGCCATTGTGGAACAACCAAGTTTTTGAGAGTCAACCCCTACGTCTCACGCACGAGACTCATCTTCGCCCTTTTGTTTGGTATTTATTTTTTGTCATGTTGGCGAGGACTCTGTATCTGTTGTGTACAGTTTTGACGGGGTGACTTAGACTAATGATCCTGTCTGTACAGAACATTTTGTTACTGTATTTTCTGATGTGAGTTGTTAACATATTTGTGTCTGGAATGTTATGACGTGCATGTAAGCATAGCTCTATGGACAAAGTTTTAAATTGCTTCCGTTTGGCCCCCATAAACTCTGTTAAAATACGTTTGGTTTGGTTTGAGGCCGTAGGTAATCTCATGTTTACTGGCCGGTTACGTCCTTAACCCATGGGGGTGGGTTCGGGTCGTGACAGAGTGGTATCAGAGCACGAGTTAATAACTCACACACTTGTCCAAAAGAGCAATAAGCGTCTAGAAAAGATCTAGGATGCATTCATGTGATAAATGTGAACTTAGAAGCATCAAGAATATGCTTAATTGTTTCGATATGAACAGTTATGTGTTATAAATTTGTGAATTGCTTGCATTGTAAACCATTGGAATATGTATGCTCTCTAGTATATGCATACTTGTGAATCTTTTGTATAAAATATAATACAAGTTTAATCAAATGGTGAACTTTAATTATTTTCTGATGATATGAAATGACAAGTTCCCTGAAATGCTATGTTTTGCATGAGTGAATGACTGTCTAAATTTTCTTCGAATATAATTGTGGTATCCTTAGCAGAAGCCCTCGCCCAAGGGACATAATACTATGGCTGATGGTCATGAGGCCCTAACCCGTGGGAAATAATACCGTGGCATAGGCCCTCGCCCAGGGGAAACAATACCGTGGCTTGTGAATGAGATATGTTACCCGTTATGCTTGACCAAAATGATATGTTACACTAAAGGAAATACCACACATGATTTGAATATGAGATATGAATTGTTACACTACTGTGTACAATAAAATTTGTTTTGTTATAGTGCACATACATGAACATATGAACCATGAAAAGTTGCTTATGTGCATTCGATTCTGCCAATGGGTGCCTATGTGAAATATGAACATGATTTGAGTATATAATTACTTAGTAAATGTTCAGTATGCAATATCTGATAAGTATGTGTAACACGTCCGCGGGAGACCTCACTACAGTTCGGACTCCCTTTTGTTTGTTGCGGTTCGTAATCTGAACCAAAGAGTCCAACTTTGGCAAATCGTTTTGAGAAAAACAGATTTTGAAAAGAAGTGCCAAACATGGACTGCTTTGCCAGATACAGAGTCGCCACCTAAATATTTTATTTTGGGAAATTTAGGAAACCCTGACTCGGTGCCAAAGGCCACGTGTCCGTCATCACCAAAGTTGCCTCGGCTCGGGAGCTTGGGTACGATCGGGGAAGGTCAGCTATGAGCACCCCCTTTCGCCCGGTCCGAAGACCGGCTTGTACTAACCATGATATCCAATTTTGAAAACGTTATGTGTTCTTATTCCGGTTATTAGCCTAGAATTACTATGTTATGCGCACAGCAAACAAGTATAGACTAGATCGCCTAATTTGGAAATAAGCATTGCATATCCGTTTGTTTTGAAAATGCTTTGGAATTTGCTACTCGCAAGTAGGCTAAAACACGGATTTCAACGAGTTTTTCCAACTCAAACAATCCAACCTTCACCCACAGGCATTCAAGCAGTTATATCACATAAGCAACTAGCCTCATGGTAATCATGTTGTTATGGCAACATTCACACGCATGCGATATGCTAAAGCGTAGAAGCTTACCTAGTACTCCAAGCCAAAACAAAAACTAGTTAGTAATCATATGTATAATCCTAGTTCATGTTAAGTGGCTAATGCAACACATGCAAAGATGCAACCTAGACAGGCTCGACTATCCTAAACATGGTATGTGAAATACACAGGTAGCATGTATTCAATTTGGAATTGAAAATACAATGCAGTTAGTATGATGTGTCGAGCCCGGTGCATGTATACGAATGTATGGATGCACGCATGCTATCGTGCTGTTATGCTAATTTAAATATACCCTAATCTACCATCATAAGCAGGTAAATAAAAGGGAGAAAGGAGTGGAGGTTGGAAGACATACACACCACTCACACACACTTATTACAAATGTGCCCTCCCACGGAGGGACAAAAAGAATATACAGTCCCAAAATAGTACAGTCCAAATACAGAATAAATTATTACAAAAATTTTATTTATCAAATTAAATCAAATGTAAAAAAGAAAGGGGCCTCAGCCCTGCCTCGGGATGCGCGAATGATGCATGCTTGATCCGTCTTGCCCAGAAAGCCCGTACCATACCACTGCTGCCTCTGTTTTCACCGTCCTGCCTCTCCAAAGATTGCCAAAGTCCCAGGATACCTTATATGCACACTGCTTCATACCATCGGCTGGATGAAATGGCCACCAGCCATGTAAAACATCTGTCGGCTGATTATGAGGTTGTCGGCCACCAATACATTGCCGGTCGGCACTCTGTACTGCCGGTCGGCAAACAATTCCTACAGAATCTGGTTTTTGACAGTAACAAGGACAGACAGTGTATGGTATGGAATTTTTGGCACATGTAAGCATGGCCATGCCTCCTATTATATATGAGACTCAAAGAAGCATGGCCCTTGGTTCTTGGACCATCAATTATGCATTTTGATGCATGATGGCCTAAGGGACCAAGATTGCAATTCAATGTAAAAAATGCATGCAACACAAAAATGAGAACCAAGATCCTATCATGTCCAAATCAAGGGCCTTAGTGACATGAGAATTGAGACGTGTTTTGTCACTTAAAGTACAAACACCTCTCATCCCTCATACTTGGTTTGACACCCCAAACCAAGCCATGGAATGCATGTGTGCAATGCTCAATGCAAAGTGATGCAACATATGAAATGCAAGATGAAAATGTTAGGTTAATGCAACATGACACTTCCTAACCATGCAAACTAAACCAAATGCAATGTGATGATGTCAAGCATACAATGAGATTGCAATTTAACTAAACAAGGTGCAAACATGCAAATAGGATGTAATGCAAGCATACTCCTAATGTAATGCAACATGATTATGCAAAGGTGGATTTAAACCTCAATGGGGCAGACCTCAAACCTCCCCAAAACAGTGACGAAAAGTGCCCAAAATAGTGGACAAATGCTCAAGCAAACATGCAAGCTAATGGGCCTAAAACTAAGGCATAAAGGAGAGCACTCCACTACCATCAACAAGACCACACATGGTATGAATTAGACAAGCAAAAACAGAACTTCTATTCACCAAAACACACCCTAAAATCCGATCATATGGCAGCCCAAATGTCTAGAACATACAAGCATGCACAATACCCATTTTAAAGCATAAAAGACCAACATCTCAAAACATGGAAGAGATGATAAATGGAGACATATAAGCATGGCATAAGGACTGAAATGGCATGGTAATTGATTCCAAATCACTAAAATAGCCTGACCAAATGCATGTTTAGGACTCACATCTCAAGACTTACAAGCCTCAATGCAAAGCAACTATGTCAAACATGCTAAACATGATAAAACCAGTGGCCAACAGACCTTAAACATGGCAAAATGATGCTAATGTCTTCATGGAATTATGCTAATACATGCAAGGATCATGGCCTAAACACAAGATGCATTTCTATGCCAAATAGAGGAACGCAAAGCAAGTATAACATGCATGAAAAAGGCCAAAAAAACACCATTAGACAGAGGTAAAACATGCTCCAAAACATCCAAATAAGCTCTGAAATGAGGCCAAAACAAACCAAGTATGCATGCTCCCTTATGAGCCAAAAACAAAGGCAAAAGAGGGACAAAGGGGAGAGGGGTGTCCCTCCCCTATACAAGACTTCAAACCACCTTCCTCACCACTAAAAACCCACTAATTTTCAGTGGTGAGAAGACCAAAACACCAAGGAAAATAAAGCCTCAAGAAAAGGCACCAAAGAGGCCAAAATAAAGCCTAAGAGGGTGAGTTTGCACTCAAACCACAAAGTGACCTTAATGAAAGTTCTAAAGCAAGAAAAAATAAAACTTTTTCATGTTATACACAAGACCCAAATCAGTAAGCAAGACAGGTAAAAATTTGTTGCAAAAATGGAGAATCTAAAGTAAAGTGCTCACCCTTGAAGAACACCTCAAGAACAGATGATCCAGCCACCCTCTATTGATCAAAACCAGTCCAAAAGCTCGAGAATCAACCCTCCAAGCCTCCCAATCTCGAGCTAAGGTGTGCTGGTGTGTGTGTTAGTGCAAAAGTGAGGTAAAACTACACTTTTAGGTCCAAAAATACACACACAAGAGGAGAGAGAGGGAAAATCTAGAGAGAGGAGATATATGGCAGATATATAGATACACAAGCTCTGGTTTTTTTTGTTCAAGAATGGCCAACCTCCCACCAAGGGAGAGTTATGATGCTTATATAGGCAAAAACAAACCAAGAAACTTAGTGGCTAAGCAAAGGAGAAAGGGTCAAGAGGTGCAAAGGGGTCTTGGCTTCTTGGAGAAGCGAAGACAGCTGGCCAAGCTTCTCCAAGAAGCTTGGCCAAAGGGTTCAACCTTCTAGAAGGTTTGGAGGTTCAAAGGTGCAAAAGGGTCACTCCCATGCACGGGGATGAGTGATGGTGCATTCCAGCTGGCACAGCTGGCATGCACCATCCTCAGGGGTGCAAAGGGTGCACGCCGGCCACCAAAAGGGGTCACCGGCCAAGATAAGTGCCGGTCGGCAAAATATAGTACCGACCGGCCAAAGGTTTTAAGAAAACACTGCCGGTGGCACAAACATGCAACCGGTGATGGTAGGGGAGGGCCGGTGGGGTGTGGAGATGGCCAACAAGCCATTCCCTGCCCTTCAAGGCAAAAACACAGGTGTTTAGTGCAAAACCAGACACTAAGCAGTCGAGTCAGGAGGTCCTGAGGCAAGGCGCGCAGCCGAGACCTCCGGGAACTCGAGACGAACACAAACATGGATAATCACCGAGTGTTCCAACGGTGACGTCCAAGTCTTGAGGACAGTCAAAAATAGGGTGTCTACAGTATGCAATCATCTGTTACCTATGTGATTAATTGTGTTGGGACGGTGCATAAAATGAGAATATAACAATGTGTGTATGTGCAAATGTACCCATGTGTACATTTTTGCTTGGGATATTATTTGATTCAGATCGGCATATTCCTTCATATCTGCTGCATGTGTATCTAGATTTGTTAGACCCATCAGATCGAGACCGTATTCATTGAATGTATATGCTTCATTTGGGAAAATTGTGAAATATGTATTGGGATATTGATTAACTCTGCACATGCACCTGTACATCTAAACCTATGCTCAGGGTGATTTGTTATATTACTGTCTTCAACGACTAAACTACTGGAATTGTGATCTTGTGATTGTATAACTGAGTTGAGCACCCCAAATAATAAACTCTGCAAATTACGGACCATGTATGTGGACTGGTAGAAAATTGGCTGAACTACATTACTAAACTGAGCTTGACTCATAAGCCTATGTTTTGTGACTGATTTAGAACTTTTGTATACAGACCCTATCTTATGTACAACCAAGGAACTTTGTTTAATGTGTTATTGTGCACCATGTACTTGCATGTAAGACTTATTTGGGAACTGCTATACTGATTATGATACGTACCTCCCAACATGAACAACTGCATGCATATGCAACTATACCTGAATTCATGTGGACAATGCCATATTGTACATGACTTGAAATACTTTGATATGAACAGTTGAGATGAATGATTTTGATATGACTTTGAGAACTGATAAACTTAGGACAGTTGTGAAACTATCAGCCATGTGCCTAAACAAACGAAGTGAGCCTTACGGAACCGAATGTACCCTATTTGAGAAAACTTTTATCTGATTCGATCCGATAGAACCTTTGTTTGATTTGGCCTGATAGAACCCTCATTTGATATAACTTGATGGGACCTCTGTTTGATTTACTTTGACAAGACCTTTGCTTGGATTGATTTGATAAGACCCTCTATCTAATTTGATTTTGTTAAGCGAGATTAAGAATTGCTTATAAATAAATAGCCAGATTATTCTTGGCAGAAAAACTAATAGACCCAAAACTTGAATCCGTTTGGAATACCTAACTTATTTGAAAAACCTCTTGTGGGCTATTAACAGATTGATCTAACCATGGACACCATTGAGAACTAACCTTCAACTATTGAGGACATATGTGTTATAAATGAACTGAATTGGGCAAATCCAGTGATTGGGTGTCTTAAGGAACAATGCTGGTGTGTTCTCATATTCTTGCTTGTTTGACGCTATGGAAATCGATGTCAACAGATTGATTCGATTGAAAACAGTACTGAATATTTGTCCTCGACTAATCAGAATATGTTTCATGTGTTTGTTTCGGTGTTATCGGATTTGGGAAATTAGGTTAAAGTAAATGGTATTATGTTTGTTTTGATGACATTCTTGGAACGTCCCTTCGTGCTAGCGGACGTTAAGCCTATGTAGCACCTTTGTTGAGATATCTCTTTTGCCACCGACGGTCTTGTACGGGTGGGTTTGTCTAATCGATCTCGGGTCGGCCACTGACAGTCGTGAACGGGTGTGCTTTGGTCCCGAGGTGATTATTTGTTTGCTTTGTCCCAAATGTCATCTCTTGAGATCATGTAGATGTTATTAACATCCAAAGAGGCTTTGAAAAACCTTGATTATCCGAAAGTGTGTGGATTCAGTACGCCTTGTGTAAATAACTGCTCAGTGCCATTATATTCTGCAATTGGGGCTCTGAGGATGTGTAAATTGTGTTTAACGCGTGTTTGACTGTTTTTAATACTGCCTTTGATGCCGTGGGGATTAATATGTGAATTGCCTTATGCTTTCGACAACTATAAGATAATATGGAGAGACTTGATGGAACAGGGAATCTGTATCTGGATCCACTTTGTGTTCCTAAAAACTTTTGATTGACCTTGGATGACTGTGATGAGTCACTAAACTAAGTACTGAATTGGGTTGTAAATTGCAGGATTATTGAAGAACGGATTGAACTTCTGTGACAAGGAAATGAACCGAACTTCTGGGGTAAAGTTAGTTAGCATTAGAAATAAATATGTTGGTGACCTATTGTGAAGAAGAAATTGTTGAATTAGTGCCTAAATGTTTTCAGTGCCAACAAGGCAAAGTTGAATAACAGATATTGGCAAAACTACTGCAATCTCTACCTCTATTTTCGGAATGGAAATAGAAATATGTGACTACAAATTTCGTTGTTGGGCTACCTTGGACGCCCAAGTATAAGTCCCGTTTGGGTTATTGCGTACAGAATTACTAAGTTTGCTCATTTCCTCCTTGTGAAATTTTTGTATGATGCTTATAGACTGACAACTGTTTACGTCAATGAGATTGCTCGTTTACATGGGATCCTAGTGTCTACTGTTTAGACAGGAATCCTAAAATGTGTTTGAATTTTGACAAGCCTTTAAGAGGCAATGAGATCTGAATTGTGATTCAACGTTGCTTTCCATCCGAAAATCAAAATGTAACCAGAAAGAACTTTTGGGAGAAATGCTCCAAATACGTGTAGTAGATTTTTCATGGAATTTGGGAGATCTATCCATTGTTGGCAGACTTTGTTTATAACCATAGCCTACACCATACAAGTCTTGTATGGAGGAAAAGTTGAGTCTTTCACTGATTGAGAACAGAGTGTTGCTGGATTTTGAAACTAAGCAGATAACTATCAAAAGGATTGGAACCCTTGAATAAGAAGGTATTCCGAAGTGTTTTTGGCTAAAGGTAAATTAAGTTTGGAGGACCAAACTTCCTAAAGGAGGGAAGAATGTAATACGCATGTTCCATAATATGTTAATTGGTCCTTAATATGAGTATGATTATGTGTTTAATGTGATTTTGTGTGCCATTATGTGGCCTTGGATTTCTATCTGTTCACCGTAGGAATATCTGTTTGATTTATCTGCTTTGGAAATTTAATTGGAGACCTTACCGGCCACAGAACCCGAAATTGATTACGCCATTGTGATTGGCATAATTTTTGGAACCTATGGTGAAATTTAATTTAAAATTGATTCGGGTCAGATTAAATCGCTTAAATCGATGAATTAGAGCCTAATTATCTTATTAATATTATATTGGCCTTAGTGGGTTTTGTTGTGAAGTCACTACACTCTCTATCCTCTCTTTTTCACTTCATTTTGGTTGAATTTGGGACTCAAAATAGAGAGAACCGGCTGTAGAGAGAGAGAATGAGAGAACTGCGTGATTTTTGGCTCAAGCTTGGGAATTTGAAGATTAAGCTCAAGATTTAGCTAGAACTTGAGTGTTTAAGGCTCCTAGGTGAGTAATTAACCCTTGAATCATGGGTTTTTGTTTGCTATTTGTAAATTCAGAGTTGAATAAGAATAAAGAACATGAATTTAATTGAGTATGATGAAATTGAATTGGTTTTGTTGAATTGAAGGCTGAATTGTGCATCCATGTAAGAAATTGTCTTAAATTTGCATGTTTGAGCTTGAAATACATGATTCATGTAGAATTTTGGTTAAAGCTCATGATGTAATCACCAATTGTATTATCTAAGTTGAGAATCATCACATGCATGTACAAATTATAAGGTTGAATGCATGACATTGTTATGTTAGTAATGAGTTTGGTGGAAAATGAGCCATGCATGTGTTTGATTCATGAGATTAAGCTCCATGTTAATGTGTTCTAGTGTTAGTACCATGTTAGTACAAATATATGTGAGATTGGAGCCATTACATGCAAGAAAAATTGGTTGAAAGTCGATTGGAGCTCAAGAACTCAATCTGGGAAACCCAGAATTTTGATGTCCGCTCGAACGGGGAAGTGCCGCTCGAGCGGGAAATACGTGCTCCTAGTACTTCTTGCAGACTTGGTACCCGCTCGAGCGGGGTATTTCACGCTCGAGTGAGGGGAGCTTTGTAGACAGGCCTTTCGCTCGAGCGCTATATTTAACGCTCGACCGTATTTTTCATGCAACCAGTACTTTTGCAGGTCTTAAGGGTTCGCTCGAGCGGAGTATTTCACGCTCGAGCAGGGACCCTGTTTTTTGAAATTTTGAAAATGTATTCTGTGTTCTGTTTTTCCGTTCCCTTTCACTTCTAAGCACTCTTAGGCATACATTGAGCATTGTAATTGAGTTAAGGAAATAAGAATGAAGCCTAAAGAGGAATATGTGAATTAAAGAACGGATTGAATTATTTGTGACCCATATGTGTTATGTGTTATGTGATATGTAGGGTCAAGCTCCAGGGCAATTCAACCAACCGATCACTGTGGGTAATATCTGACATATGTTATTGTCCAATGGCTACTTCTATGTAGGCTTTGTAAAGTTCATTAATTTGAATGGTGGACACAGTTTGATATGAAAGGCCTATGAGCCAGTTAGATATAAATGAATGGACAGATGGTCGTTTTGACATAAATGAATGGACCGAAGGTCATTTTGGCATAAGTGAATGGACCGAAGGTCATTTTGGTGTAAATGAATGGACCGGAGGTTGTTTTGACATAAATGAATGGACCGAAGGTCGTTTTGGCATAAATGAATGGACCGAAGATCATTTTGACATAAACGAATGGACCGAAGGTCGTTTTGACATGAATAAATGAACCGAAGGTCGTTTCAACATGAATGAGTGGGTCGAAGGCCGTTTTGACACAAATGAATGGGCCAAAGGCCGTTTTGACATGAATGAATGGGCCAGAGGCCGTTTTGTCATGAATGAAAGTCTGAATGGGCCAAAGGCCAGTTTGTCATTTAGATGGGCCAAAGGCCAGTTTGTCACTTGAGTGGGCCAAAGGCCAGTTTGGCACGAATGATAGTTTGACATAAATAATAGTTTGACACGAATGATAGTTTGATATAAGTAATAGTTTGACACGAATAACAGTTCGATTTGAATAATAGAATGAATGGGCCAGAGGCCGTTTTGACATGAATGAATGGGCCAGAGGCCGCAGAGGCCGTTTTGACATGAACGAAAATCTGAATGGGCCAAGGGCCAGTTTGTTATGGAAAGATAAATGGGCCAAAGACCAGTATGTTTGGAACCACAGTCACTTGACTTAAATTGTATAGATATGTTAAATAGAAATATGAATTGGGCCCAAGGCCATTCGAAATATGTTGTTCTATATATTGTTGTATCTTCTTATTTGATATTATTCATTGGGCTTTCACTCACGCTCATTCATGTGTTTGTGGGTGAGCTAAGAGAGGTCCAGACCCAGTCCCAGTGAAGCCATTGTGGAACAACCAAGTTTTTGAGAGTCAACCCCTACGTCTCACACACGAGACTCGTCTTCGCCCTTTTGTTTGGTATTTATATTTTGTCATGTTGGCGAGGACTCTGTATCTGTTGTGTACAGTTTTGACGGGGTGACTTAGACTAATGATCCTGTCTGTACAGAACGTTTTGTTACTGTATTTTCTAATGTGAGTTGTTAACATATTTGTGTCTGGAATGTTATGACGTGCATGTAAACATAGCTCTATGGACAAAGTTTTAAATTGCTTCCGTTTGGCCCCCATTAACTCTGTTAAAATACGTTTGGTTTGGTTTGAGGCCATAGGTAATCTCATGATTACTGGCCAGTTACGTCGTTAACCCATGGGGGCGGGTTTGGGTCATGACAGTCTTTGCCGTGAAATACAAGATCTGATTGATAAGGAGGCCATCATCGCGCCAGGTCCTGCAAAGTCTATCGGCGTTGGGTCAGTGAACTTGGAGGATAATGTGACCATGTGATCGGGGGATGAACCACCTGCAGAGGGCACTCAGTTCACTTCAGCTGTGGGGATGGCATGCACTATTTTGAGCATTTGCGAATGCTGTTTACTTTACTTTCTGACTTGGGTATTGGGTCAGTCTTGTTGTGTTGTACAGAGTCAGTCTTTCTTACTGGGTCAGTCGAGTCAGTCTTGTTATATCGAGTCTGTCTTGTTGTGTCGGAGTTGGGTGATTCCGGGGATGTTACCTCGGGCATCACTATTTTGTTTTGCGTTTGTCTTTTTGCTTTCTTTTTGAGTTTGTTTCTGCTGTGGAGCCAGTTACACCAACAGATCTGAATGAAACAATAGTGATTTTCACGCTCTTGTGTTTGCTCCTGCTTTGAACTTGTTGTGCCAACAAGTCTAGAATGAAATGGCGGAGCATCTCACTTGCTTTTCTGCACCTTTAAATCATTGCATTGACCTAAGTTTTTCAAAACTTTTTGAACATTGTGATGAAAACGAAGATGAAGGAATTTCTCGGGATTTGCAAAAATTTGATCAATTGAGAGATAGAAAGGCATGCTAAGCCCTTAATAAATAAAATCATGCTTGTTAGCGTGAGTACTGAGAAAGATCTTGGCTTGATCCAGATTGGTTCTGCATTGTCTTCCACGCAAGTGATTTGTCGCTTTCTTAAAAGATTTCAAAAAATGTTTTGCGCGGTCCTGCGAAGACCTATGTGGAATCGCTCTTGAGATTGTGCAGCTTAGGATCACTCTCAGCCTCGAGACTCAACCCCTTTTGCTTTCAAACCTTGAACCTCAATTCAGAATGTTCAAAGGTCAATCATGATATGAGGCCCGTGTGACCAGATTTGAGGCAGCCCTCAAACAAGAGGCAAGAAAGTCAGATCAAGAAGGTCAGATGTCGTCAACAAAAGCTTGTGAAGCTAAGTCAGAAATACCCCTCGAACCAAGGGCAAATAAAAATGTCAGATGAGCTCGAAGAGTCAAAATCAGGACATTTCTCAAGCTAACGAAGGTCGGCAAGAATGCCAAATCCCAGAAGGGAGGAAAGAAGAAAGTATTGCTGAAGGATAACTGAGTTCCTATCCACAACACTAGGGGCAAATTCAACCCCCCATTGGATGGACTCCTGCATCGTCAGCAAACAGCAGCCATTCTCCTGGATTCAGATGACTTCAGGATCTCAAAACCATTTGACATTGACAAAGCTACACTTTTACCCTTGAGAGGCTTGTTGGGCCGAAAACCCGGAAGGGTGACCTAGGCAAAAGTTAGAGCAAGAAAAAGAACAAAAAGAACAAAAAAAAGAAAAATGCAAAGAATGAAAAAAAGGAAAAAGAAGAAAATGAAAGGAAAAGATGAAAAAGAAAAAAGAAGAAAAGAAATGAAAAGAATTGAAAAGAAAAGAAGAACAAAGCTCGTAAGGTTGAAAACCCAGAAAGGGCGGCCTTGGCCAAAGTTAGAGCGCAAAAGGAGAGGTTAATACCCGAGTGTACCTTACCCGAAACTACGTTAGGCTTGATTCCCATCTTTGGGATACGTAGGCAACTTCGTTCTGAAGTCCAGCCATAAACACTTCCAAATCGACTGTGTCCATGTAATGGTTCTGATCATCTTTGTCTTCTCTCTATTCAAGAATTCGGCGGTAATTGTCACTGTGAGGACTCGTTGCCATGTGCTGCGACGCTATTCAGACTAGGGGCAACTTTCTGTTGCCGTACAGTGCTGCGGTACTATTCAAACAAGCGGCAACTTTCCATTGCTGTACAGTGCGCTGTGGTGCCCTTCAGACAAGGGGCAATTTTCCATTATTTTGGATCTGAGGTTGTGCATCTCAAGAGTAAATCCTGCGTTGGTCAAGCAGTGGCCATTTGCAAAAATAGTTTTTGAGAATTTTTACTGAGGTTGACTAATTCTCTCGAAAATTATTCCATTTTTATAAAACTGGACCTTTTTCTTGGACCCAAAAAGCAAAATTTTCAGTGCTCATAACCTAACTTGCATGATTTTAAATCAGAAAATTGAACAAGCATGTTAATCTAACTCTCATGTTGGTCAAAATTGTTTTAGTAGAAAACCAAAACAAAAAAATTGGTCAAAATAATGAACTAGGGGCACAGTTGAGTCCGGCTTCCTATCTTTCCTCAATTGTCATTGCATTTGCCAGAAAAGGCACCATACTTGCCAGAAAGGGCACCCTATTCGCCAAGAAGGACACAGCGGAAGCTAACAGAAAAGGGCTGAAAGCTCTTATATCCTCCGAGCAGCAAGGTCTCAAGCCAAGTGCGAAGCACGAACTGGAATGGAGCAAGGTATTCCACTCCCTCATCCGGACCGATCTGATCACGTCCAAACTCCCCAGCAGAGCATCGTCAATCGATGCCAATTGCGGATCTGTTGCACGTCTGGTCGCATTGTAACCCCTCTGTGGAAGAAACTCACTGTTGTGAACAAGAATGAGAATCTGGTAGAATACCAGGGGCAAGAACCCAGAACTTCCTGCTTATCCATCAACAACCCAGGGAAGGGATAAAAAATGAGAGATTGAAGAATAGAGAGATGTGCACTGAGAGAAAAAGTGAGAAAAAAGGCTTTTTTAGAAAAACAGAGCCTGAGGGTCGAGTGATGTGAGAATCACAAATGAGAAAGGGTGGGAAACAATACCTAGAGAAACAGGCTCCCTATGCACATCAGAGTGTCGTGTCTTTTTGTTTTATCTCGATTCTTATTTTGAGTCGTTTCGAGTGTTACTTGATGTGTTTAGGTTGTTTACCTTTTGTTTTCCGTTGTTGAGTCGTAGCGCATTATGTTCAGTTGTAGGCTCAATACCCCGGTCAAGAACTCATCTCTCAAATTCAAAAATAAAATCGTTTTGCGCTCCGAGTGCCGTGCCGTTCTCCACATTTGTGCAAAACAAGATTCGTTCTTTCGTAAAATCGCAGGGTTCAACCCAGGTCATGCAGGAACAGTAAAACCAGGACCTATCTGAAGCTATATAGGTTCTGGATTGCAAAGCAAAAGAAAAGAGGGAAAATGTCGGGTATTTGAGTTTGTTTCAACTCCAGTAAGTTTCGAGATTGCATTCCGTGTGTACCTCTTCAGGTCTTGCCAATGCTCCGAAGTATGAATGTGCCTCTATCTCAAGCTCAAGATCAAGTCTGCTTCAAGCCAGAACGGCGATCAAAAATGCTCTCCCTGAGTACCATTCCCTGCTAGAAGCATCTTGAATGTGTTCGCGATAAATTCCTATGAGACCAACCGCGACAGTGGAAACTAGAGTTCGAATGGCTGTTGCCTAGAACGCAAAGGTTGGGGATTTCCGAGACTAAAGTCTGGTTTAAATACCCAGAGGCGTGTCCTCGGCTTGAAATCTATATGGAAGCCCCATAGGTTGAGATAGCATGTATGCACCTCAATTCTGGATACTGAACCAACCTTAGTCTGTCACCCCGTTGGAGAATAGGAAAAGTTGTGAATATGATCAAGGAGAAAGGAAGCATCCAAAGTGTTCTACGTGAAGAACCCTTGTCAGTATTTCAGAGCCTTTGTACTGTAAGTTGAAGGTAAGTGTTCGAAGAGCATGAGGGGAGATCCCCGTCAGAGTAGAGCGGTTCATCACCACTCACCCCGTGAGGTGCTTTCTAAAAGTGCCGCTAGGTTTGTTTATTGCATTCCTTAAACATCATGCATTGTATTGCATTGTACCTGTCAAGTTTCCTTCTCATTCATACACGATATTGTATGTACGGTTCATTTGAAACTGGCGCAACCAGGCGATATTGTATGTACGGTTCATTCAAAGGAGTTCCGTTTAAGGTCATTCACCTTAGTGTATCCATCACACTTCATTTACTTTAGTGTATCAATCACACTTCATTCTCTTCATTTGCTCTAGTGTATCAATTATGCTTCACTTCCTTTATTTACTTTAGTATATCCATCACACTTCATTTACTTTAGTGTATCAATCACACTTCACTTCACTTCATTCATTTAGTGTATCTATCATACTCTGTTCACATAGTGCATCTATCACACTTTGTGTTCATTTTTAGTGTATCTATCATACTCTGTTCACATAGTGCATCTATCACACTTTGTGTTCACCTTTAGTGTATCTATCATACTCTGTTCACATAGTGCATCTATCACACTTTGTGTTCATTTTTAGTGTATCTATCATACTCTATTCACATAGTGCATCTATCACACTTTGTATTCATTTTTAGTGTATCTATCATACTCTGTTCACATAGTGCATCTATCACACTTTGTGATCACCTTTTGTGTATCCATCACACTTGTTCACTTAGTGCATCTATCACACTTTGTGTTTACCTATTGTGTATCCATCACACTTGTTCACTTAGTGCAGCTATCACACTTTGTGTTCACCTATTGTGTATCCATCACACTTGTTCACTCAGTGCATCTATCACACTTTGTGTTCACCTATTGTGTATCCATCACACTTGTTCACTCAGTGCATCTATCACACTTTGTGTTCACCTATTCTGTATCCATCACACTTGTTCACTCAGTGCATTTATCACACTTTGTGTTCACCTATTGTGTATCCATCAACTTGTTCACTTAGTGCATCTATCACACTTTGTGTTCACCTTTTGTGTATCCATCACACTTGTTCACTTAGTGCATCTATCACACTTTGTGTTCACCTTTTGTGTATTCATCACACTTGATCACTTAGTGCATCTATCACACTTTGTGTTCACCTTTTGTGTATCTATCATATTTTGTTCACTAAGTGCATCTATCATACTTTGTGTTCACCTTTTGTGTATCTATCATATTTTGTTCACTAAGTGCATCTATCACACTTTATGTTCACCCTTTGTGTATCTATTTGTGTATCCATCACACGTTTACTTTGTGTATCTATCACACGCTCGCTCTGTGTATCCATCACACGTTCACTTTAGTGTATCTATCACATGTTTGCTTAGTGTATCTATCACACATGCTCGCTAAGATTGCATAATCTTCTTACATCCTTTCTGCATGTAATGTAGTTTGGTTTTTATTCACTTGCTTAAAACTGTTGCATTTATTGTGTATAATTGCTTCTTTACAGCTTTCTTTGCATGATCATGAGTTATGTTCAACTTTGTGCATATCCTTTTGCATTTTGCCCCTGCCTGCGGGCACATCTCTTGCTTATCCCGCCTGTTTGTCTAAGTCTTCGGCCTTGTCAAAAATGGGTCGTCTCTAGGCTTTGACATTCACTCCCTTCACTTATGACTTTCGAGTTCTGTCAAAGAGGGGCAACTGTAGACACCCCATTTTTGACCGACCTTAAGACTCAGACATCATCGATTGAGCGCTCGGTGATGACACATGTTGTGTTCGTTTTGAGGTTACAGAGTCTCGGCTGAGAGCCTTGCCTCCGGACCTTGGGACTCTTTTGTGCTTTGTCTCGATTTGTGAACTAGGTTCCATTTTCTCTTCCCGAAGGAAGGGAGAGGTCTCGTAGACCATATCTCAGTGGCCGTAGGTTACTTTTCGTGGTCCCAGACCACTGTTCCCGTTTGGAGACCAGTTTTCGGTTTTCGGAGCCGTCGGCCGTGCACCTCAATTCGGGACCGCTTAACCTTCTCCGTTGGCTCCGATTTTTGGCACACACCTTGTTTCCTCTCTCTAGAAGTACACTGTGGCCTGGGAGACCACCTTCGTGGTCGCACACTACTTTCGATGCTTAATAGTCAGTTTTCGGGGCACCTGGCTGCGCATTTTGGCCCCCGAACCCTCGTTTTGCATCCGTCTTGGTTCCTTTTTGGCATGGACTCTATTTTCATTATCTGGAGGGTGGTACAAGGGTGGGAGACCACCTTTTATCTTGGAGGACCCCTTTTCTCCCACCGGCCAATTTTTTTGTCAGGAAGCTAGTCTCCTTGGTTTTTGAACCACTTTTGCAGGTCTCCCACTATACCACAAGCTTGAATTCAATGTGGAGACCACCCTGGGAGGCTACCGACAAGCTTTTGAGACTTGACCCTTTTGACCTGGTCGACTGACCAGAAAAAGTGGTCAGCCGACCACCTGAACCTTTTGAACTTGGTCAGCCAGCTCTCACCTATTCTGTCTCTGTGAGTGTGTGCTAGCTGGAAGGCACAGAAGGGATCCTCCATACACGTGTATGGAGGATCTTCAAGCTTGTTTTTTAGCTTCTTGGAGAAGCTTTGGACTTCTTTGGCTATAAGAGAGACCCTCTCCCTCATTAGCAAAGGTTCAGATTTTTGGTTAAGGGATATAGATACACCTCTTTCTCTATCTCTATTTCAAGCTCAAAAAGTGTCTTGTTCTTGCACCTTTGCACACCACCTCCTAGCCTAACACCTCCATCATTGCTTTGGGGTCCTTGGAGGTCATTTTCAGAGGTTGAAGGTCTGGGTTTTTGGTCTCAAAGTTGCTGTCTTGCTGAGCTTCAAGGGTAACACACCTATTACCTCTTTTTAGCACTATTTTTTCTCCATCTTTTAGCCATACTTGCAAGCATATTTGAGCTTTGGTGTAAACAGAAAAAAAAAGTCTTATTTTGAGGTCCTTAACATGTTTGTTTAAGATCATTTTTCTGTTGGGGGTCATCTACCCTCTTGCATGCTTCATTTTGCCTTATTTTGAGCCATGTATTAGGGCCTTTGTATTGACCTTTGTTTGGCCTTCTAGCCACTGAAATCCAGCGGATTTTCAGTGGCTAGCATGCTGTTTTGAGTGCCAAAATGAGAGAGGGGTGACCCTCTCTCCCCTTGTTTTGTTTCCTAGCATATTTGGCCTAACAAAGGAGCCTATGTTTGCATGCTTCCAAGGCTTGTTTCAGACCCTTTTCAGTGACTTTTAGGGCCTGCATAAGCTCTATCCAGAGCTGGTTTTGTCACCTTGGATGTCCCTCTTGCATGTGTAAAACAACCCTCTTCATGGCCTATCAAAGTGGCACTTCATTCTTGCATGTGTTGGTCAGGTTTCAGTGGGTTTTTGGGCTTAATTTGACATGCCATGATTCTATTTTTGATTGGTTTGGTGGCCTCTCATGTGCTTCATATGGTTGTAGTGTAAATCATGGTTCACTATCTTGTATTGCATGATGTTTTGGCCCCCTTTCCTAGCATATTTTGGCCATGATCCAAACTAATTTTATTCATATTTTGGGCTATCTTAGCTTTGTTTGAAGTGTTTTGGGTCATGCATGCATTGTTGTATATGGTCATAGTTCAATTAAGCTCACTAGCTTTGCATATCGGGTCCATTAGCATGCGTTGTTTGGGCCCTTGACATGTTTTGGCATCATTGAAAATGGTATTTCAGAGCATATAAGGTTGCCATGTTCTCATGTTTTCTACTCTTTAAATGTGTTTGAGAGTTATGCATAAATACCTCATTTTTGGACCATTGCATGAGCTTCATTTCCATTGTTTGCGAGCCATCATTTTAGTTCATATTTGCTACTGTTTTGGCCTACATAGGGACTGTTTGGGGCTGGTTTGGCCATTTGAGTATGGCTTTGCATGCCTATAGTGTAATCCACTTCACTAGTTTCGGTATTTGGGCCATCTAGCATGCATTGTGTGAGGTGTTTGCATGATTCGGGACCATCTTCCATGTCAATTCATAGCTGAAAAATATGTGATTGTATGCCATATTTCATGCTTACCATGCTTTGGTGGAGTTGCACTTTGTGCCTTAGGTTTGGTCCCTTGCATTTGTACATGTTTGCATGTGTGTTGTTGCTTCATTTTTATCATGTATTGGCCACTGATTTGAGTGTGGCCGAGGCCTATTCATTTTAGTTTAAGTCCATCTTGCATTGTGTATGTCATGTCCATGTTGTTGCATGCTTGATCGTCGCATTGTGTATGCCTTGATTATGCCTTTGTGTATGTCCATCGTCATATGTGCGTTGTGTATGCCATATAGCGTCATGTGCATTGAGTATGCCATTCGTAGTTTATAGCATTGCGTATGCTAGTTGCACCTTTGTATGTCATTCCTTGCATGTTTGCATGTCTTAGTTGCATTTCGTTTAGGATCACATGTTAAAGTTGCATTGGTGCATGCATTGTGTGTTGCATCATGTTTGGAATAGGGTTTAGTCCAAACATGGGAAACAAGGGACGTTTCGTACTCCAAGTGACGAAACGTGCCTCGATTCTCGGTTGCCGACACTCCGGATTACCCATGATGGAGTTTAGTCCTTGTTGTGTTTATATGTGCATTCATCTTACATCGAGTCGTGCAATTCGGCTCCTCGGCCATCATGCATTGAGATGCGTGATTGGTGGCACGAGGATTGAGGACTACACTCTCTAGAGCTTATGCAATGATGGGGAGAGTGGTCGTGCACACATATGTTGAAAATACTTTGCCATCCCCCTCTCTTGCTCTCGGTTGCAGCAAACCGGAAACCAGCAACAAAAACTAGTCGGTAGTATCTTTACAACATGGTGGAGTTTCATCCTTCTGGAGCTTTGTACAGTGTTCTGGGACCAGTTGCAAACAGAGGCAAATCGAGGCATCGCGATGGATTTCCCGACAAGGCGACTTGAGCATGCTGGCATTCCTTATCATTCAAGACCAAGCTAAGGCAGTCCATTTCATTTGTTTTGCATGCTAGCTTATTTACTTTAGTTAATTTGTAAATTAATTAGGGTTGTGTAATAATTAACTGTAATTCGTTATTCATTCGGTTGTGTATTATTTATTCGGACCCTCCGAGAAGGGCAATGTTGTAATAAGTGTGCGTATGTGTGATGCATGTCTTCCAACCCCACGTCTTTCTCCCTTTTATTTACCAGCTTATCATGGTTAGTTTTAGGGCATCTTTCAATTAGCATCCTTATGCTTCGCATGTTTGCATTCATTCATCTGTCTTGCATGCACTGGGCTCGGTGCATCATATTAACTGCATTGTATTTCAATTTCGAGTTGAATACATGTTATCTGTAGCATCTCATATGCCATCTTAGAATAGCCGAGCCTATCTTAGTTGCATTTTGCATGTGTTGCATTAGTCATCTTAACATGAACTAGGATCATGCATTGATTACTAACTAGTTTCTGTTTTGGCTTGGAGTACTCGGTGAGTGTTTATGCTTTTGCATCCTTGCATGTGTGTGAGTGATTGCCATGATAGCATGCTTGCCATGAGGCTAACTGCTTATGTGATATACCTGCCTAAATGCTTGTGGGTGAAAGTTGGATTATTTAAATTGGAACAATTCATCGATTGCGAGTTTTAAGCCCACTTGAGAGTGGCAAATCACCATGTTTTCTAAGCCCACTTGAGGGTGGCAAAATCCGCATTTTAGCCTACTTGCGAGTAGCAAACCGTTTTCAAAAACAAACATGAGATGTTTTGTTCCAACTTAGACGATCCAGTCTATACTTGTATGCTGTGCGCATCACATCACATAGTAATTCTAGGCTAATAACCGGAAGAAGAGCACATAATGTTTTCAAAACTCGATATCATGGTTAGTAGAGGCCGATCTTTGATCGGGCGAGCGGGGGTGCTCACGAAGTGACCTTTCCCAATCGTACCCAAGTTCCCGAGCCGAGGCAACTTTGGTGATGACAGACATGTGGCCTTAGGCACGAGTTAGGGTTTCCTAAATTCCCCTAAAATAAAATATTTAGGTGGCGACTCTGTATCTGGCAAAGCAGTCCATGTTTGGCACTTCTTTCTAAAAATCAGCTTTTCAAAATGATTTTCCAGACTTAGACTCTTTGGTGATTTATCGGTCTCGCATTGCACTTTGCGGGACTAGATTTAGAACCGTGACATTTGAGTCCAAACTGTAGTGAGCCCAATGAACAAAACGGGAATTTCTTCCGGGACGTTCGGGGACGTCTACAGGGGGAAAAACGAGAAATAGAAAAAAAAAAAAAAAAAAAAAAAAAACTTACCAAAAATGAAGATGCAAGACGGATTATGAGAGACGCCCCCAAAATCGAGTGAAGGCCAAGAGATGAACAGTAATAGGGGGTAATCTCCCTAGGGGAGAGAGAGAGAGAGAGAGAGAGATCGAAGCAAGAGGAGGAAAATAGGACTGAAGAGGCGGAAGAAACAATTTAAACCTTAACAGGTTGCTCGAGCAAGACTTTTGTCGCTCAAGCTAAGACACTTACGTGCATGGGGTCACTCGAGCCAAGATAATGTCGCTCGAGCCCAAAAAACACGCTCCCAGAATCTGTGCCATCTGCAAAAGAACTAGCTTGAAGCAATGCTCGCTCAAGCGCAAACTCCCTAACTCGAGCGAAGAAGAAAAAAACTAAACACCTAAAAACACCTTTTTGAGCCAAAAACAAAACACTCACACTATCAAGTGAGATCTGAAACAAAAGGAAGTGAGCTCAATAGCAAGAATGTGACACTAAGATGAGATAATCCACAAACCATGAAGGCTGCAAACTTGCAATATTGACAATATGAAACATAATATCATGAGAAAATCAGATAAATATTGATCAATAAGCATAAGTTACATGAGAATGCACAACTCAAATACAATCATGAGAGCTCACAAAATGAATGTGTGTTTGTGCAATCC
This sequence comes from Camellia oleifera, assembly GCA_022316695.1. NCBI lineage: Eukaryota > Viridiplantae > Streptophyta > Magnoliopsida > Ericales > Theaceae > Camellia > Camellia oleifera. The sequence goes on along the minus strand of CM039308.1, from coordinate 153,990,539 downwards.
TTGAGAGGCCACAGAGTTAGAGTTAATCCTCGTAGTGATCGGATGGCTGGACTTCCGGCAAGAGTAACTAAACATCACAGAGAAAGTCCAACCACTAGGAATCAAGGGGTATTTGTTGAGTAAACACGGAGGCTCCCTCTCAATCAATAAGTCCTCCCTTTTTTTTTTTTTTTTGACTTTTCTTTCTTGTGGGCACTCATTGGTGGCATGCATTCTCAAGAGTATGGAGACCAAACCAAAGAAACAGGGAATTAATGAGGATGGCCTGGTTGGTGCCTCTGAAGTAGCCTTTTCCTAATGCCTGGACATCAATGAACTGAGGGAGGAACTGTGGAAGTGAAAAAATGATGGTAGATGGTTAAAAGACTCAACATGACCCATGATATGCCAGTATAGGTTAATTCCTCTAAACATGTAAAAGAGACACTGTTAGTGGTCCATAGAGAACTTTGATCACTTGTGCAGAAACTCCTACAACAGTTTATCTCAAGGATGTATATAGAATAAGATCATGAAGTCAAAGAACAAAGAACAATGAAATCTTGCAAGTAGCATGAGAGGTGTTCATATGAGTCTAATTGCAGAGATGACAAGAATCTATAACAATGAGATTATAGAATCCAAGTAAACATAAAGCCAATCACGCTCACCCACTTAAGTAACAGGTCACACCCTAGTGACTAAGCACAACACCCAAGGTCTTTCCAAGGAACTCAAACCTAAGAATATCAGGGGGTTTTGTAAAAATATCATCTTTTTGATACTTAGTGGATACATGTTCAAGAATAACAAGGCCCTATTCTACTAACTCTCGAATAAAATGATGACGAATGTCAATGTATTTGGTGCGAGAGTATTAGACTGGATTTCTAGAAATATTAATGGCACTAGTATTATCACAGAAGAGGGTGAGAGTGTTCTAGTCTATACCATAATCATGAAGCATTTGCTTCATCCAAAACATTTGGGCACAACAACATTTGCTTCATCCACAACATTTGGGCACAACATTCGGGTACACCCAGTGTTTAGACTACTCCTTGTTGGTTAAAAACATTCGGGTACGCCCGATGTTTACACCACTCCTTTATTGGTTAGAAACACTTGGGACGTGTGCTTGGTGTTTATACCACCCTCTCGGTTAGAAGCGTTTGGGATGTGTGTCCGATGCTTATACCACCTCGTTGGTTAGAAACGCTTGGGACATGTGCCCAGTGTTTATATCACCCTCCCGGTTAAAAGCGTTTGGCATGTGTGTCCGACGCTTATACCACCTCGTTGGTTAGAAACACTTAGGACGTGTGCCCGATGTTTATACCACCCCCACCCCCTGATTAGAAACGTTTAGAATGTGGTTCGACACTTATACCTCTCTGTTTTTGGTTAGAAACATTGGAACGTGTTCCGATGTTTATACCACCCTCCGGTGTTTGTACCGCTCCCATTTTCCTCCAGCGTGTGGTGCGTTAGGACGCTTTGGTTAAATGCATCTGGACAGATTCCAATGCTTATACAGCTCTTTGTTTTGGTTACATTACAGTTGGATGTGTTTTACTTGTTATCACTGGCTTTTTCCTCGCGTGTGCTACGCGTTGGGATCTTGTTTGCCGTCTTGGGTTCGCCTGACGGTTGTTGTTCTTTACCTTTTCTATGTGAGGCGCAATTAAGATTTCATAATTTTCTTACATCCTTTCTGTATGAAATGTGGTTTGGTTCGTGTTAACTTGCTTATTTACGAGTTTGCTGTAGCATTTTTTTGCATAATATTTGCATCTAGATGTTTCAATACAGCCCTCATTGCATGATCATAAGTTATGTTCTGCATTGTGCATGTCATTTGCATCTTGCCGTAGAACTATGCTGGTTTGATTCCTTATAAACGGATACGTAGGTAGCCTGCAAGCTCAACCGTTCTTTGTTTTGTTTGCTTGTTTGTCTGAGTCTTCGGCCTTGTCAAAAATGGGTCGTCTCTGGGCTTTGACATTCACTCCCGTCATTTCATGACTTTTGAGTTTTGTCAAAGAGGGACAACTATAGACACCCCATTTTTAACCAACCTCAAGACTTAGACGTCATCATTTGTGCACTCAATGATTGTGCTTATTTGTGCTGGTTTTGAGTGCCCGAAGTTCTCAGTGGAACGCCTTGTCTTTGAGCCTCTAAACCCTCTTTTCTTTGTACTTGTTTTTGGGCCAAACTTTGGTGCCTCTTGCTTGGAAGGGGGAAGGGCCTTGTTGGCCACTTTTCCCCCTTGTCGGCCACTTGAAATGGTCGATCGGCTAGGGGAGGTGGCTGGCTGGCCACCTAAAGTGGCCGAAGCTTATTTTTTTCCTTTTTCAGATATTTTCTTTGCCAGCTGTGCCAGCTGTTAATCACTCAATGCCATCTCTATACACATGTATAGAGGGATGAATGCAAACCTTTGGCTAGCATTTCTATATAATGGGGGGTCTCTCCCCCATTTGTGGGGTTAGAGAAAATTTTGTTAAGCAAATTTCCTCTCTGTCTCTCTCTATAGAATCCTCTCTGTCTCTCTCTCTCTCTCTCTCTCTCTCTCTCTCTCTCTCTCTCTCTCTCTCTCTATTTTGTGCTTGAAAGGGAGAATTCTCTACATATTTGCACTAAGACCCTTGACCAAACATCTTCATCTTGGAGCTGAGGTTCTTTGAGGCTTAGTTTGAGTTCTTAAGGCTGGTTTTGGCTCAAAATTGTGGCTGTTTAGTGCCGTGCTTCAAAGGTATAAGGCTTACCTCATTTAAGCTTTGTTTTAATCAATTGCTTGGCCATCTTTTTACACTATTTTGACCTGGTTTTTCAACCATAAAAAAACTCTATTTTTAGGGTTTCAAAATGGTGGTGGTTTAAGTCTTGTTGAGTTAGAGAGTTGTCTCCTCTTCTTGCTCCTTGGCTTATGAAGCCTTTTGTGCTATCTTTCAAAGTTTTTTGAAACAACTTTTTGGACTCTTTTAACCACTAAATTCTAGGGGAATTTTAGTGGTAAAAACTTGGTTTTGAGGTCCAAAATAGGAGGCGGTGGCCTCCCCTCCTTGTGTCTTGTTTGCAAGTGTAGATTGCCTAACATGTGAGCATGTTTTTCTACCTTTTTGTGACTCAATCTCAACATGTTTTAGGCTCTGATTTGGCATGATTTAACTCTGTTTTGAGCTGTCTTGGTCATATGAGCTTTGTCTTGCATGGTTGTAGTGCAAATGCCTTCACTAGCTTAGTGTTTTAAGGCCTCTAACATGTTTTGCATGAGATGATTGCATGTTATAGCATCATGTTACATGTGATTTCAATGCATATAGCTCTGTCAGACTCTCACTTATTTAACTCTTTCATTGCTTTTGAGAGTTGTGTCTTGAGTCTTGCTTGCGGGCTAACATGTGAGCATGTTTTTCTAGCCTTTTATGCTTAAATCTTAGCATGTTTTAGCCACTGTTTTGGCATGTTTTAACTTTGTTCGGAGCTGGTTTGGTCAGTTGAGCTTGGTATTGCATGCCTCTAGTGTAGTGCTCTTCACTAGTTTAGTGTTTTGGCTTTTGAACATGTTGTGCATGAGTTGCTTGCATGTTGTAGTATCATTTTGCATGCCATATCAACACTAAAATGTCTAAAACCTCCCTCTATTTTTCACTTTTTTACTTTGTTTTGAAAGTGGCCTTAAGCCCTTTGTTGGCTTGAGTGTGGAATTGAGGCTCTTATGCCTAATGGTTTTAATCCTCTCTTGAGGGTTTCTACTAACCAACAGCATGAGACCTCTTTCATGCTCAAGGCACTTATGGCTTAGGCCCTCTTTCCAATTAGAGGACTTTCACTTTGGACTTAACCAGTTAAAGGACTAATCGGTAATGTAAAATGTGTAAACAAAATGAATCAAGTAAAACTTGAGCAAGATAAGCATCTTTGTGTTGCATTGCATGTGTTTGGATCGGATGTTAATCCAAACACAAGAAAAATGGGACGTTTCATACTCAAAGTGATGAAACGTGCCACTTTTCTTGGTCACCGTCACCTTTGATCATGCATGATAGGGTGGTGGTCCTTAGAGTCTTATTTGTGCATTCATTAAGCTTGTACGAGCTTGGTTCTTTGGCCATCATGCATGAAAATGCTTGGTTGGTGGCTTGAGAGCCAAGTGCCATACTTCTTTGAGCTTGAGAAATGATAAGGAGGGTGGCAGTACACACATTCCTTGAAAAATGCGTTGCTTTGCCTCTATTACTTTCTGTTGCAATAAAAACAGAAGTCTAGAAAAAGGGGTGGCCGCCGATCGGCTAGTTGAGGTGGCCGACAGCCACTTTTTGTGGCCAACCAGTCACCAGTCAATTTTTTGTGCAAAAGTGTTCCTGTGTTGGAGCAGAAGCAGTCTGGAAGTTGGTGCAGTTTTCAGAGATTAAATAAGTGCAAATAGAGGCAACCGATGGCAAGGCGATGGATTTTCAGGAGGAAGCTAACCGAGCATGCTCCCTCGCCTCCGAGGCCATTTACTTGCTCTATTTAAATTGCTCTAGTTAGTTAGTGTAACTAATCATTCAATTCGTTTTGTAATATTTTAATTAGCTTAGCATAGCTAGTTATTCAATTGTGTTGTAATAATTAATTACCTAGAATAGTTAATTAGCTCGTTTTGTAATAATTAGCTTAGCTTAGTCTAGCTTAGCTTATTTATTCGAACCCTCCTTCGAGAGAGCGTATTGTAATAAAAAGTGTGCGCGCGTGTGTGTATGTTTTCCAACCCCACGTCTTTCTCCATTTTATTTATCCACTTTTGATGGTTAGATTAGGGACATTTTAATTAGCATACCTTATGCTCGCATGCTTGCATCATTCATTTGTCTTGTATGTACCGAGGCTTGGTGCATCATTCAAACTGCATTGTCAATTTCAATACTTCTTTGAATACGTGTTTTACAGCATGTTGTTCAAATTGATTCATATGCCATATTGGTAGCCGAGCCTATCTTATTGCATTACTGCATGTGTTGCATTAGTCATTTAACATAGTTAGGATCATGCATTCTTTCTAACCAGTTTTTGTTTTGGCTTGGAGTACTCGATGAGTTTTATACTTTAGCATACTTGCATGAGTGTAATTGCCATATTGCCATGTTTCGCATGCTTGCCATGAGGCCATGTGCTTAAATCCTAAACTGTTTGAATGTTTGTGGATGCAGCCTTGTTGTTTGAATTGGAACAATTCAATGAATGTGAGTTTTAAAGCCCATTTTGTGAAGTGGCAAAATTATGTTTTAAGCCCACTTGAAGGTGGCAAATCTGCGTTTTAGCCCACTTGAGGGTGACAACTTCAAACCATTTTCAAAAACCAACATGAGTTGAATTCGTTCCAAATCTCATGACTTAGTCTATACTTGCTTTTGTGCGTCACATAGTAATGTTAGACTAATAACCGAATAAGAACACATGAGGTTTATAAAAGAACATATCATGATTAGTAGAGGCCGATCTTTAATCGGGCAAGCGGGAGTGCTCATTTTAGGACCTTCCCCTCTCGTACCCAAGTTCTCGAGCCGAGGCAACTTTAGTGAGGACAGACACGTGGCCATTGGCACGAGTCAGGGTTTCCTAAATTTTCCAAAAACAAAATATTTAGGTAGCGACTCTTTAATCTAGCAAAGCAGTCCAGTTTTGACATTATTTGATTTAAAATCAATTTTTCAAAAATGATTTGTCGGATTGGACTCTTTGGTGTTTATCAGTTTCACATTGCACTTTGTGAGATTAGATTTAGAATCGTGACAGGAGTCCGAACTGTAGGACCAATTCGAGCTTCTCCGAAAGGGGGGCATGAAGAAAGTCGAGCTGCATTCATGCATAGTATTGACCCAACTATCATCTAGTAAGACCTCTTTTATATTCTTAGGTTCAATTAATGAAACATAACACATATGAGATACATCTTTCCGAATTTGTCTTCAGGTTTTTATTCGATCTGAGACACTTCTAATCACTTGTTAAGTCGGATGATTCAGTTTCACCCTTGCTGATGGTTTGAATTCTAGACTTGTAGTGACCGGAGCATCAGACGTGGTGCCTCTTCGAGAACTCTTTGGACTCGGACTTACCTTAGAAGTTGGTGCATGCTCACCTTCTTGAGCTTGGACCTGAGCTTGTCCTTGACTTTGTAGTTCAGTATCCAGGATTGGAGACTCACCATTTTCTTTCTCATTTATCGCTAAAGTAGAAGAACCTGTGTCATCTATAACCACATTGATCGATTCCATTAAAGATAGAGTTCGCAAGTTATAGACACAAAAAGCTCTGCTAGTGGTTGATACCTTAAAAAAATACATTCATCACTTCGAGAGTCAAATTTGCCCGAAGGCTCTCTATCTTTGAAAATGTAAAATTTACTCCCAAAAGTTTTGAAATATTTTACATTAGGTTTCAATTCCCTCTACAACTCATATGGAGTTTGTAAAGTGTCGAACCTTATATACACACGATTCACAACATAAACGGCGGTATTTAAGGCTTCAGCCCAAAACTTTGGAGGAACTTTCTTACTTAGGAGCGTGATCATAGCCATCTCTTGAACAACCCTGTTCTTCCTCTCAACAACTCCATTTTGTTGTGGAGTAATCGGTACAGAAAATTCATGCTTAATTCCATGCATATCACAAAAATCCGAAAACGAACTATTTTCAAACTCAGGACCATGATCAGTTCGGATTCTTATGATACGCCCAATAGAAACATCTTGTTCATTTTGGATTTTAAGGACTAAGGCTTGGAACGAATCAAACGTATTAGACTTTTCTCTTAAAAAATTTACCCATGAAAAACAAGTATAATCATCAACGGTTAAAAAAATGTATCTTTTACCTCAAATGCTTTTAGTGTGAGTGGGTCCCATAAGATCCATATGAACCAGTGCAAGAGGACGTTTGGTTATGAAGTTGTTCACCTTTTTATGAAGGGCACGGGTTTGCTTCCCAAGTTGACATGGTCCACACATATGGTTCACATTCTTACCCAGTTTAGGTACTCCTCTCACAAGCTCTTTATTGACTATCTTAGTTAGGTCTTTGAAATTCATGTGACCTAATCTTTGATGCCACAAATCAATATTACTTATGATGGCTGAGTGGCAAATGAGATTATTAATGGTAATAATCCCAGAATAGTTATCTGATGTACAAACCCCATACATGATAGTATTTCCCTTTTTTATCTAAAATTTCATATTTATTTTTTGAAAATAATACTTCATGGTGAGAATCACATATTTGACTAATGCACAAAAGATTTGCTTTAAGGCCATCTACAAGTAAAACATTTTCGAGCTTGGAAAGACTAGCCATACTTATAGAGCCCTTACCAATAACTCTAGAAGTGCCACAATCTCCAAAAGTAACAATTCCTCATTCATATTTTTCAAGAGAAGTGAAATAGGATTTGTCACCAGACATATGATGACATATGTGAGTCACGTGCTTTCAAAACAGTGTGAACAACAAAACAAGTCAAGTCATCCTTTCTCACCCATATCTTTTTAGTCTTAGCAAAATCAGGACTAGCAGTCTTGGTAAATGTCTTAGCGTTGTGAACACCCTCATGAATTTTGGCGTTCTGCCTAAACATGTATGGCTGTCTCCTAACCCAAACAGTATTAGAATTTCTACCCTTTTAAGACACCTTACCAGACAACTCAAAACAATAAGGACGAATGTAGCCATACTTACCACAATGATAACAAACAAAAATAGGCTTTACCTCCCTTTTGTTGATCTTCCCCCCATTAGGCAGATGAAAAGAGGGATCACCTTGTTGCACCTTGGTCTTTCCCTCTGTTTAAGTCTTGATGTTATGCAATGTAAGGGCATGTCCCTTGTGAACTATCGCATTACCATAGCCTAGCCCACTTTTGTCACAACCCATTTGTTGAGACCCGAGGATGTCTTCTAATGTCTTGGAACCTTTGTTCCACATAGCAATTGTGGCTTTAGCATCTCTAAGTTCTTCATCTTTTTGACCAACCATCTCTTTCAATGCAGCTTGTAACATCTCAAAGTTTTCAATCTTCTCTTCATATGTGGCATATATTTTCAAAAGTTCATTCAGTTCGGTCTCACAAGATAGAAGTTTCCCACATAGGTCTTGCCTGTCATTAGAGATCTTGATTACATTCTGCATTGCTGTTGCAATCTCTCCTTTAGCTTGACATTGTCGCTTTCATATACTTTGAATTTGAAAGTGAGTTTGCCATTGATCTTTGACAAATTCAAAGATTCATCGTAAAGCTTTTCATAAGCTTGTTCTAGGTCATCACCATCAATCTCATCATTGTCTTTCGAGGTTTCATTATCTTCTTTTTTCTCCTCTTTCTCCTGGATCTCATCCACTCGAGCAACTAAGGTATGAAAATTGATAGATGGTGGTGAAGATGACTCTCCTCTTTCATGAAATTGACTCATAATGTCCCATGCATCTTTGGCCTTTGTGCAGTGAGCAATCCGTTGTTGTTCTTCATCAGAAATTGCTTCACGAATGGTAGTCAGAACTCTTTGATTCTCGGATTGTCAGCGCTTTCAACATCCTCTTCAATAGCTTGCCAGCCCTCAGGGTCATAAGCTCTCAGAAACATCCTCATTTTGATCTTCCAGAACAAGTAATTACTTCCATCAAAGGTAGGAGCACGGTGCAAATTCTGACCACGAGCAAATTCCATTGGCTTTGGAGGAGGTTGAGTGACAATAGACCAGAATGCCATGTAAGTACTATCTTCGTCTTCACCGGATTCAATTTATTCGGGTTCTTGCTCTGACCCGCTTTCATCATCCCAAGTCACTGTATAGACTTTCTTTTGGTTCTTTTTTGAAGGACATCCAAAAGCAATATGTCCAAACCCTTGACATTCATAACATTTGACACCTTGCCCCTTCACAGTCTTCTTTTCAATTTTTTGAGCAATTTTTGGTGGAAAAGTTTTGGGTTTTTCATTACTCTTATCTTTTGAAATAGGGTCCTTAAAATTAGGCTTCTTTTTCTTTAATTTTTTTTTGAACTATTTAGTAAACATAGCCGTCATTTCGGAGTCTAGATCAAACTCAATCTCAGGGGTCTTTGCAGTCTCATGAGCACTAGTAAAAGCCACAGTATCGTTTTGTTTTTTCTGAGAAATTTGGTGGGCTTCATAAGTCTGCAAGTTTCCAACTAATTGATCAAGCTTGAGGGTATCAACATTTTAAGCCTCCTTAATAGCTATAACTTTTGATTGGAACCTCTCGGGTAAAGACCTCAAAATTTTTCCAACAACCATAGCTTCAAGGATTTTTTCACCGAGTGTGAAACACAAATTCACGATGTCACTAAGTTTAGCATAAAAATCATCAAACGTCTCATCATCACGCATAAAAAGAGTTTCAAAAGACAATGTGAGACGTTGAAGTTTTGACATTTTAACATAAGTAGTACCCTTGTGAATTGTTTCAAGAATGTCCCAAGCCTCTTTTGCTACCTCACATGTGTAAATACGACGAAACTTTTCAAGTGTGACAAAGCAAAAGAAAGACTTGAGAGCCTTACTGTTCCAACTCGATTTTTGATAGTCGAATACGTTCCATTTATCAAAAGGTTTGGGAATATCAATACCATCAATGGTGACAACAGGTTCACTCCGTCCATAGATCACACAGTGCCAAACTTTCTCATCGAAAGATTTTAAAAATGCTCTCATACGAGCTTTCCAATAAGAATAGCTTGTACTATCAAATAACGGAGGTCTATAGGTCGAGTTACCTTCGCGAATTGAACCCATATCACCAATCACACAAAATCACACTCCTATAGTTTTGATAAAAATAAAGAGTGACCTGCTCTGGTACCAATTGAAAAACCTAAATGATTCGTGATTAAATCAAGATTTAATTGTGCCAATTCCCAACCATTTAAAACTAACAATCTAAATCATCAAGCACGTATGAAAGTGATTTAGATTGTTGTTTCAGAAACAATAAATAGACACAAACGATTTTTACGTGAAAAAAATTACTATTGGAGTACCTCCAATTGTGATTAAAAAATCACGGGCGAAACGTCACAAATCAATCCACTATGAAGGAAAGAAAGAATACAAAATACCCAAACTCTGTCAATTTATCTTCAACGCTTTGTATATCTTCCACCACAGCCTTTGTCTCAGAATTGATTAGATTGATGTTGATTCCACAACATCCATGTCGACTCAACGACCGCACACAGCTTCGAATACTTTCGAATGCTCTATGCTTGAATCTCCGGATTCCACCAAAGAAGAACACTCTTGAAGATGATCACTCAAACAACCCTTTGATGTGTATTATCCGACCATGTGAGTTTAATACTCAAGCAAACATCAAAGGAAAACTAGCAAACTAGTCTCAGAAGAAAACCCTACAGCCCTCAAAACAGATCTATCAAAGTTAACCCTAAAACATATTGGAACACATACTTATAGGAAAAGAGGCCGCGAAGGTCGCTCAAGCGAAGACTCGCTCGCTCGAGCGAGGTACCGATGATGTGTGAATTTCTTAAGTGGCGTCACTCGAGCCAAGCTTCCTTCGCTTGTGCGCACAATCCTCCTTCCTAGAATTTTTGCAGACAAATACAACTTCTGGGATCAGGACTTCTTTGCTCGAGCCAGGACTCCTTCGCTCGAGCGAGCAAGACAAAACAACCAAGAAACTTACAACTCGATTAACAATGTTTGTTCGTGGGATTGACAAAACTAAGGGACCTAACAAAAACCATTGAGTACATAATGCAACAAAATTCAACTAAAAAAGTGCAGTCCATCAAGATTATTGTCACCAGGTAGCTAGGCATGATATGCATCTCAGAATTTGTTCGTCCAAAGGGGAAGTTTTTGAAGAATTAGAATGATGATTTTCTTGAGATTGCATAAATTATGTATTCAATAATTTAAATTATGGAAAAACAAATACATGGGAATTTGAGACACAAACTTACTATGTTCCAACAACTCGACTTGTATTTCCTTGAGTTTGATTCACACCGAAAATCCTAGCCATGTCAAAATCTGAAATTTTAGAATTCATATCTCCATCTAATAAAACATTGCTACCTTTGAGATCACGGTGTATAATTCTAAGTCGGGAATCTTCATGAAGATAAGGCATCCCTCGAACTATTCCTCCTATAATCTTGTAACATTTCAGCCAATCCAACTTCTCTTGTTCTTGTGGATCTGCACATTGATTAGAAAAATATATTGTGGTTTACAATGAGAAATTTGAGTTGGGGCAAGAAATGTCTCAACACAATTTGATTTGAAATGGAAACACAAGCACGGTGATGCATTAAAATTGTTTCATCTCTTCAAATTCAAATCATGTACACTCATGGCAATCAATCATGGAAACTAAACAAGAAGCATTATTAAGAACTAGAGTTATTTAAATTTGCCAAACCGAATAGAAAGTAGTCAAGGCTTTTGTTAGGCACGAATTCATATATAAGTATCTTTTCTTCTCCTTCCAAGCAATATCCCAGTAGTCTCACTAGATTTATGTGTTGAAGCTTGGCTACCAATGGAACCTCGTTTTTGAATTCTTCTGCTCCTTGCCCTGAGGTTCGAGATAGCCTCATCACAGCTACCTTTTGTCCATTGGAAAGTGTTCCCGAATAATATATGACATCCATTGAAATATTGGACCTAAATTTCAGAAACTATATATGCAAGAATATTTAATTCCATTATCGAAATCAAGTGCAATCTTGCCTTGTAGTTCACCAATTTTATTTTCAGCAGAGAAGTTGTTTGTGGCAGCTTGAACTGTACCCAAATTATATTGCATTGACTCATCTGTGGTGATATCATTTCCAACTGGACAAATCAAAAAAAAAAAAAAAAAAAAAACTATTATAGTGAATTTTTTGATCTCTCATTCAACAAATACTGGTTAAAACAAGATGAGACACACCAAAAATAAAATGTCTTACTTGTATCTTCTTCGATAGCATCATATTTCTTCTTTGATTTTCTAGTTATGAAACAAAAACCTACAATGAACAGCAAAACAGAGACGCCAATGGGAACAAGGATGGCAATAAGTCCTTGCGTTGAGATTCCCCCTTTCCTGCACCCAAAAAAAAAAACAAAAAAACATTCACATGGTCGGATAATAAATAAATAATATATTAAAAAAAATAAATAAACAAACAAACAAACAAAAACAAAACAAAACGTGTCATTGAAAATTTGCTTTAGCAATTGAAAATCATGATTGATTCCAAATTAAAATCTCATATGTGAGCAGGTTCGTCCTACTCTTTTATTTATTTATTTATAATCAAGGTAAATGTATAATCTTAAAAATTAAAACGATGCAAAAATAATATATTAAAAGTATAATTTTTACATTTATTCTTGACTTGAACCTATATGCAAGAGAAAATATTATTTTCCCTTTTAAACTGTCACTGAATAATCAATTTAACCCATATTCATTTAATAATATCAATTTTATGTATGAAGTATTCAATTTTACATAAATTTTACTCCACTGTTAATTGTCGTGTATGATTAAACAGAAATTGATGATGTGACACCTAAATTTCATTTGAAATTTTATTTTACCCTCCAAACTATTGCAAAATATCAATTAGACTCATAAATAAAATAAAATTTGAGGATCTAATTGATATTTTAGAGATAGTTTGAGAGTAAAATAAAATTTCAAATGAAATTTTAGTGTTAAATAGTTTATATATGGAAACTAATGACTGGTAAAATTAATCTAAAATTAAATAGTTTATATATAAAATTAATATTATTAAAAAAATAAGAGTTCAATTAATTTTTAAGTGATACTTTAAGACATAAAATGATATTACCTCTATATTTACAGACCAAATTGAAACTCTTTTAAAAGTACAAAAATGATACAAATAGATTTGGGGAGGGAGTAAAAATGAAATTAATTCTAATTATTTTTGTTTTGTGGATCTGATGTAAATAATTTTATGGTGTTATGCATATAACAACCTTCCTAATCCAAAATCGTGAACTATCATAATTTTCACAAATAATAACATAATGCGAAAAATAAATAATATACTCGAATCAATTTTGCGAAACCTTCGAGTGACTCAAGATTGATTGAACATAAATCTAATAATAATATTAGTGGAAAATGGGTTTCTCTCTCTTAACCCTCTTTAGAATACATTGAATTTAAAATTAATTTGATGGGTAATCTGAATATCCTTTTATAGGCAGAGAGATGACCAGTTTCCTTATTCAACAGTGATTCCACATTCTCATCAAAGTAGGATACTTAGAAAATACTCTTCTTTATTTACCAATTAATTATAGCAAAAAATATGGAATCATAATTCTGCCAAATCTCTAATTCATATTACCATATCATGTAGGTCAATGTAATGACTAAATAAATAATTTAGTCTTACATTCTCCCAGTTGGCCCATATGAGAACTTACGTCAAGATTTAACAAAGTAAACATTAGGCGCACAATAAACCATATTCAATATTACCTTTAAGTTGGTAATCATCATAATGCTATAATTAAATAGTTCACTAATATGAGTCATGGCAGTTCTATACCAATAGTACGATATAGTTCCTTCCATGTACTACAACAGTAGCAACTAGTTTAACATAGCCCTTTAAGTGAAGAGCATCAAGAGGTCCAACGATAATGTCTTTTATGAAAGACTATTCCTGTTGTCATTCACTCATTCTCATATATGTACGTACTCATTTCATAACAGGAAATATATCAGAAACACAATTAATGAAATCTCAATGTGTCAAATAACACAATCAATCATAAACACCTATTATGGATTACATTCAAGACCTAATTGGCAAGTTTCTTAATTGTCTTTAAGAGTAATCCCTTCATCAATAGATCTACACTTAAAAGTTATATACTTATGTGTTTTATTGACACTTTATGTTTCTGAAATTCTTCTTTAACGACAAAGTATTTCAATTCTATGTGTTTAGCATCATTAGAAAACTTGTCATTCTAAAAAAATAAAACAATTGCGAAATTATCACAATAAATTCTCAACAACTTGGCAACAAAAGTCGACAATCCCAAATCCTGAGACAAAGTTTCGTAATAACAATTCATGAATTGTGGTCTCAAAGTACACCACAAATTCAATTTTTATAGAGGATACTTATGATAGTTCGTTTTGCACTTTTCTTAATGTTGCTCCTCCACATAATAGAAACAAAGAACCAAAAGTGAATTTTCTACTATCAATATATCATCTAAAATTTGAATCTAAGCAGCCAATCAATTCAAGATTATCAGACTTTATAAATGTGAGTAAGTAATCTTTTATTGCTTATGATTACCTTATCACTTCCTTATTTTAGCATTAAATTTCATATAATAAATGTATAAAAAAACGTTTCTATTCTAATTGATTTTATAAAAATTTGCATAAGATTGGATTTATTTCCTTTCGGAACATGAATAACTTTATGTGAATATTCTCTCATTCTAAATCTCTATAGAACTTTTAATATGTACATTCTAAGACAATATCAACAATTCATGTGATTCATTTAGAAATATTTCAATTTCTATCACATAGGTTATCTTATTAATATATTTCATTTCAAAGTTCTTAAAGAGAAATTTCTTAACTCGTGCAATAAATCACGTACACTATTGACAAGCAAAATATCATCAACATAGAAAATCGTAAATATAAACTTGCTCCCACTGATCTTTGGATGTGTACACTAAGCAAAAATATTTTCTTTAAATCCAAAGGAAAAATAATATCATAAAACTTGAGATACAATTTTTAGAAAGCTTGTTTAAGTCCACAAATTGATTTCTTAAGTTTGCAAGTCACATTTTCATTTTCCTCAATAGAGAAACCTTTGAGTTGATTTACACAAAATTCTTCATCTAAACTCTCTTTCAAAAAATTAATTTTCACATATATTCAACTCAATATCATAATGAGTTAGTAATGTCATAATGATTCTAAATCAACCATTTAAGATACAAGTGAGAAAAAAAAATATCTCATTGTAATCAATGTCTACTTTATGAGTAAAATCTTTGATCACATATCTAGCATTATATCATTTTATATTACCCATAGAACAATAAATGTTTTTGTATCCTTAGGCAATTCAATGAAATTCCAAATTTCTTTCTGGTCCATTGATTTCAACTCATCATTCATGACATCAATTTCTTTAGTAGAATCAATACTTTTTACGTCTCGTGACAATAACACCAAGTCTTTACTTATCTCAATATTATAATAAGATTGTTATAGATATACAACATAATCATTCGAAATAACAAATCTCATTACCTTATGAGATCTTCTTAATATTATTTCTTGTGGTTCTTCTATAACTTTTCATTGGTGATAATTATATCATGGAGTAATTGGTTATTCATTTGTTGTTCCAAAACATTAAGTTGTTTAACAACAATAGGAACGACAATTTCCTTCAAATTATGGATAATGATACTTGTACCCAAACTTATTGAATAACCACATTTCATGATTTATCACTCTCACTGATTTCACCATTCTTATTAAATTTGATATTATCGGTTTATGCAATTCTTATACTATGACCAAGATAGTAAAACTAATACCCTTTGAATTTTCAAGATTATCAACAAAATAACCATTGATTATTCTAAAATCCAATTTCGTTTCATGTGGATCAATAATTATAATTTTGTAGACAACCTCAAACATGCAAGTGTCTTAAGTTTGGTTTCCTTCTTGTTCGCAGTTCAAAGTGAGTGTTTGAAACTGCCTTACTAGGAACCAAATTCTATATGAAAACAATAAATCATAACGACATACGTCCACAATATTATGGGTATTTAGAAACTATTTAACATACTCTTAGTCATATTCATTAGAGCACAATAATGTTTCTCAACTGCATCATTTTGCTGAGGCATTATGCCTTTTATATAATTTAGCAAATAGACTTGTGCTTTGCACTATCTTTATGTTTTCACATTTTTGTTTAATTGCCTTTCTTCCTTAATAATGTACAGATCAATGTGTCCATTTACTGGAGAACTGTTATGCAATAAATAAACAAAATCATAAGGTGAAAATTCATCTATAAAAGTGATAAAAAAAAACTTTATTTACCAAACATGAAGTGTCAAAATGGCACATTAATGTCTATTTAGGTAATATGAAGAAGCCCTGTATATCTTGTGGCACTTACTTAATGTGATTGAATTGCTTTTCTTTAATGCAACCCACACTCCCACTAAAAGTAATAAAACCTTTTATGCCACAAGTTTAAGGAGTTTTCATTTATCAAGCTATATTTAGGACCAACATAATGATGCAAGATAAATTAAATCTTTGATAAATCATTAAATTTTAATTTATACAAACCATCATAAATAATACCAAAATTAATAGAAAAGGAATTATCAATAAATTAAAATTTTATTCTAAATTTTTGAAAATAACCATCAAGGTTAATTAAGTTTGGACAAATCAATAAATAAATTTCAAAAAATTAGAATGAACATAAATTTTTAAAATAGAGTCTAAATAATGATCAATGTCCAAAAATAAACAATAAGTTCCAATAATTTCAATTGGAGATTTTAACATAATCGGTTTGAAAATAATGTTGCATCAAATTAAAAAACATGAATATCCATTTTCTTTCTTATGAGACTGAAAATCTTAAACAGACTCATTTTCTTTAGGTGGCTATTTCTTTATGTCCTTTTATAAGCATTCTCCTTTTTTTTTCGGCTCCTTGAATTACAAGATCAATAAATAATATCTCAATTACTTAAGTTTTGTCTCTTCTTAAATAAACATACTAGTCAATATAAATGACTCATACTGAAGAGATAAATAATTCAAAATAAATTGCACGAAAACAAACTCATTCACAAATATTATTAAATTCTTAAATTGAGCAATCAAGTTAGATAATTCAATGACATGCTCATACATCTCATGCATACCATCAAACTTTATGTTGGTAAGCTTAACCATAAGTGTCCTAGCAAAAAAAAAAAAAAAAACTTATTAACAGTTCGAAAACATTATTTCACATTATTTAGCATTATCAATTTAAGAAAGTTAAAACTTAGTGTTTGCTATACTCATTCTCATAAAAACATAAAGTTTATTTGTTCAATCCTTTTATACTTTATGAAAAGTCTTTTCTTTCTTTTTATACTGCTTGAATCATAATGGCAGTAAATTTCTCAAATAGTAATACTAAGTCAAAATTCAAAACATGGAGAAGAAACTGAACTTAATTTATTTTAATTTTTGAGAAATTTTTTTCATTTAAAATTGAAACAAACAAAGTATATAAATATAGCAAAATAAAACTTTAATCAATAATTTATACTCACTACATTAATGCTAAGAGTAATCAATAATTGACAATTAGTCAAGATAAAAACATGTTTAAACAATCACAAATAGTATTACTGTGACCTACCTTTGGGATAATCTAATGGCATACTATTTAACAATTATGGTGATTCCTTTTCACTAATAGGACTAATTGATAAAATATTTATAATTAAGTAGGTCTGTTACCTTTGGGTATTAATTCCAATATCAATTATGAATACCCATCAACTATCCTATTCTAATTCAACGATTACTTAGAAGTGGTGCACCTTTGGGCCAACCTACTATCTTTGTAATTAAAGAATTGCGATTTGCAAAGTCATTATTTTTTAATTCTTGGGAAGGGTATTAAATTTCAATTATTTGATTTGACATCTATGTGTCATTCCAATTGGGTCACTTTGGCAACTACCAATTGTATCATAATTTAGATTTCAAATCAAAATAAAAACTTTGCATAGACATTATTCAATAAATAATAATTTATTCACAATTATTCATCATCATAATCATAATGCATATTACAAAATCATGAAAATAACATTAAAACAATAAATATTAACACAATTCATATTCTATATCACATAAAAATTTATACTTTTGTAACTTACCAAACCACCTATAAAAATCAAGCTTATACATAATGGTGGTAATAACATCACACTGAAATAATTTTTTAGAGGTTACAGTTAGATCCATAAATAGCAATATGCTTAGTACTATAAAGATCACAATAGCACTTTAATGTGCCTCACAGTAAAATTTGATAATATAAAATTCAGCAAAACATGAATAATAATGATTCATTATGTAATACAAATATTTTTAGACATTACTAAATCAAACAATACAATAGTCACTATCCACTAAACCTTTCCTCATAATAAAAAATAATTAAATCATTCATAGTATTCAATTATCAAAATATTAAAACATTCGGTTTATCATTAAAGAGTTAGCACTTATTAAATAAATATTATTTATACAATATGCAATCCAATCTAAAGTAGGAACATAAGAGTTGCATATTAAATTTCATATCATGTTTAGTAAATTGAAATTTTTTTATCGAGGCAATCATAATTTTAATCAAAATTAATTGATATTTATTTAATCGAAAAATCAAAATGTTCTGAAACATGAGCTCTGATACCACATGTAAATAATTTTATGGTGTTATGCATATAACAACCTTCCTAATCCAAAATCGTGAACTATCATGATTTTCACAAATAATAACATAATCTGGAAAATAAATAATATGCCCGAATCAATTATGCAAAACCTACAAGTGACCCAAAATTGATTGAACATAAATCTAATAATAATATTAGTGGAAAAAGGGTTTCTCTCTCTTGACCCTCTTTAGAATACATTGAATTCATAATTAATTTGATGGGTAGTCTGACGGTCTTTTTATAGGTAGAAAGAGGACCATTTTCCTTATTCAACAATGATTACACTTTCCCATCAAAGTAGGATACTTAGAAAACACTCTTCTTTATTTACCAATTAATTGTAGCAAAAACTATGGAATCATAATCTTGCCAAATCTCTAATTCATATTACCCATATCATGTGGGTCAATATAATGACTAAATATATAATTTAGTCTTACATCTGAATCTAGCACAATCACAAAAAAGAAGTGATCTAGTTGATCCATCACAATTGAAAAACAAAGCTTGGTTTGGTTTTG
The DNA here is from genome assembly GCA_022316695.1 of Camellia oleifera. Taxonomy (NCBI): domain Eukaryota; kingdom Viridiplantae; phylum Streptophyta; class Magnoliopsida; order Ericales; family Theaceae; genus Camellia; species Camellia oleifera. The sequence continues at coordinate 153,971,444 of CM039308.1, read as the reverse complement.
TATAATAATGGAGGTTTTTTTTTTTTTTTTTTATAAGGGGGGGGGGGGGGTGGTTTACCTCGACTAGTTGAAGGACCTAAAGGTGGAGGAATGACTGCTGAAGGGCGAAGGTGGCATTGTAGTGGCGGTGATGTTGTAAAAAGGATAGAACTCATACCTAACATTACAACTTGAAAACACAACTCTGGCTCCCAAATTTCTTTCACAACAACTCAGAAATTTCGAGATATCATCTCGAAGACATTTATTGCAATCGAAAACATTCAAGTCCGGCGTGCACTGAGCTAATCCATACTGTAGCGATCTCGATTTCGATCCTTCTTTCATGTTTTGTCACTTCGATTGGGCTGATCGGGAGTTGATCTACCCAGTTAGCTCGCAGGAGTCTAAGAGGTAGTGCCCTTTGGCGGGTCCAAGGACAACGCCCTAGCGAGGGTCAAGCTGCCCAGTTAGTTCGCGGGGGTCCAAGGGGCAGCGCCTCTTGGTGGGTCCTAAGGCAGTGCCCTGGCGGGGTTGAGGGGCAGCGCCCCCCAAAACAAAAATGCAAAATGCATTCGAAGTTGCTTGTCCGCTCGAGCGGCCATTTATGCGCTTGAGTAGAGAATGTTTGGTTTCAGAAGTTTGACCTATCTGCAAAAGTACTGGGTTAGTGTATTTGATGCTCGAGCGGGGCTTTCCATGCTCGAGCAGACCATGTTATATTAGTTCGTGAATTTGATATTTCATATCACTTTTTCAGTCCTTTCTCTCTCTAAAACTCTCCAGAATTCCAGATTTGGAGCTTCTCTCTCTAGAAGTCATCTTCTCTCTTTAATTTCTCCAAATCCATTCGGATTTAGACCTAAGTTTTTCACCAAAGTTAGTTATCATCTCGAGGGCTTCGTTGTGTGCGATGAAGATCGAGTTTCGACACTATTGATTTGGGGGGTTTCATCTCATTTCTTCTTCAAAACTTGAGGCAGGGATTTTCTTAGAGTTATATATATGTTTTTGCAAGATCTAGATGATTTTCAAAATCATCCTTTGATTAGCTTTGAGAAATTGATTGTTGATTTTAAGAAGATAAGTGATTTTGAAAGAGGGTTTAATTTCTTTTCCATTTAAAATAGAAATTGAAAGTTTTGAACCATATTGATTGAAAAAGATGATTTTGGGGAGATTCTTCTAAATATTTTGGAGATGAATGGTTTTGGTGAGAAAACCTAGAAATTGGATCTTTTCTTTGAAATATGTTGAAAATCCTTGGAAAATGTTGTCATATTTATTTTGCGTACCAAAATAATGGATGTTTTGAAAATTGTTTATTTATATATAAATGACAAATTTTGTGAAAAAAATGAGAAATGTTGTTTATTTTGGAAATTGTTGTCAAAATGTTGATTTAGTCTTGAATTAACTAAATTGTTGAGATTGCTCGAAATGTGGGAATTACGTTATTCTCTTGAATGAATTGGATATAAAAGTATATATATATATTCATCTTGTGGAATTATGTTGAAAAGAGGATTGGGAATTTTGATCACAATTGTATATTGTGTGGAACAATTGAATATGGAAGTAATGTTGCATTGCATTATTAAGCATACATTGGCATTTCAATTCATTGGACTATGTTAAGCTTTGGAAATTTGCATTGAGAAAAGAATGTTGGGAAATGGGTTTTCATGAAATGATTTTGGGGTAAATACGGTAGTAAGTCTTAATAGGTGGTGTAGATGAAATTATTTAAGTTGGCCTGAGTGTCCTTGGTGAAAGACCAGAAAGTCGCGCAGATAGGTGTCGAACCTTTCGGTTAATACCGATAAAAATGATAATTGGTAGTACTCGTATAGTTTACTTGCAGACACCGACCTAGGGATTACCAGAGTTGTAGTTACTGTCCCCTTTAATTAAATTGATAAATTTTAAACAATTGAAGTTGCATAACATTATTGAGCATGATGGTTTTCAAAAGATGAAGATGTGTTTTATTTTCAAAAAGGCATGGCATGGCATGTGCATTTATCTCTTGAGACTTGTATAAAATGTATATACTTTGTTAAGGATTTCCTACTGGGCTTTATCCTCACCCTACCGAATTTTTGTGTAGGAAAAGACGTGGTGAATCCGCCTAATTGAGGGCGTGGAAATGTGTGTGTTGAGAGCACTAAAGTTCTCATTTGTTGTGATCCTATTTATAAGCCAAGAGTTATGTATGTGTGGGTTTGAATAACCATTTTGTGTACGGGCTTAAGCCTTAGAAGATTGTAAACCTTTGAGGGTGCTTATTTGGTTATTTACTTGTTGTTGAATCAATGTAATGTGGCATGAGGAACTATTATTATTATGTAATGCAAGTATGGGAAGTTATATTTGGTTTTCCTTTAAGAGAGCCATGATTGTTGCATTATCATTTGGGCTAGAAATTTGGGGCGTTACACATACAAGGTTTGAAGAGATGAGAAATTAGCTTCACTTGTCACAAACTTCTTAGTCGATCCACCATTCGAAGCCCGTGTGGCTACAGCATCCATTACACCTCCCAACACTCCTCTGAAACTGGTTATGTTTTACGTTCTGTGTATTCCTCAAAACTTCTATATCTGACTAATCGGCAATAGAGAAGATACTCTTGTTTGAGTATCGTAACATGCACTCATCGTTCCAAATTGCGACAACCTTCAGCTTGGGATAACGTTAGACTACTTCTTTAGTAACAGTGGTTACGCAATCTTGACAGACGTCAGTGGAAACATCACTGCGGCAGAGAAAAAGGCCGTAGACTATGTCGAAGGGGTTGAGGTTGGCAATGGAGTTGGAAAAGCCATTGATGGTGGTGGAATTGGAGGAGAGGGAAGAGAAGAGGGTGTTAAGGTTGGTTTGGTATGTGCTGTTTGGAGTGTAAGTTGTTGTGTTTAGGCACTGAATGAAAAGGTAAGTCGGAGTTAATTTGGTTCTCAGGCTGAGCAAGCAAAGGATGGAGAGAAAGAAGAGGACTACGGAGATTTTAAAGGATTTGATCATTGTTACCAAACTGCTTATTTTTAGATACCCTTTGGGTGGTTCAATTTATAGATGGCCAACACTGCTAACCCTGTTTCCCTAACATTTTTAATGGGTAAATTACAATTACACACTCTGTAGTCTATTTAAAGTACGAATTGTCACTTATAATTTTAAAAATTACATTCAAACCTTTGAAATTTTAAATATCATATAGTCAATATCCCCGTTCCTTAATAAATCATAAAGATAGGTAACAGTTTTTCATAATATTGTGACAACCCTCACCTCTGATTAGTGCTAATCTCTGATTAAGCATGATAAGTAATTGAACAGACTGAAATTCTGAACTGAATGCATGAGTATGTTGTTTAATTTCATTTCTATCTGTTAGTCATTAGATGATATGTTCATGTTTTCTCTTTGAACTGCGAATTGAAAGCCTTATCGGCGACCGATTCAGAAATTGATTGGTATTTTATGTTAATTAGAATTTATGTAATTTTATGGTAGGTTTAATTAAAATCCGATTTGGAATGATTAAATTAGATTGAATAATGTTGAATTACATTAGATTGTGTTTTTACCAAATTGCCATTGAGTGGCCATTTTCTACAACATTGTTTGGCACCTTTATACATCATTTTTTCAGCCACTTTCCTAGACTAAACCGAGGGAGAGAGGGAGAGTAGGAGAAATTGAGTTCATCAAGAATTTAGCTTGGAGACTTAGAAGATTTGAAGGGAATTTGCAAAATTGAGATTGTATACTTTGAATTCAAGACCTAAGGTAGAGATTTCATCCTCTCATTTGTACATTTGAGTTATTCTTGCATGGTTCATGGGATTAATGGAGGTTTGAGTCAAATATTGGTTTAAGGTGTTGAATTGAGGCTTAATTCATGCATGCATGTACATGTTCTTGGAATTTGAGGTTGTTTTTAGAAAATCCTCACATGCATGTCAATTTTCTAGTTGTAGTTCATGAATTCATCATGTTTTTGGAAAGATTGACTCGTTTGATCATGTGTTAGAAGCTTTGAATTCAATTGAACACATGCATGTTAAACGTATATCTTGTTCTTGAAGTTTATTTGAAATTCGTGTCTAATGGACTTACCCTTGGGCTTTGATTTTTCAAATTGATCTTCCAAACATGTTATATTATGGGTTTAAAGTGTTTTTCCAGAAAATAGGCCCAAAAGGATCGAATTTGAGGCTTTTAAAGTTGAGTTTTGTGCTTGGGGATGAATCTAAAAATTCCAGATTTTCGACCTACGCTCGAGCGTAGGACTTCACACTCGAGCATACATTTTGAGTCGTACATCTCCGCTCGAGCGTAAAATGCATATGCCCAGAAGTTCATGTGTTTTACAGTTCGCTCGAGCGAGAGAGTTCATGCTCAAGCGAGGACTAGAGTCTTACGCTCCAACGGAGGTTGAGCGTCCGTCGAGCGTGAATAGCATGCATCCAATACTTTTCATGAAGTTTGCAGTTCGCTCGAGCGAAGGAAGTCACGCTCGAGCGGAGCTCCTTTGTCTGCATGTCCGCTCGAGCGTAGAAAGCCACGCTCGAGCGAGACCCCTGTTTTTTGAAAATTTTGGAAAGTGTTTTAAAGTGCATCTTTGCATCCTCTTTCCATCCTACGCATTCCTAGGCCATGTTTAAGGCATCTTATTGAGGATATTGATGTAGAACCACATCAAGTCAAGATAGGGACTAAGTTGTTGATTCCCAAGTGTGTAACTTAGTGTGTGTTCGTTCTGTAACTTTGTAGGGTTGGAATCCGAGGACGCTCATTAGCTGCTTATAGCCCAGTGCTCTGTGAGTAACAATGTTGTGAAGATACGTTCAATTATGATTATTTTCTGAATGATCAACGGTACTGCTTACTAAAATGTTATTGTTTAATGAATGAATGTTTGTCCTATTTGTAAACTGTATTCCTGGCATCCTTAGCAACTTATTGTTACTGTACTGTTACTGCTACTGTTGTAGAGATCTCTGTCGGTTCCAATGTTGGAACCACTACTGTTTACTGTTATGATGGCCATCAACTGACTGTTCGGTCTGTTAAGACCTACTGTACTGTGTTGCTATGGAATGTACCACATATGACCGCTATGGTTTCTAAGTGACAGATATGACTGTTTAATTACTGAAAGGACATTCATTCTTAACCTCTTTATATAACTGTTATTCACTGGACTTTAACTCACTATTTATATATATATGTAAGTGTCCAGGCACCGGACCGGAGCTAGGAGCGTCGGGTTAGCTCTGTTTTGTCTAAGCCAACCATTGTGCCTCACCTCGAGGTTCCAAGCCCGTTCAAGCCACGACTATTTTTGGGGTGTTCAGATTCACCCTTCTGTTTCCGTTTTGTAATAGACGAATAAGACTTGGCTGTACAGTCGATTAGGGATTTGGTCCTTGACATGGATGTTTGTATATATATGTCGCATGTATATATGTTTTGGTTATGAATGTAGTTTGTTTATAAAAGTCTTTTCGCATTCAAACTGTCACAGCTCATTGGACACCTTTTATTTAATGTTTTGGCTTCCGTCAGCCCCTTTACTCTGTATTACTGTCATTACTGTTAAACAGGCCTTCGGTAATCACGGATTACTGGCCAGTTGCGATGCTAAATCCATAGGGGCGGGTTTGGGTCGTAACAGAGTGGTATCAGAGCGATACCAAGCACGAGTTATACCGCACACGCGTGTCCAAATGAGCTATAGGATGTCCTAGAAAAGTAATTAGGGCATTGCATGAGCATGAATGTATGTGTGGCCATGACATGAATATATGTGCTAATGTGTTTAAGTATGTAATTTCCTATGCTTGTCATTACCATATTGCCTATAGTGAAATGGACAATGCACGAAATGCTGATGAATCCGAGTCGTCTGAGGCAAGGATGGCATGATTGGAAAGAACAATTGAACTGTTGATTGAGGCCTTAAGGCTACAACAGAACCAACAGCCCCCACCTCCTCCAGTTCAACCGGAGTAAAATGTTAATGAGGATATAATTGCCTTGACACAGAAGTTCAGTAAAATGAAACCACCATCCTTTCAGGGAGGACTTGAACCATTAAAGGCCGCAGCGTGGGTTCTAGAAATAGAGAAATTATTTGAAGTGTTTCCATGTTCCGAAGCACACAAGGTATTGCTGGCTACATTTACTTTACAAGAAGAAGCTAGACGGTGGTGGACGATTGTCCGTGATGCAAGTACTGTCATGACTTGGGCTCAGTTTAAAGAAGCCTTCTTCGAGAAGTACTTCCCTCAGTGTGTCAAGGATCGAAAGGTAACTGAATTTGAACAGTTGAAGCAAGGTACCATGTCTGTAGCCGAATACGAATCAAAATTTACCAAACTCGCCAGATATGCACCACACATGGTGGACAATGATTACAAAAAGGCCAGAAAGTTTGAAGGCGGCCTTAATGTAGAGATACTTGACAGAATCAATGTGCTGAAATTACTAAAATATGTGGATGTTCTTGACCGGGCGATAATAGCTGAATCGAACATCGAGGCATTAAAACAGACCGAAACACCAGCGACTGAATGGCGTGGTAAGAGACGGGGTTTTAAGTTTAAGAAAGGCTGAAATAACTTATTGAATAAGAAGCAAAATACAGGGTCAACGACCAGTTCTAGTCAAGGAAGTGGTTCCATACCACCCTGCTCCGAATGTGGGAAAAGACATAAAGGGGTTTGTTATAAAATTTCTGGTGCTTGTTACAGGTGTGGCAAGGTAGGCCACATGGTTAAAGATTGCCCTTCCACATCTCAAAACAATATTAAAGCTGCAGCTAGCGCCGCATCATCAACTACTCCACCGAAACCCAACCCCAAAGCTACCGGAAAGGAGCCTCTAAGGCAAGGCCGGGTATTTGCACTCGTACCGGGAGATGTGCAGAATACCGAGACAGTTGTGTCAGGTACACTCTCAATTTGTGCTCAAAATGCATATATTCTGATTGATTTGGGGTCTACACATTCATATGTCTCGCATGCTTTTTCACGAAAACTAAATAGACCACTGGAACCCATGAATTATTTGTTAGCTGTATCTTCACCTATTGGGGGATCCATGACTTGTGCTTATATGTACCCTGCATGTGAAATTATTGTTGGGGATGTCCATTTGTATATTGATTTACTGCTTTCGAATATCGATCATTTCGATGTAATATTGGAAATGGACTGGTTAACAAAATATCATGCTACCATAGATTGTGTAACAAAACAAGTTGTTTTCCGTCCACCTAGATTGCCTGAATTTGTATTTAACGGAGTTGGTGTAGTACCTCCCCTATATCTAATTTCGTCTATGAAAGCTTCTAAACTGATTAAGAAGTGATATAAAGGGTATCTATGTTGTATATTGAATGTACCTACTGATGCTAAAGCTAATGTGGACAGTATTCCTATAGTCAAAGAATTCCCAAATGTTTTTCCAGATGATTTGCCAGGGGATTTGATTGATAGGGACATTGAGTTCACCATTGATGTGATTCCGAGTGCACAGCCAGTTTCCAAAGCTCCGTATAGAATGGCACCTACCGAACTGAAAGAATTGAAAATTCAGCTGCAAGAACTGTTGGATAAGAAGTTCATCAGGCCTAGTACTTCACCATGGGGCGCTCCAGTTTTGTTTATGAAAAAGAAAGACGGCTCATTGAGACTCTGCATTGACTACCGTGAACTGAATAAGGTAACAATGAAAAACAAGTACTCACTGCCTCGTATTGATGATTTATTTGATCAGTTACAGGGTGCGCAGGTCTTTTCAAAAATTGACCTTAGATCCGGATACCACCAGTTGAAAGTCAAACTAGAGGACATTGAAAAGACTGCCTTTCGAACGAGGTATGGACATTACGAATTCCTTGTTATGCCTTTTGGAGTTACTAATGCACCTGCTGCATTTATAGACCTTATGAATAGAATTTTCAAGCCATTCCACGATGAATTTGTAGTTGTTTTCATAGATGACATTTTGATTTATTCTAAAAACATGGAAGAACATGAACATCATTTGAACTTTGCCTTATAGATCTTAAGAGAACAGAAACTGTATGCAAAACTAACGAAGTGTAAATTTTGGCTAGACAATGTAATGTTTTTGGGACATGTGATCAGTAAGGATGGCATTTCAGTTGACCCTCAGAAGATTGAAGCAGTGGTGAATTGGCCTAGACCAACAAATGTTACTAAAGTTCGGAGTTTCTTAGGCTTAGCTGGGTACTACAGAAGGTTTGTAAAAGACTTCTCCAAAATTGCCCTACCATTGACCCAGTTGACTCAAAAGGGAAAACCATTTGACTGGATCGATCAGAGGGAATCAGCTTTCCAAGAACTGAAGACTCGACTTGTAACTGCACCGATTCTCACCCTACCCTCAGGTACGGATGGTTTTACTGTTTTTAGTGATACTTCTTATAAAGGTTTGGGATGTGTCTTGATGCAAAATGGTAAAGTTATTGCATATGCTTCCCGACAACTAAGACCGCATGAGAAAAATTATCCGACCCATGACTTAGAACTTGCTGCGGCAGTGTTTGCATTGAAAATTTGGCGTCACTATCTTTATGGGGCAACATGTGAGGTGTACACAGACCACAAGAGTTTAAAATACTTCTTCACATGGAAAGAACTGAACATGAGACAGCAGAGATGGTTAGAACTGATAAAAGACTACGACTTGCAAATTTTGTACCATCTTAGGAAAGCTAATAGCGTTGCTGATGCACTCAGCCGGAAGTCAATTGGGAATTTAGCCTGTTTACTCACTGGACAAAAAGAACTGCTATGTGACCTTGAAAAGCTAGATGTTGAAATTGTTTTGCGTGAACAAGGTGGAACATTAGTTGCTATCTTTGCCCAACCAGCGCTTATAGAAGAGGTCAAAGAGAAACAACAGGAAGATGATTTTCTGAAAAAGATCATTGATGAACGGGAATCCAAACCGAGGCCGGACTTTAAATTTGAGAACAATGTGTTAAAATTACAAGGAAGATTGTGTGTACCCAATGATTCTGAACTGAAAAGGCAAATTTTACGAAAAGGCCACAATTTGAAACTTTTCCTCAATCCGAGAAATACAAAAATGTACCAAGACTTGAAACTGAATTTCTGGTGGCCGGGAATGAAGAAAGAAATTGCCGAGTTTATATCAAAATGCTTACATTGCCAACAAGTCAAAACTGAACATCAGCGACCCGCAGGCTTACTGCAACCCTTACCAATATCGGAGTGGAAATGGGAACATATCACTATGGATTTCATTGTTGGTTTACCTCGCTCTAATAAAGGTATGGACTCAATTTGGGTTATTGTTGATAGATTGACTAAATCTGCTCACTTCTTACCTGTTAAAACAATCTATAATGCAGACAAATTGGCTACAACTTATATTGATGAGATTGTTAGACTGCATGGAGTGCTTGTATCTATCGTTTCTGACAGGGATTCGAAGTTTACATCGAGATTTTGGCAAAGTCTTCAAACAGCATTGGGTACTGAATTGAGATTGAGTAGTGCATACCATCCTCAGACAGATGGCCAGTCGGAAAAGACCATTCAGACTCTGGAAGATTTATTGCGGATGTGTGTTCTTGATTTCCAAGGAAATTGGGAAAGTCATTTACCTTTAGCTGAATTTGCCTACAACAACAGCATTCACTCGAGTATTGGTATGGCGCCTTTCGAGGCTTTATATGGCAGGAAATGCTGATCTCCTATTTACTGGGCAAAAGTTGGAGATGGGCCTTTGCTTGGGCCCGAGATTATACAAGAAACCACCGAAAAAGTGAAACTGATTCAGCAGAGATTGAAAACTGCACAAAGCCGACAGAAAAGTTATGCGGATGTCCGGAGGTGAGACCGGGAATATGAAGTGGGTGATCATGTTTTTGTTAAAGTGACACCAATGAAAGGGCAGACTCGTTTTGGAGTTAAGGGTAAGCTGGCACTGAGGTATGTTGGGCCGTATGAGATCATTGAAAAGATCAATCCGGTGGCATATCAAGTAGCACTTCCTCTTGAAATGTGGCATATGCATAATGTCTTCCATATTTCAATATTGAGGGATTATCTTCGGGATCCCTTCCATGTTATCGAGCCTACCCGTGTAGTGCTAAGTGATGACTACACTTATGAAGAACGGCCTATTCAGGTTGTAAACCGACGAATCAAAAAGTTGAGAAACAAAGAAATTCCGTTAGTGAAAGTGGATTGGCAAAACCACGGTGGCACTTATGCCACTTGGGAAAGAGAATATGATATGTTGAAGAGATATCCTGAACTGTTCCCCTTGGATCCAGTGTTCATCCGAAATGAAGGTAATCCGAGTTTGGAGGGCCAAACTCTTTTAAGGGGGGGAAGACTGTGACAACCCTCACCTCTTATTAGTGCTAATCTCTGATTAAGCATGATAAGTAATTGAACAGACTGAAATTCTGAACTGAATGCATGAGTATGTTGTTTAATTGCATTTCTATCTGTTAGTCATTAGATGATATGTTCATGTTTTCTCTTTGAACTGCGAATTGAAAGCCTTATCGGCGACCGATTCAAAAATTGATTTGTATTTTATGTTAATTAGAATTTATGTAATTTTATGGTAGGTTTAATTAAAATCCGATTTGGAATGATTAGATTAGATTGAATAATGTTGAATTACATTAGATTGTGTTTTTACTAAATTGCCATTGAGTGGCCATTTTCTACAACATTGTTTGGCACATTTATACATCATTTTTCAACCACTTTCTTAGACTAAACTGAGGGATAGAGGGAGAGTAGGAGAAATTGAGTTCATCAAGAATTTAGCTTGGAGACTTAGAAGATTTGAAGGGAATTTGCAAAATTGAGCTTGTATACTTTGAATTCAAGACCTAAGGTAGAGATTTCATTCTCTCATTTGTACATTTGAGTTATTCTTGCATGGTTCATGGGATTAATGGAGGTTTGAGTCAAATATTGGTTTAAAGTGTTGAATTGAGGCTTAATTCATGCATGCATGTACATGTTCTTGGAATTTGAGGTTGTTTTTAGAAAATCCTCACATGCATGTCTATTTTCTAGTTGTAGTTCATGAATTCATCATGTTTTTGGAAGGATTGACTCATTTGATCATGTGTTAGAAGCTTTGAATTCAATTGAACACATGCATGTTAAACGTACATCTTGTTCCTGAAGTTTAGTTGAAATTCGTGTCTAATTGACTTACCCTTGGGCTTTGATTTTTCAAATTGATCTTCAAAACATGTTATATTATGGGTTTAAAGTGTTTTTCCATAAATTTGGCCCAAAAGGATCGAATTTGAGGCTTTTAAAGTTGAGTTTTGTACTTAGGGATGAATCTGAAAATTCCAGATTTTGGACCCACACTCGAGCGTAGGACTTCACGCTCGAGCATACACTCTGAGTCGTACATCTCCGCTCGAGCGTGGAAAGTCACACTTGAGCGTGAAATGTATATGCCTAGAAGTTCATGTGTTTTACAGTCTGCTCGAGCGAGAGAGTTCACGCTCGAGCGAGGACCTGAGTCTCACGCTCGAACGGAGATCGAGTGTCCATCGAGCGTGAATTGGTTACATCCCGCACTTTTCATGAAGTTTGCAGTCTGCTTGAGTGAAGGAAGTCACGCTCGAACAGAGCTCCTTTGTCTGCATGTCAGCTCAAGCGTAGAAAGCCACGCTCGAGCGAGACCCCTGTTTTATGAAAATTTTGAAAAGTGTTTTAAAGTGCATCTTTGCATCCTCTTTCCATCCTAGGCATTCCTAGGCCATGTTTAAGGCATCTTATTGAGGATATTGATGTAGAACCACACCGAGTCAAGATAGGGACTAAGTTGTTGATTCCCAAGTGTGTAACTTCGTGTGTGTTCGTTCTGTAACTGTGTAGGGTTAGCATCCGAAGACGCTCATTAGCTGCTTATAGCCCAGTGCTCTGTGAGTAACAATGTTGTAAAGATATGTTCAATTATGATTATTTTCTAAACGATCAACTGTACTGCTTACTGAAACGTTATTGTTTAATGAATAAATGTTTCTCCTATTTGTAAACTGTATTCGTGGCATCCTTAGCAACTTACTGTTATTGTACTGTTACTGGTACTATTACAGAGATCTCTGTCGGTTCCAATGTTGGAACCACTACTGTTTACTGTTATGATGGCCATCAACTGACTGTTCGGTCTGTTAAGACCTACTGTACTGTTTTGCTATGGAATGTACCACATATGACCGCTATGGTTTCTAAGTGACTGATATGACTGTTTAATTACTGAAAGGACATTCATTCTTAACCTCTTTACATAACTGTTATTCACTGGGCTTTAGCTCACTGTTTATATATATATATATATATATGTCGGTGTCCAGGCACCGGACCGGAGCTAGGAGCGTCGGGTTAGCTCTGTTTTGTCTAAGCCAACCATTGTGCCTCACCTCGAGGTTCCAAGCCTGTTCAAGCCACGGCTGTTTTTGGGGTGTTCAGATTCACCCTTCTGTTTCCGTTTTGTAATAGATGAATAAGACTTGAATGTATAGTCAGTTAGGGATTTGGTCCCTGACATGGATGTTTGTATATATATGTCGCATGTATAAATGTTTTGGTTATGAATGTAGTTTGTTTATAAAATTCTTTTCGCATTCAGACTGTCACAGCTTATTGGACACCTTTTATTTATTGTTTTGGCTTCCGCTAGCCCCTTTACTCTGTATTACTATCATTACTGTTAAGCAGGCATTCGGTAATCACGGATTACTGGCCAGTTGCGATGCTAAACCCATAGGGGCGGGTTTGGGTCGTGACAAATATCATAAATTTATTTCAATTAATAATTTAGATAATTTTATCACTGTATGGAAAAGCAATTACAAATTTCATTTTTTTAATTAATTCTGGTAAATACAAAATTCTGATAAGAGGGTATTTATAATTTTTTAAACCATAAAGGGCAATTCGTATTTTTAAGTAAATTTTAAGGGTTATATTTCTAATTTACACTTTTTAATCTATATGCGATTTATTAATTTCCAAAGTAAAAAGTTGGATAAACAATTTTAACTCTTTTAATTTGAATTAAAATTTTCTTTAATTTCTATTATTTTAAATTAAATAATTTGATTTTTACTTTGTAATTTCAATTTGTTCCTTCTATTCAAATTTGAGGTTAGAATTAATAATTTTGAAATAATTATCAATTTCCTAAAAGTCTATATAAAAAAATAATTAACTAAAATTTGGACAGAATGATCAAATATGGACTGTAACGCTCCCAAAATTATACAATAAATCCAACACGTAAGTGGAAGAGTAATAGAAATAAAATACTTTAATTCATTAGAGTTTGTTTATAAAAGTTAGCACGTGATATACATTCACAAATGTTCATCCTAATGCCTTATAGGCTTACATCTTTCCAAGTCATTACTTTGTTACACAAAAGTGAGCATGGCTCATTACAATCTAAAGTCCTTGGCTATATAAAAACATAACAAAATAAAGAAGCTCTTGCTTCCAAAAGTCCCTCCAAGCTATTGCCTTGGCGGAGACATATCACCAACACCTGAAAATGGTTTTTCCCAAATAGGATGAACCAAAGCCCAGTAGAAACAATCTAACACAATATATGAGATTTAACAAAGATATATGTACGATGTGCATATACAATGCCTATGCCAAAACATCCATATTATACACAATAATAAAGTACCAAAATTCATATTTCAATCCATTTTCTTTTATTTCATTTCCAGTTGATTCGTATCATCTCAATGCATGAGTCAATTTCATTATCTTTCAATAACCCAACCGAGACTACAACTCAGTAGTTCTTCAATCAATACAATTAACACAATATACACTTCAAATTGCCATTTTACAGAAATTTCGTCCATGGGAATCGACACCTATGTTTATACAAGATTTCGAGCCTTTTACCATGGACACTACAGCCAACTTAATTCCAATGGAGTCCATCCCCTATCTCCTCCCAAACAATGTAGTACATCCCCTTTCTCCTCCCAAATATCATACATATACAATGTATTTAAAACATAGTTATATTCAATGACAACCAACAAGATATTAGTTTCAATTTACCCAATTCTCATGCAATTTCTACAACAATCATAGTTATCCTCCACCGATAACTTAATACAGTTATTTCTAAACAGATATTCAATCTCAAGACGGATAATTTATTCAAATTTCCGTAGGCATGAAATAATACCTATCTAACTCCACAATTTATACCAATATTCATCGAATTACATATTTACAACACCAATTTCATTTATTTGTATAAAATAAATATTTAAACCATTTTAGAGCAAACTCTATTTTCCCAAATATCAACCCAAAGGCCAAAATCAGCTATTGTGACATCCTAACCCCATTTTCAAACCCCATGACCATGTATATTTCATTTGCTCAAAACCCTTCTTTTGATTGTACATCCAAACCCTAGGTTTGTCCATAACTTTCCCAAATCCCACCATTGTTACACAACAACAAATAACTAGGTTAAAAACCATATGAAGGTGTAAAAAATCCCTATCTCAAGCTTAGAAGACCAAAGCAAGCAAGGAGAAACTCCAAAAACACCGAAACCAACTTCTACTCAGATCAAAACGGAGCTCTTAAGGCACTCTACCTTTTTCTCAAAGGCACTAGGGTAAGGATCCCAATGGATCTAGGTGAAATAGTAGAGATAATATGAGCTTTAGAGAGAGAAACTCAAGATCTAGTTTTTTGGAAAGTTTTAGACAGAGAAAGGAATGAAAAAGTGAACTAAAAAGTCGTCCTTACGAACTGATATACACGTAGTCCGCTCGAGTGTGAGAAGTGACGCTTGAGCGTCAAACACATTGTTCCACTCGAGCACAATAAGCGATGCTCGAGTGTAGAATGCACACTTCCAAAAGTTTTGCAGACGAAAGACATCGCTCAAGCTCAAGATTAGCCGCTCGAGCGTAGAATACACTCATCCAGTATTTTGCAGGTCTATAAAAATACTGAAAGTTTGCAAAGCCTGCTCGAGTGCAAGAATGGCCGCTCGAGCGGAGAGCCAAAAATCTTGGCAACAAAAGTTTGAAAATCAAACAACCAACTTGTTCCAAACTAGACCAATACAACCCATTAACCAAATTTAAGGGAGAATAAGAGGAAAACGACAATGAACGACATTCAGAAACCAAAAGCTTGAGTCCAGAATGCAACAAGAATCGGATCAAAACCGGAATCGCTATAACCTCTCTCCTTAAGGAATTTCGTCCATGAAATTATAAATCACATTTCAAAACCATATTTTAAACAAATTTCCACAATGATTAAAAATCCATTTTCAACACAATGACCCATCCCACCGGTTATTCAGCCCCATTGCATGATGAACAAGCCTCAATATATATTTCCTGTAGTTGTAACCAACTTCAATATATATTCCATACATCCAAAGCATATTCAATGTTCATGATAAATTCACATTTCCAAAACTTAAACAACATATACAATGTTCATATTAAGCCTGCGTCTCCAAAACATATTTAATATATACAATGGTCTCATATTGAAACATATACAATGCTTTTACATTTCATTAACATAACCAAATTCTCAATAAATGTTCAAACACCAGCAAATAAGCCCGAATATTTCTCTCGGACTTCTAATTCACGCTTCCAAGTTGCTTCCTCAACCTCGTGATGTTTTCACAATACCTTAACCAAGGGAATCGTCTTGCCTCGCAAGACTTGGTCCCGAGTATCCAAGACTCTCACCGGTCTCTCCTCATATGAGGCATCCTCATCTACCTCTAAGTCGGTTCAATCCAACACGTGTGATGGATCCGGCTCGTACTTCCAAAGCATACTAATATGAAACACATCATGAACCTTGAAAAGCTGTGGCAGTAATGCCAAACGGTAAGCTACCTCCCCGATCCGCTCAAGGATCTCAAAAGGTCCAATAAATCGAGGGAACAACTTCCCGCTCTTCCCAAATCTAATCAAACCCCTCCTAGGTGATATTTTGAAGAACACATGGTCTCCAACCTCAAAAGATAAGGGTCTTCTCCTACGGTCGGCGTAACTTTTCTGGCAACTCTGAGTCATAACTAACTGTTTACGGATAAGTGTTACTTTCTTCGTTGTTTCTCGCACTAACTCTAGACCCAACAAAGGTGCATCACCCACCTCGGCCCAACATACTAAGGATCTACACGATCGGCCATGCAAGGCCTCAAATAGTGCCATGCCAATACTTGACTGGAAGCTATTGTTATAGGGAAACTCCACTAAGGGCAAGTGCCTCTTCCATGATCCCTTGAAGTCAAGGACACAACCACGAAGCATATCCTCAAGGATTCGAATGGTACGCTCAAACTGCTCATCAGTCTGAGGATGGTACGCAGTGCTAAAGGTCAATCTAGTGCCCAAGGCACTCTGCAAGCTCTGCCATAACCGAGCTGTGAAACGTGGATCTCTATTCAAAACAATCGTCACAGGGACCCCGTGCAACCTCACTATGTCCCTAATGTACAGGTCGACAAGGTAGTCCACCAAATCACTCACGCGTATAGGTGTGAAGTGCGTGGACTTGGTTAACCAATCAACTACTACCCAAATAGCATCATTACTCCGTTGAGTCCTCGAAAGGCCCACAACAAAATTCATCGTAACATGCTTCCACTTCCACTCGGCTATAGGCAAAGGTTGCAACAAACCCATTGGCCTCTGATGTTCGACCTTCACTTGTTGAGAAATAAGGCACTTCAATACAAACACGGCCATATTATTCTTCATACCTCTCCACCAAAACTGGCGACTCAGGTCCTGATACATCTTTGTGCCTCCTGGATGCACCGCAAGGCGTGAACGGTGAAACTCTCGAAGTACTTCCTCTCGGCAAGACTCCGGTACAAACAAACGATCACGGTATCTCACACTCAGGTTAGGATACACATTTAAGCCTCTTTCCACCTTCCCACTGGAGATCTTCTCCTGGAGGAATTCTACTTCAAGGTCACCCTTATGTACTTCAATCACTTGGTTCACAAGTGTAGGTTGGGCAACTACCGTAAATAAAGCTGCAGATTCAACGAACTCGCCAAGATGCAAATCAAACTCCCCAAGAGCACCCAACATTTCCCATTCTCGGATGGCAATACAAGCTACATTACTAATTGATTTCCTATTCAAGGCATCGGCCACAATGTTGGCCTTCCCCGGATGATAGTGTAACTCAAAATCAAAATCCTTTATGAACTCCATCCACTTCCTCTACCTTAAATTCAAGTCCTTATATGTAAACAGATACTTTAGACTTTTGCGATCAAAAAACGCCTCAAATTTCTCACCATACAGATAGTGCATCCAAATTTTCAAGGCAAATATCACTGCTGCTAACTCTAGATCATGAGTATGGTAGTTCCTCTCGTGTGTTTTCAACTGCCGCGACCCATAAGCTATTACATTCCCTTCTTGCATCAAAACACAACCTAAACATTCCTGTGAGGCATCACAATAAACAAAATAACCCAAACCCCTCTCTAGAATAACCAAGACTGGAGCAGTGGTAAGTCTAACTTTAAGCTCTTGAAATGACTTCTCACAAGTCTCACTTCACACAAATTTGATTCCTTTTCTCGTCAACCTAGTCAACAATGAGGCTAGCCTAGAGAAATCTTTCACAAATCTATAGTAATACCCGGCTAACCCCAAGAAACTGTGGATCTCAAAAGCATTCTTAGGTTGCTCCCAATCTTATACTGCTTCTATCTTGGATGAATCTATAGTCACCCCTTCCCTGGATACCACATAGCCTAAGAACTTAACTTCTTTCAGCCAGAATTCACACTTCCTAAACTTAGCATAAAGCTTGTGGGCTCTAAGCAACTCAAGTACTACTCGCAAGTGTTCCTCATATTCCTCTTCAGTAGGTGAGTAAATCAAAATGTCGTCCACAAAGACGACCACAAAACGGTCTAGAAACTCCCAGAAGATCCGGTTCATCAAATCCATAAATACAGCTGGTACATTGGTCAGCCCAAAAGGCATTACTAGGAACTCGTAGTGGCCATACCGCGTACGGAATGCCGTCTTCAGAATATCCTCCTCCATTACCCTCAACTGGTGATAACCTGATCTCAGGTCTATCTTAGAAAAGCAACAAGACCCCTTCAACTAATCAAACAAATCATCTATACGAGGCATTAGGTACTTGTTCTTAACAGTTACCCAATTCAACTTCCGGTAATCTATACAAAGTTGTAAAGCACCATATTTGTTTTCAGCAAAGAGGGTCGGTGCTCTCCACGGCGAAGTACTAGGACAGATAAAACCCTTATCTAACAATTCATAGAGTTGAATCTTCAACTCACTCAACTCAACAGGTGCAAACCTATACGGTGCCATAGAAATCTGTCACGACCCAAACCCGTCCCTAAAAGTTTAGGTCATGACCAATCTGTACTCAGGCCTCAGAGACAAAATTTCAAAATATTGAAATCATAGCGGGCCCTAAAAAGGAAGCAACACAAATAATAATGTCCATTGAGCTTGTGCGTACATGATAATTGAAATAATTAAAACATTTACACACATAAATATATCTCACACAAATATACATAAGACTCAATGAAATACAGAATTCCACAATACAAAGTAAAAGCCTCAATGCAGAGGCGTAACCCGGGTGGCTTGACAGAAAGGTGGACTTTGGTACAACTCTAATGCTGATCCTTCGATAGCTCACTTACATATATATATAAAAATGAGAAGGGTGAGCTAACGCCTAGTGAGTGATAATAAAGTAAAGAGGTTAATGAATGATGTCCTTAACATTAGGAAAACATATGTCACAATTCTGAAACATTTATCATATCAAAATCCATGCTTTTCAAATAGAATACATATCTGAAACCATTACAAACATTTTACGTGGTACGTAGTACACCCACTTATACAAAGGGTCAAAATCACATTTCAAAATAGGACATTTATTCACTCATATAAATAGCACTTCGTAAACATGAGTCATATAGAGATGTAAAAACATTCGTATTCATATCATATTTTCTGAACGACCTCGGGTCCAAACAATATCATATCATATCACTGTTCTGAACAACCTTAGGTCCAAACGCATCATGCCGTATCACTGTATCTTATCAGGGAGTAGATGGAACATCGACATGTCTCCACCTCTCATTGAGCCCAATTCATGTATGTATGGACCTAAGAAGTGACTCGTACGGATTCTAGAGGTGACTCCCATTGTAGCACTTAGTTCCGTACAACGCTTTGTTCTATACCAACAATTAATAGGTCTTCAAGACTGAACAATTCATATCATGTCATAGCATAAATGGGACGGCCTTGGGCCCACCATATCATATTACCAACAATTCACATTTCATATCCATATTCCATATCACAGTTCTTGTAACTCATTCATTCGCATAAAACATAATTCTAGAAAATCACAACATTTATGTATCAAAACAAATATAAATGAACATATCCTTACAATTATTGCTCACATTGATGGGCTTCTAGTAGCAGCTGGGTGATGACCTTATCTTGAACTACAATGATATTGTTTGGAGCCGAGGTCATTCAGAAAATATGATATGAATACGAATGTTTTTACATCGCTATATGACTCATGTTTACGAAGTACTATTTTATATGAGTGAATAGATGTCCTATTTTGAAATGTGATTTTGACCCTTTGTATAAGTGGGTGTACTACGCACCACGTAAAATGTTTGTAATGATTTCAGATATGTATTCCATTTGAAAAGCATGGATTTTGATATGATAAATGTTTCAGAATTGTGACATATGTTTTCCTAATGTTAAGGACATCATTCATTAACCTTTTTACTTTATTCTCACTCACTAGGCGTTAGCTCACCGTTCTCCTTTTTATATATATATGTAAGTGAGCCATCGAAGGATCAGCATTAGAGTTGTACCAAAGTCCACCTCTCTGCCAAGCCACCCTGGTTACGCCTCTATGTCGAGGCTTTTACTTTGTATTGTGGAATTCTATATTTCATTGAGTCTTATGTATATGTGTGTGACATATATTTATGTGTCTAAATGTTTTAATTATTTCAATTATCGTGTATGCACAAGCTCAATGGACATTGTTATTCGTGTTGCTTCTGCTTTAGGCCCCGATATGATTTGAATATTTTGAAATTTTGTCTCTAAGACCTGAGTACAAGCTGGTCATGACCTAAACTTTTACGGGCGAGTTTGGGTCGTGACAGTTGGTATCAGAGCACGAGTTAATATCTCATACATGTGTTCATTGAGCATTGTGAGAAGTTGAGCCTTAATCTTGAGGTTTTATGTGGTTTGAACTCATAAAATTATATATGAAATGTAGATGTATGTGAATTTGAAAGAAGAAGTTTGGAGAAGAATTGAAACTAGAGTTTTGATCTTTCAAGCTTAGAATCCTTCATGTTTTGATGTTTTGATTTAGAAAATCATTATAATCTCATGTTTTTCATTGATACTACTTGTTTTGGGTGTGATTTGGATTGAACACCAGGTGAAAAATAGAGAAATTCACCTTAAACTAAACAAGTTTTCTCGGACAGATTTCCTCACCTACCGCTGCAAGTGCGACAGTCCATTTCCAACACCCAAATTGATTATGAAATAAAAGCACTTGCCCCTGCACGTGCCATGATTTTCCCGCACGTGTGGAACCCCCTATGTTTCAGCCCAACTTTGGATAGGCATATCTCCTTCATTCAGACTCCGTTTTAAGTGATTTTTTTTAGCCTAAATTCAAGCCTTGGAAGTCTAGTTTCCAATGGTGTGATCTTACATCCAAATTCTAAGTACACAAATAGATATGCCCAAATTAGTGAAGGTTATTTACTTTTTGTCTACTCGTTTCATGCTATTTCTTCTCCTAACCCAGTTTCCTTCCGTTTCTTCCTATTTTCCTTGATATGAATTATGACCCATTGAAGACTAATGAGTTTAGAACAAACAAAACTAATTGGTTAAAGAGCAAAGTAAGGGAGCTGTTTATTTGATTAAGAAAAGATTAAGAGAAGTAACTTTGATCATGAGAGTAATTCTATGTTTGATATGTTGTGCTATGTAATTATGTTTGTAGGTCAAGACAAGGACATCGCCCAACTGCTACCAGAAGCCCAACAATGTGAGTAATAATATTGTAAAGATATGTTTATTTATATTTATTCTGATACATAAATTTTGTGACGTTCTGGAATTATGTTTTATGCGAATGAATGAGTTACAAGAACTGTGATATGGCATATGGCTATGAAATGTGAATTGTTGGTAATATGATATGGTGGGCCCAAGGCCGTTTCGTTTATGCTATAACATGATATGAATTGTTTGGTCTTCAAAACCCATTGATTGCTGGTATGGAACAAAGTGTTGTACGGAACTAAGTGCTATAATGGGAGTCACATCTAGAATCCATACGAGTCACCTCTTGGGTCCATACATACATGAATTGGGCCCAAGAAGAGGTAGAGACATGTCGATGTTCCATCTACTCCATGATAATTGAACTCGCTGCTTATCCTTTCTTGAGCCAATCAAGCTTTCAATTTCTAATTCCAAATAAATCTTCAATGGAAACATATACGAATCAATTTCCATAATTTTCATAATTTTCAAATTAAATTAGAATAGTAGATAATTAAAAAAGTCAGATCTTTGTCATTAATTAAATATAAAGTATTACACGATGGGGTTATTACAAAATCAGTGTTGTGCTAGGCACTAAATCAATAAAGAACTCGATCTCTTGGTGAGATGGTAAACATAGGGAAAGACATCCGAGTATTCACAAACCGCTCTTGGTAACTCAACCCAGACTTCATCACACTCACTACTCAAGAAGCTAGCAAGAAGATAACTAAGTTCACTCCGCCCAAGTAAATCATACACCGATGATAAGACTCTACCAACCTGGTCCCCCAAGAAATGAAAACAATCACTGCTCAAGGTACATACAGTAACCCTCTGATGGTAGTAATCTATGATAGCCCAATATGATGCTAACCAGTCCATACCTAAAATAATATCAAAATTGGACATATCAATCAACACAAATGAAAAAGGAACTCGGCAATTGGCAACCTCTATATCACAACCCCGACACCCCTACTTCAAAATCATTTCACCATCAATAGGTAACACAAATAGGAGGTGCTAATTGAGCCAACTCTAACCCCAAAACTGATGCAAATGCAGATGAAATAAATGAATGGAATGCACCCGTATCAATCAACACATTAGAAACTGAATTGCAAAACAAGAAGGTACCTCTCACTACTGAAGGTGTTGGTATTAGATCTGGCACGGTAAAAGCATACACACGCCCTGTAGGCCTCTGATCTACTTGCTTACCCCTCGGAGCGTAAAACTAATGCACTGATTGAGCCGAAAAGGCTCCATAATTGGCCCTCAAGGCCTGTGTTGACTATGTAGGCTGGTGGCTCTATGTCTGCCTCGAACCAGACGCACCAAATGTGCCACCTAACCGTGGACAAAATCTCTTCATATGTCCCGCCTGCCTACACTAATAATAACTGAGCGGCTGGCCTCTCCTCTAACTCTAGCTCTGAGAACGAGCCGAAGACGATGCTGCTTATTGTCCTCCTCCTCTCTACGGGCAAGCTGGAGACTTGGGGCCCAACTAACCACATTTGAAACAAGTGATGTCTCCTTGACCACTTCTTCCAGACCCCAAACTCGGTACTGGAAAAGTAGACCTCGACTCAGCTCCCTAGAACAACTGAGGATCAGAACCCCTTTGCTTTTACTATCCCCCTGTACATCTTGACTCCTCCTAGAGCCCCTTATCCTCTCTTTCTCCATCTGCATAATAGTCTCTCTCAACTTCTCCCTAACAGTGGGAGGCAAAAACTTGTCCTAGAAGGTGTTAACGAATGCCTCCCAAGTCATCCAGATGCGCCCCCGCGCATACTTCCACCATTGACCCACATCCTCCTTCAGTTGGAAAGATGCCAAGGTCATCCTCAACATGTCATCCTCAATGCCAAACATCTGGAACATCTTCACTATTTGCTCTAGCCACTCATCTGTCTTTAGTGGCTCATTGGGATCACCCAAAAACTCGTCCGGATTCGACTGAAAAAACTCTCTCTTCAGAAAAGACATCCCTACTTCAGCTACTAGGGCCTGGACTTAATTCTCAGCCCTAAGAATGTCCATGGATTCTCACAAAGCTCCGGCCATTTCGCAGCGAAGGCGCCCATGGCCTGCTGACTAACAATTCGACCACATTGGCCTGACCAATCCCTTCCTCCTGCGTCGGAACATCATCCGATAGAGGCATCTCATGCCTTCTAGGCCTACCACGCCTACTACCACCACGTCAACGTCCTGACATCCTAATGAAGGTAACAAAAGAGATTAGCACATTTACAAATGTACCGAAGCTAACTCACTCACGTCCTAATGCGATGGACAACAGTAAATCACTCCATCTAAGCACGTAATCACATAAACACATACGAATTTCCTTCCTAGATAATGACCGCCCTGCGGCATTGCCAGAGTTCCAATCAGAAACAACAACGATCAAGTGCTCTTCTAATAGGATTTCTAGAAACCCGTAGACCCAATCAATATCTTAGGAAATAAATCCCATACCCATATAATCATATAAGCATGTTATCACATAAGCATGCAACACATACTAACATCTCATCTAAGCGAGACAAACCCATTGTGGTAATAACCACTTCCCATGTACCCAAAATATTCAAACCCGGTACGCTCTGATAGCAAGTTGTAATGCCCCCAAAATTATACAATAAATCCAATACGTAAGCGGAAGAATAATAGAAATAAAATACTTTCATTCATCAGAGTTTGTTTACAAAAGTTAACACATGTGATATACATTTGCAAATGTTCATCCTGAATTTATAACATGTGTTACAACGATAAGAGAATTGAAATTAAATAAATAGTCATATGCCTTATAGGCTTACATCTTTCCAAGTCATTACTTGGTTACACAAAAGTGAGCCTAGCTCATTACAATCTAAAGCCCTTGGCTATATAAAAACATAACAAAATAAAGAAGCTCTTGCTTCCAAAAGTCCCTCAAAGCTATTGCCTTGGCGGAGGCATATCACCAACACCTGAAAATCTTTTTTTCCAAATAGGATGAGCCAAAGCCAAGTAGAAACAATCTGACACAATATATGAGATTTAACAAATATATGTGTACGATGTGCATATACAATGCCTATGCCAAAACTAGGGGTGAAATCGGTTCGGTTCGGTCGGTTTTTTTACTCATTTTGCACTGAACCGATGATTTCGATTTTGCATATTTGTGTACCGAACCGCCCAGAAAAATGACATAAACCGGCGTGGTTCGGTTTATTACGGTGCGGTGCGGTTTTTTCGATTTTTTGGTTTTTTTGGCCCTTTTTTCTGGTTGGGCCTCACATTTTGGGCCTATATTTCTATCTATTTTGCATAAAATTTGGGCTCAAGCCATGTAATTTCTACATAGGTTTGGGGCCTCACATTTTGGGCCTATTAATATTATATAAGTCGATTCAGTTCGGTTCAAAAAACCAAAAATCATAAACCGAACCAAATGTACAGAAAAACATAAACCGAATCGAACCGAATGATTGAAAACTTAAGACACTGACCGAAAACCGTTCGGTTCGGTCGGTTCAGTCGGTCCTTCCGATTTTTCTTTCACCCCTAGCCAAAACATCCATCTTATACACGATCATAAAATTCCAAAATTCATATTTTTTTTATTTCATTTCCAATTGATTCGTATCATCTCAATTCATGAATCAATTTCATTATTTTTCAAGAACCCAACCGAGACTATAACTTAGTGGTTCTCCAATCAATACAACTAACACAATATACACTTCAAATTGCCATTTTACGAAAATTTCGTCCACGGGAATCGGTATCCATGTATATACAAGATTTCGGGACTTTTACCCTGGACACTCTGGCCAACTTAATTTCAATGGAGTCCATCCCCTATCTCCTCCCAAATAATGGAGTACATCTCATTTCTCCTCTTAAACATCATAAATATACAATGTATTTAAAACACATTCATATTCAGTGACAACCAACAAGAGATTAGTTTCAATTTACTTAATTCTCATGCAATTTCTACAACAATCATAGTTATCCTCCACCAATAACCCAATATAGTTATTTTTAAACAGATGTTCAATCTCAAGAAAGATAATTTATTCAAATTTTCATAGGTATGAGATAATACCTATCCAATTCCATAATTTATACCAATATTCATCTAATTACATATTTACAACAATTTCATTTATTTGTACAAAACAAATATTTAAACCATTTTAGGGCAAACTCTCTTTTCCCAAATATCAACCCAAATGCCAAATCAATTATTGTGACATGCTATAACCTCCTTTTCAAACCCCATGACCATTTATATTTCATTCGCTCAAAACTCCTCTTTTGATTGTACATCCCAAACTCTAGGTTTGTCCATAACTTCCCCAAATCCCACCATTGTTACACAACAACAAATAACTAGGTTAAAAACCATATGAAGGTGTAGAGAATTCCTACCTCAAGCTTAAAAGACCAAAGCGACCAAGGAGAAACTCCAAAAACACCGAAACCAACTTCTACTCGGATCAAAACAGAGCTCTTAAGGTGCTCTATTTTTTTCTTAAAGGCACTAGGGTGAGGATCCCAATGGATCTAGGTGAAATAGTAAAGAGAATATGAGTTTTAGAGAGAGAAACTCAAGATCTAGGTTTTTGAAAAGTTTTAGAGAGAGAAAAGAATGAAAAAGTGAACTAAAAAGTCGTCCTCACAAACTGATATACATGCAGTCCGCTCAAGCGTGAGAAGTGACACTCGAGCGTAGAATACACTCGTCCAATATTTTGCAGGTCTGCAAAAATACTGAGAGTTTGCAAAGCCCGCTCGAGTGGAGGAGCAAAAATCTGTTGGGTATACCTCCTTATTGGAGTGTGGGACCCAATTGGTTTTGGAAAAAGAGTTTAATTTGACTTGGTTTAGGTATAATATATTTTTATATATTATATTTGTGGAGGCCCAATCCAATTTGGATACAATTAGGGTTTGATTACAAAACCCTAGATTCACAATACATAATTATTGATGTTATTTTTTCCAAGACAAAAAGTGGCGGCTACTACAAGTTGTATTAGAGAAAAAATCAACTTGGTGTTGTTTGGTTATTCTTGATTTGACTTGGTCAATCAAGAATTGGTGCTTTGATTTGTGAAGAAGTTTGGTTCGTTATTTTGGGTCTTCTTCAACTCAGGTTCTGAAGATTTTGGTTCATCTATTTGGTGAGGTCTTTCCTCTTGTTTATTTGTGATTATTGGAATTCACCTAAGGGTGGTTTTGTGAGACCATTAGTGTCTCGTTTGTAATCGTTTGGAACTTATTTGGTTGATAGTGGAATCGGATTTTGATCCCGTGGACGTACCTCACATTGAGGGAACCACGTAAAAATTCTTGTGTTGCCTTTGATTTAATTTTTCCGCATTAGTTTATATTTCCATTGATTGATTTACTTGTGGGGATTTATCGATTTTCCCTAACAAAATCTGGGCAACAAAGGTTTAAAAATCAAACAACCAACCTGTTCCAAACAAGACCAATACAACCCATTAACCAAATTTAAAGGAGAATAAGAGGAAAACAATAATGAACAACGTTCAGAAACCAAAAGCCCGAGTTCTGAATGCAACAAGAGTCAGGTCAAAACCAAAATCGCTATATTGATCAATTTGAAATTTAAGTTACATTATAGTAGTAAAATGTATAATTGATCCTAAAAAAAATTCACTCATTTAAGTTTGCCTTAATTTTATTTATAACTGGGTAAATTACACTTTCCCCCCTATGTTTGGCCACTTTCCTACTTTGGCTCGTAAAGTTTATTTTTTTCTCACTTTGACCTTTCATATTTCAAATTTTTCCCAATTTACTCCTAAAGTTAAATTATGTTCAAAATTAAATTGAAAATATCATAATAACAGCCATATAACATAAAAAATATATATTATATTAGATTTTAAGTTCATACCAGAGTGTGAGTCATATATAATAAAAACAAATTATGTCATGTGACTGTTAATGTGTCATTTTTTTATCTAATTTTTAACAGAAATTAACTTTAAAAGTAAACTAGAAAAAATTTAAAGATAAAGGGCCAAAGTGAGAAAATATAAATTTTAAGTGTCAAACTAAAAAAGTGACTAAATAGAAAAGGAGCAAGATATAATTTACCCTTTATAATTACATTGTAAGTTTTGTGTCACTTTTTGATTTATAACAAATTAATCATGTAAGGCATAACTTCATTACCATGTAACCATGTTATTATGGGTGAGTCATAAGTTATAAATTATGAATTTCTACCATTCTTATTTCATAATTAACATATAATTCTTATAATTTCTAAATTAAATTATATCGCCCAAAATTCAGTTTGTGTGAAAAATGTGCCTTGACATAAAATGATTTAAGTATTTATACGTAAATATCATCCGATAAATCGTACGTGGATCAAAATATAAGAGAATAAAGTTTATTGAAAAAATTACTAATAAGTACTATTTTTCTTTTAATATTATTATGGAATCTTATCAAGCTTCAATATGAACAATTAAATCTTATTTGTCATAAAATATTTTCAAAAGATTCAATCATCAATAATGATATATCTTATCCCAATTTTACATCCCATTTAATATGAATAATGATTTTATAAATATTTTTATTCAAAGTGAAATTATATTTTTTAATTGTATGAATTATTATGTTCTATTAAAAAAAAATCATAAATCACAATATAAAAATTACTAGTAAGTTCTATTTTGTTTTGAAAAATTACTATTGAGTTATATTAAATTTTAGTATAAATTTTAATTATTCATAAGAGTATACTTTATTTTTATTTTTCTCATTAAAATATGAATAAAAAATTTCATAAAATATTTCTTTATTTAAAATTTTATAATAAAACTATTTTTAATTGTTTGAAATTAAATAAATTTTCATAAACAAAAGCATAAATATATAAAAGATTCATCAACTATTTCATGTATTGAAAAATATATAAATTTTTCATAGTATTATTTTCACAGATCTTTGGAATTTTAATAGAATTTAGCCCTTTTAGATTGTTTACACTTAAAATTAAAAAAAAAAAAAAATCGTAATTTGAAATAACAAAAAATGATGCATTTTATATTATAGTTGTTTCGATTTAATTTTTATTTATGATTTTTTAATATAATAATAATAATAATAATAATTTTTACAATTAAAATTTTTAATTTTAATTAAGTAAAAATTGTTTATAAAAGTATTGTTCATATTAAATGAGAAGGGCAAAATTGAGATAACAAATAACATTATGGAGGAATGAACTTTTTGAAACATTTTATGACAAATAGGATTTGGTTGTCCATATTAAAATGTAATAATACTCAATAGTAATCTTGACAGCAAACTAGAACTTATTGATATTTTTTCCAAGTTTAGTTTGTGTGGTAAGAAAATAAAAAAAATACCCGGGGTTTATACAAAAACGGAACTTATGTAAAAAAAAATATTTTAATTTTTTTAGTTTAGTTGTTAACCATATAAACAATATACTTTACTGTACGAGCACAAAATAATCTTCTCGTATAATCCCGTTGACCAAGTTTGCACTCCTCCAAACGTCGTTGTTTGACTCCCTGAAAACACAAACGTGAGTTAGCCAGCGGGTGTGTGTCGGATACCTCTTCGATACCTAAATCAGCAAATAGACAATAGACAAAAGTTTTGTGTATTTGAGAGTCAAAATTGTGATACCTGTACATAGGTCCTGCTATAAGCTTTTATAGATTCTGTTTGGCACAATCCTAGTAAGACTCTCCTATCCTTAGCAGAGTCCTCCTTAGAATCAAAAAGGTAATGCTCATCTTTCTACACCCTTCCTACTGCTTACCCAAGAGAGATGGTTTTACCACGGTAGAATAACAACACAGCCGAGCTATCCCTAGCCCTTTGACACACTCAGCTCGGCGCTTTCACAAGCGATGCTTAGCTCGGTCACTGTTCAAATATACCTCGGTTCGAAGTACAAGGACCGAGCTAATTGCAACCTTCTCTTGACCGAGCTACCAGAAGCAAGGTCCAATCACGAATCCCTTTCACTACAGCCAACAGATTAGTCCATCACAATGTCTGAGCCTAGCTCGACCCTAGTTCTCATGAAATCTCCCTCTCAATTGCCCTTTAATCCCATCTGCAACGCATGATTTGGGGTTACACCTTCCCAACCGAGCTAATGGTTCAAACCTCCAACCGAGCTCTATTATTATCAGGCTACCAATTTGCCTGGTCAAAAAAAGTCTTGTCAATTGCTTTGCACGTCTGAAACGTTACCTATTTCCTTGGACACCTGGCTGGCTCCCATTGGTCAAGTATAGCTGTCACATCCGCCTTCGTACTTCAAAAATTTGAACAGTCCCGCTCATTTGTGTGCCTTATACAGAAGAACCCCTATTTTAAAAAACACTCCCACTGTTCATCTTCTCTCTCTTGTGCTTACGCCAATAGCATCTGCAAAACTTATGCGCTAGCAAGCATCCTTACTGTGTTGATCTTCGATCTCTCATCTTGCAACTGTAAGTGGCTTAATCCTCTCTTTTTCTTTGTTTACTCCACGAGCATGTATAGCATAGAAATATATATATACATGTGTTTATACACACTGGAATGTTGAACTAATACCATAAACCCAAAACATGAAGTTTAATCCAGAATCGTGCTGTAACCGGACTAGGTATTTGTTTTAGGCGACTTGTAGTTTTGTTTATGATCGAACTAAGAAAGTGGATATAACCCTGGATACTAACTTCTAACCGAGCTAGAGGCCTTGTGTTGGCCCTCTCTGTACTACCGAACTAAGAACTCCCTGCCAGTCAGATGAACCGAGCTAAGCCTTTAAAATTCTTCTATAAATTGATTGTTTACTTAGTCTGGTCCATCTATCTGGGCATAACACTTCTTATTTCCACTTGGCAGACTTGACTAGGTTGGCCAGGCAAGCCTTTGCACCCTGTCCCTAGGCAGCTTTGCTCAACCGAGCCAACCAAAGCCCCAGTCGTGCTGAGCTAGGCTTAATTTATCCACAACCTTAAGTTAACATGGGTAAATACTAATTTCTAGTAGAATCTCCTGGGGCCATAGTCGAGTTCCGAAAGGACTATCAAATTCCGGACGACATTCATCTTTCCCTAGCCGAACTAGAAATAACACCCTAGGGCAAACTAGGCTTCGTCCCCGTTCACCGTGATATCGATTGTTGAAGTCGGCCTTCGGTTTCCCGTTCAACCACTCATATGTGAATTCCTTAGGCAAACAAGACTCTGCCCCACCCAACTTTCAACAAACAGTTATAGGATAATAAGTGGTATTGCCGAGCTAAACTGTCGGCTCGGCCTCAACCTCGGATTGGCCGAAGCTCTTTTATCAATACTTGCTCGGTCAAAATGACGATGGTTGGGTATACTACCTCAGAATAACAAGAGCCCGAGACAAGATTATAAAAAATACATCGAATAAAGACTTAAACGACGACGATTTTTTTTAGGTTTCGGGCAACTTTGAAGACCTGGAAGCCCAAATATCGGGATACAACATAAATTGGAATAAGAGGACTACTGGTAAGGATACCTCGGCTCTCTTTTTGTTCTGCTATTCCAGGCTATAATTTTTGCCGTGCTAACCGTGGTCTTATCCTTCTTCTGTGTAGATCTAAACCAGCTAAAATCACAGTATCGGTACTGTCATCAGGGTTGGGCCGAGCTACTGAACTTCGAACCAACATACAAATACAGCGGAAGGATGAAGACCAGGGTAACTGACTTTTTTCTAGAACCATCACCAGAACCACATCCAACTCTTCCCCAAATCAACCTCATTTCCTTAACCGAAAACAAGAAATGGCCAAGCGTCGAGCTATTCGAGCCCTAATCACCGAACAAACCTCCACTCAAATTGCCGATGATCAGACCGAGGTTCCACAAGCCAGTCAGACACATGAAGCAGTGGTAACCCTCCCCTCAGCTCAAGCTACTTCATCTCAGCCAAGCAAACGGTCGCGCACACAAAGCCTGAGGGATGAAGACGAACCATCCCAAACTGAGCTCCAAGAAACAACAATCTCCCAAGGTCACAACCGACCTAGCTCTTCAGACCCTCATTCCTCGCCAGATGTCGTTAGCGCCGAGAAGGATCACCTGTTGCCTTCAACCTAGAAAAGAGTGTCTGTCTTCCTGCCAACATGGAGCGGCACGAGGGTTTGACCGAGCTGAAGGCTATTCGCTCGGCCTCCAAATCGATGATTCTGGTAAACCCAAAAATCCCCTCATACTTTGAACATTTATTATGGTCCCAGTGCATTGGTCGTCTCCTAACTGCTCTAATCTACGCAGGCCCTACAAAAGATCCAAATAGCTCACAAACGAGTTCTTGAGCTCAGGAAGATGGCAAGGTCAGCTGTCGCCTAAGTAGAATCAAAGGCAGCCGAGCTAAAAGATGTTCAGGCTAAGCTGGCCGAGCTGGAGGTTGAAAACTCAAGGCTGGCCGGACTGGTTAAGTCGGCTAAGGCTGACAAACAAAAGGCCATAGCCAAGAAAAAAGATCGCTATTTATGTAAGCTGGCCAAGCTGGAGAGGAAAAAAGAATGCCGAGCTGGAAGATCTGAAGAAAAAGATACAGGACGCAGAGGACCGAGGTTACAAGGAAGGAGAGGAGACGTACGTCCAACAGTGCGAAGCTGCCAAGGATATTTTCTTCAAGTGTGGTTGGAAAGCTATTGCTAAAAAGCTCGGCTGCAAACGTGACTCTGAGGTCTTCTTGAATCTCCCTTCCCACTTCATACCGGGCTACATGGCGGATTATGCCAACGCAGTCTAACAAAAGTTCCTTCAGGAGGGAGAGGAGGATGAGGTCCCTGCTCCTAAGAATACTTCCAACACTCAGCTCGGCCGTCAATCTATCTCTTCTCCAGTGGACTCCAGCCCACCTTTGCCTGCTTTGACTAACGTAGTGCCTACGACCGAGCTCAACCAGGGCGCTCATCTCACAACCGAGCTACCTTTGGGTGAAGTCCGAGTCAATTTGGACGCTGATTTGGACAATCTTTTCTCTTGAGTTTTCCTTTTTCCTTTTTTCTGTTATCAACGAAGTTTGTAACCGGGTTTAAGCCCCTCCCTTTGTATTGAACATTTTGAAATGGAATGAAATCTGCTCTTTTAGCTGTTTGTTCGGTTACTCGTACTTGTAATACTCTTTTAACATTTTGCTCGGTTGCCATGCCTTAATTTTTATGGCCAAGATAGCCATCTCGGTTCAAGAGCTTTGTAATCTGTTTACTATATGTTGGTTATACCTGCCAACCTCCTTCAGCCTAGATCCTGATCTCGGCTGAAGAGAGCTAAATGTTTAGTCATACCTGCCAACCTTCTTCAGCCTAGATCCTAATCTCAGCTGAAGAGAGTTAAATGTTAGTTATATCTGCCAACCTTCTTTAGCCTAGATCCTGATCTCGGCTGAAGAAAGCTAAATGTTGGTTATTCCTACCAACCTTCTTCAGCCTAGAGCCTTATCTCGGCTGAAGGGAGCTCAATGTTGGTTATTCCTGCCAACCTTCTTCAGCCCAGATCATGATCTCAGCTGAAGAGAGCTTAATGTTGGTTATTCCTGCCAACCTTCTTCAGCCTAGATCCTGATCTCGGTTGAAGAGAGCTTAATGTTGGTTATTCCTACCAACTTTCTTCAGCCTAGATCCTTATCTCGGCTGAAGGGAGCTCAATGTTGGTTATTTCTGCCGACGTTCTTTAGCTTAGATCCTTATCTCGGCTGAAGAGAGCTAAATGTTTGGTTATTCCTGCCAAACTTTCTGATTGCCCCTTGCTGGTAATGATGGAGAACAACTTTTACAGTAGAAAGAATTATGCTAAAAAAAACTAGTTGTTTTATTTTGAAAAAGGGAAAAAAGTTACAAGTATCTTAAGAAAAAGCTAAAAATAAAATAATTTGAGATTGACAGTGTTCCATGGCCTGGGAATAGCCTTGTTGTCTCTATCTTCTAAGTGATATGCCCATTTTCCTGCTAAACCAACCACTTTGTATGGCCCTTCCCAGTTAGGTCCTAATTTGCCGTCTTTAGGTGCCAAAGTTTTTTTTTTTTTTTTTTCAACGGAATCTTTAGGTACCAAAGTGTTGCCCATTACTTTGCGTAATACCCAATCCCCAATCTTGAATTTCCTCGGATACACTATTTTGTTATATTTTCTGGATAACTCCTGCTGGTATGAGGCAATGTGAACTAGAGCTCTTTTCCTTCTCTCTTCTGCAAGCTTGAATTCCAAGGCTATGGTTTCTTCATTCAAGTCTGGGTCAAAATTTTCACTTCTAATAGTGGAGAGGCCTACTTCCAGTGGGATTACTGCCTCCATGCCATAAGCTAAGGAAAAAGGCGTTTCACTAGTTGATCAACGAAGTGTGGTACGGTAAGCCCATAAAACATGAGGAAGCTCCTCAGCCCACTTGTCTTTGGCTCTCTCTAACATTTTCTTCAAACTATCTAAGACGACTTTGTTTGACGCTTCTGCCTGGTCATTCGCTTGAGGGTATGCTGGTGTAGAGTTATAGAATTCTATCTTGTATTCCTCGCAAAAGCCCCTGAAGATTTTGCTATCAAACTGAGTGTCGTTGTCAGATATTAGAGCCTTGGGTATGCCGAATCGAGTTATGATATTCTGCCAGACAAACTTCTTAACATATTTCTCCTTTATTGATGCGAGTGCTTCTGCCTCTACCCACTTTATGAAGTAGTCTATCGCTGCAAGAAAGAACTTTCTGTTACCGGGTGCTATTGGAAATGGTCCCACTATGTCCAGGCCCCACATTGCGAAGGGCCATGGGCTAGTTAATGGTAGAAGCTCTCTGGCTGGTTGATGTATTTAGTGTGCAAACTTCTGACATTTTTCACACCTCTTGACATATTTCTCTGAATCTGCTTGCATGTATGGCCACCAATATCCTTGTGAAATGGCTCTGTAAGCCAATAATCTTCGTCCTTGGTGGCTTCCGCATACACCTTCATGTATCTCAAACAAAAATGCCTCGACCTTGCTAGGATGGACACATTTCAAGTAAGGTCCTGCAAAGGATTTTTTGCATAATGCCAATGATAGAGAAAGTTAGAATCGCTGTGATTTTGCTCTAATTTTGTTGGCCTCTTTCTTTTTTTCAAGCAAGATGTCGTCCTTTAAAAACACTATGATGGGGTCCATCCATGAAGGGCCTCGTTCGGCACAACATACCTCAGCTACTTCGGGTTCTTCAATGCTTGGTCTAGGTCGGAAGTCGATCAATAATGGGTGTGGAATAGATGTATCTACTATTGAAGCAAAACTTGCCAACTCGTCTGCTCTGCTGTTCTCTTCTCAGCCGATTTGTTCTATCCGAATCACTTCGAACTTCATGATCTCCTTTCTAACTAACTCTTGGTACTTAGCCATCCTCTCATCTTTTGCCTCG
This sequence comes from Camellia oleifera, assembly GCA_022316695.1. Classification (NCBI taxonomy): domain Eukaryota; kingdom Viridiplantae; phylum Streptophyta; class Magnoliopsida; order Ericales; family Theaceae; genus Camellia; species Camellia oleifera. The sequence goes on along the minus strand of CM039308.1, from coordinate 153,936,775 downwards.
TAGTCGCCTGAAATCTAGTTTACTACCAGCTGGGAGTCACTATAAACCATTAGCTCGGTGACCTTCATGAAAAGTGCTTATTTTAGACCTGCTAATAGTGCTTCATATTCCGCCTCATTGTTAGATGCTAGAAAGCCAATGTCGACTGCCTGTTCCACTATTAGGTCGTCTGGTGAGATGAGGACTATGCCAAGTCCTGCACTGTTCTTATTGGATGCTCCATCCACAAAGAGCTTCCACATCTCTCCGACGAATAGTTTTTAGCAAGTAGAGGGGTCGGATGATGTCTTGGGGTCATGGGTGTTGCTGATGTTCTCTTCTAAGTTCATGCCTGCTATCAGGGTTTAATTTTCACTATCTGACTGCCCCAAGTCTTTACTTTTTGATGGGTCCTTGCTGGGAATAACGTGGTTTGCCCCTTCCTTCCTGTCCTCAATCCTGTATGGTTTGGAATGTAGCTGGGCATCTTGTTTTAGGGGCTACTCAGTTCCCGCGGCACTTCCCTCATTCCCTTGCCACTTCGGTTATATCGCTCAAGTCAACTGGGCAGATGTGATGGCTTCCTAGTGTGAACTTAGCCACAAAGTCTGCTAAAACCTAGGCTTTTATTGCTGTTATGGGTTGAAACTTGATATCAAACTGCCCCAACTCCACCGCCCATTTCAAGATTCGTCCAAAAAAATCCATCCTCTCAAACAAGGCATTTAATGGAAAAGACGTTAGGACGATCATGGTGTGGGCATGGAAGTAGTGTGACAACTTTCTTGAGGCCATCATCAAAGCCAATGCCAGTTTTTCCAATGGTAGGTACCTGGTTTCAGCGCCCAGCAAAGTTTTGCTAACATAAAAGATAGGCAGGTGTTGGATTCCTTCCGCTCTTACCAACACTGCGCTGACTGCATGCTGTGAAACCGCTAAGTACAAAAAGAGCTATTCTCCTAGCACTGGGGTTACTAACAATGGTGGAGAGGTCATGTACTTTTTCAAGCTTTCTAGGGCGCAGTTGCACTCCTCATCCCACTCAAATTTGGCCTTCAATGCTTAGAAGAATGATCGGCATCTGTCTGACGACCGACTTATGAACCAGTTAAGTGCGGCTGCTAGACTAGTGAGATGCTGTACCTCTTTGACTGTGTTAGGCCTCTCAAGGTCTTGGATTGCTTTGATCTGAGAGGGATCAACTTCTATACCCCGATTAGTCACTAAAAAGCCTAGGAACTTGCCTGATCCCATGCCGAATGCGCACTAAGATGCGTTTAGACGCAACTTGTGGGATTTCAAAATCTAAAACATTTCATCTAGGTCCTTGAGATGGTTCTTCTCATCCTTGCTTTTGATCACCATGTCATCTATGTAAGCCTCCATTGTTTTGCCTAACAATGGTTTAAATATTTCAGTGAACCATCCGTTGGAATGTGGCCCCTGTATTATTTAGGCCAAAGGGCATGACCTTATAACAGTATAGTCCTCTAGGCGTTGTAAATGACGTGACCTCCTAGTCTGGTTCGTGCATAGCGATCTGATGGTAACCCTGATATGCATCAAAGAAGCTAAGTCGGTTATGTCCTGCTGTTAGGTCCACCAGTTAGTCTATCCGCGGTAGGGAAAAACTGTCTTTTGGGCATGCTTTGTTAACCGTTTTGTAGTCTACACAAACGCGCCACTTGCCGTTCTTCTTTGGCACTACTACAGCGGTGGAGCTCCACCTGGGATAATGTACTTCTTTGATGGCTCCTGTCTCCAGCAAGTTTCTTACTTCTTCTGCCACTATCTCTACGTGGTGGAGTGCCGATCGGCGAGTTCACTGAATGATTGGCCTGGCAGTTGGGTGGACATTAAGTTGATGGCAGATAAAGTTTGGGTCAATGCCAGACATGTCCTATGGTGTCCAGACAAACACTTCGATGTTAGAGGTTAAGCATTCCATGACCTCTATTCTCTCAGTGCTGGACAAAGACAAGCCAAGCAAAAAGAACTTTTCTGGGTTCTTTTCATCTATCCTTACCTCAATCAAGTCTTCCACTGCCTTCTGCTCTGTTGCTTTGCCAACATCTGCAAATAGTTCGTTGCTTTTTGGCTCTTCCACCATCTGAACAAACCCTTTTGCAGTACGGCTGCCGTTTACTGTGACGAAACATTGCTTCAACATGATTTGGTCTCCTAAGACTTCTTCAATCACACCGGTTTCGTTAGGGAATCGTAATGCCTAATGGTAGGTTAATACAGCGCATGGCATTCAACCATGTCCTTCTCAAGATTATGTTGTAAGTGGAAGAGACCTTCAATACCCAGAATTCCACTTGTTTTGTCATGGTTCTTGCCTTGATTAGGAGGATTATCTTGCCTATTGGCCACTCTGGCATTGAGTTGAAATCGACAAGGGGAGATATCGCAGGTGCCAAGCCTTTGTCCTCCAATTTCAGCTGTTTGAAGGTCTCGTAGTACATTATCTCGCATAAGCTTCCTTGGTCAATCAGAATCCATCTGATGTCGAAGTTCTTGACGTGCAAAGTCACCACCAGTGCGTCATTGTGAGGGCAATATAGCCTTGCTAGATCCTTGTCTGAGAAGGATATGACGTTCGTAGCCTCTGTTCTGCCATTTTTGATGGTAGGTTGTGCACTTAATACCTCTCTCAAGTGCTTAGCCTTTTTGATCATCCCCCTGAGTTCACATACCTACTCAAGTTTGACGATCCCATGTATAACGTTGATTATGCCTTAGGGTGGACCGTTGACCGGCATCCTTTTTGGTCTGTTGAGGTCCTAGGGGGCTGGCTGTGTACCCCCTTCTATATACTGAACCTGGTGTCCAGCAGCCACTAACTCTTCCAGATGTTGCCTCAATGGTGTGTAATTCTTGGTGTGGTGCCCTTTCTCATCATGGAAGGTGCAACGGGACCTCTCATCATAGCCCTTTTGTGCTTCTTCCAACTTGGTAGGCCGTCGAACGAAGGGTTTATTACGTATTTCGCTGAGAATCCGGTAGATAGGTTTGTTGAATACTGTGGTGATGGCAGTGCGGACTCTTAACTTCCTTTGATATAGTCTTTTTATCTGGCATCGCTGTCATGCCAAATTTTGCTTTAGCACAGGTGCTATTTTCCTCTACTCAGATATGTTGATGTACTCTCTCCATCAGGGCCTCCATCGTGAGGGATGGCATCATTGTTATTGAGTCCCTCAGTTTGTTACTGACTAGTAAACCTCATTATATTGTGCAATGACGAGATTGGAAGGGCAATCCCCAATTTGGTTAAAGGTCTCCCAATAGCGACTGTTGTAAGACCTCAATGTTTCCTTTTCGCCCATGTCAATGGAGAGTAGCTGGTCAATCTTCACTGGTGTCTTGGTATTCATTCTGAATCTAGTCACAAATATGTCTGCCAACTGTGCCCATGAGGCTATGCTACCTTCTGGCAGTCTTTCGAACCAAGTTAGACCTAGGTCGCCAAGGCTAGACAGAAACAACATACACATTAGGGCCTTGTTTCGCCGGTATACTGCCATAACCTGGCGAAAGTGGCTTAAGTGCATGTAAGGGTATGTCTTCTCTTCATAAGTAGAGAATTTGGGCTGGTGGAAGCCTGAAGGTAGTGGTGCATTATCAATTGCCGGAACGAACGACAAGTTGTGTAGCCTTGCTAATACTTTATCCGCTGGTTCATAAGCAATGCGCGGTATTGGCATTCCTACCTCAACACTCCCATGTGTCCTAGGGGCCAATCGCTGCAGGGCTCAAACTCTGCGAGGGTCGTGAGCCCTCGTGTCCTCTTTCCATCGAGCCCTCTCTTCAAGTACTGTTCGTAAGTCCGCTAACCTAGGCAACTCCGTGTGCTTGGATGTCGTTTGGTGCATGTGCGAGGGCCGATAGCTACTTCTCTCTATTTATGACCTTTCAGTCCTCGTTCTCTCAGACCTGGAGTAACGAGTCTTAAAAGTCCTTGATTGAATGTCGCATGTTCTAAGGCTCTTACTTTCTGTTTGCGATGGTGTGGTATGTCTGTCACGATCTTCCAAGTAGCGAGGGGGCGTGTTGCCTTTGCGCCCCTCTCCTGTCGCCACCCCTTTTCCCTTTATCTGGTGCTTCATTGTCTCCATGTCCGCCACCATTCTCCTTATTAACTCATCTTGCTCCCTTACGCAATCCTCCAGAACTTGAGGATCCAACATCCGCCTCTGTCTTTCAGGACTTTGAAAGTGACGGGGACTAGTGCCTCGTCTCTCCCTTGTGTCCTTCTGGGAGTTCCGTCGCTGGGGTTCTAATTCTGCCATGGGTGGGACGGAGGGTAAACCTTCGCGCCTCTTACCCCCTTCCGGGGTTTGCCCATCAATAGCAGATTGCGGCAAGTCTTCATTATGCACCATTGATTTCAACTAGAGAGGAAAACTCGATCAAAAGGTTTGTTCTTTGTGATCAATTCCCACAGATGGCGCCAATTATACGAGTAGGAAATAATCTTCTCGTATAATCCTGTTGACCAAGTTTGCGCTCCTCCAAACGTCATTGCTTTACTCCCTGAAAACACAAACGTGAGCTAGCCGACAAGTGTGTGCCGAATACCTCTCCGATGCTTAAGTCAGCAAATAGACAATAGATAAAAACTCTGTGTATTTGAAAGTCAAAACTGTGATACCTGTACATAGGTCCTGCTATGAGCTTTTATAGATTCTGTTTGGCACAATCCTAGTAGGACTCTACTATCCTTAGCAGAGTTCTCATTGGAATCAAAAAGGTAATGCTCATCTTTCTATACCCTTCCTATTGCTTACGCAAGAGAGATGGTTTTACCACAGTAGAATAATAACACAGCCGAGCTATCCCTAGTGATGTTTAGCTCAATCACTATTCAACTATACCACGGTTCGGAGTACATGGACCAAGCTAATTGTAGCCTTCTCTTGACCAAGCTACTAGAAGCAAGGTCCAATCGCGAAGCCCTTTCACTACGGCCCACAGATCGGCTCATCACAATGTCTGAGCCTAGCTCAGCCCTAATTCTCATGAAATCTCCCTTTTACTTACAGTTACATAAAGTTATGTGTTTATTTTTAAATGTGACAAATAATCCCCTTAGGGTGGTAATAAAACTGGGAAAATTACACTAATCTTTCTTAAAGTTTGAAAAAAATATTTTAAGTCTCATAATTTTTGACATAATTATATTGATCTCTTTTAAAATTTTAATTTTCATCAACAAGACATTAATCAAATAGATAAAAATAGTTGTTATCTGTTTTACACTAGAATGTATACTTTTTCTTAATTATTTGTATATTTTCACACCATTTACATTTGATTATAGTCAAATTTGCATGATTCCGATCCGATCCAATCCGATGACCTGCAAGAGAAGATAAGATGAGTCTTTGGAGCATCATTGTGGTACCGGCCAAAGACTCTCCAATGCATTTGTTAGATATGTAGATGTAGAGAGAGAAGTAGAGAGCTATTAGAGATGAAGAGTTTACGGTTGATGGTATAGGCCTCAATTTGGTCGGGCCATGGGCCATATGAGTTGATCTACCAAACCCATATCGTAACTTATTGTACATGTATCAACATTAATTCTAATATATTTAATTATATTTAAAAAAACTAATATAATTTTATTATAATTGTAAAACTTGATTTTATTTTCTTTGAACCTGAATAAAATTTAGAGTAAATTTTAATTTTGGGACTTATTACCCATTAAGTCTTATTGATAAATTTATCAAATGATAAATTTATTAATCTTTCTTATTTTTATGAATAAATTTATCAGTCAAGATTCATAAATAAATAAATTTAGTTAATAAAATTAATTAGTAAGTGGCTCCCAAATTAAATGTAATTTTCCCTATAAAATTTAGCATCTACGTACCTAACCCAAATAAAATTAGGTGTAGAAAAATTGTGAGGAGGAGCATGGTGACAGTGGGAATAGAGATAAATTTAAAATAATTTAAAAAATAGAAATAAATAAATGAGTTTTCAATTTTATACTCCAAAAGATCTTTTTGCAAAATCCAAATCAAAAGGGCCCCCAGATAGGCATGGGTCAACGGCGGCGACTAACCGAGAGCTAGCCAAGTCAGGCCCCGTTTCAATTCTTGTGCCAAATTGATTGTTGAAAATAAACGCATTGTAAATCGACAACTCTGAAGTGTTTTAAGCCTCCATTTATTTGGCGGGTGAGATTAGATGTACTTATTAGTGAGAGAATATTTATCGAAAGGTTTGTTAATATATTGATTGTTAGAGTATTTTTAACGGTGACTTAGATTTTTTTATTAAATTTGAGTTAAAAAAGATTTATTTTACTAAATTTGATACTACTCACTCTAACGGTGCATCAAATTCAGTATTTGTGCTTCGGGACAATTGGGTAGTCGACCGATTAGGAGGAATTTTTTTTTTTTTTTTTTTCTAAATTGTTTGCACCTTTTGTTGAACTGTCTGAACCTTTGTCGGGACAACCGGTTGGTCAGTCGGCCGGTCGACCGGTTAGGAGGATTTTTTTTTATTTTTCAAATTGTTTGAACTTTTTTCTAAACTGTTTGAACCTTTTCCGGGACAACCGGTTGGTCGACCGGTTAGTCGACCGGGTACTTCCTCCAACGGTCCGTAACAGTGTTTTGATGAATTCAGTATTTCGTCCTCAATTTGATGAAGCATTTGATGAAATCTCAATCTGATATCATTTTTGGTGAACCGTTGGAGCTGTGAACAGTACCTTTTTCATCAGAATTTAAATTTGATATCTGTTTTGATGAACCATTGGAGATGGTCTTAGTAAAGAGATTAAGTAAAAATGTATTTGTTTTGATAATAGTATTAAAAATGATTAGTGATGGAATTTTTAAATTATTTTTATATAAAATAAATAAATAAATTATTTATAGATTAAAAAAACTAAAACAAATATTAAAATAGACAGGTGCATTTGATTAAAAAAATAAAATTAAAAAAATAATATTTTTATATACAATAAACTCAATTCATTCATTATTTTTCTAATCTCATCCAAAATTCAACTAACCTAATCCACTCACATAGGGGGATTAGTAATCCACTTGGGGTGTGTTTGATTGGGGGGATTAGGAGGGGACTATTCACTATTCGGATTGCTTATTTGAAGGAGTGAGTAGTCCATCGTTTGTTTTTTTTTGTAGTCCGCCAGACATGGAATCCGGCCGGACTCCTTATCCCTATATGGGGGAGTGTGGGACAGTTTTGGGGGGACAATTTATTGTTTGGATTATGTGATAAAATGACCATTTTAACCTTCTACTATTTAATTATGTATTATATTTAGTAAAATTCAATAAAATTTAAATGTATCAATTTAGAAATAAAATTATTTTATTTAACTTTTTATTGATGTTTTATTTATTTAATTTTTTAAAATAATTTTTTATAGATATTTTATTGATATTTTATTTTAAAATTTTGTTTATATTTTATTTAATTTCATTGTTTAATTATTATTATTTTTTAAAAAAAATTTATTTAAAATTTTAATTAAAAAAAATAACATATATTTTTATTGATATTTTATTTATTTTATTTAAAAAAATAAATTTGTTTAATTGTGTAAAAAATAAAATAAAATAAATTTTTATTTAATGTAGTTAAAAATAATTAAAATATTAAAGATATGTTTAATATTGCTATTACTTAGTAAATAATTGAAAAATGGATAAAATAGTCTTTTGTTCATCTATCTTATCCAGTCTGTCCAACCAAACGTTGGATTCACTAAAAATAATCCTTTCCAGACATCTAATCTAATGAAAAAACAAACACATAATACATATCCAGTCTAACCAAATAGTCCGAGAGATTCACAATCTCACGACTCAAGTGCGATGATTCTAATCCCCTTATCCAATCCGTCCAATCAAACACACCCTTGGAGTCTTAATCCTCCAGTGTTTGTCTAAACCAAACATGACATTAGTGAATCCCACCTCATACACAATCCAACCCATTCCTTCTTACAGCCAAACAAACGTGCCCCAAGTGTATTTGCATGTCATATATTTAAGGGTAAATTACACTAACCTCCTTGAGGTTTCCGATAGATATAAGAATTTATCTTGTAATTTTAATAATTATAGTAACTTTTTTTACTTTGTCTGATATTATTCAGATTCTCTCATTTTGTTAAATTAGGACAAACAGTGTTACTTTTTTTTTTTTACAGTAAATGACCGTATTACCTTTCTTTTTTAGCACAAAATGATGTCCCCTCTATTTACATCAGACAATAATCAAATTATGAATTATTTTTAGAATTTATTACTCTTATTACCCTTGCTTCTTTAGATTTATTTTTTTTAAATATTAAAAATATTTAAGAAAATTTTATTTTTTATTTGAAATATATAATTTTTATTTAAATATTTAGAAATTTTTTTATTTTAAATATTTTATTTTATTTTGTAAATATTTTAATTTTTTTTAATTTTAATATTTTAAACTCAAAACTCAACTCCACACTTAAATCGTAATTAAACGCATAACTCAAAACTTAATTTAAAAACTATTTTCAAACCTCATAACCAAATATATAATTTCAAACTTCACACTACTTTCAAAACTTTACACTTAAATCGTAACCAAACACATAATAAAAAAATTAAAATATTCAAAAAATAAAATAAATATTTAAAATAAAATTTATATATTTAAAATAAAAAAGTAAATTTTTTAGTATTCAAAAAATATATTTAAAATATTAAAAAAATACAGTACATAAATATATGAAATATAGTGCATATTAAAATAAATAAATAAATATTTAAAATATAAAATATTTACCCTAAAAAAATAAATCTAAAAAATTTCAAAACTCATAACTTAAAATATAGCTCCACACTCAAGTCATGATTCTAAAAATAATTTTAAAAAATAAAATAAAATAATATTTTTAAATTTTTTTTCTTGTAAAATAGAGTTTTGGAAAATGTTTGGTTTTAAGTTTTGAATTGAGTTTTAAGTTGTGTATTTGGTTATGACTTTTGAAAATAAATTTTGAATTGAATTTTAAATAGTTTTGAGTTGTGTATTTGGTTATGAGTTTTGAAAAAAAATTAAAAAAATTTTATTTGGAATTATGATTCTAAAAAGAACCAAACATGTTTCTTTGTTATTATTTGGCTAAATAATTGTTTATGCCACCTCACCGTAAACATGTTTGGTTTTCTTTTAGAATCACAATTCCAATTAAAAAAAATTTTAAAAAAAATTCAAAACTCTTAACCAAATACACAATTCAAAACTATTCAAAACTCAATTCAAAAATTATTTTGAAAACTCATAACCAAATATACAACTTAAAACTTAATTCAAAACTTTTTTCAAAACTTAAAACCAAACTTTTCTAAAACTCTATTTAAAAAAAAAAATTTTGATTTTTTTTAATTTTATTTTTTTATAATTATTTTTAGAATCATAATTTGAGTGTGGAGTCATATTTTGAGTTATGAGTTTTGAAAAGAAAAAATTTATTTGGTTATAAGGCATCGTTTGGGAACAGGTTTTTTTAACAACTTGTTAATTTTTTCGCTAAAATATGTTATAAAAAAAACTAGTATGTTTGGGATGACTTTTTAGTCACTTGCCAAACAAAGCCTAATTTTTGAAAAGAGTTTTGAGTTATACTTTGAAATTTTTTGGATTTATTTTTTTAGGATAAATATTTTATATTTTAAATATTTTTTTATTTCTTTTAAGGTACACTATATTTCATACATTTATGTGCTGTATTTTTTAAAATATTTTAAATATTAAAAATTCAAAAAAAAATATTTTTTATTTTAAGTGTATAAATTTTATTTTAAATATTTTATTTTATTTTATAAATATATTTTTAAATATTTTAATTTTTTTGTTATATGTTTGGTTACGATTTGAGCCTCCGTTTGGCAAGAACTTTTTTGGGCTTTTTTTGGCTATTTTAGCCACAAAAGACAAAATAGGCTTTTTTAGCCACAAAAAATAAAACATCACATCCAACCCATAATCATTACACTCCTCTCTCACAAAAAAACTCAAAAAAGTCAAAAAACCAAAAAGTCCTTCCCAAACCAAACTTTTAAGCCCAGGCTAAAAAAGCCAAAAAAGTCAAAAAGCTAAAAAGCCAACCCACTTCCTAAACGGAGGCTAAGTATAGAATCTTGAAAGTAGTGTGGAGTTTTGAATTATGTGTTTGGTTATAAAGTTTGAAAATAATTTTTGAATTGAGTTTTGAATTATGTATTTGGCTACGATTTGAGTGTGGAGTTGTGTTTTGAGTTTAAAATATTAAAATTAAAAAAAATAAAATATTTATAAAATAAAACAAAATATTTAAAATATTTAAATAAAATTTATATATTTAAAATAAAAAAATAAAATTTTCTTAAACATTTTTTAATATTTTAAAAAAATAAATCCAAAAAGCAATGGTAATAAGAGTAATAAATCATAAAAATAATTCATAATTTAATTACTGTCTGACGTAAATAGAGAGGACGTCTTTTGTGCTGAAAATGAAGGGTGAAAAGGTCATTTACTATAGAAAAATAACACTATTTGTTTCAATTTGACAGAATGGGGGAATTTGAATAATGTCAGGTAAAGTAAGAGAGATTACTGTAATTATTGAAACCACGAGAGAGGTCCCTGTATTTGTCAGAAACTTCAAGGGAGGTCAGTGTAATTTACCCTATATTTATATATTTGCATAATTTTTTGTAAATATACGTAATTTAGTTTATAATATTATTGAAATTTTTATAAATATACATAAGTTAATTTATAAAAATTTAAGAAATCAGAATTTACGTCTATTTCTAAGAATTTATGCGATTTCATGAGGTAACTTTTGTATATTTATGAAAATTTATACAAGTTTATATGATATGTATCTTGCATGCCAAAACACTCCCCGTTTAAGATGTAATAATCATAAAATAATGGGGGAAATGATAATAATAAAAGAGAAAAAAATTTACAAAATTATTATAAAAAAATATATATAATATTTAATTATTAAAAATGGTAAACTTTATTATTGATAGGTTTTTTTTTTTTTTTTTTTTTTTTTTACTGTTGTTATTCTCCATAAAATAATTATATTATAAATGATTTTTTTTTTTTTTTTTTTTTTTTGTGTGTAATTCTGACACACCAAAAAAGTTGCAACGAGTTTAGGAATGAATCTGTACTATGCACATAGAAGAGTTGTACTATTATGAAAATGTAGGTAGCGTTTGGTAGAATTTTTTAAATATGATTTGATAATAAAATTGTATTTTGAGTTTGTGAGTTTTGGAATTATGATTTGAGTATAAAAAATTTATTTAATGAATGAGTTTTGAAAAGAGTTTTGAATTGAGTAGGAAATTTTTGATGTGACATATGATATTTGATACAAAAAATTTACAACTCATAAACACAACTCAAAATTCTATTCAAATCTCATTAAAAAAAATTAAAAAATTATGAATTTTTTATTTCAATATAAAAATAACAGGTGGCAATTGTAAAAAAAATAAATAAAAATTGTGTACTGTTCCTGTCAACCGGTGAAATGTCCGGGGCGACGACCGGCCGAACGTCTGGGGAGACGACCGATTAGCTCAAATTTTTCTGCCTTGAATAGAGTTTTCAAAAGTGAGTATGAAATTAATTTTTGAAAACTGTAAATAAACATCGCATTCAAAACAAAGGGTAGAACTAAAGTTTGGAAGCTCTATCAAACAGAGCCGTAATTTTTTTTTTTTTTTTTCATCATTGAAATATAATTGGAAGAATTTTTAAAAAAGTAAAATGTGAAAAAATATGAATGAATTTGTACTATGCATACAAAAGAGTTGTACTACTAGGAAAATATAATTTTTTTTTTAATCAGTGAAATATAATTAGGAGAATTTCAAAAAACAAAAAAGTGAAAAAATAATAGAGGTACAAGATTTAATAAATATAATTAGTTGCATAATTTAATAAATAAATCACTTATAACTCCATTATTTCAAAATTATTTTTTTATTCTCCCAACAATAACAATACAAATCCATATTTAACTATCCAAAAATTATCGTCTTATAATTCATATTTATTCTAAGGGGATGCACCAATAAATCTCAAATTAATAACTTATACACTGTTTAGTCCTACAAATTTTTTTATAGACTGAAAGGTCCTATTACAATGTTTCAAACATCAGATTAATGTTTCGAACATTAGATTTCGAACATCAGATTAATGTTTCGAACATTAGATTGATGTGCAAATTGGACTAAATGGAGTATAAGAAAATTTTTAGTACTAAATGATTCAACTTTTCAGAAACTAAGACTTATGGATAAATTTTTCCTTTATTCTATACATAAATTTTGTATTATATAAATTCAATTCTAATAACATATTATTATTTTGTTCAAAAATAAAATATTAACATATTATTAAAATTAAGTTACAACTTTGGCCTCATTTAAGGAGTAGTTATTTTAGCCAAAAATTTAAAAACTCATTATAAATTGTTATATCATTTTTTTAATAAATTATTATATTATTTTTTTTACATAATTTTTTTATTATAAATAATTAAAAAATTACTGAAATAACTTATTCCAAAACAGAATCTTAAAAGACCGCGGGCTAGTCCACACATTATCATTTAAGATAAATTGGAGGGATAAGAATGCCTTCGAAGACAATTCTTCTCCCAATATAATTTTCTCAAGAAAAAGGCCTTAAGATGTGAACCGGAGTGGAATGGTGACATGGCCGGTTGGAAGTTTCCTTGCACTGTCAAAAAGGTGAGTCATCACTTTGATGTAAACGAATTCAATTGCTCATAAATAGTTTGATCTTGACTCGTTTTAAACTCGATTTATTTATTAAATGAAAGAATTTGAATTCAATTTTAGTTTTTTTTATTAATCGTGTCAAACTCGGGTAGTTTCAAACTCAGATTGATATATTATAAACATAAAAAAATAAATTAATAATTTTTTAATAACATATTAAATAAATTTTCATTAATTTATTTTAAGTTTTAAGATCAATGATAATTTTATTTCTTAAAATATGTGTTCTTTGTAATTTTAATCTCTCAAATTTTAATTTTGTCATTTTGATTATAAAAATTGTCAATTTAATCGTACGTCCATTTACATTGATAATGAAAAAAGTATTTTATCCTTGGATAAAAGATAATTTTGGTCTCTAAAGTATGTGTTTATTGTCATTTTAGTCTCTTAAATTTTAAATTTTGTCATTTTAATCTTCAAAATTGTCAATATGAGCTAGGACTAAATTGACTCAGATTGATAACTTTGAGAACTAAAATGATAAAATTTAAAACTTCAGGAATTAAAATGACAAGACACGCATAGTTTAGGAACTAAAATTGTGTTTTGTCCATATTCCTGTTGTCAATATAGACTAACGTTGGACTAAAGCCTTGTTTGGCAAGTCTATTTTAATCTAAAAGTCAAAAAATTATTAAAAAAAATCAAAAAAATTATGGCCTTGTTTGGTTTGGCTTTGGAAAAAAAATTTTTGGAGAAATTTGTCAGAAATTTTGTTTGATTTGTAATTTTTCTCAAAAAAATTTCAAAATCACTTTTTATCTCTCTCTCACACATCAATCAATCACTTTTTCTTTCTCATCTCTTCTTTTTAATCACATTTTTTCTCATATATATCTACTCAATTATAACAAAATATCAAATCATCTCAAACTCTCAAACTCTAAAATTATTTTCAAAATAGAGAACCAAATAAACTACAAAAATTTTTAATTTTTTTTTTCAAAATATTTTTTGAAAACTTATGTTCCAAAATCAAATTAAACGAGGCCTATAATTTTATCAAACACACCTATCCTATGTTGCAATCACGTCATCTGTGTCCTTAGCAGAGGTGAAATTATCTTTTGAAAAATGATTTGGACCCTACAGTGAGACACCCCCGCAACCCTCTCGGTTGTGATTGTCCAATTTTATTTTATCTTTTTTTCTTCTCCAATCACTAAGGCCTCGTTTGGGAACAGGCTAATTTAGTAACTTTTTGGCTAATTGGCTAAAAAGGTTGGTAAGAAAAACCTGTATGTTTGGGCCAACTTTTTGGCTAATTACGAAACGACGTGTAAAAAGTAGAGAGAAAAGGGAATCTTTGACTTTTTTGTATGAATTGTTGGCTTTTTGGCTAAAAAGGTAATTTTTTGACTAATTAACTATTTTAACCTCTTGCCAAACGAGGCCTAATTTTCACGCACCTCCAAGTGTAATGGGATGATAATTGCAGGGGTGTCTTTTTATCGCTCCTTTCTATTTTTTTTTAATTATAATTTTGTCGGAACCAATCTTTATGTCAAAACGCACGCCACTCACACACACTCTGACACTGTCTCTCTTCCTCACTCACTGACAAACACCACTCACACACTTTTCTTTCTCTCATTTGAAATTATTATTTTTTAAATATAAAAATTAATTTAATTAAATAAACGCATACAAATTAATTTTTATATTTAAAAAATAATAATTTAAAAATATAACTAAACAAAATAATTATTTTTTATTTATTTTAATTTTTTATTAAATATGTTTCATATTAATCTCATTTTAAAAGTATATTTTTAATAATATTAATTTTATAAAATTAAAATTTTGTGTTAAGAATTATGTATATATTATGAAAATAAAATAAGAAAGATTAAAGTAATTTTTTTTTCATTTTTTATTGGAAATGAGCGAGGGAGAGAGAGAGAGGCCATGTTAATAAAGATAGACCTGGTCAAATGACTTGTACCATCACTTGTCAGGTGAAGTGACTCACAGATTGCACAGAAAATTTCGGAAGGGGAAAATTATCATTTTACTTAAGTTCATTTTATTTATATTATTTATTTTCATATTTTTTATAAAAAATTAAAAAGTTATTCTCAAATATATATATATATATTTTTACATTATATTTTAGTTAAAAAAATCAAAAAATTATTAAAAAAGTCTATGCTCAAACGAGATCTAAGGATAAAATTGACAATTTTAAAGATCAAAATAATAAAATTGAAACTTAAAGACTAAAATAAAAAATAACGTATACTTTAGAAATTAAAATTGTCTTTTATCCTAACTTTTATTTGTGTTTGGTATTTAAGTAAATTTAAATATTTAATTGAAGAAATCTATTATTATTATTATAAGCATTCTTATATATTTTGCTTATAATTTTTTATTTTATTAAGCAAATTAATTTAAGTTGAATTTTTTTTTAAGTTTAAACTCAAATTAGATTATTTAAGTTCAACTTGAGTTTGAACTTGACTAATTCTTTATAAACAAGCTTGAACACTCAAAAGATTAGCTCATTTAGGCACATTTGCGGCCCTAACGATGTAATTGAATTGGTATTGAGGTGAGATCCATAAAAATTATATTTGTTTGAAAAATTGTAAAGCGATTAACGTTATGTTTGGTTGGAGGATTTAGGAAGGGATTTGAAAAGCGAAAGAGAAAGGGAAATGAAAAAGGTATGTGAAATATGAATAAAATATACCTACATTTCACCTAGTTTCAAACGCCTTTTCTCCCTTTCCCTTTCTAAATTCCTTCCCAAATCTCCTAACCAAATATAGCGTAAGAGTCTGACAGGGCTATGAAACCGCTCCAAGGAGAAGACTAGCAAATTATCAATCCCATTGAGAGAGGTGGTATTGAAATCTAATTATATAGGATTGGGTGTAGAAAGATTATTTTGCTACTCACTTTATAAAAATAACAAAGTCACTTTCTAAATAACGAGGGTTTTTACGTAATTTCATAAATTTAATGCTAACCAATTAGTTTCACTATATTAGTGCATGTACAATTTATCTTACATTTCTAATATAATACTACCATACTAGTAATCTCTCACTCAATCACAAGGTAATAATGCTCCCATTTAACTTAGTTCAATAAACAAAGGATGCCTTAGTTACAAAGGGCATTTATTTATAAATCTCTCTTCATCTACTTATGTTCCACTTAATTCAAATTATTTTCTTATATTCTAATAAGTTTTATAAGTGACATAGTTACCGAAATACCTCTAATAATAATATGATGAAACACACATTACTGTTCAATGTGGGTGCTGATTTCCGACCACACTACCAAACAGGAACTCAGCAGAAGAGCACAGGAAGAATAAATCACGCTTGAATGACTTGTCACAGAAAGATAAGAATATTGGCGGTGGTTCGTCCACCCGGGGGCACTCCGACGATCAAGTCATACTCAGTTATCTCTCAAAGATAGCAAATAGTGCTTCACTCACCAGCCAAAATACAAAAAGTATACCTTAGACCCATAAGGGTGCCTTACTTTTATAGCCAGCACTAACCTGATCCTGTATAAGTCTCACTTCAATAGACTTTGATTTAGTGCTCGTCTAGGACTCCCAGTCGGATAGAGATAATCTCCCTAAGAGCTTTATCTTTATCCAAACCAAGGTCCTCCCCAATTCTAGGACTCATGTCCCTTATCCGCTCATCTCGAATTTCGATATCTCCGCAGATAACCTCGGCCTAGCCGAGATCACCTCGGCGGCATGACCAAGACACGTGGCATCTCGGCTGGCACTTCGGCGTCACCTTGGCTACGTGTTACCATTCACAAAATATGTCCCCACAACTGCCCTCTAGGTTCCATTACCTCGGCATCCTGAGGTGATGGAACCTACATCATTTGTCCACATAGCACGTCGGCTAAGACTTACTCCATTCTTCATGACTGAGATTATTACACATCAGTTTCATATGACCAAGACTCAAGAACCAAGTTCTTCTAGTTCTTTAACCGAGATTGCTCCTCTAGCCGAGGTTTTTACTTCATTAAATCAAGAACTCCAAGAGTTTTATCTGTGTATGAGCTGTCACGCACGATTTTCTCAACCGTTTCATCCATGCGTCCTTCTCTCATTGATTCGTACTTGATACGCGCCATCAGGTTGTGTTGCTTCTACACACGCTGCCTGACAGACACGTCGTCCAAGGCATATCATTTATGGTTTGCCGCCTTTTAGCATTTTAACAAAACTTCTCCCTCTCTCTCCGTCTCTTCACTCTGCATTCCTTCGTTTTTGCTCAAGCTTTCTCTTTTTAAAGCTTCTCTCCCAAAACCGCCATTGTTCAATTCTTCAAGCTCTGCAACTTGCATCAATCACATCCTCCAGCAAAGCATTCACTTTTCTTCTCCACTCATTACCACTGTCTAACTCCGACGTACCTCAAACCGGTGTCCTCAACCTCGGACCCAACAGGTGAGTTCCTTGTTTTCTTCAAACTTTCAGTTTATGTCCTCCATGATTTCGAATATGTTTCCATTTATACCATATGTTCATTCTATTGCCATTGGATCTATTTTCATGGTTACACTCTGTTTCTTTCTTTTCTTCGATTATGAATCGATTTCCTATTCTTGAATCTTAAATCTTGAATTTGCGTAGTCTTTTATGAAAAATGTCAATCATACTCTTTTGTTGTGACTTTTGCACACTGTTCTTCACGCACTCACTTGGTGTCTTAAAGTTTTTGGATGAGTACATCTATCGTCTTACTTTCTGTTTCACTCCTGATTTCTAAATTTCATTTCTTTTCTGGTTTTCTTACTTTATTTCTAGATTTTTGCCTCTAATTCTTGTATCTGCATAGATTTTAGGTTTGGGATTTGATCTAGAACCCTTTTCCTTAGGAAAATTGAACCAAAACCCCCTTAGATTCTTAGAAATCTTCACTCCAGTGCTTTCTAGAGTTGAGCTGAGATCATTTGCCACTTTCCAAACTTCTTACCAAAAAACCTGTGATTGGACTCACTTTGGCCGAGATAATGGGTGTGTTCATGTAATAACCCCGACCCTGATTAGTGTTAATTGGGATTTAATTATATCTAATAATAATTAAGAGGAAATCCGGAATTAAATTGCAGGTCACTTGCATGAATTTTGTGTTTTTATCTGTTTAAGTTTTAAACTTTAATTCGCAAATTGGAGGCCTTATCAGCACCCGATTCCGAAATTTATTGGTGTTTTGAACTCGTTAGGTTTTATGTAATTTAATGGTATAATTATCTGAAAATTTATTAGGAAGGATTAAACTAGATTAATTTGAGCCAATTAAAGAGTTTGTCGTAATTACAGAAATGCCCTTGTTAATGGGTCTTGTAGGCAACATGTTTTGAGTTCATCTACACTTAAACAAAAACACTCTCCTCAGCCATTTCTTGTTCCAAACCGATTTAGAGAGGGGGAGAGTGAAGAAAGCTAGATTTCTTCAAGGAATTGCTTGGAGAATTAGGAAAATTGAAGGAGCCTTGCATTGTCCACCTTACACACCTTGCATTCACGAATTAGGTATGAATTTCACCCTCTTGAACTAGAATTCAGATTGTTCTCGCATGATTCTTGGGTAGATTGGAGTTTATAGATGGAAGTGGGTTTAAAATGTGGAGTTGGAGCCTAGTTCATGCATGCATGTACATGTCCTTGGCATATGAAGTTGTTTTGTATTAATCTCTACATGCATGTACATGTTTTTGCTTAAGTCCATGAACTCATCATGTTTTTCCAGAAAATATACCATTTGATCATGTTTTGAAGTTGTAAAATGCATTTGAATTCAAGAATGTTGGATTTCACTTTGTTCTTGAGATGGGTTTGTAAATGGTGCTCAAATTGGCTCACTCTTGGCCCTTGCATGTGCAAATTGGCTTTTGAAACTTGTTATACATTGTGTTTAAAGTGTTTTTCCAGATTTTGGGCTCAAGAGGTTGAGTTTTAGGTTCTTGGATGCTTGGTTCGAACTTGGAAGACAAATCTGAAAATTCCAGATTTTGCTTCCTCGCTCGAGCGAAGGATCCCTCGCTCGAGCGAGCCCTTTTATTTTTGCAATCTCGCTCGAGCGAATAATCGAGCGACCATCGCGCGTAGAATTGCAGCATCCAGTACTTTTGTATTTTCATCAGATCGCTCGAGCGAAGGAGTTCTCGCTCGAGCGAAGCCTTTGATTTTGGAATCTCGCTCGAGCGAGAATCAAGCGAGCATCGCGCGGAAAATTTCAACATCCAGTATTTTTACTGTTTCATCAGACCGCTCGAGCGAGGGAATGTTCGCTCGAGCGAACCCTTTGATTTTGGGATCTCGCTCGAGCGAAGGAAGGCTCGCTCGAGCGAGACCCCTGTTTTCAGCAACCTTTGAAAAATGTTTTCTAAGGCATTTTTGCATCCACATTCCATCCTAGGCATTCCTAGGCCATGATTAGGACTCCCTATTGAGGGTAAGGGGTTAGATACACACTTAGAATCATTGGTGTGAGTTTTGTGCATTTAGGAATGCGTATTTCAAGTGTGTATCCGTAATGTCTTATGTAGGTCACGTGCCGCAACCCGTTTGACCCCTTTGACTTCACCTATTTGTATCGACGCCCACTGTGAGTAATAACTCTGTAAAGCTATGTTCCACTTTAAGTATTTTCCGACTGATATGATATGATCTGATTTCTGAAATATTATGTTATGAATTATGAATGATTGTCCAACTTTCTGAAAAGTATTATGGCACCCTTAGTTCCGATGGCCCTCGCCCGGGGGTAACAATACCGTGGCCGATGGCCCTCGCCCGGGGGTAACAATACCGTGGCCGATGGCCCTCGCCCGGGGGTAACAATACGGTGGCCGATGGCCCTCGCCCGGGGGTAACAATACGGTGGCCGATGGCCCTCGCCCGGGGGTAACAATACCGTGGCCGATGGCCCTCGCCCGGGGGTAACAATACCGTGGCCGATGGCCCTCGCCCGGGGGTAACAATACCGTGGCCGATGGATCTGTTAGCTAATGGGTGTACCACGTATAATCTTATGCAAAATCCGAATATGAATATGAATATGAACATGTATCTGAATCTATTTCTGATTGGAAATCTGTATATGCATAAGACTGTGTTTCGGAAATACACGCTGATTTCTAACTCTGTGATGGACATCATTCATTAAACCCCTTTACTCTGTTTATTATTCACTGGGCTTTCGCTCACAGTTTATTATATATATGTAGGTGAGCCGGCACAAGACCCTGGCCAGAGTTGATGGCCCTCTGTTTCGTTTGTTTTGGTCAAGCCACCTGTTGTGCCTCCCGAGGAGGTTCCAGTTAAAGCCTAATGCCGAGGCAGTTCTGTTTCATGCTAGTCGTTGGTTGTGGTTTTTGTAAAGTTGGATCTTGGGACATACTTGTGTAAATATTTTGTACATATGGGTGTTTCTGGCTAGCATGTTTATATATATAAATAAGTTTTAAATTTTCTGTCCCATGTATGTCATCACAGCTCATTGGACCTTGTTTATTTTTCTTTATTGCTTCCGCAGCCCCTCATTAATTGTTAATCTGTTTGGAGGCCGTAGGTAATCCACGGATTATTGGCCGGTTACGTCGCTAAACCTATAGGGGCGGGTTTAGGTCGTGACAGTTCAGGTAGATGGTTGACACCCATTCTAAGCTAGAATACTTTAAGCAAGAGTTTTCTATCCCAGCCAACGTTCAAATCCTGTTGGCTGGAGAGAATGACTCCAATATGCCTGGAAAGGACTACATGCCCTTTCCCGTAGTCTCCATCATTAAAGGAGTCAGATTCCCCCCCATCACCCTTTTTTAGGGAGGTCCTCCACTATTACAAACTGAACCCCATGCAATTCGCTGTAAACTCTTTTAGAATTTTAAACAGAATCGCCGAGTTGAAACTTCGGCAAAATGCTAGGATCACCTTGTCTGATATCCAATGCTACTACACGATGTGTGGCCTTAAAACCAAAGTTGGCTATACATATTACCTCAAGCTGAGATCCACTCAATACAAGCTGATAACCAATAGCCGATATTCTAAACTCAAATAAAGGCGCGACTGATGACTACCTGATTGTCTCGGGCAATTGGGAGTTCACGCCAAACGATGAACTCCACATCTTCCTATTGTGCCGCGAAGTTTTTAGGAATAACAAGGGTAAGGACTTAGTTTCCCTCCCTAGAGTCCCTCATTCTACTTTTTTAATCATCCCTCTGTTAATCTGTTTCTAATGTATGATCTCTTTTTTGTAGTTCTCCCCCAGCTAGAAAAAGACTTTCGCCGATACTACGCGTCGAGTAAAGACTTGGTTTGCCTTCTCGGCCTGCCAATCGAGCTTTGCAAGGCTCCATTCCTCCTCAACTACATCCCGACATACTGGAGCCCGCCGCTCGACGTTCCTCGAAAAAGCAAATCTTCACCTTCTGCAGCAACTCCCACTGCCACTTCATTGCCAAGGCCTAATCAAGCTTTAACTTCTGATCCACCAGAGCAGCCATCAACATCCACTCTCCAACTGATTCCTTCAGCCCAGGGCCAACGCCGACGCAGAGCTCCACTCTTCGCTCCTACAAGTAGAACTTCTAGCCGAAACCACCAAAGTACTGAAGCGTCAGCTTCCGATCTAGTAAACCCACCCATTGCACTTCCAGCAATCCATTTTGGTACCAAAGTCACTGTTGCCACCACCGCCGACGAGATGGGATGCAGCAAAGCTGTTGTTGAAGACCTCTTGGCCGACATCCCTGGCATTGTGATAATTCAGTCCTCCCCATCACAATCCCAACCAAAGGCTAAGCCAAAGATGGTAAAGAAAGACAAAGCTAAGGCAACAGTGACTCAAATCGACTCTAAGGACACTTTGTCGATCTCTAAACTAGTCGAGGTTGAGAAAAGCGCCTTCGTCGCTAAAAAGAAGCCTGCTGAGGTTGGTTCGTCCGAGGCACCCTTCTCGAAGAGGCCAAGGTCTGAAGGTACAGATCAGCCCAGCGTCTTTAAATGCAGCCCCCCTTGGGCCCTAACATTTGTGGTGGGTGACCGACCTCTGCTAGCTAGAGATAGCGCTCTGGATAGTGTTGAAGTTGGCACCGCCATCTCCACTGTCATTCTCTTACCAGCCAACATCAATCGAATGGCTGAGCTAACAGAGTATGAAAACTATGCCCTAATGATGCATCACTGTGTTTTGGTGAGTGTTTTTACTTTATCTTCTGAAGTCTTTCAACACTTAGCCAAACTTTCACTAATCTGTTTTCTTTTCTTGCAGGCCATCCAGTAGGGTCACTCCCTCACAGTTAAGGCCGAGAACTGTAAGAAATAACTAACCCAAAAGACCAAGGAGGCAGCCAAACTTCTCACTTCACTTAACAAAGCCAAGGCTTGCATCTGAGGTCTTCTTGATCAGGCCAAGGCTACTGAGTTAGCCTTGAAAACAGCCGAGGACCGTGCTAAGGCTGCAGAAAATGTTACTGAGGTTACTCAGGCCGAGACAAAAGAGGCCAAAGAGAAAGAGGCCTAGGCCCAGGCCCAGATCGAGCTCTAAATGGCATTGTCTACAAAGGCAGCCGAAATCAATAAGGTAGATGAGAAGGCCTATGCCGAGAGGGCAGTCGACGTCCGCGAGGAGTACAAAAAACAAGTCAAACAGGCATGCAACAGGGGTTACACCCTTGGTTGGATGGCTGCTCTGAAAGAGTTGGCTGTCCCCGAGGACTTACTCCATCACAATGAGGGCTAACTTGTCGTGCCATTTCCCTTTGCTCCAAGCTAATCTGAGGGTGAGGCTGGGGGGGGGGGGGGGAAGAAGGAGAACAAGAACAAGAACAAGAAGCCAAGGCTGGAGCTGGTGCTAAGAGTTCTGCTAGGGCCAAGTCCTCAACTCTGAATGAGCAAGTTCTGAACTTGACTTAGGATGATGAGGACGAGGCCTCCAAGAGTGCCTCTCCCAAAAGAGCCATGTTAGAGGCCGAGGTATAGACAACCGAGAAAAGCCTTAACAAAACTCTTCAGGAGATTGATGCTGAGATCGAAGCTGAGATGACTATAGAGAATCTTTCCCAGCTGTCTGCCGAGGTCGACACTCAACCACCCACCGGCGCAAAATAACCTATTTAGAATCTTTTCTCTGTTTTGATATCTTGAACTTTTTCCTCTGTAGTCTCTGTAACTTTGTTTAGACAATGTTTTAATTCCAGTCTGGCTAAAGTGCCTTTTGTATTTGAACAAGTTGTCTTTTGAATGCAAGCCTCCTCATTTCTTCTAAGTGTTGAATGTTTGTCTCACGTATGTTTCATTGCTTTTCTTGCTTTCATACTTAGAATATTTTTGCATTCCTTCAAAGAATAACTTAGCTGTATAATGACTCCGGAATATAATACCTCAGATATAAATCATAAATGTTTTCCTCAGCTAATACTTAAAAATATCAAAATATTTTTACAAGTGTTTATCAAGTATTGCTCTTTTACTTTCACATGCCATCTTCTATCAAGATTTCTTCCTTCTACTATTTCCAAGCCTGGCAACCTGGTTGGCTATCTCGACAATTATATATCTCGGATATCTTTTCCAATATAACCTCGGCTAACTTCAACTTGCAAGTTTTTCAAAAATTTTAACAAGTGTTAAATTTCAACAAGTCCCAAACACTTCAATTTTTTAAGTTTATTTATCATTCTCCAGCTCTCTGCTTCCTAATGTGAACCTAAGTTTCACTTATGCTCACATTAAGCGCATATAGTCTTTCACCGAAATCAGATTCAAACAAAGATTAGTCGAGGTTCTCAACCTTGGTTTCTCTGTTAACTTAACTAAAATGCACTTAGTTTCATTCTAAGTTTAATTCTGCTGACATGGCAAGTTTAGTTTCAATTCAACTTAGTTTAACTCTATTATATGCAAGTATAATTCAACTCTGCCATATAATAAGTCTAAGTTATTCGTCATGTTTCAATTAGAAACATCGCCAACTTAGTTCAACTCTATTATATGCAAGTATAATTCAACTTTCCATATAATAAGTCTAAGTTATTTGTCATGTTTCAATCAGAAACATCGCCAACTTAGTTCAACTTTATTATATGCAAGTATAATTCAACTTTGCCATATAATAAGCCTAAGTTATTTGTCATGCTTCAATCAGAAACATCGCCAAAGGATTGGTCAGTCCTATCACACAAATTTCACATATAAAGATCGAACTAAAATTTTATTATTACTTCGGCTAATGTCATAAATTTTGAAAAAATAAAAATCTAATGATAGAAAAACTTCAGGTTGCAACTGTTCTAAGGCCTTGGTAACTCTTTGCCATCACTGTCCTTAAGCCGATATGCTCTGTTGTCGGCGACCGAGATAATTCTATGAGGCCCCTTCCAATTTGGGCCAAGTCTTCCTTCTCTGGGATCTTTCTTGTTGCCGACGACCTTTCTTAGGACGAGGTCCCCAACTTGAAACTCTCTTGGGTGACCTTCTTATTATAAGCCCTAGTAAGCTACTGTTGGTATGCCCCCAACCGAATTGCTGCTCTCTCCCTTCTTTCTTCCAGTAAGTCCAAATCTTGAGCCAGGAATGCCTCGTTAGTCCCATTCTCTACTCCCTAGGTTCTGATCCTAGGGATGCCGACTTCTTGTGGGATAACTGCTTTTGTGCCATAAGCCATGGCAAATGAAGATTTCCCAGTTGATCTTCTCGGCGTAGTCCGATATGCCCAGAGTATATTGGGTAGTTCTTTTACCTATTTTCCTTTTGCTACCGCCAGCCTCTTTTTGATCACATCTAAGATAATCTTATTAGATGCTTCTACCTATCCATTACTTTGAGAGAAACTTGGAGTAGAGTAATAGTTCTTGATTTTGTACTTTGCACAGAAGCTTTTCATTAGCTTACTATCAAATTATGTACCATTGTCTACTATTATTGCCTTGAGATCCCAAACCTAGTGATGATGTTCTTCCATATGAAGTTCTTTACATTAGTATCCTAAATCTTCGCAAGAGGTTCAACTTCTACCCACTTTGTGAAATAGTCGGTTGCTACCAGTAGGAACTTTATTTGTCCAATTGCTTAGGGTAGTTGTCCAATAAGATTCATGCCCTACTAGGCAAATGGCTAAGGGCTGGACACTGGGTTCAAATTTGCTGCTGGTTGATGTATCAAAGGCGCGAACCTTTGACACTTCTCGCACTTTCTAACATAGGCTTCAACATCCTTCTACATGTAGGGCCACTAGTACCCCTGAGTAATGGCCCTATGAGCAAGTGATCTGCCTCCAGTATGGCTGCTACATACTCCTTCATGTATTTCATACAAGAAGTCTTCCATTTGGGAGGGGTGTACACACCTCAAAAGGAGGCCAGTAAAGGACTTTCTGTAAAGATGTACCTCTGCTGTTACGCTGAACCTTGCTGACTTCAGTCTGGTCTTGTGCACCTTTTTGCGGTCATCTGGCAGCTTCCCATCTCTAAGGAACATTACTATTGCATCTATCCAACTTGGGCCCATCTCCATACATATTGCTTCGTACTTTGTGATCAGTGGTTCCACACTTGGGCCTAACAGATAGTCAACCATTATTGTCCTTGCCTTCCCTGATTTCATTGCACTAGCCAGGTTAGTCAAGGTGTCGGCATGGTTGTTGTCATCTCGGCTAACCTGTTGTAGTCGGCAGTCCTGAAACAGGGCTAATAGTCTAACAACCTCTTTGACATAGGCTATCATTCTTTCATCTCAGGTTGTATACTCGCATGTTGCTTGGTTCACAATGAGCTGGGAGTCACAGAAGACTACTACCTCGTCAGCTTCTATTGCTGCTACTAACTTCAATCATGTGATTAGTGCTTCATATTCTGCTTTATCGTTTGAGGCTTTGAACCCCAAACGTATAGGCTGCTCTAACATTTGCCCATTTGGAGATACAAACACCACTCCTGCCCTCGCTCCTTGACTGTTTGAACTTCTATCAACAAATAGGCAGAAGGAGTCACCGATGTAAATATCGCAAGGCTTGAGTTTCTCTTCTTTCTTCTACTCTGTTGTGGGGTTTTTTATTCCCAGCTGAGTCTTTTCTTATTCCCCTAGACATCCTAAGTCGTGGCTCATCGGATCCCGATGTGGGATAGCTCCAAGTATGAACTCGGCCAAGAAATCGGCCAGAACCTGGCCTTTAATTACTGTTCTGGGCCTAAATTCCAGATCGTATTGGCCCAATACTACTGCTCATATGGCTACCCTGCCCGTCAGATCTTTTGTTGTAGTAGGGACTTCAAGGGATGCTCAGTTAATACCACAATCTTGTGGGCTTGGAAATAATGGCTTAACTTCTTGGAGGCCATCAGTAAGGCTAATGTCAATTTCTCCAGGGTTAAATACCTGGTCTCTACGCTTGCTAGGGTTTTACTCACATAGTATACTGCCCTTTGTTCTCCCTTCTCTTCTCTGATTACCACTGCACTCACTGCATGCTCCGAAACCACCGCGTATAAGAATAGCTCATCTCCAAGTATTGGATTTGACAGAACTGGAGCTGTTGTCAGGTACTTCTTCAAGCCGGCTAAGACGACTTCACACTCATCTGTCAACAAAAAATCTGTGTCCTTCTTTAATAAACTGAAAAATGATTTACATTTATCTGAACTTCTGCTTATAAACCTATTAAGGGCTGCAGCCCTTCTTGTTAGCATTTGTAGTTGTTTTGCCGACATTGGGCTTTTCAAGTCCAGGATAGCCTTGATTTGATCTGGGCTCGCTTCAATGCCCCTTTTGGTAACCAAGTATCTCAAGAACTTACCAGACCCAACTCCAAATGCACATTTCAAAGCATTGAGTCGGAGCCGATATGTTCTAAAGATGTCGAAAATCACCTTTAAGTCGGCCAGATGATTCTCAGGTTCTTTGGTCTTCATGACCATATCATCAATGTACACTTCCATTATTTTGCCAATCAGATATCTGAACATTTTGGTCACCAACCTCTAATAGGTTGCTCTTGCGTTTTTCAATCCAAAAGGCATCACTCTGTAGCAATACAGCCCTTTTGGGTGATAAATGCAGTCTTCTCCTCATCAGGGGGATACATTGCTATCTAATGGTACCCCTTGTAAGCGTCCATGAAGCTCATCATTCCATGCCCTGAAGTGGCATCCACTAATTGATCGATCTTGGGGAGTAGGAAACCGTCTTTGGAACAAGCCTTATTCAGGCTAGTGAAGTCCACGCAAACCCTCTACTTCCCATTCTTATTTTTCAGAACAACAGTGTTAGATAGCCAAGTAGGATAGTTTACCTCACGAATGGCTCTGGCCTTTAACAATTTGTCCACTTCTTTTTGACTGCCTCCATATGGACCAATGTCGGCCTCCTTGCTCGTTGAATGACAAGTTTGGCCGACCTGTCTACATTTAGCTTGTGGAAAGTGACCTCGGGGTCAATGCCAGGCATCTTGTATGGTGTCCAGGCAAACACCTCTATGCCTCCGTTTGGGAAGTGGGTTGGCTTTTTGGCTTTTTTTTTACTATTTTAGCCTGGGCTAAAATGCTTGATTTGGGAAGGGCTTTTTGGCTTTTTGATTTTTTTGACTTTTTTTGTGAGAGAAGATTGTAATGATTATGGGTTGGATGTGATGTTTTGTTTGTTGTGGTTAAAATAGCCTATTTTGTCTTTTGTGGCTAAAATAGCCAAAAAAGCCACAAACTCATCTTCCCAAACGGTGCTTATGTTTGCTCGCAAGAATGACTCTAACACATTTTCTTCCTCTTCGGCCAAACCTGAGTCGAGAAGGAAGAAGCGCTCTTCATCTCCTTATTGAACCAGAATCCTTTTTAAGGCTTCCTCGTTTTTGTTGGCTGGTTCTTTGCCGACATCATCCAGGACCTTTATGTCCTCATCCTCAATTTCGACTGTCTCTACCTCTGCCTCTTGCACGTTGCAGGTGGATTTCATTATTGCCATTGAACAATTCTTTGCTTGCACCTGATCCTCTCTGACCTCCTCAATTCATACTCTGTTAGGAACCGCAATAGTTGGTATAGTGTTATGGAAACAACCCTCATTGTGTGCAACCATGGCTTTCCCAAGATAACATTGTAAGGGGAGGGGGTGTCACTTATTGTGAACTCTATGCTTACCTTCTTGGTGCTTGCCTATACTTCCAAACTTATTGCTCCTAGGGGCCATGTGAGCGTTCCATTGAACCCGACCATTAGACTGTTGGATTGCTCCAGATCATCTTGGTGAAGGTCGAGGTCCTTGTAACATCTGACATACATGATGTCATAAGAGCTGCCTTGGTCAATCAGAATGCGCCTTACTTGGAATTCTCTAATCTTGAGTGATATCACCAGAACATCGTTGTGTGGATGCTGTACCATGTCTAGGTCAGCTTCAGTAAAGGACACCATTGGTCTTTGGTACTCGTCTGCCCTAGGCCTCTTTTGCTGGACTTGATACACGTGCTGCAAGTGCTTTACCCTCTGAGTCTCCCTACGTACCTCGTTGTCATTGACCTTTAAGTGAATCACATTGATCACTCAAGGTCCGTTTTCTTGTGGTTATGGTGCTAGTGGAGGTGCTGCTGCTGGTGCTTAGGGCAGCCTTGCTTGCTCTTCCCTTGTTCTGGCCTCATCTACTAGGTCCCTTAAGTGGCCTTGTCTTACCAGATCTTCCAAATGTGCTTTTAGGGCTCTACAACCCTATGTTGGTGTCCATCTTCATTGTGGTAAGCACAGTGCTTTCCCAGGTTTCTTCTCATGAATTCGCCAGGAATCATTTTTGGCGCTCTATAATACGATTGGTTTCTGATTTTGTCCAGAACTTTATAAACTGGAATCTAGAATACGGTGATGACTGCCTATGTGGCCCTTAGTCTTGCCTCTTACCTATTAAATCCAGTATTACCCTGGCCTCGCCTCGGTGAGCTGTTTCTCTTCTCGTGTTTCGACGCCTTTGTCCATGGCGTGTCTTATTTGGCTCTTGCATATTTTTCGATCTTGGCCATGAGTTCCTCCATAATTTTTGGCAGCGTCTTTGCTAGTGACTTTCAAAGCAAGCAGTCATCATTTAGGTCATTCTTAAAAGATACGACCGCCAACTCTTGGTTGTATCCTTGTATTCGGTTAAAAACCTCATAATACCTTTTGGCATAAGCTCTGAGGCTTTCATCCTCGTTGATTCTCATAGCCATCAGGGAGTCTACCCACAATGGCTACAGTTTGTTTGTAACAAACCTGTCCACAAACATCTTGGTCAGGCCTTCCTAACTTTTCACAGTTCCTTTCGGCAACTTATGAAACCAATCTGATGTGATTTCCCCAAAGGATAAGGGAAAACCTTGCAAAGAAACGGTTCGTTCTTGGTATACAGTGCCATTGAGTTCAAATATAAGCCGGCGTGAAAGTCAGAATCGGACTTACCGTCGTATATCTAGAATCTCAGCATGTGGAACCTTTTCGGGGCCTCAAACTTGTCTAATTCTACTGAGAATGGCTTTCTCGACTTGACCGGATATGTGACCTCGACATCTTGTCACTTTCTCTAGAGGTAGTACCTCAAATCCTCCTTAGTTCGTCCACGAGCTCAGCTGTCAAATGATTTCAACCTTTTTGGTGCATGGCTCTTGGTGTCATTTTGAGTCCTCTTGGACCTCCCTTCATTCATCATGCCAAAACAAAGCTCATTCCCTTGAACATACTGATGTTCCTTAACGTAAGTTTCCTTGGCACGATGTGTCTTCTAAGACTCTCCTCTCATCGATTCTCCTCGCCCGACCTCCTGTGAAGGCCGATGTGAATGCTCCTTTGCCTTGTCATGCTAAGGGACTACAGGGATTGCTTTTTGTCCCCATTTCTAGGCATTATTCTTGGCCGCTGGAATCGAGGTGTCCTCCAATGGAAACAGTGGTTGTATGACATTGTTCTGCATCATGAAGTTGACAACCGATTGTAGGTCTGCTAACTTGTTTGCATTCCCTCCATCTCACCGTCCCTCCTTAGGCATCTATCTTTCCATACCTAGAGGTTGCTTTCATTGTAATAACCGCCTTGACATGCTTTCTTTGGTATGTCTCCCTCTTGGCCGACGTCTTTTTCACTGGGATTCTTATCCCATGGTTCTTCATTACAGTTATCCTCCTCAACGTTAGGATCGGCGTTTTTACCACTCCCACTAGGAATGTCACCCCCAATCTTTTCTTTCTGCCTGTCATTGGCCATCTATTCTCCTTATGTTTCCCACAGATGGCGCCAAATTGTGGGTGCTGATTTCTGACCACATTGCCAAATAGGAACTCAGCAGAACAGCACAGGCAAAATAGATCACACCCGAATGACCTGTCACAGAAAGATAAGAATACTGGTGGTGGTTCGTCCACTTGGGGCACTCCGACGATCAAGCCAGTACTCAGTTATCTCTCAAAGATAGCAAATAGTGCTTCACTCACTAGCCAGAATACAAAACGCGTACCTTAGACCCACGAGGATGCCTTACTTTTATAGCCAGTAATAACTTGATCCTGTAGAAGCCTCGCTTCAGTGGACTTTGGTTCAGTGCTCATCTAGGACTCCCAGCCGGATAGAGATAAACTCCCTAAGAGCTTTATCTTTATCCAGACCAAGATTCTCCCCAGTTCTAGGACTCTTATCCCTTATCCGCTCATCTTGGATTCCGGTATCTTAGCAGATAACCTCGGCCTAGCCAAGATCACCTTGGTAGCATGACCAAGACACGTGACATCTCGGCTGGCACTTCGGCATCACCTTGGCCACGTATTGCCATTCAAAAAATGTGTCCCCACATTCACATTTCATAGTGTGAATGTTTTATGATGTAAACATTCACACTTCACATTGACAATGTGAATGTTCCATGATATGAATATTCACACTGTCAAATTTATTTAATGTGAATGTTCACATCACCAAATTGTTAAGGGTTCAATAAATATTTTTGTAACAGTAAAATTATCCATAAATTAGCTTAAATATGAGAATTATAATTTGGAGGATAAAATGTCAAAAATAATAATATTTATTGGAAGGAACAACCAAAACGCTGTTGCATAATAGTGTAACAGTTGCTGCTTTAAGCACAATAGCATCGCCTAATCCCTTTGGCCGAGTGGTTGTTTAGTACAATTTTGTGGTGTGAGATTAGGAGTTTAATTCTTCTAGAGAAAAGTTTGATACCTTTGTAATATTTATTTCTTCTCAAATATGAGATTTTTTTTTTTTCTTTTCCAATTTGGTGTGCTTTCAAGCTATTGTTAGACTATTGTTTAATTCTTTCCTAATTTGGCGCACTTTCAAGCTATTGTTTGGACTTTAGTTATTCAATTTGATATAATATTTCTCATATTTGTATTATTCTTTTATCGATTTACAAATTTTAAAAAAAAAATGTTGTAAGATTTTTGTTAGTATGTCTAACAATTTTTCAATTTTTGATGTATCACAATTGTATTAAAAATCCACATAAGTAATGGGATTATTAAGTGAGTGATTCTTGTCATTTTTCTTTTGTGTTGATTTGGTCATTATAATTTTAATTTTATCAATTTTGTTATTTTATTATTATTATTATATCAATTTTGTTCAATTAATAATATCCAATAAGTAATTAAATAGTTTTCAAGTACAAAATAATACATTGAAAAAGAAATATACCATATTAAAGTGGACGACAACTCTTTCATCATTTCAATTAGGGTGCATAGATTATTTTGCCTACTAATTTTGGTGTTGTGGGAATTGAATAATAATTACTATAAATCAATCTTACAGAATAATGATATTGAATAAAATAGATTCTGAAAATAGCTTTTATACAGTTTCAAAGGTTATGTATATATATATATACATACATATGTCAAAATACTAAAGAAGAGGATTCAGAGAATAGCTTGTGTAATTTGGAGAGGCACGTCAAAGACGCTGTCCTAAAGTCGTTATGCGCTCCTTCCGTATAGGTTCTATCGATCACAAACGACTCCAAGTTACAACCCAAGAATTCACAGGAACCTGACACAATGTACAATTGCACCTGATGGATTTGCCAAGTTTGTATCAGTTGTCCAGAGATATGGAAGATATAACCAAGAAGAGAAATAGTGAAGAGGTCGTGTAGAGTGACTCCTCTAGCAGAATTTAATTAGATCCAATATTTTCTTCTCCAAACCTATTGGATTGTGCTTTCCTTATTCTATTCACTTAAGCTCAAAATGAAGTCTTTCAAATATCTATTAGATCTTGCAAAAACTTCCTAATTACATCATTTCAATGTAGGAATTCAAATTTTTTAAAAACACTTGAAGTAACACAAAATCATTAAATAACCTTAAGTTATGAATATTAAGTTTTTGTAATTGGCAATCTCGTTTGACAAAAGTCCTTTTAGTTGTAATTTTATTTGCTCTTTTGTTTCAGTGAGGTTGTGAGTGTTTAAATGCGAATCCAATCCGAATTGTGCTTATGCAGAGGAGTTTGTGTTGTCATTCTATATCTTGAGCCTTACTTATTTGCCACTTCGCTAACTATGTACGAGGATCGAGCAGTGAAGTTCATCATTCAATATCTCTGCTTGCAAACTAAACTTCTGGAGATTATGTTTCACCGCTCAAATGCTGAGCTTATATGTTTTGCACTGCCTTTACTCAAACTACTCCAGTGGTGAAGTATGCGCTCGAGTAGTCTTCGCGACTCCATTTTTTATAAAGTTCACCGTTTGCTACTTTTAGGGTTGAACCCATCCAGATTCTTAGAGAAGAAAAAAATACAAAGTGTTCTATATTAGAGATATTTTTACATGAGTTTCCTTAATGAATAGAAGGTAATCGATTGATCAACGAATTACGTAATATCAATCATCAAGGGTTGTTTTCATTCTTTTATTCAACTAAAGACAGCGGTGTTCATCGGTGGATTCTGGAAAGCTTGGGCCTGGAACTTTGGTGAATTTCGGGGAAACATAGGTCTGAAACTTTGGTAGATTCCAGAGTGGCTCATCGTCATATGTTTGACATCAGCGTTATGGATTCAATGTTAGGCAAAGCAGTTCTATGGTGAAGACAGTGTTAAAAGAGACACATTGAGTTTGGTTTAATTCAGGCGTGGATTAGTTAGGTTAGTGAGGATACTCATGGTAATTCATTTTAATCTTCTTAGTGGATTGTTTTATGATTTTAGCTCGTAATTTTTTTTTTTCACAATTAGAAGTGCTCCAATTATGATTTTTTCACATTAAATCGTTGCGCCGATTTATCGTTAATTGTTTGATTGTGGTTAATATTCACTATCTTAAATTAAAATATAAAAACGAATTAATATTTTGGTACTTATTTAGATTTTTCAATGGACAATAAAGCGTAGTTTGGAGAGTCAATTTTTAATATTTCGCCTCTTATTTCATCTCTCACGTTTGTAACATTTTTATTTATTTATTTATTTTTGGAGACGAAATGAATGTAGGAGGGAGTGACCAACACTAACAATTCATTCTCGTTATGATCATACAAGTAGGGATATGCAAGTACTCCCACAAAACAGATCGAGCTATACCATAACCTCAGTTCCACAGAAAACATAATGATAATAAGGAAAAATAATGACAATACCTCAGCAGCCCTTCAAAGATGGATAAAAAGGCACGTGGTACAGGACACTAAAATAGATTCACCAAGACTATGGATACAATTTAACAAGAAGACCAATTATCTAAAACAATTCTAATCATACATATTACACAGTAACACTTATAATAAAATATATAGTTTCACTTAGATTGTTTCATCATGTATATATATTGTTAAAATTAATACTATTTATAGATTCCATTAATTATTAATAAATATTATTTTACTCCTCTTATTTATGAATTTATACATTTTAACTTTTTTAATTATAAAAATTTATTTACTTCACACCATACAAATCCCCTCGAGGCTTCATACCACTTCCAAAAGAGTATATATGTATAATTTTCATAGTTAAGAGGTTTGATATATACAGATTTATAAATAATAGAAGTAAAATAATATTATTAATAGGATCTTGATGTAATTAACATTTAAAATTATTTTATATCATTAATTTTGTTATCGGTTCTGTGTCCCTATACTTATGGGTAAATTACACTTTGTCTTCTTTATATTTGGCTACTTTTCCACTTTGTCCCTTAAATTTTATTTTTTTTTTCACTTTAACCCTTCATGTTTCAATTTATTCCTAAAATTATTTTTTTTTTCAAAATTAGACAAAAAATATCACGATAATGTCACATAATATAAAAAAAATATATTATTATATTATGGTTTGAGTTTGTGTTAAATGTGTGAATTATATTTAATGAAATACTTTTATACTATGTGACTGTCAATCTTGTTAAGTTTTTGTTATTGGTAATCCCGTTTAACAAAATTCTATGGGTGTGTTTGATTGGACGGACTGGATAAGGGGGAATTATAATCCATCAGACTTAAATCTTGGGACTGTAAACTCCCGGACTATTTGGTTGGATTGAATGTATATCCGCGTATTTGTTTTCTCATGAGATTAGATGTCTGGAAAGGACTATTTTTAGTGAATACAATGTTTGGTTGAACGGATTGGATAGAATAAATGAGCAAAAGACTATTTTATCATTTTTCAATTGTTTACTAAATAATAGCAATATTAAACATATCTTTAATATTTTAATTATTTTTAGTTAGATTAAATAAAAAATTATTTTATTTTATTTTTTACACAATTAAATAAATTTATTTTTTTAAAATAATAAAATAAAATAAAATATCAATAAAAATATATGTTATTTTTTTAATTAAAATTTTAAATAAATTTATTTTTAAAAATAATAATAACTAAATAATGAAATTAAATAAAACATCTATTAAAATTTAAATAATGAAATTAAATAAATTATAAACAAAATTTTAAAATAAAACATGAATAAAATATCTATAAAAAATTATTTAAAAAAATTAAATAAATAAAACATCAATAAAAAGTTAAATAAAATTATTTTATTTTTAAATTGAGAAATTTAAATTTTATTAAATTTTACTAAATATAATACATAATTAAATAGTAGAGAGTCAAAATGGTCATTTTACCACCTAATCCCAATAGTGGATAGTCTCCCGAAAATTGTCCCATCTCCCCTCCCCTCTAGGATACAATAGTCTCCCATATGGGTGATAAGGAGTACGGCCGAGGCGGACTAAAAAAAAAACGCCAAATTGAATGTTTCCCCCGGATTACAATCCACATAATAAATAGTCTCCCTCCTTATCTCTCCAATCAAACACACCCTATGAGGTTTTAGATGCAAATCCAATATGAATTGTTCATATGCAGAGGAGTTTGTGATTTTAATCATTTCATGTTTTCCACTTCGCTGACTATGTCGGGGATCGAGTTGCTTATCCGCTTAAGCGGCCATTCCTACGCTCGAACGAATAATCTTTGGTTCTAGAAGTTTGAACTGTCTACAAAAGTACTGGGAGTTGTGTTTTTGCGCTCGAGCGGCACTTCTTGCGCTCGAGTACAGATCCGTGTTCTCAAACATGCATTTTAGCTAATTCGCTCGAGCGACCATTCTTGTGTTTGAACGGAGATTGTGATTTTGTTTTCTACAAATATGCAATTAATTCGTTTTCTAGGGTACGGCTTCCAGATCTTTGTTTTGGATATTAGGGTTTTCTTCTAGAACTTCTTTGCTAGTTTCTTTGATGTTTGTTTGAGTTGAACTAATGGTTTGAGAAGTATACATCAAATGATTGTTTGTTTTATTCAATACAAAGAGAGAGTTGTTCTTTGGTGGTTCTAGGGAATTCGGGCCTGAAGCTTTGGTGGATTTCAGAGTGGCTCATCGTCGTGAATTCGACATCAACGTTGTGGAGTCAACGTTGGATAAGACAATTCCAATATGAAGACGGGGCTAGAAGAGACACATAGGGGTCGGTTCGATTCAAGTGTGGATTCATTAGGTAATTGAGAGTACACTTGTGTAATTCCTTTATATCTTCTTAGTGGATTGTTTTGTGACTTTTGCCCGTAGTTTTTTTTATCACAGTTGGAGGCGTTCCAATTGTGATTTTTTCACGTAAAATTGTTGTGTTGATTTGTCTTTGATTATTTGATTAGGATTGTCATTTATTGGTTAAAATTGATATATAATCGCAAATTAATATTTAGGAGATTTTTCAAATTTTCAAATCTATTTAATTTTGAATAGAAATTAACTTTAGAAGTAAATTGAGAAAAATTTAAAATATAAAAGACTGAAGTGAAAAAAAAAAAAACTTTAAGAACCAAAATGAAAAGGTAACTAAATATAAAAGAGACAAAGTATAATTTATCCTATACTTTACTTATAGAATTTTATATAGAATTGGGCTTCTCCAGTTTTTGATCGGATTGGAGAGGTAGAAATCAAGAAATTGAGTAAAAAAAAAAGAAATCAAATTTGTAATGATTGCTTGGGAGATCGAACCACCACTGTAGCAGCGATCAATGGTAGGATTGAACACCACGATTGTCTGCAAGGGAAGGAAGTGGTGGTGGAAGACACTAAGAGAAGAGGGGTGTAAATTGGTGCACTGAATTGAAGGAAATAAAGGGCCATGAGTAACTTCCTCAATAGTCGGCAACATCTGAGAGAGCAATGCTTTCTCACCAATCACAAATCCAACTACATCAGCCCTATGATGACATTTATGACACAAAAAAGCTTTCAACGAGTAATTAATCTGGTGATCCAAACCTTATTTGATAAAGCAAACATGAAACTACCCAATCTTTTCATTATTCTATTTCTATGAAATTCTGTGGAACTTTTTTTTTTTTTTAATTTTGTTTTATTTGATCTAACCCTGTATAATTCTTTTCTTTCTATTCTCAATGGAATAGGGCCTCGATATTAAAATAATTATAAAAAAAAATCAATGGATTAGGTTGTGTTTATTTGTAGAGATGCTACATTATTGTGAGAGTATAGACTTTAGCAAGGGTAAAATAGGTACCCATTTCTGTTTCGTCAACAAATTGTTGACTGATAATAGGGAGATTTTATGATTTTAAATTTCAAAATAAAAGGTATTGTGGAGGGGTAAAAACATTGACCCAAAGTCTAGAAGTGTTAGTCCAAGGCCCAAAATTCAAGTCTAGCCATGCAATCCAAATCAAGAGAAAGGCCCAAATCATTGATAGGTTTGACAAAAGAAGGGACAGTGTCATGTGGCCAAAACCTGAGTAAAATTGCCTTCTAGAAGGAGATCTGCAAAAATGTAGGGATGCCCTTAGATTCATTCACAATCGATGGTGAGGATCACAATTGTTAGGGATGGGTGCGTAGGCTTGACCTACGCAAACGAAACAACCATCCTATGAACCTAACAAGACGGATGGAGCAATCGGCAAGTTGGCCATTAAATGCCTGACATAATCTGAGTTGCACACAAGAAGGTAATTCAACGACAAAGGATCAAAGTAACCTGGCCACTTGCCTGACCAAAGTCTGGTAGTAACCAAAGCCCTTAGATAAAGATGCCAATCTAACGGTGATGCCAAGACAACAACACTATAAAAGGAAGAATATGGAAAAATGGGAGATGACCGTGTCATTTCAAATAAATAGAAGCAGTGCCAGTTAATTTAAAATGTTTGGAACTCTAATTTAGGAGCTCTAATAGCTCTAATGTATATGTGAGGTCCATTTGATGTGATGTTTTGGTCTTGTATTATTTTATTTTTTTATATTTTCCACCTCACTAGAGCTCTATTTTAGAGGGATGTATCATTGTTGTAATAATTATAACAATAATAAAGGTGTTTGGCAATGGCAGAGGACAACTTTTTCTCAAGTTCAAGGAAAGTTCAAGGGAATTACTTAACAAGTAGTGAGAGAAAAAGAAAATACACAAATATAAAGAGGGGGGTTGCAAGTGAGATTTGCATCTCAAAGTTGTTAGGTTTTTTTTATTAATTGGTAATTTTGTTAGATAAAATTCTATTCAGTTGTATTTTTATTCACAGCTTTGTTTAGTATAAAGTACGTCATTTGTATGTTTTACGGTAGAATTAGTCTAGATTCTTAGAGAGGAAGAGAAAACATGATGTTCTATATTAGAGGGTGTTTATGTATTGTTTTCCTTGAAGATTTGAGGGTGATCAATTGATAAATGAGTTTCATATTAACTATTATCAGTGGTTGTTTTATTCTCTCATTCATAAAAAGGAAGAGATGCCCTCGGTAGATTCTGAAGAACTTAAGCCTGAAATTTTGGTGGGATCTGGAATGGCTGATCATCGTGGATTCAACATCGGCATTGTGGATTCAACGTTGGTGTACAGGAAAGAAATAAACCTTCTCGTATAATCCTGTTGATCAAGTCTGCGCTCCTCTGTATGACGTCACTTGACTACCTGAAAATACAAACGTGAGCTAGCCGGTGGGTGTGTGCCGGAAACCTCTCCGATGCCTAAGTCAGCAAACTAGATAAATAGACAAAAGCTCTGTGTATTCGGAAATCAAAGTTGCGTTACCTCTCCATAGGTGATGTTTGTGAGCTTTTATAGGTTCTGTGTGGCACAATCCAAGTAGGACTCTTACTCTTCCATGTAGAGTTCTCCTAGGATTCATACTCCTGAAAGATAATACTTATCCTTCAACACCCCCTCACTGCTTAAACCAAGTGAGATGGTTTTACCATGGTCGGACTCCAATGTGACCGAAGTAAGCATAGCTATACTAGACTTTTAGATTAGACCGAACTACACTTAGTTCGGCTCTTCCCTTCACTGCTCTTACTGCGGTTCTCAAAATAATTAGCTAGGCTTGACCGAGCTATTTATGTTATGCTGCGACCGGACTAACTTTGAGTGTGACAACCTTGCGACCAAATTATCCGTAATACACTTCCGGACTGAGATAACAATAGGTTCTTCTGAGCTGAAGTAATTTCAAAGCCTTCCTAGGCCGAACTAACTCTAAGGCCTTTCTAGGACCAGTTTACCACCAAGGCCTCTCTACTCAGCCCTTTGTATTGTGGCCCATAACGGCCTATTACCCAGCTCGGCCCAATTTTCATATAAATTACCTTCTCAATTGCCCCTTAATTCCAACTGCGCAGCGTGATAGGGATTATCTGTTTATCAGCCGAGCTAAAAACTCTTTGGTCTTATTACTGAGCTAAACTTTTAAACCTTTATAGCCATGCTAAAACTTTTTTAGCTTTTCCAGCCGAGCTAAAACACTTTTAGCCTTTCCATCTGAGCTGTACCCGTCCGGTCAAACGTCTCTTCAATCACAAAAATTGAATCGCTTCTCCTTCCCATGACACGTGGCACACTCTGATTGGTCAATCGTAGCTGTCACGCCGTCTTTGAGTTTCGTGAATTTTGAACAGTTCCCGCCCTTCCGTCCTTCCTCTTGCACGAAACAAACCCTTGCTTTGAATCACTTTTATACTATTCATCTTATCCTTATCCTCTCCGCTCTCTCTATCATCTGAGCTATATCCCCCATTTCATCCTTGCAACTGCGGAGCTTGTGTTCTTCACTGCCTTGCTTCCATCTTCAGTTTTTTTGCTTTAATCTGGTAAGCTGCTTAGATCTGCCTTGTTTTTGTTTGTTTTCGTGCTTGTTCAATCCACTGTATTTTGTTTTGTGTGTTTTTGCAAAACGCATTTTTCCCTATTTTTGCTTTTGCCTTGCGTCTTCTGGAAAAAAACTCATAAGAACCACTTGAATTTCTTTAAACAATCTATTAGGACACTACAGTTGATCCAAAATCATAGTATAACCGAACTAAAAAGTAGTTTGTAGTTGATGTCACTCGATCAGACTACTTAACCGAACTAGCACTTGATGCTCATACCAGTAGTTTCAATAAGTCAAACCATTTTTTGATTTACCTTAGCCGAGATAACAAACCGAACTGAGTCTGCAATTGGTGTACTGGGAAACCATTATTTCGACCGAGCTATGTCTTCGGGGCTAAACCAGCATTTTTGGTTTTAGATCGGACTAAGAAAGCTGCCCTAGAAGCTCAACCGGTCTAACAAAACTTCTCGCTCTAACCTTGCTTAAACTGGGATAACAAAGCCCTTTGTACAAACCAAGCTATCGAAGCCTTTGCTTAAACCGAGCTAAGACGTGATATGTTTATTACTCTTTTAGCACGGTCCAACGGTCTGTGCTTAACACCTTTGTTCTCTCTTTTTCACTTTTGCAGACTTAGGTTGCCCAGGCACTCCTTTGAGCGCTCAACCGAGCTACTCAGCACAAATCTTCGACCGATCTAACACTTGGCTTTGTTTATTTATAACTTAAAACATAAATGGGGAAGTATAGATTCTTAGTAGAGACACCTGGTGGTTTAGTCGAATTCCGATGGAGTACAACATCCCTGACGATGTCCATCTTACCTTAGCCGAACAAGATATCGTACCCTAGGGAAACCCTGGTTTTGTTCCCTTCACCCTTCTTTCCATAGTAGAAACCAGACTAAGATTCCCTATTCAACCCTTGCTCTGTGAATTCCTTAGGCAAACCAGAATATGCCCAACCCAGCTTTCCACAAACTCATACTGTATAATAAATGGTATAGCCGAACTAAACCGCCGAGCTGTCATTAACCTCGGCCTAGCTGAGATCTTCCATCAGTACTCCATAGGCTCAAAAGAAAATGGCTGGGTCTATTACCTAAGAATACGCCGCCGCCGAGAAAAAATAATAAAAGACACACCGGATAAAGAC
This sequence comes from Camellia oleifera, assembly GCA_022316695.1. NCBI lineage: Eukaryota > Viridiplantae > Streptophyta > Magnoliopsida > Ericales > Theaceae > Camellia > Camellia oleifera. Next base: position 153,896,173 of record CM039308.1, on the reverse strand, counting down.
TTGAATGATGACGATTTTTTCTGGGTATCTAGGAATTTTGAAGACCACCAAGCCCAGATCCCAGGCCGCAGTATAAACGGGAATAAAGGAACACCCGATATAATTACTTCAGCTCTATTGCATGCTTCTGTTTTATTTCGGTTTCCAATTTTCGAACCGAACTAACAGTTGTCTTCTAATTGCAGATTCAGCCCATTTTCAATCATTATACAGTTACCCCAACTTAGGCGTACTTTGTGCCGCAGTACGATACCCTGAAAGAAGTTGGGCCAAGCTTCTAAATTTTGAGCCGATATACCGATATAGCAGCCGACGCAAAGCCAGAGTAACCGACTTTTTGCTAGAGGACGCCCCTGAACCGGATCCAACCTTGCCACAAATTAACCTCGTCTGTACTACTGAAAAAGAAGAAATGGCGAAGAGGAATAGAGTAAGGGCCCTCTTAACCGAAACAAACCGAGCCGAGGTACCACCACCGAACCAAACCCAAGAAACAGTGGTGGCCCTTCCAACTCAACAACCCTCTTTATCATGCCCGAGCAAGCGCGCCCGGACTACCCCAACCGAGCAACGCCTTGTCGATGAAGATGAAACTATTCTTCTACCAAGCCCTTCACCGAGCCCTCAACCGGAGCGTTCTGACCGGGCTAGCTCCTCCAAATGGGCTCCAAAAATGACATTTCAAAACCGAGACATTCAGGATACCGACTCCGTGGTGGCAGACAAAGACCACATGCTAGCCTTCAATCTGGCTAAGAGTGTATGTCTGCCCCCTGACATGGAGCATCACAAGCACCTGACCGAGCTCAAGGCCATCCGGTTAGCGACGAAATCAATGATCCTGGTAAGTTGCCCCTATTGTCTCTCAAAAAATTTCAAACTTTCTGTTTGGTTTTGTCATTGGTTTTCTTTCTATTCTTTTGCAGGCCATGCAAAAGAGCCAAATTGCGCATAAAAAGGTGTTGGAGCTCAGGAAGACAGTAAGGCAGGCCATGGCAGAGGTTGAAGCAAAAACCACCGAACTGAAGAAGTCCCAACAAAAAACGGCCGAGCTAGAAGCCGAGGTAGCTTGTCTAACCAGACTAGTTACCTCGGCTAATGCTGGCAAACAGAAGGCCCTGACCGTGATGAAGGATAAGTACCTTCGCGAGCTAGCCAAGCTCGAAGGAAAGAAAAATGCAGAAATCGCTGAACTAGAAAAGAAGGTGGATAATGCCAATGCTGAAGGCTTCAAGGAGGGGGAAGCCCTCTACATGCAACAATGTGAGGCAACAAAAGATCTATTCTTCAAATGCGGTTAGAGGGCAGCCGTGGTGCAGCTCGGTTGTGAGCCTGAGACCGAGGTATACAATCATCCTCAATACTTCATACCGAGCTCACTGGCGGAGTACGCTGCATCCGTCCAACAACAGTTTCTTCAAGGTTCAGATGATGATGAGGACACCGAGCCTAATAATACCCCGATCGTCAATGAACAAGCCAACGACCAGTCAGCTCGATTGGAGCCAACAGTTGAAGACCTCACGACTGAAACCGTGCTTCCCATAGATACCGAGCTCCCAACCGAGACCGCTTTACTATCTGAAGCCGGTCTTCGTGTTGACATTGATGCTGATCTTGATGATCTGTTCAACTGATTCTGCACTTTCTTTTGTTGTTGCTTATTTTTAGTATTTTTTTTCTTCTTTTTTGGTCTTGTAACCGGGCTGAAGCCCCTTCTATGTATTTGCCTTAAACTTAATGAAAATCTTCTTTCGTATTCAACACTTATTCCGGTTTGATCTGTATGCTTGCACTTGTAATGAGTTTTTAATGAATTATTTTGCTCCAACTGTTACCTCGGTTTACTTTCCTATTTGTGCTTGCTTTCTAACTGCAATTTGAATGAAACAAAATATTTTCAGCCGAGATACTTTATTCCGGTCTTAGCAGAGCAATCTGACTAGGCTTACTAGCCAACCCCTCTTTAGCCGATATCCTTACTTCGGCTGAAGAGTAATAAGAGTTGGTTTAATCCAGCCAACCATTCTTTAGCCCATACCCTTACTTCGGCTGAAGAGTAATAAGAGTTGGTTTAATCCAGCCAACCATTTCTTCAACCCATACCCTTACTTCGACTGAAGAGTAATAAGAGTTGGTTTAATCCAGCCAACCACTCTTCAGCCCATACCCTTACTTCGGCTGAAGAGTAATAAGAGTTGGTTTAATCCAGCCAACCTCTAAATTGGTTTTTCCAGCCAACCTAGAATGAAATGTTTGGTTATTTTGACCAAATGTCCTGCAGCCTAGATCCTTATCCTGGGCTTAGGAAGTGTGTTGGTTTAATCCGGCCAACTTCTAAATTGGTTTTTCCAGCCAACCTAGAATGAAATGTTTGATTATTTCGACCAAACGTCCTGCAGCCTGGATTCTTATCTTGGGCTTAGAAAGGGTGCTGGTTTAATCCGACCAACTTCTAAATTGGTTTTTCCAGCCAACCTAGAATGAAATGTTTGGTTATTTCGACCAAACATCCTACAGCCTGGATTCTTATCCTGGGCTTAGGAAGGGTCGCAGTTGGTTAGTCCGGCCAACTCTGTTTTTAATGCCCCTTACTCACCTAACTTACTAAAACAAACTTTTACAGAAGAAAACGCCTGCACTGAAAAGAAAACTACTTGTTTTATTGAAAAGGGAAAAAATTACACATACTTAAAGAGAAAAAGCTAAAAATAAAATAACTTGAGATTGGTAGTATTCCATGGCCTGGGAATTGCCTTGCTGTCCTCATCTTCTAAGTGGTACGCCCCTTTGCCCGCTAGTCCCACCACTTTATAATGTTCTTCTCAATTAGGCTCTAGCTTGCCATCTCCTGGTACCAAGGTGTTTCCCATTACTTTGTGCAGTACCCAATCCCCGATTTTGAATTGTCTTGGATGTACTGTCTTGTTATACTTCCTGGATAACTCTTGTTGGTATGAGGCAATGTGAACCAGTGCTTTGTCTTTTCTTTCCTCTGCAAGGTTGAGCTCAAATGTTATGGCTTCACTATTCAAGTCTGGATTAAAATTCTCGCTTCGAATTGTGGGGAGGCCAACTTCTAGTGGGATTACTGCCTCCATACCATAGGCTAAGGAAAATGGAGTTTCTTCTGTTGACCGCCGAGGTGTAGTGTGGATGCCCATAAAACATGAAGGAGCTCTTCTGCCCACTTGCCTTTGGCTTTCTCTAATTTTTTCTTCAATCCATCCAAGATTACCTTGTTTGATGCTTTTGCCTGGCCATTTGCTTGGGGATATGCCGGTGTAGAATTGTAGAACTCTATCTTGTACTCTTCACAAAAGCCTCTAAAGATTCTGCCGTCGAATTACGTGCCGTTGTTTGATATTAGTGCCTTTGGTATGCCAAATCGAGTGATGATATTCTGCCAGACAAACTTCTTTACATCTTTTTCCTTGATTGATGCCAAGGCTTCTACTTTCACCCACTTTGTGAAGTAGTCGGTTACTGCAAGAAAGAACTTCCTGTTGCCTGGTGCTGTTGGAAGTGGCCCTACTATGTCCAAGCCCCACATTGCAAAGGGCCATGGGCTTGTTAATGGTAGGAGTTCTCTGGCAGGTTGGTGTATTTGGTGTGCAAACTTTTAACACTTTTCGCACTTTTTGACATAATTTTCTGAATCTGCTTGCATGTATGGCCATCAATATCCTTGCGAGATTGCCCTGCATGCTAATGATCTTCCTCCTTGATGGCTTCCGCATACACCCTCGTGCATCTCGAATAAGAATGCTTCTACTTTGCTGGGGTGAACACACTTAGGGTCCTGAAAATGATTTTTTGTATAATGCCAATGATGGGGAGAGCCAAAATCGCTGCAACTTCGATCTTATTCTGTTGGCCTCTTTCTTTTCTTCTGGTAAGGTGCCATCTTTCAGGAACAGTATGATGGGATCCATCCAAGAAGGGCCTAGCTCGGCGCAACATACCTCTTCTGCTTCGGGGTCTTCAATGCTTGGTCTAGGTAGGTAGTCGATCAGTAATGGATGAGGGATGGAAGTATCTGCCATTGAAGCAAAGCCTGCTAATTCATCTGCTCTACTATTTTCTTCCCTGCCGATTTGTTCTATCCGCACTACTTCAAATTTCTTGATCTTTGTTCTGACCAACTCTTGGTACTTAGCCATCCTGTCGTCCTTTGCCTCGTGGTCGCTTGATATTTGGTTTACCACCAGCTGTGAGTCGCTGTAAACCATTAGCTCGGTGGCCTTCATGTAGAATGCTGATTTGAGGCCTACAAGAAGCGCTTCATACTCCGCTTCGTTGTTCGATGCTGGAAAGCCAAGGTTGACTGCTTGCTCCACTACTAGGCCATCTGGAGAGATGAAGACTATGCCGAGTCCTGCTTCATGCCGGTTGGATGCTCCATCCACAAAGAGCTTCCACATCTCTCCAACGAACAACTTCCAGCAAGTGGAGGGATCAGATGATGCCTTGGGGTTTTCAACATTGCTGGTATCTGCTTCAGGGTCCATGCTCGCTGTCTGCCCCTTGTTATCTGTTTGTACCAAGTCTTTATTTGTTGGTGAGTCTTGACTTGGTGTAGCATGGTTTGCTTCTTCCTCCCTTACTTTGCTCTGGTCTGCCTTGGGACTTAACAGGGTAACCTGTATCAGGGGTTGCGTTATTCCGACGTCAACTTCCATCCCTAACTCGGTTGTTTCAGTTAGGTCGACTGGGTAGATATAATGACTTCCTGGGTTGAATTCTGCGACAAAGTCTGCCAAAGCTTGAGCCTTTATCGCTGTTCTGGGTTGGAACTTGATGTCATATTGTCCCAACTCTACTGCCCACTTCAAAATTCGTCTGGAGAAGTTCGCCCTTTCAAACAAAGCTTTTAGTGGGAAAGCTGTGAGGACGACTATGGTGTGGGCATGAAAGTAGTGCGTCAACTTCCTTGAGGCCATCATTAAGGCCAATGCCAGTTTTTCTAGTGGCAGTACCTTATTTCGGCGCCCAGCAATGTCTTGCTGACATAAAAGATGGGCAGATATTGGATTCCTTCCGCATGGACCAACACTGTGCTAATTGCGTGCTGAGCGACTGCCAGGTACAGGGAGAGTTCTTCTCCAGGTATTGGGGTGACAAGCAGTGGCGGAGAAGACATGTATTCTTTTAGGCTTTCCAGAGCGCGGTCATATTCTTCATTCCACTCAAACTTGGCTTTTAGAGCGTGGAAGAATGGTCGTAGTCTGTCTGACGACCAGCTAATGAACCGATTGAGCGCAGCTGCCATGCTGGTGAGATACTGTACTTCATTTACTGAGTTTGGCCCTCCAGGTCCTGAATTGCCTTAATCTGAGAGGGGTCTGCTTTTATACCCCGGTTGGTTACCAGGAAGCCCAGGAATTTGCCAGATCCTATTCCGAATGCACACTTGGTCGCGTTGAGGCGCAACTTGTGCTTTTTCAGGATTTCAAACATTTCACCTAGGTCCTTGAGATGGTCATTCTCATCCTTGCTCTTGACCACCATATCGTCGATGTACGCCTCCATTGTTTTGCCTAACAATGGTTCAAACATCTTGGTGACCATCCGTTGGAATGTCGCCCCTGCGTTCTTTAGGCCAAAGGGCATGACCTTGTAGCAATACAGTCCTCTTGGAGTTGTAAAGGACGTGATTTCCTGGTCTAGTTCATGCATGACGATTTGATGGTAGCCTCTGTATGCATCTAGAAAGCTAAGTCGGTTGTGCCCTGCCGTTAAGTCTACCAGTTGATCTATCTGTGGAAGAGGAAAGCTGTCTTTTGGGCATGCCTTGTTGACTGTTTTGTAGTCGACGCAGACACGCCACTTGCCATTCTTTTTTGGCACTACTATTGTGTTGGAGATCCATCTTGGGTAGTGCACTTCTCTGATTGCCCCTGCCTCCAGCAGGTTTCCTACTTCTTCTGCCACTATTTCGGCATGGTGGAGTGCCGATCTGCGAGTGCGTTGAATGATTGGTCTGGCGGATGGGTGGACATTGAGTTGGTGACAGATGAAGTTTGGATCAATGCTTAGTATGTCGTATGGCGTCCAGGCGAACACTTCGATGTTAGAGGTCAAGAATTCTAAGACCTTTAATTTCTCAGTGTTGGACAACGACGAACCGAGCAAAAAGAACTTATCTGGGTTCTTTTCACCTATTTTTACCTTTACCAAGTCTTCCACCGCTTTTTGATTAGTTGCTTTGCCAACATCTGCGAACAGTTCATTGCTCTCAGATTCTTCCATCGAATGAACATATCCTTTGGCAGCGCGGCTGCCATTCACCGTGACAAAGCATTGTTTGGACATAATTTGATCTCTATAGACCTCTTCAATTACCCCAGTTTCATTGGGAAACCGCATTACTTGGTGGTAGGATGATGCCACCAATCGTATGGCATGCAGCCACGTTCTGCCCAAGATGATGTTGTAAGTGGAAGGGACTTTCAATACCCAGAACTCCACTTGTTTCGTTACGCTTACTGCTCTAACTGAAAGAATTATTTTGCCGACTGGCCAGTCTGGCATTGAGTTGAATCCAATCAGGGGAGATACGGCAGGTGCCAAGTCTTTATCTTGTAACTTCAATTGTTTAAATGTTTCGTAGTACATTATTTTACATGAACTACCTTGGTCAATCAAAATCCGCTTGACGTCAAAATCCTTGACTCGGAGAGTAACAACCAAGGCAACATTGTGAGGGCAATATATCCTTGCCAAGTCTCTATCTGAAAAAGACATGACGTTCGTGGCCTCTGTCTTCCTCTTTTTTATGGTAGGTTGTGCGCTGAGTACCTCTCTTACGTGCTCAGCCTTCTTGATTGACCCTCTACGCTCGCATACACGCTCAGGTTTGAAGACTCCATGTATCACATTGATTATGCTTTGAGGTGGGGTGTCGATCGGCATCCCATTGGGGTTATTGTGGTCCTGGGGGGCTGGTTGTGTTTCTCATTCAATGTACTTATCCAGGTGACCTGCTGCCACTAACTCCTCCAGGTGGTGCCTCAATAGCGTGCAATTCTCAGTACGGTGCCCCTTTTCCTTGTGGAAGGTACACCATGATCTTTCATTGTAGTCTTTCTGAGCTTCTCCTAGCTTGGCTGGCCATCTGACGAAAGGCTCATCGCGTATTTCGCTTAGAATCCGATAGATCGGTTTCTTGAATACCGTGGTTATGGCAGTGCGGACTCTCAACCATCTTTTATCCTGGTCCTCTCCGTTGTCTCGCCTGTCTCGTCCGTTTTTATTCAGACGGCCCACCACGTTGACCTTCGCTGAGGCATTTTTCTCTGGTATTGCGGTCGCACCATATTTTGTTTTGGCACGTGCGCCATCCTCCTCCACCCTGATGTGCTAATGCACTCTTTCCATCAAGGCTTCCATGGTGAGGGGCGGTGTCATAGTGATCGAGTCCCTTAGTCTGTTCCCGACTGGGAGGCCTCTTTTGTACTGTGCAATGGCTAGATTGGTGGGGCAGTCCCCAATCTGGTTGAAGGTCTCCCAATAGCGACTATTATAGGATCTAAGTGTCTCCTTGTCGCCCATGTCAATGGAGAGAAGCTGGTTGATCTCCACTGGCATTTTGGTGTTCGTTCTAAACCTTGTTACGAACGCCTCAGCTAATTGCGCCGAGGAGGCTATGCTACCTTCTCGAAGTTTTTCGAACCAAGTCAGGCCTAGGTCGCCAAGGCTAGATGGGAAGAGGATACACATCAAAGCCTCGTTTCACCGGTATACAGCCATGACCTGGCGAAAGTGGCTCAAGTGTGAGTAGGGGTCCGTCTTTCCCTCATATGTAGTGAATTTGGGCTGAAGGAAGCCTGATGGTAGAGGCATGTTTTCAATAGCCGGAACGAACGGCGAGGTCTGCAGCCTTGCTAATGCCTTGTCCGTCGGTTCGTAGGGAGGGCGCGGTATTGGCATTCCAACCTCGACGCTTCTATGCGTCCGAGGAGTCAACCGCTGTAAGGCAGAAACTCTATGTGGATCGCGTGCCCTGGCGTCCTCCTTCCATCGTGCCTTTTCTTCGAGCACGGTTCGTAAGTCGGATGATCAGGGCAACTCCGTTTGTTTGGATCTTGTTTGGTGCGTATGTGAGGGCCAATAGGTGCTTCCTTCAGTGTACGACCTCTCAGATCTCGTCCTCTCAGACCTGGAGTGACGAGTTCTGGAAGACCTGGATTGGTTATCGCCTGTCCTAAGGCTTCTATTCTCTACTTGTGAGGGTGTGGTATTCCTACTACGATCTTTCGAGCGGCGAGGGGGCGTCTTGCTTGTGCGCCCCTCTCCTGTTGCCACTCATTTTCCCTTTATCTGGCGCTTCATGGACTCCATGTCCGCCGCCATCCGTCATATCAGTTCGTCCTGCTCCTTCACCCAATCCTCTAGAGTTTGAGGATCAATCCTCCGCCTTTGTCTTTCAGGACTTCGTGAACGAGAGTGATGGGGGCTGTTAGTCTGCCTTCTTCCCCTCGCATCCCTTTTGGGATTCTGTCGCTGTGGCTTTAAATCCGCCATAGAAGGGATAAGAGGTAGACCTTCGCGCCTTGCACTCCCTTCTGGTGTTTGTCCGTCAATGGCGGATTATGGCAAATCTTCGTTGTGCGCCATTAATTCTAAAGAAGAAAAGCTTGATCAAGAGGTTTTGTTCTTGTCTAAATTCCCACAGACGGCGCCAATTATACGGGAAAGAAATAAACCTTCTTGTATAATCCTGTTGATCAAGTCTGCACTCCTCCGTATGACGTCACTCGACTACCTGAAAATACAAACGTGAGCTAGCCGGCGGGTGTGTGCCGGAAACCTCTCCGATGCCTAAGTCAGCAAACTCGACAAATAGACAAAAGTTCTGTGTATTCGGGAATCAAAGTTGCGTTACCTCTCCATAGATGATATTTGTGAGCTTTTATAGGTTCCGTGTGGCACAATCCAAGCAGGTTTCTTACTCCTCCATGTAGAGTTCTCCTAGGATTTATACTCCTGAAAGATAATACTTATCCTTCAACACCCCCCTCACTGCTCAAACCAAGTGAGATGGTTTTACCATGGTCGGACTCCAATGTGACCGAAGTAAGCATAGCTATACTAGACTTTTAGATTAGACCGAACTACACTTAGTTCGGCTCTTCCCTTCATTGCTCTTACTGCGGTTCTCAAAATAATTAGCTAGTCTTGACCGAGCTATTTATGTTATGCTGCGACCGGACTAACTTTGAGTGTGACAACCTCGCGACCAAATTATCCGTAATACATTTCTGGACCGAGATAACAATAGGTTCTTTTGAACTGAAGTAATTTCAAAGCCCTCCCGGGCCGAACTAACTCTAAGGCCTTTTTAGGACCGGTCTACCACCAAGGCCTCTCTACTCAGCCCTTTTTATTGTGGCCCATAACGGTCCATTACCCAACTCGGCCCAATTTTTACATAAATTACCCTTTCAGTTGGGTAAAGTAATTTCGAAATAAAAACGGTGGTAGAAGAGACACATCGGGTTCGGTTCAATTCAGGAGTGAATTCGTTAGATAATTAAGAGTTCTCGTGTGTAATTCATTTTTGTTTTCTTAGTAGATTATTTTGTACTTTTGGTCTGTATTTTTTTTTTATCACAATTAGAAGTGCTCGATTTGTGATTTTTTTCACGCTAAATTATTTTGTCGATTTGTTATTGATAGTTTAATTAAAATTATTATTCATTATTTAAAATTAAATCATAATTATAAATCACTATCTCAAATTTTTTTTTAAATTTTCAACAATTTTTTTTTATAATATTCTATTACAAATTCACTTTCATCATATCACAGATTCGTTTGCATCATGTATATAATTATATTTTTTTTATATATATTTTATGTCCCAACTTCGAGCAATTCTGCGAAAGTTCAAAGGCGCGTAGTATCATTGTCACCATTCCACTCCTGTCCGCTTCAGTGTTCACTCTCACCCAAATTTCCACAAGACCAGCTCATTTTATAAGTCAAGTCAGTCTTCAGACCTGACAAATTGTGCAACGTTTGGAACTCCCATTCTCACAAGATGCGCATAAGATTTTTACAAATTTAAATCATTCATAATATAAATCTCATATATATATATATATATATATAGGGCGATGATTATTTTAGAGGTATGAAAGTCATCTGCAAAGGAGGTTCCAAACATTTCCTTGACAAATGAGTAATAATTGAGACCTCTACCCTCATAAGATTCTCATAAAACTTCCATAAATCTAGACTACCCGTAATGTGGATCACACACATACATAGAGGGTCAGAATTACTTTGGGGGTGTGGGGTCATCCCCAAAGGAGGTCCCAAACATCTTCTTGACAAATGAGCAATGATTGAGACCTCCACTTCTACAAGATTCTCATAAATCTAGACCACTCATAATATGAATCTTATACATACATACATGAGTGAACTCCATACACAAATTATTGGGTGGTTCAGAAATATTATTTTATATCACACAAATTATAGAATTATTTTAAATTTAATATCTATCTCTTTATATGGCTTAAAAACATTGCTCAATACCACACAAATTATAAAGCTTGTCATATTATATCCTTAATAAAGATTAAAAAAAATAAAATGATGGGGCTTACTATTATAAAGCTTGTCATATTATATCCTTATATGGTTTAATTTTCCCCTCACCATATATACGCGTGGGTAAGAATCCTGCCGCGTCATAGGTTTGTGTATTTGAAACATTTTAATATTAATACGATTCATTTTATTAAACGTATTGATTGTTTTAATATTAAGGGATTGTTTAGAATTTATTTATTTAGTATTTTTTTAATATTTTATAAAAAAATAAAAATATAATGTAATTCAAATAAATACGTTTATCAAATAAACATACTTATTTAAAACATTTCCAAATAACTCTTAATTTAGTAATAATTATGTCAATTCTAACACGACTCACTTAATATTATTAGCATAATAATTTATTTTAAATTATATATTTCAAACAAAATGTTTCATATTATTATATACCTAACGATAACATGTTTAAACATTAGTATTCACAAGAATAATATATAAAATAAATTACGTAATTAGATTTAACTCAAAATAGTTGTACTTTCCTAAAGGTACAAATTGCACCAAGTGAGAATTATGTTTGATACCACGGATTTTATAAAAATATAATTATTTTGAGTTATTTTTATTTAAGTACTTTTTTCTAATATATATGATAATATTCATGACACTAATTTAAAATATTCATTACTAATTCTCCACACATCCAATTTGAAATCTTGCCACTCATTAATATCGAAATATCTAACAAGAACAAGTTTTTTTGAAATAACAAAATATAATTTAATGACTATAGCTACTGGATTCAAGTTGTATTTGGGTTACTTCCTGATTAATAGTGAGTTTATATCCAAGTATTAACACAAATTATTACACAGGTTAAACGGATCATGTTCGATTTATTACTACAAAAAATTAAGATTTTAAAGACTAAAATTTAGAGACAAAATTATTTTTTAGGGACTAAATAATTTTGTTACGAAAAGTGTCATTATTATATTTTTAGCAACAAAAATTAGACTTTAGTGATGAATTATTATTCTTTTGGGACCAAATTTTTTGTCTCAAAAAATAAACCATTTTTGAGACCAAATTATTGTCTCTAAAAATCTATTTATTAGTGATATTTTCAAAATTTTATCGCTAGAAGCCTTATTTTAACGACTATCCTCATGACGATGGAAATTGATCTCTAAATATCTTTTGCAGTAAAATTTTTACTTTTAAAAATCAAAATATTTAGTTTCTAAAAATCTTTTATGTTGTAGTGTAAACATATTCAATTGTATCACAATCTATTTAATATTCATATTGTGTCATATTTTTGTTCGTATAAAGATATGACCAACACTAATCCTCTAATTATGTGTATAAGTGAGAGCCAAATTGCCACGCCTATAATTGTTTAATAAATTGAACCCCGTGGAGCTCCATCAACAATAACCAAAGAATTTTGATCACCACCATGAACCCATCATCCTTCCATCATATCTCTGGAGCCATTTTCTTTATTCACCTTCTTTTTTGCTTGCTTATCCTCAACAAAACCAAAGCCGCCCCAACTAATCAATACGATATATGCCCAAACAATTGTCGTTAAAAGGCCACAACGATAAATAAAAGTTTTAAGGATCAAATTTTTGTCTCCAACAGAGAAAATTTTGTTTTAAAAAATGTTGGGTACCAATTTTTGCCGTTGTTACAATTGTCGTTAAAAGGTCATTCCCCAAAGTAAAGGAAAAAAAAAAACTTTTAATGATAAAATTTTGATAATGTCACTAATACATGCTGACAAAATAATTTTGTGCTAAAAAAGTTTACTTTTTTGAGACAAATTTTTGCTCCAAAAGGATAGTAATCTATTATTAAATATTCAATTTCATTGCTAAAAATATAATAATAATATTTTTGCCAATAAAAATAATTTATTCATAAAAAGTGATTTTGTGTCTAATTTTTGTATCTAAAAACTTAATATATTATAATAAGCATCCATTCTTAGCATTTGATTGCAAATTCTAGACTGTTTCTTGTAGAGGTGAGCATGGTCCACTTTCGATTTGTAAAGTTTATCCTCAAATTGATTCATTTCTCCTTTCCCAATGGAACAATTTTTTATTGATGTAGGAAAAGGAGGAATCTCATCGCAAGTACTCCTTGCCATCATTGTTCCAGTTGGAGCCTCTGTTTTGCTTTTCATCATAGGCTTTTGTTTCCTACGCAGGAAAGCAAAGACGAAACGTGATGATACTAAATACGATAGTGGTAATAATAAAAAAAAAAATGATACACAATACATGACTGAAATGTTGACAGTGTCATTCTTGAAAAATGAAAACGCTTTCACAAGCTTTTGTTTTAAAATGATCAGGAATGACACAATCAACACCTGGCATGCCACTTTGTATTAATTTTTTTATACAAATTTTTGTTTATATAGCATTAATCATCAATAAATTCATTACATTTATCTTTTGACTTGTCCAGCTGTGAATGAAATCACAACAGTTGAGTCCTTGCAATATGATTTTGGTACTATTCAAGCAGCCACAAACAACTTCTCTGATGACAACAAAATCGGTGAAGGTGGATTTGGTCATGTCTACAAGGTAAGATGTTGCATTTAATTATACTAGATTTGATTTATTCAAATATATATATAACATTTAATTCTAAAATTTCAATGAATGCCGTATATTCACAGGGTAAACTTATTAATGGAAAAGAAATAGCTGTCAAGAGGCTATCTCAAAACTCACGGCAAGGTGGGGAGGAATTCAAGAATGAAGTTTTGCTGGTAGCCAAGCTTCAACATAGAAATCTAGTGAGACTACTAGGTTTTTGCTTGGAAGGAGAAGAGAAGATACTCATTTATGAATTCATGACCAACAAAAGCCTTGACCGCATTCTATTCGGTTTGGAAAATCTAGACAAATCTAGTTCTTAATAATGCTTTACATTTGGTTTCATAAAAACACATGATTGTGATGAGTGTGATCTCTGATTGCATGCATTCTTGTGCTTGTGTTTCCATTCAAATTGTATGACATTAACACATTTTGTAACAAATTGCTTATTGATAACTTGAGCATTTATTATGATCAATCTACAGATTCACAAGAGCATGGAAAATTGGATTGGCCAAAACGTTATAAGATTATTGAAGGGATAGCTCGAGGGATGCTCTATCTTCATGAAGATTCCCAACTTAGAATTATACACCGTGATCTCAAAGCTAGTAATATTCTGTTAGATGGGGCCATGAATGCCAAAATTTCAGATTTCGGCATGGCACGGATCTTCGGTGTGGATCAATCTCAAGGAAATACAAGTCGAGTCGTTGGAACATTGTAAATTTTCTCTCCCCAAAAACCTTATATTTGTTTTACCATAATTTGATTAAGTTAGGCAATCTCAAGTAAAACATCAAACTAAATCTTCAAAAAACTCCCTTTTGGATTTGAACAAAAATAGAGATGCATACTATGTCTAGTTTCCTACACGTTCTTCAACAGACTACACTTTTTTAGTTGAATATTGGCACATAATGTCCTCAATTGTTTAATTTCTGATTTAATCTGAAATGAGTGTCAAATGGATTTGGTTGTTGCTTTCTAGTTATATTGATAAACTAATGGAGCTGCTTACAGCGGTTACATGTCTCCGGAATATGCAATGCATGGACAGTTCTCCGTAAAGTCCGATGTTTATAGCTTTGGTGTCTTAGTTTTGGAGATCATAAGTGGCAAGAAAATCAATGACTTTGATCAATCAAACAACGTTGAGGACCTGCTTGCCTATGTGAGTAACAACAATACATTACAATTATTTCTTTCTTGGTGCCTATATCATCACATCCACAAGACATTTGTGATAAATTGTTTCAGGCTTGGAAACTTTGGAGGAACGGAACACCATTGAAATTGGTGGATCCAACTTTGGAACTATCGTATTCAAGAAATGAAGTCTCCAGATGCATCCATATTGGTTTGTTGTGTGTTCAAGAAGACCCAGACGCTAGGCCCTCCATGGCAACAGTAGTTTTGATGCTCAACAGTTACACTATTACCCTAGCAATTCCTAAAGAACCTGCATTCTTTTCTCCTAGTAAAACAGGGTTAAATATAGGACAAGGTGTAGAGTCAGATCAATCTACAAGTAAGTCAATACCATCGTCTGTGAATGACGTAACAATTTCTGAATTAGACCCTAGATAATGTGAGAAGTCAATGACATATCAAGGTTGAAGGATAAATTTACAGTGAAATGAATACAAATAAACTCAAACACTATAGCGGGTTAGTTATATTTTTAGTTCCAAAATGTAAGTATTATGTGGTGTCATTTTAATTTCTAATGTTTAAATTGTATTTCAATTTAGTTTTCAATATATAATTGTATTAATCTGATTTCCAATATATAAATAATATTTCAATTTAGTTCCCCAATAACTTGAATTTGCCTATATAGCCATTGAAGCACCACATAAATATATATTCTTTTGGTAACTGAGTGTTGAGAAATGTACAATAGACTTCAGGGAAATTCTATAATAAACATATTGAAAAATGTGTATATCATATGTCTCAGTGATGATATTTGTGGCATTTGATTATGATTCATTACGATGTTGGTTCTGACTTAATTATGATTCATTATAATGTTAATTATGAGCTATTGTTGTTGTTATTTAGGTTACGACTAAAAAGGTTTTGGTTATATCTCAAGTGATATTTTGGTTATGACCATTGAATATCCTTTTCGAAGTACCGAAAAAAGAAAAAGAAAAAAGAAGGTTATGACCATTGAATGATAAATATAATTTTGATAATAGACTATCTATTTTTTAGTAGGCAAAATAATCTATACAATCTAATCGAAATGATGAACGAGTTGACGCCTAATTTAAAATGATCTATTTCATTTTGAATATATCATTTCGCACTTGAAAACTATCTAATTTCTTAACGGATATTATTAATTGAAAAAAATCGATAAAAAATTAATAAAATGAAAATTACAATGGCCAAATTAAGAAAAGAAGAATGACAAGCATCACGGTATCCTTTGGCTTATTATCTCATGTATCACAGTAGTTTTATTGGCTTAATGAATTCCGTTACTTACATCGATTTTTAATACAGTTGTGATATATCAAAAATTGAACAACTGTTAAACATACTAACAAAAATCTTATAACGTTTTTTTTTTTTTTAATTTGTCAATCGATTTGAGAGTAGTACAAACAAAATTGCTTCGTAGCTCGAATATCCTTGGCTCAAGTGGATTGAAAGTACTATTTTTCTCTCTCTCCTCTGTTAATGTATACTGATCTATGTGTATTACTTATCCATTTGTATTGTAGATATATCTTATCTTATCTTTTCTTCTCTTCATCTCTATCTCTATCTTCTTGTCTCTCTATCTCTATCTTCTTCTACACTAATCTAGGTTTTTTTTCAGCCTATATATACAGGCTTCTCCTATTGTATGTTATTCAATTGAATAGAATACAGATACACAATTCTCACATTTCTTGCAACCATTCTAACATGGTATTAGAGCTCTAGGTTCTACACTTATATCCATTTTCTTTTTTCTCTTTGTGCTTAGTCTCGTACACAGTGGCACTACAACATTCATTCTATCATTCATATACTTTATTATCTTTGTTCCAGCACTGTTTCATCGTTAGTTTTACCCAAAAAATTTTCCCTTACCACCAAACTAATTGAAATCTCCTCACGATTCCAATGGCACCGATCACGTCACTAGAAATGCCTCTACGCGCCCTCACGCGCTGATTCTGTGCTCAGCGCATCTCAGCTTCCATTGCCACTCTCACACACGCCCTTACGCTACCTTTAGTTTCTTGCTCACGTCAACACTTGACATCAGCCCTGCGTCCGTGTGCGCTGTACCTGCTGTTATGCGTCCCGCATGCGTCGTTCCACTATTGTGTGCCCGTGTGTGCCAATCTGTTATTGTGCGCTGCGCGCCCCTTTCTGTTATTGTGTGCCGCGCCTCCCTCTGCTATTGTGCGCCGCACCCTCTACTAACGTCATCCAACCTCCTGCTAACGACATCTCTGCATAGCAGACCAATTTCCCAACTATTTTCGACCTTTCGGACTTACTAGTACGCTTTGTTTTACTTGATTTTGCTCTTACAAGTCGGTTACTATTTATTTAGTCCTCCCCCACTATTATTATGGACCGCCATGATGCCTCACATCCGATTTCTGTTCTTCTTGATGGATCCAATTATATTCTGTAGGCCCAAGCCATGTCTTCCTTCCTCAAGGTCAAAAACTCTAGCGTATTATCACCGGGAAAGTGACCAAACTGGTGAAAGAGGTCGCTGAAATTGCTGCTACATATAAAGAGTGACTAGAAGATTGGGATAGTAAGAACTACTAGATCATCACTTGGCTTTGGAATACCTCTATTCCCTCTATTAGTCTTCAGTTTGGTCGTTTTCAACTTGACTCTGTTACCATTCCTGCTAAAGACATTTGGGATTTTTTGAAGGAACGATACCAGACTATCGGTCTTGCCCATCATTATCAATTTTAGAGTCAACTTCATTGCCTGCGTCAAGAGCCTGGTCAGTCTGTTACTGATTTCCTCTCTCTGATATATTCTATCTAGGACCAGCTCGCTCTCTCTGAACCTACCTGGCCTCATATTAAAGATGCTACTTTCTTCACTCAGTAGCGTAATTACCAATGATTGGTTCAGTTTCTCATGGCTCTCACTACCTAGTTTGAGCCCGTACGTGCATTTCTGCTTCATCGCTCTCCATTGCCCACTCTTGAGCAGTCTATTTCTGAGTTATTATCTAAGGAGACTCGTCTTGGCCCTCTGAAGACTCCTCATATGGATACAGTTCTTACCACTCCTCACTCATTGAGTTCCTCTACACCAACCACTCAGCTGCCCATTACTTCCAATTATTGTCAGAATCGAGGCCTGCCTTCTACTTATCTTCTTATTCATTCCCCAGTCAGATCCTTTCGGTACTGCAACAAGATTAGTCCTGGTTATCTGCAGCAAGATTGCTTTCACAATCCAGACTGCTCATCTACTACTCACTCCTCTCGTAGCGCTTCCTCACGAGGTCGTTCACAATGTCTCGGGAATCAATCTAGTTCTCTACTTGCTCATTGCACTATTGTTGTTGTCTCTGAGGAGTTTTTTAAGCCTTTAGATCCAGCCACTCCTGTCTTTTCCCAAACTAATGTTGAAGCCATATTCAAATAGTTTCTCACCATCTCTGGTACACCTCCTTCTACTGTTCTGTCTGTGACTTCAAGTACATCTTCCTCGTATTTTAACTCAGCATATTGCAATCATATGACATCTAGTGCTACTATATTTTCTTTTATCTCTTCCTCTCCTCATATTCCCTCCATTCATACTGCTAATGGTTCTCTTATGTCTGTAAGTCATATTGGTTTTATTTCCACCTCCCATCTATTCTTATCAAATGTTTATCTTATTCCTGCTCTCACTTTAAATCTTATCTCTATTAGTCAATTATGTGAGCTTGGTCTAACTGTCACATTTTCTACCAATGGTTGTTTGGTACAAGACCCTCAAACGGGACATACTCTTGGGATTGGTTGTAAGTATGGTGTAGACACCCCATTTTTGACGGCCCTTACGACTTGGACGCCATTGCTTGCACACCCGATGATGAGTTGATATGCTTGTCAAATGCTCGAAGTCCTCAGCGGTATGCCCTAGCTTTGAGCCTTTCAAACCTTGCACACTTATTGCCTTTGTTCTTGGACCAAACCTTGTGTTTTTCAAGCCTGCAGCTTCTAGTGGCCTGCCGGCCATCACTCTTGGTTGCTAGCCACTGATGTGGCCTGCCAACCCCCAATCTCTTTTACAGATATTTTGTGACAGTTGTGCCAACTATTTGCACAGATGCTTGCATCTGCTCCCACATGTAGGGTTGGATGTATTTGAGGGGAGCTCTTGGTTTTCTATATATAGGAGGCCTCCCTCTTATGTTTTAAGGTTGGAAACATTTTAGGTCAAAATTTTTCTCTCTCTCTAGCAAATTCCTACACTTTAGCCTACAAATCCTTAACCTTTGCCTACACACCCTTAACCAAACCTTCTTATCTTTGAGCTGAGATACTTTTGAGCTTGGTTTGAGCTCTTGAAGGGTGTGTTGTCTTGATTTGTTGCCTAGAATTGGTCTTTTCTTCAAGAGGTATAAGGCTTTACTTGTTGCTTTGTTTTGTCTACTATTATTCTTGCTGTTTTTCAATTGTTTTTGGGTTGTAAAACTTCTATATTTTTGGGTTGAAACTTGGGTTTTAAGGCCATTAAAGGTTGAGTGGTGGTTCACCCGTCTTTGTACCTTGTTTTGAAGGCCTTTGCCCTTGTGTTTCCCACCATTTTACTATCTTTCTTCGAGCTTTTAAACATTGATTTTCAGAGTTATTTCAGTGGCCAAAATCATGTTTTAAAGTCCAAAATTGGAAGGGTTAGTGCCCCTTCCTTGTGTTTTGCTTAGCCTGGTCCTTGTGTTTTGCTTGCTAGTCTAGCATGCTCTATATTTTAGCATATTAATCTAGCTATTTTTGTCTTAATTCCAACATGTTTTTGGATTGTTTTTAGACTGTTTTAGCACTGTTTTTGGTTGATCATAGCATTTGAGCTTTGTTTTGCATACTTGTAGTGTAATTGTCCTCATGAGCTTGGTGTTTTAGGCCTTATACACAATTTTATTTGAGTTGATAGCATTTATTTAGGCCTTTCTCACTTCTTTTCAGCACTAATAATCTTTGCAACCTCCCTCCTTTCTTTGTTTTTGTTTTTCTTTGGGAGTTGTTTCAAGCCACTTGTTCTTTTAAGCATGAGATTGAGGTTGACATGCTTAATGGTTTAATCCCTTTTAGAAGTTCATTATCAACGGCATGACATTTTTTTCATGTCTTAAGTTAACTCTTGGTTTGGTACTTCACTCTATTAGAGGACTTAAATTCATTCTTGGACTCAATGAATTAAAGGATAGTTGGTAATTTAAAATTAAGTAACTAAAATTGGAGATTAAAATGGTGCAAGATAAAATTTGGTTTTTGTTCAATCAGACGTTAATTAAACACATGGAAGATTGAGGCATTTCATACTCATTAGTGATGAAATAGTTCATCTAAGGTCACCACTTCCCTTGATCAATTCATGAAAGGGAGGAGGTTTGAGTCTTATTTTGTTGCATTTATTGAACTTGCGCATTTTGGTTCATAAGCCATCATGCAATGAAATTGATCGAGTTGATGGTTTGTGGACCAAGTTTACTACTCCTTTGATTTGTTCATGATAATGAGGGGTGTGTTGTGTAGACAACCCTTGAGAATACCCTGTGCATGCTCTGTTTGTTCTCTGTTGCAGTAAGATGAACCCGTGCAGCAGTGGCCGGCAGGCCACTTTCCATGGCCGGCAAGTCACCTTTGGTGGCCGGTAGGCCCTCAGTGTGTTTTTGGGGCAGAGCAGAGTTATTTTGGAAGTGGGCAAAAGTGTAAGTGTTCTACTGTGCAATAGAGATCTTCTGGAAACAAAACAGTGGCATTTTCGAGTGGAAACCGAGCACGTGCATGAGCATTCCTCGCATATCGAGCCTATTTAGTTTAAATATTTAGCTTAAATATTTGTTGTAATTAATTAGTAGTAGCTAGTTGAATTTGGTAAAGTGTTGTAATTTGATTAGCTAGAATAGTTAGTTAGTTAATTCATTTGTTAGTAATTTAGCTAATTTCATTTGTTTTGTAATAATTAGCTTAGTTAGTTTATTCAGACTCACTTTCGTGAGAGCGTAATGTTGTAATAATGTATATGTCTTCCAACTTCACGTCTTTCTCCCTTTTATTAGATTCGGGACATCATGTTTCGTTTAGCATTCTTCATGTTTGCATCCACTTGTATTGCATGCACCGAGGCTCAGTTTATCATTCTAACTTGCATTGTTAGTTTAATACTTCTTTGAATACGTGCTTAGATCGCATGTTATCAAATTGATTCGTACGCTATATTAGTTGTCGAGCCTATTACTTGCATATCGCATGTGTTGCATTTGTCATATTGCATAGTTAGGATCATGCATTTTTCTAACTAGTTTCTTTTTTGGCTTGGAGTACTAGGTGAGCCTTTTACTCACTTTAGCATATCGAATGCGTGTGATTGTTTCCATGTCTAGCATGCTTGCCATGAGGTTAATTGCTTAAGTGATAAACTATTTGAATGCCTGTGGATGAAGGCTAGTTGCTTGAATTGGAATAATTTGAGTAATGTTCATATGCGATCACTTTTCAAGTGGTATATATTTCAAAACAATTTTCAAAACAAACATGAATCAAGTGTTCAAATTCTTACAAGTTAGTCTATACTTGTGTGTGTACGCATCACATAGTAATGCTAAACTAATAATCGGAACAAGAGCATATAATGTACAGAAGATTCATATCATGATTAGTAGAGGCCGATCTTTAATCAAGCGAGCAAGGGTGCTCAATTCATGACCTTCCCCTCTCATACCTAAGTTCCCGAGCTGAGACAATCTTGGTGATGACGGACACGTGGCCTTTGGCACAAGTCACGGGTTTTCTAAATGTTCCCAAAATAAAATATTTAGGTGGCGACTCTGTATCTAGCAAAGCAGTTCATTTTTGACACTTTGATTCAAAATCGATTTTCCAAAAGATTTGCTGGATTGGGACTCTTTGGTGATTATCTATTTCACATTGTACTTGTGAGATCAGATTCAGAATTGCGGGAGTTCGATACTGTAGGGCTTATTTCGACTCCCGAAAACGGGTGCGAAAAAGTCGAGCTACACATGGATGTCTCTATGAGCTCATTCATCTTCATGTTCCAAACTCCACCCAATAGCTGCTCCTATATTTGCTTCCAACATGTCTCTTTTTAATATTTGGCATTGTCGTTTAGGACGATTGAAATATTTAGTTTCTACTAGTCAGTTAGGTCATGTCATTCCCGATACTTTGGATTGTTTATCTTGTCAACTCGCAAAACAACCTGCTTTATCATTTAATGCAAGTACTTCTATTTCTCATGCACCATTTGATCTTATACATTCTGATATTTTGGGACCATCAAACCTCCTATTGTGAGGCTTATACTAATTCTTTTTGGCAGTAAACTATGACTGATGAATTACAGGCTTTAGACAACTCATACTTAGGATGCTATTGATCTTCCTCTTGGAAAGACTGCGATTGGCTGCAAATGGGTATACAAAATCAAGACTTATTCTGATGACTCTATTGAGCGCTACAAAGCCTGTCTTGTTACAAAGGGCTTCACCCAAGAATATGGAATTGATTATGATGAGACTTTCGCTTTGGTTGCTCGACTTACCTCTGTTCGTAGCTTACTTGCTATTGCCGCTGCTCGCCATTGGGATCTCTTTCAGATGGATGTCAAAAATGCCTTCCTTAATGGTGTTGAGGAAGTCTACATGCAACCTCCCCCTGGGTCTACTTATCCTGCTCATAAGGTTTGCAAGCTACAGCGTACTCTTTATGGTCTCAAGCAAGCCCTACGAGCTTGGTTTGCTAAATTCAATTCCACCATCCATGACTTCGGCTTCACCTCCAGCTCATATGACTCCGCTTTATTTGTTTAGAGCACTCCTAATGGCACCACTCCTTCTTCTTTACATGGATGATATGATTATCGCTGGTGATGATATGGCTGGTATTCTTAGCCTCAAACAATTTCTTAATCGTTAATTTGAGATGAAAAACCTTGGAATTCTCAATTATTTCTTAGGGCTTGAAATCTCTCATGATTCCATTGGTTATTATTTGTCATAAGCCAAATATGCATCCGATCTTCTGGCACATGCGAGTCTTACCGATTGCAAAGTCTCACTCCTCTAGACGTAGATCTTCTCTCTGATGCTACTCTTTATCACCAGTTGGTAGGTAGTCTTGTCTATCTCAGTGTGACTCATCCTGACATTGTCTATGCTGTCCATCTGGTTAGTCAGTACATGTCGGCTCCCCGCACCCCTCATTATATTGCTCTACTATGCATACTTCGTTACCTCAAAGGCACTATGTTTCATAGACTCCACTACTCTGCTCACTCTTCTCTCAAGCTTCATGCCTTTTCTAACACTGCTTTGGCTGGGGATCCTACTGATCAACACTCCACCACGGGTTTCTGTTTCTTCTTAGGGGATTCTCTTCTTACTTGGCGCAGCAAGAAATAGTTCCTCATTGCTTGCTCCAGTATTGAAGTTGAATATCGTGCTCTTGCTGACACTACTCAAGAACTTTTGTGGCTTCGCTGGCTCCTTGCTGATATGGGTGTTTCTTCCCCTAGTGCTACCTGTCTCTATTATGACAATCAGAATGCCATTCAGATTGCTCACAATGATGTCTTCCATGATCACACCAAACGTATTGAGATTGATTGTCATTTCATTCGACAGCATGTTACTCGTAGCACTGTTCATTTTCTTTCTATTTCTTCTGTTGATCAACCTGCTGATATTTTCACCAAGGCTTATCCTCTTAGTCATTTCAGTGATCTAGTTTCTAAACTCAAGTTGGTTGATGCTTACCCATCTTGAGTTTGAGGGGGCTGTTAATATATACTTATCTATTTGTATTACTTTTCCATTTGTATTGTAGATATATCTTATATTTATCTCTCTCTCTCTCTCTCTCTCTCTCTCTCTCTATCTCTATCTCTATCTCTATCTCTATCTTTTTGTATCTCTATTTCTCTTTATCTCTATGTCCTTCTATACTTATCTAGGTTTCTTTTCAACCTATATATACAGGCTTCTCCCATTGTATGTTATTAAATTCAATAGAATACAGATACACAATTCTCACATTTCTTTCAACTATTCTAACACCCTTTATCTCTTTCATCTCATCTCTTCTACTCTTTGTCTATATTCTCCAAACAGAAAAGAGGATTGAAACACTTTCATCACTCTCACCTCTCTCTACTCATCCCTCTCATTCCATAGATCTCTCTCATCTTTGTTAAACCTTCTGATCACTTTCTGATCACGGAAGGAGGATGAACGACGGCCTATGACAGCAAACGACGGATAACGAAATACAGTACACAACAACTCCTTACGTATCGGCACCTGAAAGTCCTCATTTCTATGCTGGGTCTGCTTGTATTTCGTCTCAATTGTCGAGTTCTCTGCCTCTACCTACTTTCTTCACTAAGAAAAGTGTTTTCGGTACCAACAATAGCGATACTACAACTGATCTACGACGACTTTTGGGGCTTGACTTGCTGTGAATTTGATCAAGTCACAATGATGATGATGATGATGATGATGATGGGTTTGTGATGTTTCTGATGAGTTTGTTTGATTGGTTGCTCCAATTGGTCATCTTTCCCTTATTTTTCCAGTGGGAAATCTTAGATTGGAAAAGCCAAGCACTTAACTTTTCTCTTCAATTAGGTGCTTTGTGCCAAGTTATTAACTTTTCTTTTCAATATGTAATTGATCTGCTTGAATCCTTATATGTAAACCACTCCTAATTTATATATGCATACAATATAAGGATTTTTGGGCATTTCTAGTGAATGGTGATGATGATTCATTTGATTGAATAATTGGGTTTTGTGGGTTGTGGATTATGGTGTTTGTGAACTTATGTGTGTTCAATGCTTTTGTACAAACAAGGAGTTGCGTATCTTGGACGGTCGGCCGATTAATTGGCCAGCTGGCCAACTTATTGGCTGGTTGGTCACTTTGTCCACTTCACTGATAAACCATACAACTTTAACCATCAATGAATTATGATAGCTATGAGATTTGGGCACTTTTACTAATGCTTTTGATGTAGTCGGTTTTGCTTGGCAAGATTGAGTTCCTGATACACTACTGATGCTGATCTTAGGATTTATTTTTAAATTAAGTATTTTGTATCGTTAATGTTGCCCAATGATGGAATTCATTCTCATGAGATGTTGCTTAGATTTTTGTAACAAGCCATCTTTGTTATAGTGCCCAAGAGCCAAACTAATTTTTAGTGCAAAAAACATACAAACAATCACACCTAGCAGCAGCAGCAGTGGCATCACCCTTGCGGCACACAGGTCAGCAGCACACAGCTAGTTTAGTCAGTCTCCTCTTTCTTTATACTCTGTTCTTTTTTTTTTTTTTTTTTTTTTTAATGTTTGAAACGAAATGTATGGGTGAACAGAGATGGGGCTTTACAAAGAAATGAGGTTGTACAAAGAAATCGGGCCACTCAAGCCAGATGGATTCGAGCTACGTAGCGGGACTGTAATACAAATATGAGAAACAATACATCAAATTGAATAATTAAAGTCCAAACAATAGTTTGAAGGCACACCAAATTAGGAAAGCAATAAACAATAAAAATAAACATTATAAAGGTATCAAACTTTTCTCCATAAGAAAATTAGAGTAAACTACCAATAAGTCTTAATAGTTGAACTTAATTAATATAAAGTCCTATTAAAAATAAGTTCTAATAAAATCGTTGCTAAAAATAATTTTTTGTGACGATTTTTTTGCACGTGTTGCTAAAAATTGACAATTAGTGACTTTTTTTGTTACGATTTTTATAGATTGTCGCTAAAATTTACAATTATTGACGTTTATCTTTGAAGAAAATTTCAAATTGTCACTGAAAGTTGAAAATTAGTAATTTTTTTGCAACATTTTTTTTAAACTTGCGCTAAAAACTTATAATTACTGACATTTTTTGTGACAATTTTCAAACTGTCGCTGAAATATAATAATTAGTGACATTTTTTTAATAGTGTTTCATGAAAAATGATATTAATTATCATAAAACCTATTAGATAATAAATCTACCTATTAAAACTTACAAGAGTCTCCCAAAGAATTAAACCTCCAAACAACCACTCTACCAAAGGCCTAGTTAAGATTTTCTTACTAATTAATGTGCGTCTAATAATAAAATTTTCAAACTTAAAACAAAACCCACTTTAATGATATGGTAAAAAAAAAAAATTATGAAACTTATTATTACTTTTAAAAAAAAAAAGATTTTCTGTATAATATTACTTTAAATAAAAAATTAAAAAGTTAATTGAGTTATTTGTCATTGTCTAAAAAATTTAAAATCACATTAACTTCTGTAACGCCCTCAAAATAAACCCATAATATACACAATATTGACATGCATTGATATAACCAAAACAAAATATTATTCCATTCATCAGAGTATCCTTATTAAAAGACATTACATGTAACATCAAAAATAAATAAATAAATAAATGCCCTATGGGCTTAGAACTTTCCAAGCTAACACTTGGACACAAAAGTCTGAGTACTAACTCAACTACACATTAAGCCCTTGGCTTGAGTTTACATGTAATATCAAAATAAAACAAATAACAACTAATTAAACAGAGTCTTCAACTCCAAATCCTCCCAAGCTAAGTCCTTGGAGGTAGCATATCACCTGGACCTGAAAATGATGTTCTCGTATAGGGTGAGCCACAGCACAGCAGAAATATACTAAACCAAATATAAGAATTGACAAAAACAATAGCATTCAATAGATGGTTAACACTGTTAAATCCATTATATCACTTTACAGTTTCATGACAATAATGTCCATGACATGTTTCGCTTTACGTTATTAATCAACTTTCCAATTATACAGACATGGCTCAGAACCTGGCCAAACAATAATAATGAAATTACATCTCATATCAACATTACTTCCAATATCAACAAATCAAATGAGACTAAGGCCCATACTAAAACACTTTCATAAATCAATAAGTACACATATTTGCTGTACTAATGGAATCCATCCCCTTTCTCCTCCTAAACAGGTTTGAGAGTCGATCCCCTATCTTCCCTCAAACCATGGAGTACATCCCCTATCTCCTCCCAAACAATATGCATATACAATGTATTAAACATTTGTCATACACAATATTCAATCAATACACAGATTCGCTGTATTATTCAACTGTCATATTCAATGACTCATTCAATATGATTAGTTTCAGTTTTCCCTAATCAACATGCAATGTCTACAACAATCACGACTATCCTCCACCGATAGCCCAAAACAGTTATTTCTAAACAGGAAATAAATGTATCAACAAATGTAAACTCAACATTTTTATAGGTGAGTGATTAAACTATTCAACTACACCATTTGTCTCATAATTCCCCAATTTCATGAATTAAACTCAATTCCACATTTTTTCCAAAATTAATTATACAAATTAATTTATTACAACAATTAGGACTTTTCCCCCTTTCCTTAAAATTAACCCTAAGGTTCAATTTTATCAACTTGACACTACCTATGCCATTTTTCATGATTCACAATCACATGGAATTTAATATATAAACAATTCCCTATTTCTCAAATTATGATACAAACCCTAGTTTTTTCAAAATTACCAAATGACACCAACATATCAAAAATACCAAAACTTAGGACAAAACCTATAATATGGAGTAGGAAATCCCTACCTCGAAGTGAAGAACTCAAATGGAGATGATCGAGATGATGACTCAAAATCCAAAGTGCTCCAAACTGCCAAACTCTCAGATTAAAGTAAAGCTCTTGTGACCCTCTATCTTTTTAATAAAGAACCTAGGGTAGAAACACCCTATAATAAGATGAAACCTAAGAGAGAAGGTGAGTGGAGGGAGAGAAAACACGGACCTAGGGTTCTGAAATAAAAAAGAGGATGAAAAAGTGCATTTAAAACCGCAGCTGCGTATTTAAATAAAACAGGCTCGCTCGAGCGAAGACTTGGTCGTTCGAGCGACCAAACACAAAGAATACTCACTTGAGCGTAGAAAGCCTCGCTCGAGCCAACAATGCGATGCTTCAGGTCTGCAACCCAAAAGCACGCTCGAGCAACAGAATGCTCGCTCGAGCGAAGAACTTGAAAACATACACCTCGCTCGCTCGAGCGAAGAAAAGCTCGTTCGAGCCAAGAATTACGACTCTCAGGTCTATACCTAGATGTAGTCTCTCGCTCGAGCGAAGAAACACGGGCTCGAGCGACGAACCAAAAACAAAGAGCTCGCTCGAGCGACAAAATGCTCGCTCGAGCGAAGGACCAAAATTCTGGCCAGCAACCATGTGTTCCCAAACATAACCAACCTGTAACAAACCTGCCCAACACATCCTATAACTTAAAAACAAAGTATGGAAGGACGGAAACAAGACATAAATCATAACTAACATCCACGGAACAAAGTCCGAATCACTATACAACAAGGGAAAAAACCCGGGATCGCTATAACCTCCCCCCCTTAAAGAATTTCATCCCTGAAATTAATTGCAAGTTTTCAAAAACAGGTTTTTCTCAATTTCCAATGATATTACATTACAATAATAAACAACTTGACTCAATACCGGTCATTTAATCTCTTATCAAGAGGCATTTCACAATATATATTTCAACCTGCATTATCAATATGCAATTTCTTTTCAATATCAACAGTTTTCAATATACATGATTCTCATTTCCATATCATATTCAATTTCATGATATAACTCCAATTCTACAACGCATTGAACATATGCAATGTTACACTAAACTTCCATTATGAGGAAAGTTTCAAAATACTTCCATTAAACCAAAACAGTCATAATGTTTTTCAACTTAAGACATATATATAATGTTCTTAAAGTTCATTAAAATTACAAAATCTCAATACATGATTACACATCGACAAACAAGTCCGGATATTTCTCGCAGACTTCCAATTCATGCTCCCAAGTGGCTTCCTCCACTCCGTGATGTTTCCACAAGACTTTTACCAAAGGGATGGTCTTGCCTCGCAAGACTTGCTCCCGCCTATCCAAGACCCGAACCGGTCTCTCCTCATACGAGGCATCCCCATCAACCTCTAAGTCGGTCCAATCCAACACATGCGATGGATCCGGCTCATACTTCCGAAGCATACTCACATGAAACACGTCATGAACTCCGGATAATTGTGGCGGCAAAGCTAAACGATAGGCAGCCTCGTCAATCCTCTCAAAGATCTCAAAAGGGCCAATAAACCGAGGGGACAACTTCCCGCTCTTCCCAAACCTCATCAACCCCCGCCTAGGTGATATCTTCAGAAAGACATGATCACCCACCTCAAATACCAAAGGTCTCCTCCTACGATCGGCATAAGATTTCTGACGACTCTGGGTTGTAACAAGCCTCCTATGGATAAGCTCAACTTTCTCCGTCGTTTCCCTCACCAACTCCGGACCCAACAAAGATGCATCACCCACCTCAGCCCAACAAACTGGAGACCTACACGGTCGGCTATACAAGGCCTCAAACGGTGCCATACCGATACTAGACTGGAAACTCCACTAAGGGCAAGTGCCTATCCCACGACCCACTAAAGTCAAGAACACAACCCCGAAGCATATCCTCAAGGATTTGAATAGTACGCTCAGACTGCCCGTCAGTCTGAGGGTGATAAGCCGTGCTAAAGGTCAACTTAGTGCCCAAGGCACTCTGCAAACTCTGCCACAACTTGGTAGTAAAATGAGGATCTCTATCCGAGACGATCGTTACTGGGACCCCGTGCAACCTCACTATGTCCCGAATATACAAGTTGGCAAGATGATCTACCGAATCTCTGACGCGCATAGGAATGAAGTGCGCCGACTTAGTCAACCGGTCTACAACCACCCAAATAGTATCACTACCCCGCTGAGTCCTCGGAAGACCCACAACGAAGTCCATAGTGACATGCTCCCACTTCCACTCGGCAATAGGCAAGGGCTGTAACAAACCCGCTGGCCTCTGATGTTCGGCCTCCACTTGCTGACAAGTAAGGCACTTAGACACGAAAACTGCCACATCTCTCTTCATACCCCGCCACCAAAACTGGCGACCCAAATCCCGATACATCTTGGTGCCTCCCAGATGCACCGCAAGGCGTGAATGATGAAACTCTCAGAGTACCTCCTCTCGGCAAGACTCTGGCACAAACAAACGGTCTCGATACCTCACACTCAAGTTGGGATGCACCGTCAAACCCTTCTCAACCTTCCCACTGGAGATCTTCTCTCGGAGGGATTCCACCTCAAGGTCACCTCTCTGTGCCTCTAACACTTGAGTCACAAGTGTAGGCTGCACAACAACAGAAAACAAGGCCGGAGCCTCAACGGATTCGCCCAGAAGCAAATCAAACTCCCTAAGTGCACCCAACATCTCCCATTCTCGGATGGCTATACTAGCTACGTCACCAACAGATTTCCTACTAAGGGCATCGGCCACCATATTTGCTTTCCCCGAATGATAATGCAACTCGAAGTCATAATCCTCAATGAACTCCATCCACCTCCTCTACCTCAAGTTCAAGTCTTTTTGTGTAAACAGATATTTCAGACTCTTATGATCCGAGAATACCTCGAATCTCTCACCATAAAGATAATGCCTCCAAATTTTCAAGGCAAAGATCACAACTGCTAACTCTAGGTCATGCGTAGGATAATTCTTCTCGTGTATTTTCAACTGAAGTGAGCCATAGGCTACCACTTCCCCCTCTTGCATCAACATACAACCCAAACCCTCTTGTGAGGCATCACAATAAACAGCATAACCCAACCCTCTCTCCGGAATAATCAAGACCGGAGCGATGGTCAATCTAACTTTCAGCTCTTGGAACGACTTTTCACAAGTCTCACTCCGTACAAATTTGACTCCCTTCCGAGTTAGTCTAGTCAACGGCGAAGCTAGCTTGGAGAAATCCTTCACAAACCGGTGGTAATACCCAGCTAATCCCAGAAAACTGCGGATCTCAAAAACACTCTTAGGCTGTGCCCAATCCTGCACTGCCTCTATCTTGGATGTATCAACAAACACCCCTTCCCCAGAGACTACATGCCCTAAGAACTTCACCTCCCTTAGCCAGAACTCACACTTCCCGAACTTAGCATAAAGCTTATGGACTCTAAGTAACTCAAGCACCACTCTCAAGTGTGCCTCGTGCTCCTCCTCAGAAGGTGAATAAATCAGAATGTTGTCCACGAAAACGACCACAAAACGGTCTAAGAATTCCCAGAATATCCGGTTCATCAAATCCATAAACACTGCTGGTGCGTTGGTGAGCCCAAATGGCATCACCAGAAACTCGCAGTGGCCATACCGCGTACGAAATGCTGTCTTCAGAATATCCTCCTCCCTAACTCTCAACTGGTGGTAACCCAATCTCAAGTCTATCTTAGAGAAACAACGAGAACCCTTCAACTGGTCAAACAAATCATCTATATGGAGCATAGGGTACTTATTCTTGACCGTAGCCCGATTCAACTTCCAGTAGTCGATATACAATCTCAAGGCACCATCTTTCTTTTTAGCAAAGAGGGCCGGTGTTCCCCACGGTGAAACACTTGGGCAAATGAAGCCCTTATCTAGCAACTCTTGGAGCTGAATCTTCAACTCAACCAACTCGGCTGGGGCGAAATGATAAGGTGCCATAGAAATCGGCGCCGTGCCGGGCACTAGGTCAATAGAGAACTCGATCTCGCTGTGAGGTGGCAAACTAACAAGATCATCGGGAAAGACGTCCGAGTACTCACAAACCACTCTCGGCAACACAGTCTGGGTCTCATCACACTCACTACTCAAAAGGCTAGCAAGAAGACCATTCAACTCACTCTGCCCTCGCGAATCATACACCGGTGGCAAAACACTACCAACCCAATCCCCCAGAAAATAAAAGCACTCTCCGCTCAAGGTACAAACTGTGACCCTCTGGTGGTAGCAGTCAATAACAGCTCGGTATGACGATAACCAGTCCATACCCAAAATAACATCAAATCCTGACATGGGCATAACTACAAAAGGAAACGGAAGCCGACGATCAGCGACCTCTATATCACAATCTCTGCAACCGTGCTTCAAAATCAACTCAACCCCAACAGGCGATACTTCACATATAGGAGATGCTAACTGTGCCAACTCCAATCCCAAAACAGATGCAAATGCAGCAGATATAAAAGAATGAGATGCTCTCGTATCTATCAATACACTAGCAACCGAGTTGCAAAACAAGAAGGTATCTCTCACAACCGATTGAGCCAGTACAAGATCCTGCGCGGTAACAGCATACACGTGCCCAGACGATCTCTGATCAACCTGCTCACCTCTAGGAGCATAAGACTGCTGCACAGACTGAGACGATGAAGCCCCCTGATTGGCCCTCGAGGCCTGAACAGACTGAGCTGGCTGATGACTCTGAGTCTGCCTCAAACTAGATGCACCAGATGTGCCACTCAACTGTGGGCAAAACCTCTTCAGGTGCCCTGCCTGACCACACTGATAACACGAGAGCGGCTGGCCTCTACCTTAACTCTGGCTCTGAGATTGAGCCGAAGATGACGCTGCTCTCTGCCCTCCTCCCTTCTGCGGGCAAGCTGGAGACTTGTGGCCCAGCTGACCACACTTGAAACAGGTAATGTCTCCCTGTCTGCCTTTCCTAGAAACTGCAATCGGCACTGGAAAAGTCGATCTAGTAAAGCTACCCTGAGACTGCTGAGGGTTAAAACCCCTCTGTCTCCTGCCATCACTCTGGCCATCTTGACTTCTCTTGGAGCCTTTTTGCCCCTCATCCTCTTCCTGCATCATGATCTCCATATGGGTTGCAGCATCAACCAGACGCCCATAATCTCGAATCATAGTCCCGCCAACTCTCAACTTGAGGCTGCGCCTCGACTTCTTCTCAAACTCGATACAACGACGTTCCTCAGACGCCACCAGTTCAGGTGCAAACCTGGATAAGCTAGTAAATGCGGCCTCAAACTCGGCCACTGAAGAACTCAGCTGCTTAAGCTGGCAGAACTGATCTCTCAACCTCTCCTTAACAGCTGGAGACAGGAACTTCTCCTGGAAAACATCCACAAAAGCCTCCCATGTCCCTGTTATACAGCCCTTTGTGAACTTCCACCACTGACCCCCATCCCCCTTTAGCTGAAAAGATGCCAAGGTCACTTTCAACACCCCGTCTTTGATGCCAAGCATCTCAAATGTCTTCGTTGTCTGTTCGAGCCATTCATCTGCCTTAAGTGGCTCTTTAGGATCACCCAAAAATTTGTCCGGGTTAGACCGGAAGAACTCCCTCTTCAAAAAAGAAGGCCCTGCATCTGCAACATAAAGCTGGGCCTGATTCTCAGCTCTGAGAATGCCTACAGACTCCCTGAATGCCCCTGCTATCTCTCGGGCTATAAGGCATCCATAGCTTGCTGACCCGCTAGTTCGGCCACATTGGCCTGGCCAATACCCTCCTGCTGCTCCGGAATCTCATCCGGTATAGGCATCTCCTGCCTACCCGGCCTACCATGCCTACCACGTCTACCATATCCTCGTCCTCGTCCTGACATCCTAATAAAGGTAACAAAGACGATTAATACGTTAGCACATTAATCAATGTGCCGAAACTATAATATTCGTGTCCTAATGCACTGGACAACAATAATTCACTCCACGTAAGCACATAATCACATAAGCACCTACGAATTTCATTCCTGGATAATGACAGTCTCGAGGCGTTGCTAGAGTTCCGGTTGGAAACAGCATTGATCAAGTGCTTTTCCAACAAGACTCATAGAAACTCAAGGATCCAATCAACATCCTAGAAATTAAATCCCATACCCAAATAGTCATATAAGCATGTTATCAAATAAACACATACGATCATACATAAGTCTCTAACAAGCGAGACAAACCCATTGTGATACTAATCACTTCCCACGTACCCAAAGTATTCAAACCCGGTACGCTCTGATACCAAGTTGTAACGCCCTCAAAATAAACCCATAATATACACAATTTTGACATGCATTGATATAAGCAAAACAAAACATTATTCCATTCATCAGAGTATCCTTATTAAAAGACATTACATGTAACATCAAAAAAAAAAAAAAATAAATAAATGCCCTACGGGCTTACAACTTTCCAAGCCAACACTTGGACACAAAAGTCTGAGTACTAACTCAACTACACATTAAGCCCTTGGCTTGAGTTTACATATAATATCAAAATAAAACAAATAACAACTAACTAAACAGAGTCTTCAACTCCAAATCCTCCCAAGCTAAGTCCTTGGAGGTAGCATATCACCTGGACCTGAAAATGATGTTCCCGTATAGGGTGAGCCACAGTCCAGCAGAAATATACTAAACCAAATATAAGAATTGACTAAAGCAATAACATTCGATAGATGGTTAACACTGTTAAATCCATTATATCACTTTACAGTTTCATGACAATAATGTCCATGGCATGTTTCGCTTTACGTTATTAATCAACTTTCCAATTATACAGACATGGCTCAGAACCTGGCCAAACAATAATAATAAGATTACATCTCATATCAACATTACTTCCAATATCAACAAATCGAATGAGACTAAGGCCCATACTAAAACACTTTCATAAATCAATAAGTACACATATTTGCGGTACTAATAGAGTCCATCCCCTTTCTCCTCCTAAATAGTTTTGAGAGTCCATTCCCTATCTTCCCTCAAACCATAGAGTACATCCCCTATCTCCTTCCAAACAATATGCATATACAATATATTAAACATTTGTCATACACAATATTCAATCAATACACAGATTCGCTGTATTAATTCAACTGTTATATTCAATGACTCATTTAATGTGATTAGTTTCAGTTTTCCTTAATCAACATGCAATGTCTACAACAATCACGACTATCCTCCACCGATAGCCCAAAACAGTTATTTCTAAACAGGAAATAAATGTATCAACAAATGTAAACTCAACATTTTCATAGGTGAGTGATTAAACTATTCAACTACACCATTTGTCTCATAATTCCCCAATTTCATGAATTAAACTCAATTCCACATTTTTTTTCAAAATTAATTATACAAATTAATTTATTACAACAATTAGGGCTTTTCCCCCTTTCCTCAAAATTAACCCTAAGGTTCAATTTTATCAACTTGACACTACCTATGCCATTTTTCATGATTCACAATCACATGGAATTTAATATATAAACAATTCCCTATTTCACAAATTATGATACAAACCCTAGTTTTTCCAAAATTACCAAACGACACCAACATATCAAAAATACCAAAACTTAGGACAAAACCTATAATATGGAATAGGAAATCCCTACCTTGAAGTGAAGAACTCAAATGGAGATGATGGAGATGATGACTCAAAATCCAAAGTGCTCCAAACTGCCAAACTCTCAGATTAAAGTAAAGCTTTTGTGACCCTCTATGTTTTTAATAAAGAACCTAGGGTACAAACACCCTATAATAAGATGAAACCTAAGAGAGAAGGTGAGTGGAGGGAGGGAAAACACGGACCTAGGGTTCTGAAATAAAAAAGAGGATGAAAAAGTGTATTGAAAACAGCTGCTGCGTATTTAAATAAAACAGGCTTGCTCGAGTGAAGACTTGGTCGCTCGAGCGACCAGACACAAAGAATACTCACTCGAGCATAGAAAGCCTCGCTCTAGCCAACAATGCGATGCTTCAGCTCTACAACCCAGAAGCACGCTCGAGCGACAGAATGCTTGCTCGAGCGAAGAACTCGAAAACATACATCTCGCTCGCTTGAGCGAAGAAAAGCTCGCTCGAGCCAAGAATTACAGCTCTCAGGTCTATACCTAGACGCAGTCTCTCGCTCGAGCGAAGATACACTGGCTCAAGCGACGAACCAAAAATAAAGAGCTCGCTTGAGCGACAAAATGCTTGCTCGAGCGAAGGACCAAAATTCTGGACAGCAACTATGTGTTCCCAAACATAACCAACCTGTATCAAACCTGCCCAACACATCCTATAACTCAAAAACAAAGTATGGAAGGACGGAAACAAGACATAAATCATAACTAATATCCACGGAACCAAGTCCGGATCACTATACAACAAGGGGAAAAACTCGGGATCGCTATAACTTCTCTACTTATAAAAAATATTTTTTAACAAATTTTTAAATAAATAATTTTTTTAAATTAAAAAATAAAAATCAACCCCAAAACTCACTCAAAAAATATCATTATTTTATTTTTCAAAATGAAAAGAAAGGGGTTGAAAATCAGTTGGAGTTTGAATCTAAGGCCTCTTTGTTTATTGGACTAAGTAAGATAGGAGCATTATTACTGTGTGATTGAGTGAGAGATTACTAATTTGATGGTATTAAATTGAAGATGCAAGATACATTATATTTGTTTGTACACTAATGTAGTGAAACTAATTGGTTAGGATTAAATTTATAAAATTACATAAAAGCTCTCTTTATATAGAAGGTGACTTTGTCATTTTTGTAAAGTGAATGACAAAATAGTCTTTCTGACTCTAATTAGCTTTCAAATCCCCCTCACTCGTGGGATTGCTAGTTCTCTCCTTAGAAGGGTTTTATAATCTCATGAAACTCTTAATCACATTACAATTTTTCAAAACAAATACGATTTTTATAGGTCTCACCTTAACACTAATTCAATCCCATTCTTAGGGTTGCCAATATGCTTAGCCGACCAATCTTTTAAGTGTTCTAGCTTGTTTATGAGGATTTACTTTAGCTCAAGTTGAGCTTAAATAATTGAGCTCGAGTTCAAGCTCGAAAAAACATATTAAATTTAAATTATTTCACTAATTAAAATAAAATATAAAAAATTATGAACAAAATATAGAAGAATACTATATTAATAATAAATTTCATCAATTAAATATGTAAATTTATATAAATACTAAACACAAATAAAAAAATTTAAATAAATTATTAAAGAATATTTATATATTATTAAAAAATATTAATTTATTTATTTTTATATTAATGAGTCTTATCAAGCCGAGTTTGGGACAACTTAAGATTGGCAATTAATAAATAAGCATAAAAATTAAGCTTAAATTTATTCTTTTAGTAAAGGAATTGAGTTTTAACTGAGTGAGCAAAGATTAAACTATTCATGAGTAACTTAATTCATTTGCCATCTTAACTATCATTCATATCGGAAAACAAAAACCTGCAAACAAAGAGAGCCTAAGCTCACATAGGATAGGAGGATGATGTTTTTGTTTTCTTGAGCGACTAGGAGGATGATGTTGATAGTACATGAATACTAACTTTTTTTTTTGTTGTTAGTGCAAGTTCCGAACGACCATGTCACCATTCTACTCCCATCCACATGATAACGAAAGACTTTTTTCTTTCTGTGTGGACTACTTATTTTAAAACACTTGTAGCTACAAGAATGCAATGCGGCCTTTTAGGATCGTTTAGCAATGATTTTTTTAGTTGATATTTTAATTTTTTTAAATTTTTTTAGCTTGAGACTTTTTTAATTATTTGGTATTTTTGTTTGGATTTTTGGCTTTTCAGTTTTGAAATGACAATTTTTTTGTCTTTTTATGATTTTTAACTTTCAAATTTAAATTTTTTATTTTTATTTTTTATTTTTTATTTATTTTTTTTTTTTTTTGTGATTTTTTAGCATGAGAGGAAAACTAAACGAGCACTTATAATGTTATTGACTAGCTTTCCGTTGGTCGTCGCCGTCTGAGCCATGCCAATGTTAATGTTTTCCATCTCCACCGCTGTGTTCCTCCTCACCATTTCTCTACCCTTTATCTTATGGCAAATATTCAAAAAGTGTCACTAAACATTATTTAATATTGAAAAGTGTGTAAATTTTTTTTAAAAATATATAAAAATATTAAAAAGTATATTAATTTAAATAAAAATATATTAATTTTTTTTTTAAAAAAATGACTTATTTTTTAAATTTTTTTTATCTTTTACTTATGTCTTAGGAGTACCTTAGGAGGACCCTTGTCTTATTTGGGTTGGATATGTAGATGGTCAAATTTTAAAGGGTAAATTACACTCAATTTCTTGGTTTGCATAAAATAAAATAAGTATTATAATTTTAAAATAATTATATTAATTTTCTTAATACAATTAAATAGACTAAAATTAATATAAATGGTGTAGAAATATAATAATAAATAATAAAAAGATTATAAATTTTAATGTAAAAGCAATGACAACATTTTTCTATCTATTTGACTAACGGCTTATTGATGAAATGGAAGTTATATATTATATGAATTGAAATCTTAAAAGAATTCAATGTAATTATGTTAAAATAATGAAACTTGTAGTATTTTTTTTTCAAACTTTAAGAAAAATTGTATGATTTACCCAGTTTTATATTACCTCCATAAGCAGATTATTTTTTACAATTGAAAATATGCAAATAATTTTATGTAATTGTAAACTAAGTATACTGTATTTATCGTTACCGACTTAAAGAAAAATATTAAAATATGCCTTATTTATTTTGTAAATTTTCATGTTTTTTCTTAGAACACAAAATAACCTTGATCTTATTTATGATTTATTCACCTGTAGAAGGAGAGAAATTAAGACGCTAACTTAATTATTAAAGTTGCCTCAATTAGGCAAATAAGTATCACTAAATGAATATATAGGGGTCAAAACCCAAAAGAAATGGGTCAACCAGAAGATCGAACAAGATCCAACTTGTTCAGACCAAATGGGCCAAGACCAAGAAGTGGCTAAGGGAACTGGCTGAGGTATTACTTGCCAAGGTTCAGTTGATGAGGTAGACCTTACCTCAGTGCCACCATTTTTTATTGTAGGGCCGCCTTTGCTACTTGCTAAGGGAAAGGGAGTCGTGGCTAGTCCAACCTCTGCAACTACCTTGTAAGGCACAACAATAGCCTTCAAGATAAGCCTCCTCCATACAAGATAATGTACAGACACTTGGGGTTGATAGCAAGCATCATGGCACCAATAGCCAAGGGCTGATTATAGGCCCGAAGCTCATATAGCTTGGTATTGATAGCTAGCCCAAACACTAACTGGTTTGAATTGATAGCAGGCACCAAGGATGTCAGCATACCATTGTAACCCTGTGAAGATGGGAGCATGGCATGGTAGTCCAAAAACAAAGGACTCCCTTTCCATATACCTAGGTTAAGGACCTGCCTTGGTTGCACAAGTAAGACCAAGAAAGCCCCATTAAGCTTGGTATGAGGCACAACCCCTACTGTGGCCCGCGCTTTAAGAAGCTAAGGAGTTTTGTGGCTATGTGATTAAGGGTGGAGGAGACGCCGAGGTAGACACTAGTTTGGTTAATAGCAGGTTATAAGTCTTGAGAGTACATGTTTTGGGAAACCGAGCGGAGAAGGCAAGTGCCACAAAACTAGGACATCTGCTGAGGCTCGTACCAAAAAAGTATATACTGAGGTTCGTGCTAAACAGATAGTCTAGTGGCACTCACTGACGTTTTATACCAAACATATAGTACATGTCAAGGGACATGTGTCTATCAAGGCCTGGTGGTTCAGGATGGGATATCCTGCGACACATGTTGTTGCACTATTTGTCCACTTGGTATATTCTGGTATCAAGGAAAAGCCTATAAATGGGGCCAAATTCCCAAGGTTTAGAAGAGAATGTTTTGGGGATTGGGAGTATACGTTGCCCAACTGATTACATTGACATTTTCTTCTACTGGACCACTTACTCCATCTTCACTGGTTATACACTCTCCAACCTTCCCAAATTATTGACCCATTAACATAACTTTATCTCTCTAGGTGACATTATTATTATTGTTTATTTTGGACCCCTACATCACCCCCCGCCCTCCCTGTGAAGCCTCCAAAATATGTATTCACTTAAAAAACCCTAATGTTGAATTATTTTCTTAAAGCCCTCGATTACTTGAATTATTTCGAATCTTGTCGGTTAGCAATTTTATTTTCTTTTTTTCAAAACAGGAATTTTCCTAGTCGGATTAGGTTCCCTAACCTAATTTAATTCTACATAAATTACATGTATTTAACACCAAGCCCTTACTTCTTTATTAAATTCGAAATAAACCACAAAAACTAGTACATGTACCCTAATATTATTAGTACCATCAATCTTGTAATATATATATATATATACATATATACACCCAGAGGAGTGTGCCTAGACATAAAATAATAAAGAAATTTCCCTTCACCATTCCCTATGGCTAGCCTTCCTAGAAGAAAGTGAGAAACCAATTTTCAAGAACCATAATTACGAAATTCTAGGAAACCCAAACCTCGTGACCTAGACCTAGGTTGCAAATCTCAAGACTAGTTTCCTTTCAACTAAAAATCAACTAATTGATGCCTAGACTTATGATTTAGCACCTTAGTTACTCCTATCCCTTTTGACACCAAGCAAGATCCTAACTTTTCCATCCATTTTCAACTAATGGGCCTTTTTGTCCTTTTACACCAAATTGCCTATAAATATCAACATACCCCCTAGCTTGCAAACACACACAACACACTCACTCACACACACATTTCGGTTAGAGAGAGGGAGGGGAGCAAGAGGGAGGAGTCTAGAGAAGAAGAGGGAGGGAGAGAAGACCATTCTTGTGCAAAATAGCAAGTAAGCCACAAACACAACCTTCTCTTTCATTTTCCTTTTTTTTTCAATACATGTTTCTAACTACTGTTTTTTTCAGATCTGTCATTAAAGAGTTCTTATGTTAAAAAAACTAAGATTTGAGTATTGATTTCATCTCTCTTGTATTTTTCCCTTTTTGGCACAAAACCATCTTCTTTTATTACCAATCTCTCAACTTTCCAAAGGCATACTTTCAAGCAAACTTTTTGAGTAAATATATGTTAGTTAGCATGTTTTCTTCACAAAATAAATGAAAACTTTCCCTTGGTGGAACCCTTTTCTCACAAATCTTCATGTTTTGGACAATCTACCTTAGAATCTGTTTTTGCAGCCCACTTTCAAAAATTCCAGAAAAATGTACAAAAATATTCTGAAACTCTATTTTATGTCAAAATCTTCCTTAAGGAGTTAGCTTTCAACTAAAATCAGTTTCATCGAAAAACATTAAGCGGTTTGAAAGAAAATCAAGTTTTCGTAACGGTCGACGGATCTGGACAGCGCTGGACTATTTTCTAAATAACTTAAAATCTGGAAAAGCAAACCCATTTCCAAAAAATGTTCTGGAAACTAGATCAAATTCTCTACGAACCATAGGAAGACTGAGTTCGGTGGATGATCTAAAGTAGTCCTTTCGTATTAATCTTCACGTGATGTTAAATCTGGAAATTTGTTATGTATGGATGTTTTGTGCCCTTGTATTCATGAAAATGTTTAATGGCTTATGATCATATCTTGGCAAGATGTTGTATGTGCATGTTATGTTATTTATCTTTCTTATCTTGAGGATGCATGCTTATGTGGATATTATTATATTGTTTAGTTGGACTAACCTTGACTTAAAACACTTAATTCAACGGGAAACCTAATTGGGCAGGTATTGGGTTTTCGAACACTTGAGTTATGAAAAGATGATAATATGTGATACGTGGTTTTTTGGGATGCGTTCCCTATTTGAAAGTTAGAAGTCTTGTGCAAATGGTTTTCGGAACCCTTGAACGGAGCGGCTGTATTCGGACCCTAGGTAGCTTGGTGTAAGGAGGGATTCGGGCAAGGCCCTATTTTACTGTCTCTTTTGAGGCCCTGCGGTTGGCGCGACTCGGTATATAACTGTTGGTAGGCATCCGATGTTAGTTCTGCAACAACGTAGCAAAAGAGGGGGCATACCGAATAATCCGCGTCTGATTCTTGTGGTTGGGAGGACGAAATCTCTTTGGGGGACTTCTAGTTTACTAACATCTAGCTTAACCCTTTATTTATTTATTTGAGAATCATGATTTACTACTTGGTGCCATCATTGTGATTGTGTATTGGACTAGGAAAAAGGGGTGGGGTGTGTGTGCGTGTGTTTACTGGGCATTCAAAGCTCACGGCGTATCATGCCAGGTGAAGAAGCGGAACTCAAAGCTAGAGACGACGAGCCTGAAACCTTCGAGGACTTTTGGCTATCTTAGGAATAATAGAAATTTCCTTTTTGTTATTTTGTAAGAACTCATGTAGAGTTTAAAATTTCTATTGGGATGTAATGTAATGAAACAATCTTTTGAATTAAGTATAAATGTGGTTGTTATGTATTTATATTCTATGTATGAACCTTATCGTTGCTTATGAGACCTTGTGTCAATGCCTAGTAAGATCTGTCAAAAAGGTAGTGTGCTGCCTAAGAAAGCTGGACTTATAAGGGAGGCTATTTTGACTCTTCCGGCGATCTGGGATCTTACTTGGTTATTGACCATAGGATTCACTAGTGACTCTCCCTTGACTGCAACCTATAGTGTAGAATCGGGGCGTCACAATATGGTATCAGAGCCTAGGTTGAACCCTTACCCACGCGTTTCAACCTGCGGTTAGAGACTACCTTCCCCGACTATGTTAGAATCTTTTTTGACCTATCTTAGGGAATTTCTTCGAATTTCTGGCATGCCAACATTAACTCATGAGGACATACTTCAGGATCATGAAATGGTTTTAACCTTGAGTGCGGCATCACATCGCGCAGTAGGGGGTACTATTAGTTCTACGCGTCTTCTATCGATTGTTGTACCCTCATCTTGTATTCGTAACCTTTATTCAATGTCATCCTTCTCCAAGATTAAGCCTTGTCCGTCTAGTCTTGTTTTGTATACCACTATTTGTAAATTTGACGTCCTTGACCCTTGAATATTTTATTTAGCTCAAGGCTTCTTGTAAATAATTTCATTTTCTTTGCTCGGTGACGAATCTTGGATATTCAGTTTGAAACGCAGATGGCCAACGTAATTTCAAGTTAAATATCTAATGTAGTCACTACATCTATAACCTTGATCACATTGAAGTTCGAAACCATAACATCATACCATTCATCCATATTTCAGTTAATCCTGATGTCATCACCATAACTGCTTTATATTCCTCGTCTCCACTTTAATCCAATTTTAGGAATCTCGTAATTATTATTATGTATATGAAGCTGTGCTATGCGAATACCCTAGGATAATTAAACTCTAAATTAGGAATTGCCTCTGTAGTTAGAATTTGACTTACGCCTCACCCTATTCAAAGAAAAAAACAAATGGTGGACCATACTTCGAGACAAGTAATAACATGAGCTTGCAAGCAACAATAAAAATGCGGTACCAGGAAATTGAAACCTTAAGAATGGACTAGCAACTGTGGCTAAAATCCCGAACCCTATCAAGAATCAAATTTTGGAAGAGTCTTACCATCTTTGTGGAAATAATCGGCACAACATTGACCTCAGAATGAGAGGAGGTAGAATCCAAGAGGATTTGGAGCTTGTGGAAAAGAGACCCAACTTCATAAGGGATTAGAAAGGAGCAACCGGCAGGATCTTCGCCTTGCAAGAGGAAGAAGCGGACCCGTCTGCAATTTAGTACTGTACAATTCTTGGGTGCATGTTTTATTTGATACTGGTGCATCACATTCTTTCATATCCTCTGCTTGAGCTAAGCCATTAGAACTTGAATGTGAACCTTTAGAAACGACCTTAAGTGTAATGTCACCTATGGGAGGATGCATTCGGGTAGGATTGATCTGTAAAGATTGTAAAATAGGAATGTCGAACCTATGTTTAACTTGCGACCTTCGTGTCATGGAAATATCGGACTTCGATATCATCTTGGGCATGGACTGGTTGTCCACCCACCAAGCGGTGATCGACTGTCGTCAGAAGAAAGTGGTAGCTCACACGCAAGATGGAACACGTTTCTAGTTTAAGGGGGATAGACAAGACCCCATGGTTTCAATAGAACATCGAACGCAGTGGCGCGATCAACTTGCGGATAGAATAGCAAGATTCTAAATGAGGAAGGCCAAGGGGAAATAGAACTCCCGCGCGTAGTATGCGATTATGTAGATGTATTTCCTATGGAGTTACCAGGATTGACACCAACCCGGGAAGTAGACTTTGGCATCGAGCTACAACTTGGAACTACCCCAATATCCATGGCTCCGTATCGTATGGCACCAGCAGAATTACGAGAATTGAAGACACAACTACAAGAATTGCTCGAGAAAGGATTCATTAGGCCAAGTACTTCGCCATGGGGAGCACTCGTGTTGTTTGCTAAAAGAAAGATGGGTTGTTGAGGCTATGCATCGATTATTGTCAACTCAATCGAGTCACGATTAAGAACTGATACCCACTCTCGAGGATTGATGACCTTTTTGACCAACTTAGAGGCTCAAGGTGCTATTCAAAGATTGATCTCAGGTCAGGTTACCATCAACTATGAGTCAAGGAGGAGGATATACCAAAGACTGCCTTTCGTACTAGATATGGCCACTATGAGTTTGTAATAAAGCCCTTCGTACTAACTAATGCATCGGCAGTATTCATGAGTTTGATGAATAAGATTTTTAGACCATACCTTGACCAGTTTGTAGTAGTATTCATTGATGACATCTTGGTATATTCAAGGTCTGAAGAAGTCATTTAAGGACTATCCTCCAAGTTCTTAGGGATAATCGGTTATATGCCAAGGTGAGTAAATGTGAGTTCTGGTTGAATGAAGTAAAGTTCTTAG
Source organism: Camellia oleifera (assembly GCA_022316695.1). Taxonomy (NCBI): domain Eukaryota; kingdom Viridiplantae; phylum Streptophyta; class Magnoliopsida; order Ericales; family Theaceae; genus Camellia; species Camellia oleifera. The sequence continues at coordinate 153,852,108 of CM039308.1, read as the reverse complement.
GGCATGTGGTATCAGAGAATGAGATTGCTGTGGATCCAACCAAGGTGGGGGCCGTATTAGATTGGAGACAACCAAACCGTGTCAGAAATCCACAGCTTCTTAGGATTGGCCGGTTATTACCAGAGGTTCATCCAAGATTTTTCCAAACTAGCTAAACCAATGACTCGTTTGACGCAGAAGGAAGTAAAGTATGAGTGGGACGAAGCTTGCGAAAAATCCTTCCAGGAGCTGAAGAAGAAGTTAACTAGTGCGCCAATTTTGACCATCCCAGAACGAGAAGAGGGGTACACTGTGTATTGCGATGCGTCTAAAGAAGGATTAGGTTGCGTGCTCATGCAAAATGGAAAGGTAGTTGCATATGGATCCAGGCAGTTGAAACCTCATGAGCTCAATTACCTCACACACGACTTGGAGCTAGCGGCCGTAGTTTTTGCCCTAAAGCAATGGCGACATTACATGTATGGGGAACAATTTGAGATTTTCACCGATCACAAGAGTCTGAAGTATCTATTCACACAGAAGGACCTTAACTTGAGACAGAGACAATGGATGGAGTATCTTGAGGATTTCCAGTTCACTCTTTCGTATCACCCCGGTAAAGCCAATATAGTAGCCGATGCTCTAAGTCGTAAGAGCAGCAGGATGATGGCTAAGATCTCCGTCAAGGAATGGGATATGGTTAAGACACTCAATGAGTTTAGGATCCAAGTGGAATCCCAAATTACAAAAGCATGTCTTAGTGCACAAAAGGTGATGCCTAAGTTGATGAATGAGGCCGTGGAGGCCCAGAAACATGATCAAGAGGTAGCCTATATCAAGGGATGTTTGGAATCAGGAGAGCCCATGCCTGATTGAGTAATTCACCCCAATGGGAGTTTAAGATACCAAGGCAGATTGTTTGTACCAAGTGACGAGTTACTTAGAGAAAAGGTACTGAAGGAATGTCATCATTCTGCATTTGCGGTATATCTAGGAGAGACTAAAATGTACCAAGATTTGAAGAGGCAATATTGGTGGAATGGAATGAAGAAGGAAGTGGCTAAATTTGTAGCGAGATGTCTGACATACCAGCAAGTGAAGGCGGAACATCAGAAACCAGGGGGAATGTTGCAACCTCTACCAATAGCCGAATGGAAGTGGGAGTACATGACAATGGGTTTTGTGACAGGGTTGCCTAAGTCACCTAGAGGGCGTGACGCTATATGGATAATAGTGGACTGTCTCACCAAGTCAGCACATTTCTTACCCTATAAGATGACCGACACCTTAGAGTCTATGTGCAGACTCTATATTGGGGAAATCATTCGACTGCATGGAATTCCGGTATCTATTGTGTCAGATCGTGATCCACGATTCACCTCTCGATTTTGGGAGTGTACAGGAAGCTCTTGGTACCGAGTTATGTTTTAGCACTGCCTTTCACCCATAAACAGATGGCCAATCTAAACGCACTATCCAGACACTCGAAGAGATGCTGAGAGCTTACGCAATGGATTTTCAAGGAAGTTGGGAACGACACCTACCCCTAATCGGATTTGCCTACAACAACAGCTTTCAAGCTAGCATCGGCATGGCACCCTTTGAAGCATTACATGGACGACCTTATAGATCGCTGATTTGTTGGACGGAAGTGGGTGATGCAAATCTGATAGGAACTGAACTTGTTCTAGAGACTATTGAAAAGGTCAAATTGATCCGACAACAGTTAAAGACTACCCAAGATCTTCAAAAGAATTATGCAAATAGGAGGAAAAGACTATTGACGTTTGAAGTAGGCAGCCACGTGTTCCTAAAGGTGCAACCTAGGTGTGGAGTCGTACGTTTTGGGAGAAAGGGAAAGCTGTCACCACGATATATCGGGCCTTTTGAGGTATTGGAAAGAGTGGGCAAAGTAGCTTATAGACTAGCTCTACCCCCGCCATTAGCAGGAATACACAACGTCTTCCATGTATCTATGTTGAGAAAATACTTCGCTGACCCGTCACACATCCTCAAGTGGGAAGAAAATCAGTCTTGACAAGGATGATACATTTAAAAAAGGACCGGTAGCAATACGAGACAGTCGAGAAAAGAACCTTAGAGGCAAGACGGTTCACTTGGTAAAAGTGCTATGGCGTCATTAGGGAGTTGAGGAATTTACTTGGGAACGCCAGGATTAGGTGAAGGCAAACTACCCTGAGCTTTTCGTAGACAGTATGTAGTTGAATTTCAGGGACGAAATTGTTTTAAGGGGGATACGTTGTGAAGCCCCCAAAATATGTATTCACTTTAAAAACCCTAATGTTGAATTATTTTCTTAAAGCCCTCAATTACTTGAATTATTTCGAATCTTGTTGGTTAGCAATTTTATTTTCTTTTTTTCAAAACAGGAATTTTCCTAGCCGGATTAGGTTCCCTAACCTAATTTAATTCTACATAAATTACATGTATTTAACACCAAGCCCTTACTTCTTTATTAAATTCGAAATAAACCACAAAAACTAGTACATGTACCATAATATTATTAGTACCATCAATCTTGTAATATATATACATATATACACCTAGAGGAGTGTGCCTAGACATAAAATAATAAAGAAATTTCCCTTCACCCTTCCCTATGGCTAGCCTTCCTAGAAGAAAGTGAGAAACCAATTTTCAAGAACCATGATTATGAAATTCTAGGAAACCCAAACCTAGTGACCTAGACCTAGGTTGCAAATCTCAAGACTAGTTACCTTTCAACTAAAAATCAACTAATTGATGCCTAGACTTATGATTTAACACCTTAGTTACTCCTATCCCTTTTGACACCAAGCAAGATCCTAACTTTTCCATCCATTTTCAACTAATGGGCCTTTTTGTCCTTTTACACCAAATTGCCTATAAATATCAACACACCCCCTAGCTTGCAAACACACACAACACACTCATTCACACACACATTTCGGTTAGAGAGAGGGAGGAGAGCAAGAGGGAGAAGTCTAGAGAAGAAGAGGGAGGGAGAGAAGAGCATTCTTGTGCAAAATAGCAAGTAAGCCACAAACACAACCTTCTCTTTCATTTTCCTTTTTTTCAATACATGTTTCTAACTACTGTTTTTTTCAGATCTGTCATTAAAGAGTTCTTATGTTAAAAATACGAAGATTTGAGTATTGATTTCATCTCTCTTGTATTTTTCCCTTTTTGGCACAAAACCATCTTCTTTTATTACCAATCTCTCAACTTTCCAAAGGCACACTTTTAAGCAAACTTTCTGAGTAAATATATGTTAGTTAGCATGTTTTCTTCACAAAATAAATGAAAACTTTCCCTTGGTGGAACCCTTTTCTCACAAATCTTCATGTTTTGGACAGTCTACCTTAGAATTTGTTTTTGCCGCCCACTTTTAAAAGTTCCAGAAAAATGTACTAAAATATTCTGGAACTCTATTTTATGTCAAAACCTTCCTTAAGAAGTTAGCTTTCAACTAAAATTGGTTTCATCGAAAAACATTAAACGGTTTGAAAGAAAATCAAGTTTTCGTAACGGTCGACGGATCTGGACAGCGCTGGACTATTTTGTAAATAACTTAAAATCCGGAAAAGCAAACCCGTTTCCGAAAAATGTTCTAGAAACTAGATCAAATTCTCTACGAACCAGAAGAAGACCGAGTTCGGTGGATGATCTAAAGTATTCCTTTCGTATTAATCTTCACGTGATGTTAAATCTGGAAATTTGTTATGTATGGATGTTTTGTGCTCTTGTATTCATGAAAATGTTTAATGGCTTATGATCATATCTTGGAAAGATGTTGTATGTGCATGTTATGTTATTTATCTTTCTTATCTTGAGGATGCATGCTTATGTGGATATTATTATATTGTTTAGTTGGACTAACCTTGACTTAAAACACTTAATTCAATGGGAAACCTAATTGGGTGGGTATTGGGTTTTCAAACACTTGAGTTATGAGAAGACGATAATATGTGATATGTGGTTTGTTGGGATGCGTTCCCCATGTGAAAGTTAGAAGTCTTGCGCAAATGGTTTTCGGAACCCTTGAACGGAGTGGTTGTATTTGGACCCTAGGTAACTTGATGTAAGGAGGGATTCGGGCAAGGCCCTATTTTACCATCTCTTTTGAGGCCCTGCGGTTGGCGCTACGGGGTATATAACCGTTGGTAGGCATCCGAGGTTAGTTCTGTAACACAGCAGCAAAAGAGGGGGTATACCGAATAATCCGCGTCTGATTCTTGTGGTTAGGAGGACGAAATCTCTTTGGGGGATTTCTAGTTTACTAACATCTAGCTTAACCCTTTATTTATTTATTTGAGAATCATGATTTACTACTTGGTGCCATCATTGTGATTGTGTATTGGACTGGGAAAAAGGGGTGGGGTGTGTGTGTGTGTTTACTAGGCATTCAAAGCTCACGGCGTATCATGCCATGTGAAGAAGCGGAACTCATAGCTGGAGACGACGAGCCTGAAACCTTCGAGGAATTTTGGCTATCTTAGGAATAATAGAAATTTCTTTTTTGTTATTTTGTAAGAACTCATGTAGAGTTTAAACTTTCTATTGGGATGTAATGTAGTGAAACAATCTTTTGAATTAAGTATAAATGTGGTTGTTATGTATTTATATTCTATGTATGAACCTTATCATTGCTTATGAGACCTTGTGTCAATGCCTGGTAAGATCTGTCAAAAAGGTAGTGCGCTGCCTAAGAAAGCTGGATTTAGAAGGGAGGCTATTTTGACTCCTCCGACGATCTGGAATCTTACTTGGTTATTGACCATAGGACTCACTAGTGACTCTCCCTTGACTGCAACCTATAGTGTAGAATCTGGGCGTCACACTCCCCCCCCTCCCCAAAAAAAAAAAAAGAAAAAAAAGACAAAAAAAAAAAAAAACCTTTATCCTCTTATACTTTATTGCAAATGATAATTAGATATAAATACATAATTCTCTTTATGTGGAAGCACATTTTTCACGGATGTTAATTTGAATCCATTGTCATGCGGTACATTTTAGTTTATAAATTGTAAGTCATATACTTACCTCAAGTAAGAATGGTAGAGACTCCCAATATACAACTAATAATTCATCCAGAACAACATGACAATAAATTCATATTTTATTTGATTGAGTTTATTATAATAATAAAAAAAAAGATATATTACAAATACACTTGCTCAAGTATACTTATGGTACGAATTGTTCCTTGTGGTTCTGAAAAATTACAAATACCACTTTGTTAAAAAATATTATTTAGTAGAATTAACAAAAAACATAAAATTTCTAACTACTCTTCTATACTATAATAAAATTATTTGAATTATTAATTGAAATATATTTTTGACACTATTAAATTTTTTAATTGATTTAATAATGGGTTAATTGTTGAAAAGTTCAACATAAGAAAGGTATAAGGTATTAGGTCCAATAGATGCTTTTTTTATTGATGAGAGATCCACCATTTGTAAAATACTTTGGTGACAAGTCTTTTTATTTGTTTGAAAGGGCATTTTGTTTTTAATTTTACCCTTAATTTTTTTGTTAACTTTTTTGATCCGTTTGACTTTTTTTAACTATTTGTTCAATTTTATTTTCTCTTTTCTGTTTAAATTCAAATTTTTTTAGGGCGAATTACACTAACAGTCCCTGTAATTTGGGGTTTGTATCACTTTGGTCCGTGACCTTTCAATTGTGATGCATTTTGACCCTGAATTTTGAATCTCGTTCTAAATAAAAACAATTGAAAACATTGTTGCTCTATTTCAAAGGCAAAATTGTCAATTTGATAAAATATAAATTAGTTTGACAAAAATAAATGTCAAAAAATTATTTTTAAATTTAAAAAAATTATTTCTACTAACCAAAGATAAAATTATATAAAAATGATAAATCTTTTACATTTTTAGTATTTTTTAGTTTTTACCAAATTAATTTTTAGTGTATGTTTAGATAATGATCATGTAATGAGTGATTATTTTTATTTATATTTTTGGATGGTTATCATGTAATAGATGGTTATATTTGTTATTAGCAGATATTTTTGGATAATTATCATGTAATGGATGGTTATTAGCCTTTTAATGTATAATCGAAATGTTTAATATGTGAAATATTTTTAGTTTTGGATTTTTTTGATTTAATAGATTAGTTTAATAATGATATCAAACTTGCTGTCATGTTTGACTTTTGAAAAAATAAAAACTAATTTAACAAAAAACAAAATATCTAAAAAAAAAAAATTAAAAAAGTATTTCTACCCTTCCAAAAGATAAAATTATATAAAAATAATATGTTTTTAAATTTTTTTCACCGATTTATTTTTAATTTCGTAGAAAAAATTTCTAAAAATAGACTTTGAAAACCAAACAAAATGGAACTTTATAACCAAAAAATTTCCAACGTCATTCATTAAAAAAAAAAATGTCATTATATTTAAACAATATAAGTTGACCAATATAAAATAAATTGTATGACGACTTTGCCTTTCAAATTGAGTAATAATATCTTTAATTGTCCTTATTTGGAATGAGATTCAAAATTCAGGGTCAAATGTATCACAATTAAAAGGTTAGGGACCAAAATGACACAATTCCCAAATTATAGAAACTGTGAGTGTAATTCACTCTTTTTTTTTTCTCTTATATGGTCAATTGTTTATCCTATCTACTTAATGTTTTGATCTTTTCAATTGAAATTTCCTTTATCTGTTCAAATATCTATCCAAATAAAATCTATCTATTTCAATTTATCTATTAAAAAATTTTAATCTGTTGAAACTATCTGTTAATTTTTTTTATTTGTTCAAATTATTCTCCATCTGTTGAATTTAATCTATTTAAAATTTTGAACATATCTATTCAATTTTTTTAATCTGTCACAACTGTTTCTTCTTCATTAACAATATTCATAATCATCATCATGAATATTCATAATCATCATCATGAACAACAAAAACAACAAAATGAGAACTCATCAACAGCAACATTCATCATTACCATCACCATCATCATCCACAACAACAACAACAACAACAACAACAACTAAAAAAAAAATAAAAAAAAAATAAAGCCACACAAACAGATAAAAGAAAGAGAGAAGAGATTTGGAGAGAGAGAGAGAGAGAGAGAGAGAAATGAGATTAGATGAGGAAGAAAGAGAGTGTGGTGGTGGGACTGCGACACCAAGGGATTCGATTGAGATCGAACATCAACTCAAATCGAACATCATCTATCGAGATCGATTCTACACGACCTAAGGTTTCGACTTAGGATTTCAACTCAGATCTGTCAATGCTGGTGGTGGTGCAACTGAGACTATGGTGACCAGTGGTGGAGCCACGTAGAGATTAGGGGGGTCACGTGTCCCTTTAGATTTTATGTTATTTTATTTTTTTTACATATGTATTTAAATAAAATTTTAAACAAAATAATATTTACAATAAAATGTCAAGGGCATTTTTAAATTTATGAAAACAATAGTGATTATTTTATTGAAAATGAAATAACTACAACAAATTATATTTTTATGTAGGAAAATTTTGTGAAAAAATCTCAATATAAAGGTAATATCCATCATTGTTGATATGTAAATATAATTAATTTCACTGTATATATGTAAAAATTACTAGAGTGTTAGTTGTATTTGCTTATAGAGTTCACCTTTCATATGTTGCTTTATTATTGGTTGGTAATCATATGTCAATAATGATGTAATAATAATGATGTGATATCACTATTATATGAAATTTTTACTCAAATTTTGTAAAAATTTGATTTATCTTACCATTATATAATTTATTTTACGACTTAAATATATGACTTTTTTACATTGTCCATGATAGTTATACGCAATACTTTCTTTTTAATTTTACTCGAAATTAATTATAAAATTTTATGTGAAATACTTTTGAAACAATTTATTTAATTTTTTGTACTTAATATTAATTCATAAATTATTATTATCTTCTTATTGTTGGCTATGAAAAAAAAATTTAAGTTATAATTAATAAGCAATAATACTTGAGAGTTTTAATTTGAAATGATGGGTCTCACATGGTGATGTGATGTTTTGGTTTACTTTTTTTTGTTTTGTTTTTTGACACTTCACTAGAGCTCATGTTAGAGTTCTCTATCACCACGCAATTAATAAGTGTCGTTTTGATTTAGGGCTAGTTTGACATGTTTGAAAAAAGTCAAAAACTCACTATTCTATTTAAGTCACATCATCTTATTTAAGTCACATCACCTCTCTAACACATCACTTCAAACCCAACCCAAACCTAATCCATATTTCATAAAAAGTCAAAAAGTGCACTTATATAGATCATCCCAAACAACCACTTAGTTTCCTAAATCCGCCACCGACGGTGACGGTTGACTTTCTTCACCGATCTGATTTCATTCCTAATGAATCAGATCGGGTTGAGATGATGATGATGATGAGACTAAAAGAAGAACAGCTCCAGATCGGCGATGACGTTGCGGCGGTCGACGACGACAATGTGACCAGCCCAGTGGCACGTCGGTGTAGTATGACGTCAAGTGGAGATGAGTAGATTTGGAGCAAGGTTCTAAATCGCGGTATCGGGTAACGTAACAGTATCGATCGTGGAGTATCGATCGGTACATATTGAGAATCGGGTGTCGCAGCGGTGAAATTTTAAAAATCATTTCACAGGTTTTTTAGATTTTTCTTTCCTGTATCGATCTGAACTGGTGAGTATCGGCCCGTCGCGGCTTGTGTAACGGCTTGTGTACCGGTTACAGACCAATACGTACCGGGACTCAGCCGATACTCCTGCAATTTTCATTCTCAGCGGTGTCTCGGCCTGTATCCGTCGCGGTACCCTATTTTTCCGATGCGTATCGGCCGATATTTAGAACTATGATTTGGAGAGTAGTTCTAGATAGAGTTTGCACAAAGGGTTTGTAGAGAGAGAGAGATACTAGATTTAGAGAGAAAGAAAGAAGGAAGAGTGCTTTTGATAGAGAATGAGAGAGGTTTTAATTTTTTTCTCTGCAAATGGCGTTGGAGAAGTTGTTATCGGTGGTGGATACATTGCTTTTAGCGACAAATGAGTGAAAGAGCTGAGAACGATGGAGTTAGAGCCTCTAACGTCGATGGCTCGACTTGGAAGATGTGGATGCTCAACAAGAACACTGATGTCTGAAAATGGTGATGCAGCTGGAGAAGGAGGCTGACGAAGAGAGAGAAGAGGAGGGGTGAGAGAGAGAGAGAGAGAGAGAGAGAGAGAGAGAGAGAGAGAGAGAGAGAGAGAATGGGTTTTGTGAAATAGATTTCAATAGATCGTAGGCAACGGAAACAATGGGTAGTTTGGTTATTTTTCAAAGGCATGTCCATATAGCCAATGTAATTTAGTGAGTGGACCTATCGACGAAAAAATATCTAAAATACGACTTTTGGATTGAGCGCCCTTCAATAATTTATTAATAAAAGAGATAATTTATTATGTAATTAAAAATACAAAAAGGTGAAATATATTTTTTAGAACCATAAAGGGTAATTTATATTTTAGTCAAATTTTAGGGTGTGTATTTATAATTTATCAAAAAATAATAATAAAACATAAGTTATCATGTAATTATAAATAGGGTAAATTATGCCCATAGTCCCTAAATTATATCATTTTGATTCTTGTAATTCTGATTGACTTGATTTTAATCTTACTTTGTCTCAATTTAGTCTACTTGATTATAGCTGCTAATATTTTATATTAAAAAATGAAGAAATTCTAATATACACCCCTTTAGAAATGCTGTACCATATACACACCTAATTATACAGTTGTCTTATTTAGTTATGACCAATTTTCTTCTTTAGTTATAACATTATTTTAATTATGACTCATGAATTCTTTAGTTATACCTCATGTTATGTTTAATTATGAGATTTTTTTAATTTTTTTTTTTTAAATTATGATTCAAAAAATTAAAGTTATGGCATTTTTCTTTTTAATTATAAGGTGCATATGGAACACACCCTTAGTGTTTTTCTAAAAAATACATATAAGTGACACGTATCATGTTTTTAAAAACAAAATTGTTAATTTACTCAATTTAGTGAGCTAACTTTAGGGGCAAACTTCACTTTACCCCCCTATTGTTTAGACCATGTGCGGATTATCTCCCTGACTTTCGAATATCACCACATAACCCTTCTGTGATTGATGAAGTAAAGTGCATCGTTAACACTGTTATTGATAGACGTAAAAAGATCAATTTACCCTTGTGTATATAACCCTTACAGTGAAGTAAAAATCATTCTGCTTTTAGATCACAAAAGTCTTTCTAAAAATCATCATATCAATTTACACAAAATCATCAATCTACAGAGAGAAACAAAGAAAGAGAGAGTAAGATCCAGAAAAAAGAAGGAAAAAATGGAGAAAAGAAGAAAAATCATCTCATATGTATATATGTATGTATATATATATATAAAGAGAGCAAAATCATCAAACAAAAGTCCTCCTCTCATATGTATATATGTATATATACAATCTTCTTTGATTTCAATGAAGATCCAGAAAAAAGAAAGAAGAAATGGAGCAAGTTAGCAAACTTTCCAGTGGAATCCAATGTATATAATTTGTGGCTATATATATATATATATATGTATGTATATAATCTTATATATATAATCTTCTTTGATTTCATATTATGTATATATACATATAATCTTTGACTTCCCATTTTCTTCAATTGAAGATGAAACCCAGTAAAGAAGATGAAGAGGATGAGGAAGTGACGAAACCCAGTAAAAGCTCTTTCTATTTTTTGGTGTTCATGAATTATGATTGTAGTTGAGGTTTTGAAATAAAATTGAATTGCTCATTTGGGGTTTTGGGTTTTGGTCTAAATTTTATGATTTCTTTATTTGATAAATATAAAGATAAAAGCATCACAAGAGAGGATGATGAAGATGAAGAAAATCAAAATCAAAACCATTAACGGTGATAGGTGATGATTTTGAAATCAAAATAAAAATCATTCTGCTTTTATTTTTTGATTTTGAAATCCAGATCTGATGATGAAGATGAAGAAAATAATGCCAATTGTCACTGAGTGAGGATTTTGTTCTGAATGTGCTTCGGCGTCATCGTTCTAATTGGAAACCTGCTTATACATTCATCAATTGGATTTTTAGAGGAGGAAATGGAAGTGGGTATTTGCCTGGGTTTGGTGCCTACAATGAAATTCTCAACATTTTGGGCAAAATGAAGCGATTTGAAGAATTAACCCAAGTGCTTGATGAAATGAGAGAGAGAAAAGGTCTTGCCAATGAGAGGACATATGGGACTGTGCTAAATAGATATGTTGCGGCTCACAAAGTGGAAGAAGCAACAGAGTTCTTCTATAAGAGGAAAGAGCTTGGTCTCGAGCTCGATTTGATTGCCTTTCAGACATTATTGATGTGTCTATACCGATATAAACACGTTGAAACTGCTAAATTTTTGTTCCACTCAAAGCAGAACCATTTTTGTTCCACTCATTCTGCTTTTTTTTTTTTTTTTTTTTTTGATTTTGAAATCCAGATTTGATGATGAAGATGAAGAAAATAATATGAGGGTATTCTTTGGAAATTGATGATGATTTTAAGGGCATTTTGGTCTTTTTATTGTAAGGGAACATCATCAGTTCATGCCCACTTACACCACTCTCGCGTGCACTGCATAGTAGGTTAGAATACACAGAAAAACTAATGGTGCACATTACTCCATCAACCACAAGGGGGTTATGTGATGATATTTGAAAGTTAGGGGGGTAATCTACACATGGCCTAAACTATGAGGGGGTAAAGTGAAGTTTGCCCAAACTTTAGTCACTTTAGTGATATTTTTTTTTTGGTTAAAAACATAAATAACATTATCAATTAAATTAAGGTCTTGTTTGGGAAATAATAGTTTTAGCCAAAAAGTCAAAAATTTACTAAAAAAATCAAAAAGCCAATAACTTATACCAAAAAATTAAAGATTTATTTTTCTCTCTACTTTTTGCATATCTTTTCGTAAAAAATTAAAAAGTCATTTCAAACATACAAGTTTTTTTTTTATCTCATATTTTAGTCAAAAAATTAAAAAATTACTAAAATAATCTGTTTCCAAATGAAGCCTAAGTTAACATAATATCTAAGATTAAGAATTAAAATTGAACTAATTAAAAATCTAGAGATGAAAACAAAATTCAAGGCTTACTGATTACTAAAATTAACAAAGACTTCAAAGCCTTAAAATTTTACCTTTCAAATAACAATAACAATAACAAAACCCATAGAGAATAAGGGTTCAAAGTGAAGTTGGCATTGTATAAATTGAACCACAAAAAAGGTCTCTAAAAATAAGTAGTTTGATCACCATGATCAAATCTTTCAAAATCTCTAAAGTCTTCCTCTTTCTCTCCATCCTTTGTTTGCTTAGCCTCAGAACCAAATCAACCCCAACTTTCTTATCTTTTTATTACCCAAACGCAACAACTTACCATCCAAACAGCACATACCAAACCAACCTCAACACCCTCTTCTCTTCCATCTCCTCTAATTCCACCACCTCCATCAATGGCCTCCATAACTCCACCGTCGGCTGCAGCCTTCTCGACACAGCCTACAGCTTCTTCTCTGCCATGGCGATGTCTCCACCGCCATTTATCAAGACTACTTAACCACTGCAGCTAAAGAAATAGTCCAATGTTGTCCCAAGTCGAAGGTTGCCATGATTTGGTACTATGAGTGAATGTTGTGATACTCGAACAAGTCCATCTTCTTCATTGAAGATGATTTAATTTGGTTGATCAGTCTGCTCGGTGAGTGGTTGATTAGTCTGCTCCCCCTGATCGACAGACGACAACTCAGTTGAATCTTCATCAACTAAACATTGCTCGGTCAAAGACCGCCTGGGTTTCTTCTTCGACCGGCTAGCACCCTATTCGTTGGCCAGAGCTAGCACTAGGCCAGGAGGTTGGGCCACTTGCTGGGAAGACTGGCCTCCTGTCATTTCTGCCAGTTGAGAGTCGTTCGGCTCGCTAGTGATTATTGATGTGATAGCGCGGATCTTGGCCATCTCCTGCTCGGCAATTAGGGGAACTAGTCTGATCGGCGGAAGATTCGGATCTAGTTCTAGAGAGAGGGCATCGAACGGAGGATTGTGTGCCACTAAAACAACACTTGGAAGAGTTGGTTATAGCGGGGCATTTAGACTAGTATATCGACAGCGGCATGAGGGCTGCCCCACAAGGACAAGCGGAGCCAAACGGGCTGGCTGCCTTGGATCCCACACTCTAAGGAGTCATCAATGTCATCCATAGCATCATAGAACTGCCTCGAGTATATGAACCATGGGGAATGATAAGGAAGGCCAAACACATGAGGGAACTGCTATCGGTGCAGCTCGCCATGAAGAAAGGTAAGATGAAATACAAGATATCATGACCTTCTCCAGTAAAGACTTGGAGAGAATTCAAACCCCTCACAATGACACTCTGGTGGTAACGTTTCACGTCAAGGATTTCAACATAAAGTGAATTTTGATCGACCAGGGCAGTTCGGTCGAAATCATGTACTATGACGCATTCAAGCGGATGAAGTTGGACGACAAGGACTTGGCTCCAGCAACATCCCCCTTGGTTAGCTTTAACTCTTAACCAGAATGGCTAGTCAGGAAGATCATACTACCGGCCAAGGTTGGGTCAATCACAAAGCAGGTTGAGTTTTAGGTGTTGAAGGTCCCGTCGACTTATTATCTGATCTTAGGAAGAGGTTGGCTACACACCATGCAAGCAATGGGATCGACCTATCACTAGGTCAAGCGCTTTCCTGGGCCTGTTGGGCAAATAGAAGAAGTTTGGGGGGACCAAGTCATGTCGAAACAATGCTTTGTCGCGGTCAGTGGCACCAGGGCGGCGAAGGGCTTTGTTCAGATGGTAGAAGGACCAGAAGGCAAGGAGGTCCTGGAGGATGTGCGAAGGAAAGCCGAGGAGAAATTGGTAGAAGATTTGGTGGAAGTCCGCATTGATGAGAATGATCCAAACAAGTTCTTTCTCTTCGGATCATCTTTGTCTAGTTCCGAACGGCTGGATTATGTAAATTTCTTGGTTTCCAACATTGAAGCCTTTGCGTGGATGCCTTACAATATGCTTGGTGTCGACCCTAGCTTCATTTTCCAAAAGCTGAATGTCTTTTCCAACGCACGATCGGTCATTCAGCAAACTCGGTGCTCAACTTTGCACCATGCTAAGGTAGTGGCAGAGGAGGTCAAAAATTTGCTCAAAGCTGGGGCAATAGAAGGAGTGCAATACCCTAGATGGATCTCTAACATGGTGGTGCTGCCGAAGAAGAATGGAAAATGGCGAGTGTGTGTCGTTTACAAAACGGTCAACCGTGCCTGCCCGAAGGATAGCTTTCCACTCCTGAGGATAGACCAGCGGGTAGATCTTACCGCCGGTCACCAAAGGTTTAGCTTCCTTGATGCATATCGTGGCTACCACCAAATAGCTATGTACGAGCTAGATAGAGAGATCACGTCCTTCACCATGCCCAGAGGCTTGTACTGCTACAAGGTCATGCCCTTTGGCCTCAAGAACACCGGGACAACTTTTTAAAGAATGGTGACCAAAATGTTTACCCCTCTGTTGGGCCATATTATGGAGGCTTACATTGACGACATGGTGGTGAAGAGCAAGGATAAGTCTCAGCACCTCGCTAACCTAGTTAAAATGTTTGTTATACTCAGAGGCCATAAGTTTCGCTTGAATGCTTCCAAATGTGCCTTTGGCGTTAGGACATGAAAATTTCTGGGTTTCTTGGTTACAAACCGGGGTGTAGAGGCTGACCCTTCACAAATCAAGACAATCCAAAAATTGGAGTCACCAAATTTCATAAAGGACGTGTAACATCTTACCGGAATGGCAACTGCATTGAACAAATTCATAAGCCGGTCATTAGATCGTTGTAGGCCCTTTTTCAAGACTTTGAAAGCTAAGTTTTTATGGAATGAAGAGTGTGACCACGCTTTGGAGGATTTGAAGGCATATCTCTCCTCAGCACCGATCCTGGTTACCCCATGGCTGAGCGAAGAGCTCCATTTGTATTTGGCTGTTTCTCAGCACGCAATAAGCGCAGTGCTAGTCCGAGCTGAAGGAATTCAACATCTGTCTATCTTTTACGTTAGTAAGACGTTGCTTCTAGCGGAATTAAGATACCTGTCGCATCACGCCCACACTATAGTGTTACTGACAGAATTTTCACTCAAGGTGCTCTTTAAGAAAGTAGATTTTACTGGTAGAATCTTGAAGTGGGTGGTAGAACTGGGACAGTACGACATTAACTTTCAGCCGCGCATAGCAATCAAAGCACAAGCCCTGGTCGACTTTGTAGCAGAATTTGCCCCTAGAACTCACCCTGTCTGTTCTATCGGCTTGGCTGGTGTGGATTTAGCACAATCCATAGTCCAACACCATGTTTCGGCTAGTGCAGATTTAACATTGCCCATAATATCAATGCCACCAATAGAGAAAGAAGTACAAGCCATGGAGCGACAAGACAAGCTAGAGAAGGCGAGAGGTGAGCCATCCGATGTATCAATTTGCTAGACAAATATGCACGCAGGAAAGTTGCACGAGGAGCCAACCAATCTCTTCGACTTGCAAAGTTCTCAAAACCCATTTGATTGCTAGAAGTTGTTCATTGGAGAGATGTGAAAGCTTTTTGTTGATGGAGCCTCCAATAGGCATGGAGTCGGGCTAGGGGTGGTATTAACCTCACCGGACGGACTAATCATCGAGCATTCCATCACGCACAGATTTCCATCATTGAACAATGAGGCGGAGTATGAAGCCCTCCTCGTCAGTCTGAAGAGTGCTTTACGGATGAAGGCATCAGAGCTTTTGGTATTCAGTGACTCAAAACTAGTGGTCAACCAGGTCTCGGGGGAATACGAGGTTGAGGATGCAAGGATGGCCAAGTATCAAGCCGTTCACGTCGAGATTAAGAAGTTCGCCTCAATAAGAATGAAGCAAATAGGATGCGAAAAGAATAGTAAGGCGGATGAACTAGCCGGCATGGCATCTTTACAAACCATCTTTCCCAACCCTTTGATGAGTGAGTTCTTGCCCTGACCCAACATCGAGGAACCAGAGGCATCCGAAGTACTTTGCACCAGCCTAGGACCATCATGGATGGACCCAATCATCACTTTCTTCAAAAATCGAATCCTGCCCACCGAAAAGAAAGAAGCCAACAAGATCAGGGCCAAGTCAGAGCGGTTTTGGCTCTCTTCATCTGGCACCTTATACAAAATTCCTTCACCGAGCCGTACTTTAAATGTGTCCACCCTAGCAAGGTTGACGCTTTCCTTCTTGAAATTCATGAAGGCGTGTGTGGTAGTCATATTGGGGGAAGATCACTGGCGTATTGAGTCATCTCTCAAAGCTATTGGTGGCCGTGTATGCAGACCGACGCACAGATCGCAAATGCGAAAAATGTCAAAAATTTGCTCACCAGATCCACCAATCGGCCAGAGAGTTGCTCCCCCTGACAAGTCCTTGGCCATTTGTGCTTTGGGGGCTAGACATTGTAGGACCACTTCCAACCGCCCTAGGCAACCACAAATTTTTCATCCCTGCTACTGACTACTTCACCAAGTAGGTGAAGGCCGAGCCATGGGCCACCATCAAGGAAAAAGATGTCAAGAGGTTTGTCTGGCAGAATGTCATCACTTGCTTTGGCATCCCAAAGGCCCTTATTTCGAATAATGGCACACAGTTCGATGGGAAACTCTTCCGCGAATTTTGCGAGGAGTTGAAGATCAAATTTTACGACTCTACACCAGCCTACCCTTAATCAAATAGTCAAGCTGAAGCCTTAAACAAGACTATCTTGGATAGGCTGAAGAAACGACTGGAGAAAGCCAAAGGGAGGTGGGCTGAGGAACTTCCCAATGTGCTCTAGGCATACCGCACTATACCAAGACGCTCAACCAGGGAAACTCCATTTGCCTTGGCATATGGCATAGAGGTGATCATACCTCTAGAGATTGGCATGCCAACCATATGATTTGAAAACTTTGAACCAGATTTAAACAATGAAGCCATTGCTCTGGAGCTGGACCTAGCCGAAGAAAGAAGGGAGAAGGCACTAATTCACATTGCGACATACCAACAAGAGCTCTCCAAGAACTACAACAAGACTGTGCATCCATGTCTGTTCAAAGTTGGGGATTGGGTCTTAAGGAAGGTGATGGCCAATACGCTGGTCCCTGGAAAGGGAAAATTGGGTGCAAATTGGGAAGGGCCGTACGAGATAATAGTTCTACCTGGCAAATGGGCTACCATCTGGAGGACCTAGACAGCAAAGCCATACTAAGGCCATGGAATGCAGCCAACCTCAAGCTATTTTACTTTTGAGATGTAATCCTCTTTCCTTTTTTGTTCATACCTATTGGCATTATAAGTAATGTTTGATGTATAATGAAAAAACCTTGTAATTTGTCTATGTGTCATTTTTTTCCATATATTAGAAGTCTTGTATTTGAGTTGCTGGATACTAGGGGTATCTCACCCTCAATTTCAATGGTTCGCCGTACAAGAAGTTGTATTATGGAATGCCTGAGGCACGAAACCGATCTGACTCAAGCCGAGCTAATTTTTGCCTCAGGCCTGAAACTGATCTAATATAGCTTTACTCCAGCCGAGCTGTTTTTTTGCTTACTGTAACTAAAACTAGTGACATTCCTAATTTCTACACGTGAACCAAGTAGGTTTTGCTCGTCCCAAAATTAGTCAGTGTTTTGGCTAACTTATAATTTGAGACCGAACTAACTTGGTTCAATCCGGGCACACTTTGCCTACCGCTCAAACAGTTGGTGTTTTCCCCAACTGTGACTACTTATGCTGGGCTGACTTTGCTCACTTGCTCAAACAGTTGGTGTTTTGTCCAACCTAAGGTCGGAGACCAGATTTTGCTCACCAAGGAAAAAGTTGTTGCTTTGCCCAACTTATGATTTTAGACCGAGCTAACTTTGCTTGGTGAACCGAGCTAGTTTCACTCGGAGGGACGTTATGCTACCCTGCGATGGGACTTGCTGCGTCCATTAACTGAAAGGTCATTTCGTGAGACCAAGGTAAACTGAGCAGTTATATCTCGGTCTTTATACAAGATAGCATCGCAATCATTCAAACAAAGAATTGAAGAAAACAAAAAGGCAAATACATGGCGAGCAAAAAGTTCATCGATTTCCATTCATAACTAAGTTTGAATACAAAGGTGGGGTTCATGGCCCAGTTACGCAAAAAAAAAAGGGGAGGGGGGGCTTAGTCCACATTCATTGTGTTGGCCTCGACGATTTCCTCCTCTTCAGTCCCAACCGCGGCATTATCTTCCAGCTCGGCATCCTCCACAGTTGGGCTGGTTCTTTCCTTAGACGCCCTTGCTATTGGACTTTGGCCAGCTGGCTACGCGGCGGATGCTTCATCTACAGCTGCGAGTTTTGCTGCCTCAATGAGCTTTTGCTGCATGACGTTGGCATACGGTTGCATATGCGTAGGAATGAACACAGCTAGTGGGTTCTTGAACACTTCAGAGTCTTGAGCGTGGCCAAGTTTTTCCATGGTCACCTTCCAGCCGCACTGGAAAAATATGTCTTTCATCGCTTCGACTTGCTGTTCGTAAGTCTTCTCGCCCTCGGTATAGCCTTTGTCTTCGGCGTCATCAACCTGCTTCTCTAGCCCAGCCTTGTGGGCATCACAGAGCTTGCATAACTCGGCAATGTATCTAGTCTTGTTCACTGGCAATGACTTCTATTTGTCTTCCTCGGCTATAGCTAGTTTCTCGGCCATAGCCAGTTTCTCGGCCATTTGCTCCGGTTCAGCCAACACCAACTCATGAGCGGCCTTTAATTTCTCCAGCTCGGCTGTTTTGACTTTATTATCAGTAATGGCCTCCTGCAAACTCTATCGTACAGAGACCATGCGTTCATGAGCAAGGTAGTTTTTCTGCACAGCTTGCAATAAGGCAGAAGTCAGTAGTTGAAGCCGAGCAATAACTTGTAATAAAATAATTTGATTACTTATCAACACAATTGACTTTGCTTCAGACTGGAGGACTTTCAGGTCAGACAGTTCCTCATGCTTCTTCATGTCCATAGGGAGAAGTAAACCCTTGGTCATGTTGAAGCCGAGCGAATGGTCCTTGTCAACATACACTGAATCTGCCACTATCATCGCCCGACCCTTGTTCTTTAGCTCAAGGGACTAGACTGGAGGGGCAGTGGAGGGGGTGGATTGCTCGGTGAGTGGTTGATCAGTTTGCTCCCCCTGATTGACAGATAACAACTTGGTTGAATCTTCATCAACTAAATGCTTCTCAGTCGAAGACTACCTCAGTCTCTTCTTCGACCAACCAACACCCTGTTCACTGGTTAGAGCCAATACTAGGCTAGGAAGTTGGGCCACTTGTTGGGAAGACTGGCCTCCTACTATTTCTGCCAGCTGAGAGTCGCTCGGCTCACTAGTGATCATTGATTTGATAGTGCGGATCTTGGCCATCTCTTGCTCGGCAGTTATGGGAACTAGTCTGATCAGCGAAAGATTCGGATCTGGTTCTAGAGAGGGGGCATGAAGGAAATCAGTGACCCTGCTCTTGCGCGGTGCAATATGCCAGTAACTTGGTTATGGCCTCTTGGTTAGCATGGGAGTAATCGTTTGCCAAGAGTTTGTAATATGCAAAAATGAAGTAAGGGTTAGATTGGGAAAGACAAATCAAATACGAAAAATTGTACCGCGCCATGTTGCTCACCAGCCTTTATGAAATTTTTACGTATGTACCAGCCCGGTATAGGTGCCTTGGTGTCTTCGTAATTGCCAGACACACATAGGAAATCGTCATCGTTTAGTTCTTTGTCTGGGTTACCTTCTAGAAGCTTTGCTTGGCCCTTTCTAACCTTAAGGTACCAGCAAAAGCCTCCCTTATTTTTACTAAGTGTGTACTAGTTGAATATCTTGGCGAGGTCGAGGTTCAAACCGAGGATCCAGTTTAGCGTAGCCGCACTGTTATTATCTTGTAAGTATTATTGGACACTTGGGTTGGACATAGCCTAGTCTACCTAAAAAATTCACAGACCAAGGATTGGACCGTAAAGCGTAGGCCGCCTTCCACGATGGATACCACCGTGATGGAACAGAAGTCTAATTTGCTCCATAGATTTTCTCCATTCTTGGCTAGTTCAATGTGGACATCATCTGGAATGTTGAATTCCCTTCGGAACTCAGCCATGGCGCCTGGAGAGCTAACCATAAATCGGTATTTTCCCATTTGTCCCAGTTTCATTTTGTATGATAAATAGCTCGATCAAAATTGGGTGGCTTTGGTGATTGTTTGCTCGATCTTTGAGCCTCACTGATAGTAATGTTGAATGAGCCTGGTTAGTCCTAGTTTGTTCTGCATTATTAAAAAATAAGTCCAAATATTAGCGCGACATACTTTGCACGGCTTTAAGGTTGAAGAGTGTTCTAGCTCGGTTTGAAATCCTGGGGTGTTTAACTGGTTTTGGGCCTCATTCTCCAGTATTTCGGTTCCTAGCTCAGTTCGATGCTCTTACAGACTTACAGCGCAGTCTCAGCCACAAGGGAGGACCAAAAACTTGTTTTGGCTCGGTTCAACCCTATTTTTAGATCCAAAATTGGGTTTTTGATCGGTTTTACCCAGAATTTTTAGTGTTCATCCTGAATTCAAAATCACATATAGTAATCAAGGGAAATAAGGGGCAAGGAAGCCCCGTTCGTACTTAGGGTGTCGATTTAGCCTAATCTCCACAGATGTTAATCAGCTTTACCCCATGAGAAAGGCATCGATGGTGTTTCAACAGTCCCAAAACAAAGAAAAATGAAGAACATAAAGAACAACAATGGAAAAAAGGGAAGAATGAAGAGAACTCATGGATTGGGCGCCTAATCAAGATCCAGTCAATCAGTATCTGTTGCGAAGACCTTAAGGGCAGAAAGCACTAGAAATGGTGCAAACAGAAGTGACGATAGTGGCGGTGACAGAAGCTCAAGGGTTTAGGGTTTTGCATAGAGAAGATGAACAGTGCTGGGGTTAAAGGTCCGATCTTTTGCATATAGGGGAGATGATGAAGAGGTGCTAACTTTTCAAATTTTAGAGATAGTGGAGATAGTTGTAGGGCTGCACGGAACTAATCAGAGAAAGCCATATGGCATTGAAGTGATGGGTTGTTAGTATAACTGATGGGTTGACAGTGCGGTTGACTGATTGATGACAAGACAACTGGTACAAATCAGGCTGACTGGCCCAAAATGGATAGCCCGGTTGGAAAAGGTAATCCCGCTCACGTTCAGTTCGGATGGGATTAAGGGGCAATTGAGATGGAGATTTGTGCCAAATAATGGGCTGGGCTACACCTAGCTCGGAATGTGGTGATTGGCCATACGAGGAGAGCTGAGGGCACAGCGTTCATCCGAGTTATACCAACACAGCACTTCTGAACCATGACGGTGGGCCAAACAGAATAACCCGGTATCACGACTGCAGAGTTCAAATAGGCATTTCAAGGTTGGCTGGGTATGGCATAGCCTGGAATGCCATGGCGGCGCTGTCTGGCCATGGTGACTCCATGCACACCCATGATGGACCGATCTGGGGATAAAATGGAAATGTATCAACCGAACGCCATGATGGCTCGTAATTCGGCTTCAGATTAACTAAAGCTTGCACCCTGGAGTAGCACAAGAGATAGGGCGATGATGCGTTATTGGGCAAACCAATGTAGAGGAAACTGCCCAGGGCATGTGTCAATACTGTTTGGTTGTTTTTTCATTTAGTGTTTGGCAATATTCGCATCAACACGTGGAGGAATGTGTGAGGGGAACATATCCATGCGTTAAAAGGAGGACATACAAAGTGGATGTACTCAGAAGTTATATAAATAGAGATGTATCTCCATGCAGAGGTCTGGCATATCTTCTCACTAGGGCTACCTATCCCTTTGTCTATTCTCTCTCTCTCTCTCTCTCTCTCTCTCTCTTTTTCCAGTGCGCTGATTTGATCGTCGGAGGGTTTTTCCAGCAGGACACTGCAGGGTAGCTCACCCTTTCTGTGTTCTCAGGTTATTTTGAAAGGAGCAGAGCTTGGATTCAAGGAAGTACGGAGATCTGAGAATATTTCCTCCCCGTACAGTAATTATGAAGAATACACAGAATGTAATGGACCAAACTCGTTTCAGAGGAGTCTTAGGAGGTGTAATGGATGACATAGCAACTTGAGCTTTGAATGGAGGGTTAGCACAGTGCACGCCGGAATTGACTGTTTTGGAGTGTAATAAATGCCTTAGAAATGGTATCTCGAATTTTTCGAGTTGTTGTGATGGAAATCTAGGAACGAGGGTTTTGTTTCCGAGTTGTAATGTTAGGTATGAGTTCTATCCTTTTTACAACGTCTCCGCCTCTGCATAGCCACCTTCACTACCACCGCCAGTTCTTTCTCCACCACCTCCTCCAGGTCCTTCAAATAGTCCAGGTAAACTCACAAAAAAAGAAAAAAGAAAAGAAAAAAGTGCTTTCTTTTTTGATTATGATGGATCGACTAGATCAAATATTTTTTGTGATTGTGATAGATTCAGATCCCAAAAATTAAAATAATTAGGATTAATTTCGTTTTTAAGCCCTCCCCAAATCCATTTGTAGTATCATTTTTGTACTTAAAAAAGGTATTTTGTCCGTCAATATAAAAGAAATATCATTTTATCTCAAAATATTTTTAAAATATCAATTAGATCCCAAACTTCATTTTATTTAGGAGTTTAATTGATATTTTGGGATGATTAGGAGAGTAAAATGAAATTTGGATATCATATCAATAACTTCTATTTGATCATAGATGTTTTTAAAATCGAATAGTTTAGATATAAAACTGATAGTATTATTAAAAGAATAGAGATTGAATTCATTTTGAGAGATAGTTTGGAAGGCAAAATGATATTTTCCCGTCAATATAAGTTAAAGTCAAGAATAAATGTGAAAATTTACCTAAAAAATCATACTTTTAATATATCACTTTTGTATCATATTTTTTTACTCTAAATATTGAGAAGTAAAATGACCCCAACGTCATACTTTAGGGACTGATAATATAATTAACCCAAATAATTATAAAATAAAAACATCAAATTTAACTTGATTCAACAAAATCAGGCCAAGTTGAATAGGTTAGTGTGGTAGATGAATACTAGTATTTTTGCTATTTTCAATTGCTAAAGAACAACGAAACATATATATATATATTGTTGTTGATGCAGGAAGGGGGGAATCTCAACGCAAGTGCTTATTGCCATCATTGTTCCCATTGGAGTCTCTGTTTTGCTTTTCATTGTAGGCATTTGTTTCATAACTAGGAAATCAAAGAAGAAATATGATACCATTGTAGAAGATACAAGAAAAAAAAAATATTTTATTTTATTTTTAATGTGTCTCATGTAGTTTTAACCATTGTCAGTTGAGTGAGATATCAATAAATTCATAACAATCATCTTTTGATTTGTCCAGTTGGAAATGACATCACCACAGTTGAGTCTTTCCAATATAGTTTGGGTACAGTTCAAGCTGCAACAAACAACTTCTCTACTGAAAACAAAAGTGGTGAAGATGGATTTGGCCTTGTCTACAAGGTAAGATTGCACTTGATTTCGATAATAGAATTAAATATTCTTGCATTTACTACTTCCCTAATTTGGATCCAATATTTCAATGGATGTCATATATTATCAGGGAACACTTTCCAATGGACAAGAGGTAGCCGTAAAGAGGCTATCTCGAACCTCGGGGCAAGGTGCAGAGCAATTCAAGGACGATGTTGTGTGGTAGCCAAGCTTCAACACAGAAATCTAGTGAGACTACTGGGATATTGCTTGGAATGAGAAGAAAAGATACTTATATATGAATTCATGCCTAACAAAAGCCTTTACTACTTTTTATTTGGTATGGAAAATATGAGCAACTCTAGTCTTAATTATGTTTTTTGGTTAGTTTCGTAAATGATTTCCATGAGTGTACATTCTTTGAATTTCATACACATGGCTAAAAATTTTTTTGTTAAACAACATGAATTGAGTGCGAAGGAGCATTGGCATGTATGCTACGAGATCAAACAACGTTTAATTCTTAAGTATGCTTGTGTTTCCATTTCAAATTGAATTACGTGAAAACATTTCTTGTTCAACTGTAATTCCTCATTGTAAACTAGAACATATTTTCTATTCAATGTGCAGATCGACTAGAACAAGAAAAGTTGAATTCGGTCAAACGTTACAAGATTATAGGAGGAATAGCTCGAGGGATGCTTTATCTTCATGAAGATTCCCGACTTAGAATTATACACCGTGATCTCAAAGCTAGCAATGTTCTATTATATGGAGATATGAATGCTAAAATTTCAAATTTTGGCATGGCTAAGATTTTCGGTGTGGATCAAACTCTAAGGAAATACAAGTCGAGTTGTTAAAATAGTAAGTTTGTGTCTCAAATTCCCATGTATTTGCTTTTTCGGTAATTTAAGTTAATGAATACATAATTTATGCACTCTCAAGCAAAGTATCATTCTAATTCTTCCAAAACTTCCCCTTTGGACTAACAAATTCGGAGATGCATATTATGCCAAGATACCTAGTGACAGTTATCTTGATGGACTACATGTATTTAGTTGAATTTTGGTACATTATGTACTCAATGGTTTCATTGCTGATTTCATACAAAATGAATTTTTAGACAGTTTCTTGTTATCTTCTAATTCTATTGGTAAATTGATGGTATTGGTATGCAGTGGTTATATGTCTCCAGAATATGCAATGCATGTACAATTCTCTATGAAGTTTGATGTGTTTAGTCTTAGTGTCTTAGTTTTGGAGATCATTAGTGGCAAAAAGAATAATACCTTTTATGAATCAGGAAGTGCTGAGGACCTTCTTAGCTATGTGAGTAGTAACCATCCATTCTAATTATTATTTTCCTTCCAAGTGACAATTTCATCACATCCACAAGTCATATATGATGAAATGTTGTAGGCTTGGAAATTGTGGACGGAGGAAAGACCCTTGGGCTTGATGGATTCAACTTTGGAAGGATCTTATTCAAGAAGTGACGTTATTAGATGCATCCATATTGGCTTGTTGTGTGTCCAAGAAGATCCAGAGGACAGACCCTCCATGGCAACTGTGGTTCTGATGTTGAACAGTTACTCAATTACTCTAACAATTCCTCAACAACTTGCATTCTTTGCCTGTAGCAAAACAAAAAGTATGCCAAAATCCTTAGATTTAGATCAATCTGCAAACAAGTCAATATTATCATGGTTTGTGAATGAAGCATCGATTACTGAACTAGACCCAAGATAATGTGAGAAGTCTAAAGAATATTTTGAATTTGAATCTATTCTTCTTATTCATTCATATGGAACTATACAATTTATAGAGAAAATGGTTACAACTGTTAACTCAACTATAGTTAACATAACTATGATCCTAACTAAGAGAGGTTACATAACTAACTACTTTGACAGTAAGGAGAATGGACAACTGAAATGACTAAAAAATAGTTAATATCACCTAACTCCTTCATGGAAAAAGAAGCGTGCATGGAAGTAATAAGAGCAGGGATATGAGAGGGATTGTTGCCTGTTAATAAAATGTCATCAACATAGATGAGAAGCACTGTAAGAGTAGCAGAGGAATGTTGAATAAAAAGAGAAGGATCAGAAGAACTAATCACAAAGCCATTGGAGAGAAGAAATTTAGAGAATGTAGAATACCATGCCATTGGGGCTTGCTTAAGCCCATACAAGGCTTTGTGTAATAGGTAAACCAACTGAGGATTCGTAGGATCAACATACCCCTGAGGTTGGGTCATGTACACTTCTTCATCTAAAACTCCATGGAGGAAGGCATTAGAAATAGCCATTTGTTTAATAGGCCACTGAAAATGTAAAGCCAGACAGAGCAAAATCTGAATGGTAGGCTACTTGGCAACGGGACTGAAGGTCTCATGATAATCCAAACCTTCCTCTTGAAGATAACCCTTAGCAACCAAACGAGCCTTATGCCGAGCTACCGAACCATCTAAATTCTTTTTAAGCCGATAGACCCATTTACATCTAATAGCCTGCTTGCCAGAAGGAACGGAGACTAAGGACCAAGTATGCTCCTGTTGAAGAGCTTGAAATTCAGCATCCATAGCAGCATACCAAGCAGGAGAAAGAGAAGCAGCCTTAAAAGTAGAAGGCTCATGAAGATCAAAAGAAATAGCAGCAAAGGATAGAGGAGGAGCAAGAGAGGTAGCTTTAGAGTGAGTAGTCGTAGGATGAACATTAGCAGAAGGAGAAGAAGAATGGGGAAGAGAATAAGAAGACAAATCAACACATAAGGAGGGAGCAGAATGAGGAGAGATAGAACAGGAACCAACAGATATAGGTGATGTAGCAAGAGTAGCAATAGATGGAACAAAATCGGACTAAGCAGACACAGAGGAAGAGACAGACAATGAGGACACACCAGATCTAGTAGGAGGAACAGAAACAGGCCAAAAGAAAGATGGAAAGGAAGAACCAGGTGGTGAAACAGAGGGGGAAGCAGACAATGAAGAAAAAGGAAAAATGTGTTCATGGAAAGTGACATGACGAGATATATATATATTTTGTGGGAAGAAGGGTCGAGACACCGATATCCCTTAGTTATAGGAACATAGCCTAAGAAAACACAAGGAGCAGATCGAGGCTGAAGTTTATGAGCAGAATAAGGACGCAACCAAGGATAACAAAGACAGCCGAAAACACGAAGAAAAGAAAAATCAGGACACTTATGAAATAATTTTTCAAAAGGAGTGAGATCTTGTAACTTGGAACTAGGCATGCGATTTATAAGAAAAATAGAAGTAGCAACTGCTTCAAACCAATAGGTGAGTGGAACAAAGGACTGGTGCAGAAGAGCAATAGTAGTTTCCACAATATGACGATGCTTATGCTCAGCAACACCATTTTGGGCTGGTGTATAGGGACAAGCTAATTGATGATCAATACCAAATTTCTTGAGAAAATTTTGAAATGCAGTGCTAAGGAATTCAGAACAATTATCAGTGCGCAAAATTTTAAGAGAAACCTCAAATTGATTTTCCACAAAGGCCTTAAACTCCATAAATTTGGAAAAAACCTCACTTTTATAATGCAAAGGAAATATCCATGTAAACTTGCTATATTCATCAACAAATAAGACATAAAATCTGTATGTAGAAGGAGAAGAAGAAACCGTAAATGGTCCCCAAACATCACTGTGAATCAAAGCAAATGGTGTATTAACAGCAGTAGTAGAAAGGCTAAAAGGCAGCCTGTGACTCTTTGCAACACAACAAGGTGAGCAAACAACAGAAGTTTTATTACTAGGTACGGACAACTGAAACTTATTACAAAGAACTCTAAATTTGTAAGTAGATGGATGACCAAGCCTAGAGTGCCATATGTCAGGGGAAGAAGTAGTAGTTCTGAAGCATGCTTGACGAGGAAGAGATTTAGGAAGAGCAGCTGGAAGATGATAGAGGCCTTGAGAGGAAACACCTTTGTACAAGACAGCCTTACTTGTCTTGTCCTGAATAATGAAATGATCAGCATCAAATGTTATAGTACAATTATTATCATTAACCAATTGATGAACTGAAATCAAATTGGCTGAAATTTGAGGAACATGAAGAACATTATGAAGCTGGAAAGAAGAAGAAGGAGTAGGGAGAAGACCATTACCTTTATGCTGAATGGGAAGAGAAACACCATCACCAACCATTACCTGATCATGACCTTCGTAGGGTTGATACATATTCAAGTTCTGAAGATCATGTGTGATATGACTGGTAGCAGCAGAATCCAAATACCAGTTTTCAGGAGGATGTAATGTAGAAGCAACATAGGCTTTACTTGATCCATCAGATGAATGATGAAAAGGTGTTGAAGAAGCAGATGGATGAAAAGAAGAGTCCAATCGGTGCCAACAATTGAGAGCACTATGATTATTCTTGCCACAAATCTGACAGATGACAGAAGTAAAATTTGATCGTCTACCTCTGCGACCACGAGAAGAAAACCTACCACCTCGTGAATCAATGTGCTCTCCTCTGTGAAAGTTGGTTCGATAAGTATTTCGAGAACCAGAATTCCGAGATTGTGATGAAGCAGTATTAGAAGCAGTGTAAGCCATGTGTGAACCAGAAGAAGCTTTAGAAGTACTTTCAATATGAATAGCCTCAGAACAGAGAAGTGAAGATAAAACATCCATTGAAATTGGATCTGTTTTGGCTCTAATTGTAGTGTTGAATGCACTGTATTCTGTTGGCAAACCATTGAGAGTCAAGAGAACTAAATCCTCATCATCAACAACAGATCCAACCAAAGCCGATTGATCAGCGATATCCTTGATTTGTGCAAGATATTCCTTAATTGAGGAAGAAGTTTTGGTGATGTTATGCAGCTTATTCTTAAGCTGATGAATGTGTGATCTTGAAAGAGAGGTGAATCGCTTCTCAAGATTATACCAAACCTCAAACTTGTTTTACAATGACATACAGAAGTAAAGATTGAAGGAGAAAGAGTTGCAGTGGTACAACTCAGGAGGTGAGCATCAACAGTGTGCCAATGTGTGAATTCAGGATTCAGAACACTCACACCTTCATTGTCGTTGATCATTTCAGAAGGAGGAACAAGAGATCCATTCACATATCCGAGCAGTCCAGTAGCACGAAGAATATTGAAGAGTTGATTTTTCCATACAATGAAATTGCTAACATCAAGCTTTATAGTGACAAATGCACTCAGATTTGAGACCAAAAGTTTTAGATTTGAAGGAAGTTGAAATGATGAATCCATGGAAGCCAAGGAAGGACCTTTGAGCTCGCTAGAGCATTCGATGGCTCTGATACCATAAAGAATATTTTGAATTTGAATCTATTCTTCTTATTCATTCATATGGAACTATTACAATTTATAGAGAAAATGGTTACAACTGTTAACTCAACTACAGTTAACATAACTATGATCCTAACTAAGAGAGGTTACATAACTAACTTCTTTAACAGTAATTAGTTAGAAGTTAGTTATGATAGATGAGAATTAATCTGGTGCTGCTGCTGAGACTCGATGTACTCTACTAAGACTTGATGTACACAATTGATATGTACTCTGCTAAGGCTTGATGTATACAATTGATTCATCGTGATGTTGCAGTAGCTGACTCATCTTCTTCTTGGTCTTGCAATAGAACTGTATTCTTATCAAAGTCAAGATTGAAGGATAGCCCTATGGTGTGAGATGAACACGAATGACAATATGCACTATCCTTAAAGGTGGTGGTCCCAAATGGTGCCAGTCCTGAGTACTAGATCCTAACTTGACTTGGTCAACAAAGTTTGCATTAGTACTTCAAAGAAAATAATTGGAATTTTCTTGTTTTCATCAAAATAATAGTTCATTGTTCATTTTTTTTTTTTTTTTTTTTCTTGTGAGGCTTTGTTGTTTGTTGTGGAAGTTGATTGGAATGCTAATAGTATCTCAAACTTGGGAATCATAAGATTATGCTCTTTTGGCAGCAGCTACTTTTTTTTGCCCATATTTGAGATTGATTTTTGTTTTTGTTTTTGTTTTTCATTTTTCGTTTTTTGTTTTTTTATGCTGAATTTCTCATTAGGTGACGTACAAAAAGAAATTATTTATTCTCTTTGTATAGAGTTGATCGAATAAAAAAGAAGAATTCTAGCAAGTAAAGCAACAATTCCTACATCCTTTGATAGACAAATATTGCATACAATGTTGATAAATGTTACGTAAAATATTATATCAATTGATAAATAATTATGGTATCGAATGTGATTACTACAGTATTACTTAAAGAGGAAGCCCCACACAATTGCTTAAAAGTTTTTCGTAGAGAATATTTTTTATTAGAAAATATTTTCTACCAAACAAACAGAGTTTTAGTTAGGACCTACTACTATTATTATTATTATTATTTAAGTTTTGACCAAAGAAATTTTTAGTTATGTCTCAAGTGATATTTTAATTATAATCATTGAGTGATAAAATATAATTTTGAGAATAGACCATCTATTTTTTATTTTTAAATGTAATTTGATCATTTAAGGAGGACTTACGTGTATATTTTGATAAGTGGACTTATTATTCAATAAGTCTTATGATAATTAATGACATTTTTCATCAAACATTATTAAAAAAATTACAAATTATTAATTTTTAACGACAGTTTGAAAAATTTGTCACAAAAGCCACTAATTATAAGTTTTAACAACAATCTTAAAAAATCGTCACAAAAAATTCACTGATTTTCAACTTTCAGCTACAATTTAAAAAATTCATCACATAAAAAGGTCGCTAATAGTAAGTTTTAGCAACAATTAATAACAACCGTGATAAAAAAAATCACTAATTGTTAATTTTTAGTGACATGCAAAAAAATGTTACAAAAAATTATTTTTAGCGACAATTTTACTAAGACTAACTTTCGATAGGACATGGGAATTAAATCCAACTATTAGGACCTATTCAGCCTTCGTTTGGGATGTGGGTTGGCTTTTTAGCTTTTTTGAATTTTTGGCTATTTTAGCCTGGGGCTAAAAAACTTCGTTTGGGATGGATTTTTTTGACTTTTTTTTAACTTTTGTGAGAGAAAAAATGAAATGATTATAGTTTGAATATGACATTTTGCTTTATTGACTTTTTAGCCTATTTTGTTTTTTTCTAATTAAAATAGCCCCAACCCAACGCAACCCAACCCAACCCAAACCTTCATGCCAAACGAACCTAATCTAATTTTTCTTTTTTCTTTTTTTATTATGTAAATACATTTTTTACCCATGTCTGCACTATATTTCCTAGGGCAGCAACTCGGACGGGTTCGGTCAGGTTGGGAGGTTATCTAAGCCCAGCCCAAGTTTTGTTAAGTCCTGCCCAGGCTCGCTCAAACCCGAATTGGAACCCAAGGTTGACTGCTCGAGTCCGACCCGAGTTAAACCCGAATTGCTTAAATTGTAAATGAATTTCAGTTTTGTTTTGTTTTTTTGTGTTTTTTGTGTTTTTTTTTTTTTTTGCTTCTACGTTATTAAATTATTAAAATTTGACTCTATTTACGTTTTTTTTTAGAAAACCAGTAATACCATCGAAATAAATAATTTATATAATATAAGAAAGATGTTGCTATAGTAGTCGTTTCAATTGATGAGTGAAAAAAAAAAAGAGAGTAAGATTTTATGTTATTTGTATATATAATATATATTCAATATAATTCAATAATCTAAATTACTTTAATATCATGTAATGGCTAATAATTTATATGCATATTTAATATTTTTATATATCTATATATGCATAATTTGGGTTTCGGGTTGCTCGGGTCGTTTGACGTCTTTGCCCAAACACGCCCAAATTTAATTCGGACTTTTGAATTTTTGTCCAAGCCTGTACTGAATTTGAAAATATCTTATCCAAACCCTAAAAAAAGTCGAGCTAGATTCGAATTGTTCGAGTTGAACCCGCCCAAATTACACCCCTAAGTTTTCCCGACCACAATGCTATGCTAAACATATAGTTTTTTAATTACATTTTATTTAGGACAAATTATATTCATAAATTTTATAACTCGTCAGTAGTGTTTAATTGACTTCTATAGTTTTGATTGTGTGAATTTTATTTTTAAATGTTAACTTTGTATCAATTTTTTTTGAACAAAAGTTTGTGTCAATTAAAGCCAATTTCCCTTGAAATAAAACCAAATTGTTGGAGATTTTCTAAAAGTTTCAAAACTTTATTTTTTATTTCTTATTTTATTATGATATTTTGTATTTATTTATTTATTTCTTTTAATAGTCTTATTTGTTTGAATTTTTAAACTTGTATTTGTTTTCAAAATGAATGGGTGTGTCTGTTCCCAACAGACATCAAGGAGTTTATTTAAAAGAGAACTCTTACTCAGAAAAAAACAACATATTCTAATTGCATTCTCTTTCTCTTCTTGCCTGTATCTTCTATATTTCTGCGTAATTGATACAAACTTGGCAAATCCATCTGCTGCAACTGTTGTGTCAAATTCCTGTGAATTCTTGGGTTGTATCTTGGAGTCATTTGTGATCGATAGAACCTGCACGGAGGGATCACATAATGACTTTAGGATAGCGTCTTTGACATGCCTCTCCAAATCACACAGGCTATTCTTCGAATCTTCTTTTTCAGCATTTTGATATATGCATATATATAATCTTTGAAACTGTATAAAAGCTATTTTCATAATATATTTTATTCAATAACATTATTCTGTAAGATTATTTTATAGTAATTATTATTCAATTCCCACAACAATTTAAAGTCGTTATCTCTTTTTTTTTTTTTTAGAAACATATTACGTTCTGTATAAATTCAATTTTTACCATTCTATACGAAACCCAAATTTCATTGACTTACATAGTTTATTCCTTTTGTTATCTCACTGGGCATAAACATAGTTGTTTTAATTAACTTCCATTGATTAATCCTAAGTTCCATTAACATATCAGGAATATTAATTCTTTAACTTGATGACGCATTTTTTTTTTTGGTCAGAAACCTCATAATTTTCCTAAAGCAATCCGTGTGAACTGTTGTATAAAACTGTTTGTTTGTTGCATGAAATTCCTTGTAAACTTGTTTGTTTCCTTCATGTTTTTGTGATTTATGATCTAATTAAATAAGTGGAAAATAATAATAAAATATTTATGTTACAGGTTTAATTTGTATCAAGATTTTGTCTTTATCATCTTTTATAAATATATATTATTGAATTGTTGGATGTTAATTGTCAATTACAAATTTAATAATATGTGTGATTGTTTTATTGTTGTCTCTTATAGATTTTATAATTGTTTACTTTCTTGTACCTTAACTAATTTATTTTATGGCTAATTTAGAAGAAACAGCTAGTGTGAAACCTGAAAATTTTAATGGTAACTGTGGGAAAGTATTTTGAGATGACGCCACATGGCTAAGGGGATGATGAGGCGTCAGTCGAGGTGCCACGTGGGCAGATCATGTTTGCTGAGATGTTTAGGGCACTGCCGAGGTATTCTGCGGGGATATTAGAATTCGAGATATTTGGATAGAGGACTAGAGTCCTAGATGACATCAAGCTACCTATTTGGATAGAGATGAGATTCTTGATGGAGTTTATTTTAATCTGAATAGTGTGAGTTGTGGTAGATGTTATCCTTGTAAAGGATAGAGTCATATAAAGTAAGATTGCTAGAGGAAGTTGGACACTGATCATTATAAAAGTAAGGCACCCTTATTGGTCTAAGGTATGTTTTTATGTGTGATACATTGTAAGCAGTAAGTTCTTTCTTGTGAGTTAAGTACAATTGGCCATCTTTGAGAGATAATTACTGACTTGATCGTCAGAGTGTCCCCGAGTGGACGAACCACTGCCGGATTCTTATCTTTCCGTGATAGATTGTTCGGGCTTAATCTATTCTGCCGGTGCTCTCCTGCTGAGTTTCCCTGTTTGGTTGTGTGGTCAAAAATTAACACCGACAATTTGGCGCCTTCTATGGGAAGAGAAGGAGAATAGATGGCCAACGATGGGCAGAAAGAAAAGGTCGGGGACGACATCCCTAGTAGGAGTGGCAAAAACGCCGATCCTAATGTGGAGGAGGAGAACTGTAATGAAGAACCTCAGGATCAAAATCCCAGGGAAAAGGACGTCGGCCAAGAAGGAAACGTACCAAAGGAAGCAGGTCAATGCGGATATTACAATGAAAACAACCTCCAAGTATAGAAAGATAGATGCCTGAGGAGGGATGGTGAGATGAAATGAGTGGCAAACAAGTTGGCAGACCTACAATCGGTTGTCAACTTCATGATGTAGAACAACATCATGTAACCCCTGTTTCCATTGAAGGACACGCTGATTCCAATGACAAAGAACGACACCCAGAAAGGGGGCAAAAAGCAATCCCAGCAGTCTCTCAGCAAGACAAGGTGAAAGAACTCTCACCTCGGCCTTCACGGGACGACGGGGCAGTAGAATCAATAAAAGGAGAGTCTCAGAGGACGCCTCGGACCAAGGGAACTTAAGTGAAGGAACATTGGCATGTTAAGGGGAAGGAACTTTGTTTTGATACAGTGAACGAAGAAAGTCCAAGAGGACTCATAACAACACTAGGAGCAGCACACCAAAAAGGCTGAAATCCGTTGACATTGAGCTCTTGGCCTGACTAAGGAGGATTTGAGGGACTGCCTCCAAAGGAAGCCGCAAAACGTCAAGGTCATATCCCCAGTCAAGCCAAGAACGTCGTTCTCAGTAGAGTTGGATAAGTTTGAGGCCCCAAAAAGGTTCCATATACCGAGGTTCCAGATATATGACGGTAAGTCCGATCTAAACTTTCACGTCGGCTTATATTTGAATTCAATGGCACTGTATACCAGGAATGAACCATTGCACCGCACGGTGTTCCCCTCATCCTTTGGGAAAATCGCATCAGATTGGTTTCACAAGTTGCTGAAAGGAACTGTGAAAAGTTGGGAAGGCCTAGCCAAGATGTTTGTGGCCAAGTTTGTTACAAACAAACTACAGCCGCTGAGGGTAGACTCCTCAATGGCTTTGAAAATCAGCAAAGGTGAGAGCCTTAGGGCTTATGCCAAAAGGCATTATGAGATGTTCAATTGAATACCAGGGTGCAACCAGGAGCTGGTGGGCATATCTTTTAAAAATGGCCTGGAGGATGACTGCATCACTGGCAAAGGCTCTGCCAAAGAGTATGGAGGAGCTCATGGTCAGGATTGAGAAATATGCGAGAGCAAAAGAGGATACGCCAGGAATGAAGGTGTCAAAGCAGGAGAAAAGGAACGGCTCGCCGAAGCGAAGCCGAGGTAATGCAAATTTCAATAGACAAGAAACAAGACTGAGGGCTTCATAGGCAGTCGCCACTGTGTTTTGGATCCTGGTTTATAAAGTCCTGGAAAGGATTAGGAACCAGCCGTATTATAGAGCACCAGAGAAGATTCCTGGCAAATTTATGGGAAGAAGTCTAGGGAAGCACTATGCCTACCACAATGAAGATGGACACCTGACACAGGGTTGTAGTGCCTTAAATGCACACTTGGAAGATTTGGTCAAACAAGGTCACTCAAGAGACCTAGTAGATGAGGTCAGAACGAGGGAAGAGCAGGCAAGACTGCCCCAGGCACTGATAGCGCCACCTCCACCAGCACCATAACCACAAGCAGACAGACCTCGAGTGATCAATGTGATTCATTCGAGGGTTAATGAGAACAAGGTACGTAGGGAGACTTAGAGGGTGAAACACTTACAACATGTGTATCAAGTCTAGCAAAAGAGGCCTAAGACAGACAAGTGCCAGGGACCAATGGTGTCCTTTATTGAAGCAGACCTAGACACGGTGCAACATCCACACAACGATGCTCTGGTAGTGACCCTAAAGATTGAAGAATGCCAGGTAAGGCGCATTCTGATTGACTAAGGCAGCTTTTGTGACATCATGTATATCAGATGTTACAAGGAGGTCGGCCTTCACCGAGATGATTTGGAGCAGTTTGACAGCCCAATGGTCGGGTTTAATGGAACACCGATATGGCCCCTAGGTGTAATAAATTTGGAGGTGTAGGCAGGCACCAAGAAGGTAAGCATAGAGTTCACAGTAATTGACACCCCCTCCCCTTACAATGTTATCTTGGGGAGGCCATGGTTGCGTGCAATGAGGGCTGTTCTCTCAACATTGCACCAGCTGTTACGGTTCCCAACAGAGCATGGAATTAAGGTCAGAGGGGATCAGGTGCAGGCAAAGAATTGCTCCATGGTAGCAATGAAATCCACCTGCAACGTGCGAGAGGCAAAGATAGTAGAAATTGAGGACGAGGACATAGAGGTCTTGGATGATGTCGACAAAAAGACGGCCGACAAAAGCGAGGAAGTCTTAAAGAAAATTTTGGTCCAACAAGGTGACGAAGAGCGTTTCTTCCTTCTTGGCTCAAGATTGGCCGAGGAGGAGGAAAGGGAGTTGGAGTCATTCTTGCGAGCAAACATAGAGGTGTTTTCCTGGACGTCATACGAGATGTTTGACATTGATCCCGAGGTTACTTGCCATAGACTAAATGTAGAAAGGCCAGCTAAACCCGTAACTCAGCGAGCAAGGAAGTCGGCATTGGTTCATATGGAGGCAGTAGAGAAGGAAGTGGACAAATTATTGAAGGCCAGAGCCATTCGAGAGGTAAACTACCAAACTTGGTTATCAAACACAGTTGTTATGAAAAAGAAAAATGGGAAGTGGAGGATCTGTGTGGACTTCACCAGCTTGAATAAGGCTTGTCTCAAAGACAATTTCCCATTGCCCAAGATTGATCAATTAGTAGATGCCACTTCGGGGCATGGAAGGATGAACTTCTTGGATTCTTACAGGGGATACCACCAGATAGCAATGTACCCGCTAATGAGGAAAAGACCGCATTTATCACCCCAAAAGGGTTGTATTGCTACAGAGTGATGCCCTTCAGGTTGAAAAACGAATGGGCAACCTAGTAGAGGTTGGTGACCAAGATGTTCAGACATTTGATTGGTAAAACAGTGGAAGTATACATTGACGACATGGTCGTGAAGACCAATGAATCTGAGAATCACCTGGTCAACTTAAAGGCAGTTTTCGATATTCTTAGAACATATCGGTTCCGACTCAATGCTTCAAAATGCGCATTTGGAGTCGGGTCCAGTAAGTTTCTGGCATACCTAGTTACTAGAAGAGGCATTAAGGAAAGCTTAGATCAAATCAAGGCCATCATTGACTTGAAGAGCCCAACATCGGTAAAACAAGTACAGACGCTAACAGGAAGGGCCACAGCCCTAAATAGGTTTATAAGCAAAAGTTCAGATAAGTGTAAACCATTATTTTTTAGTTTGTTGAAGAAGGCCACATATTTTTTGTGGATAAAGGAGTGCGAAGTCGCCTTGGCTAACTTAAAAAAATACCTGATCATAGCCCCAGTTCTCTCAAATCCAGTACCTGGAGAGGAATTGTTCTTATACTTGGCAGTTTTGGAGCACGCAGTAAGTGCAGTGGTAATCAGAGAAGAGAAGTGAGAATAAAGGGTAGTATACTATGTAAGTAAAACCTTAGCAAATATAATGACCAGGTATTTGCCCTTGGAAAAATTAGCACTAGCCCTGGTGATGGCTTTGAAAAAACGGAATCATTACTTCCAAGCCCACAAGATTATGGTACTGACTAAGCATCCCTTGAAGTCCCTACTACAACAAGGAGATTTGACAGGTAGGGTGGCCAGATAGGCAATAGTGTTAGGCCAATATGACTTAGAGTTTAGGCCTAGAACGACAATTAAAGGCCAGGTTCTGGCCGACTTTGTAGTCAAGTTCACACCCGGTGCCCTCCTACGTCGGGCTCCAGTGAGCCGCGGCTTAGGGTGTCCAGGGCAACAAGAAGAGACCTAATTGGGAATGAAAAATCCCATATAGAGCAGAAGAAAGAGGAAAAACCCAAGCCCTACGATATTTACATTAGCGACTCCTTCCGCCTGTTTGTTAATGGTAGTTCAAACCGTCAAGGAGCGGGGGCAGGAGTGGTGTTGGTATCACCAGATGGGCGAATGCTGGAACAGTTTATATGTTTGGGGTTCAAAGCCTCAAACAATGAAGCAGAATATGAGGCACTAATCGTAGGGTTGAAGTTAGTAGCAGCAATGAAAGCCGATGAGGTGGTAGTCTTCTGTGACTCCCAACTTATTGTGAACCAGACAACAAACAAGTATGCAGCTCGAGAAGAAAGAATGATAGCCTATGTCAAAAAAGTTGTAAGACTACTAGCCTTGTTTCAGGATTGCCGACTACTGTAGGTTAGCTGAGATAACAACAGCCGCACCGATGCCTTGGCTAACCTGGCTAGTGCAATGAAATTAGGGAAGCAAGGACAATAATGATTAATTATTTGTCAGGCCCAAGTGTGGAACTGCTAATAACAGAGTATGAAGCAATATGTGTGGAAATGGGTCCAAGTTAGATGGACGCAATAGTGATGTTTCTTAGGGACGACAAGCTACCAGATGGTTACAAAGAGGTGCATAAGACCAGATTGAAGTCGGCAAGGTTTAGCTTAACAGCAGAAGGACATCTCTACAGAAGGTCTTTTATTGGTCCCCTTTTGAGGTGTGTGTATCCCTCTCAGGTTGAAGACTTCTTGTATGAAGTACATGAAGGGGTATGTGGAAGCCATGCTAGGGGCAGATCACTTGCTCATAGGGCCATTACTCAGGGGTACTGGTGGCCTTACATGCAGAAGGTTGTTGAAGCTTATGTCAGAAAGTGCGAGAAGTGTCAAAAGTTCACACCTTTGATACATCAACCAGCAGCAGATTTGAACCCAATGTCCAGCCCTTGGCCATTTGCCCAATGGGACATGGATCTTGTTAGACAACTACCCCAAGCAACTGGGCAAAGGAAGTTCCTGTTGGTAGCAACTGATTATTTCACAAAGTGGTAGAAGCTGAACCCCTTGCGAAGATTCGAGATATCGATGTGAAGAAATTCATATGGAAGAACATCATCACTAGATTTGGGATCCCAAGGGCAATAATAGTAGACAATGGTACACAGTTTGGCAGTAAGCTAATCAAAAGCTTCTGTGCAAAGTACAAAATCAAGAATTACACTCTACTCCAAGTTTCCCTCAGAGTAATGGTCAGGCAAAAGCATCCAGCAAGACTATCTCGGATGGAATCAAAAAGAGGCTGAAAGCAACAAAGGGAAAATTGGGTGGAGAAGTTGCCCAATGTACTATGGGCATATCAGACTATGCCGAGAAGATCAACTGGGGAGTTTCCATTTGCCATGGCTTATGGCACTGAAGTAGTTATCCCACTAAAAGTCAGCATTCCAGGGATTAGAACCCAGGGAGTGAAAAATGGTACTAATGAGGCATTTCTAGCCCGAGATCTAGACCTACTAGAGAAGAGAAGAGAGAGAGAGCAACAATTCGGTTGGGGGCATACCAGCAACAACTTGCTAGGGCTTACAATAAGAAGGTCAACCTAAGAGAGTTCAAAGTGGGGGACCTTGTGCTGAGGAAAATAGTCAGAAACAAGAAGGATCTTAAGGAGGGCAAGCTAGGCCCAAATTGGGAGGGGCCTTATGGAATCATCTCGGTCACCGGCAATGGGGCATATTAACTTGAGGACAGTGATGGCAAAGAGTGGCCAAGACCCTGGAACACTTGCAACTTGAAGTTTTTTTATCATTAGATTTTTATTTTTTCGAAATTTATGTCATAATTTTATTAGCTGAGGTAATAATAAAATTTTAGTTTGATGAATTTGCAATTTGTGTGAAGGGACTGACCAGTCCCATGTCGATGTTTCTGAATGAGACATGACGAATAACTTAGACTTATTATATGATAGAGTTGAATTAAACTTTCACATAATAGAGTTGAACTAAGTTGACGATGTTTTTGAGTGAAACATGACTAATAACTTAGACTTATTGTATGGCGGAGTTGAATTATACTTGCATATAATAGAGTTGAACTAAGTTGGTGATGTTTCTGAATGAAATATGACGAATAACTTAGACTCATTATATGGCAGAGTTGAATTATACTTGCATATAATGGAGTTGAACTAAATTGAATTAACCTGGACTTGCCATGTTGGTAGAGTCGAACTCAGAATGGAACTAGGTGAATTTCAGTTAGATTAACAGAGAAACCAAGGTTGAGAATCTCAGCCAGTCCTTGTTTGAATTTGACCTCGACGAAAGACCATAGACACATGCTTAATGTAAACTTAAGTGAAACTTAGGTTCACATTAGGGGGCTGGAAGTAGGAATGATAAAATAAACTTGAGAGCAAGAGCTTGGAACATGTTGAAATTTTTGAAAAAATTTACAAGTTAGAATGGGCTTAACACTTGTTAAAATTTCAAAGAAATTTACAAATTGGAGTTAGCCGAGGTAAGTACGAATAAAGTATTCAAGATACACATTCCCAAGGTGATCAACTAGGTTGATAGTGAAGTCTTAACAGATGGTGGCATACGAAGGTAGAAAAGCAATACTGAATAAAAATATTTTGATATTTTTAAAGTATTAGCCGAGATATACCAATGGTTGGCCGAGGAAAACAATCAAGGTTTATATCCAAGGTATTATATCCCAGAGTTATTATACAGTTATGGTATACTATGAAGAAATACAAAAAAAAAAAAAAAAAAAAAAAATTCTAAGTATGAAAACAGTAAACTTGCATAGAAGAGAAGAAGGCATACATTCAACACTTGGAAGAAAAAATAAGACTTGTTGTAGACACCCCATTTTTGACCATCCTCAAGACTTGGACGTCACCATTTGAACACTTGGTGATCATCCATGTTCGTGTTTGTCTTAGGTTCTTAGAGGTTTCGGCCGCATGCCTTGCCTCAAGACCTCTCGACTTCTGTTTTTGCTTCTGGGGACAGGGAATGGCTTGATTGGACATCCCCACACCTCACTGACCATG
The DNA here is from genome assembly GCA_022316695.1 of Camellia oleifera. NCBI lineage: Eukaryota > Viridiplantae > Streptophyta > Magnoliopsida > Ericales > Theaceae > Camellia > Camellia oleifera. The sequence continues at coordinate 153,811,533 of CM039308.1, read as the reverse complement.
GCTTGAGGCCACCGAACTTGTTTTCTTGCCACTAGCCATTGGTGATGGCCGGTTGGCACTATTTGTGGTCGGTCGGCACCTTTTGCGACCGGTCAGCACATTTTGTGGTCGGTCGGCCAACTTTGTTGGCCGATTAGTCACTTTTTCTGGCCGAGACCTTTTCTTGAGGGGGTTTGAACCTTTTGAACCCCTAGTTTTAGCTTCTTGAGGAAGCTTGAACCTTTTGAACCCTTGGTTTTTAACTTCTTGAGGAAGCTTGAATCTTTTGAACCCTCGGTTTTTAGCTTCTTGAGGAAGCTTGAACCTTTTGAACCCTTGGTTTAGCTTCTCCAAGAAGCTTGAACCTTTTGCACCTTTGCTCTAGCTTCTCCAAGAAGCTTGACGCCTTTGCCTAGCTTCTCCAAGAAGCTTGGCCCTTTTGCTACAAGCTTCTAAGAGAAGCTTGACCGCCTTGCTTAGCTTCCCTTAGAAGCTTGCCCCTTTGACCCTTTTGCCTTAGCTTCTCCAAGAAGCTTAGGCCTTTTGCCTTGCTCTATAAATAGAGGGCCTCTCCTCCCATTTCAAGGGTTAGAAAAATCTGATATATATCATATATATATATATCACTTCCTCTCTATATCTCCCTCTCTCTCTACATTTGTGTGGGTTAGAGGGTGCAAAAGGGTCTAGTTCTTGGCTATTTGAACAATACCTCCTAGCACAACACCTCCATCATCCATCCAAGCACCTTGGAGCTGATTTTCAAAGGTTGAGGGTTGTTTTTTTGGACTAAGAGGCTGCTGTCCCCTTTTGGCTACAAAGGTAACTCCTTTTCCCTCTTATTCCCCGTTTTTGCACACACTTTTAGCCTATCTTGCTTGTTGTTTTGAGCTTTTTGTATAACATGAAAAAGTTCTTTTTTTTTGTGTGTGTTTAAGATACTTCATTAAGGTCACTTTTGTGTTTGGGGTCATTTACCCCCTCTTAGGCCTTGTTTGGCCTCATTTTTGTGTGTTTTTGGTGAGCTCTGGGACCACCTTGTTTGGACCTCCTCACCACTGAAATCCTGAAGGATTTCAGTGGTGAGGATGGTGGTTTGAGGTTCTAAGAAGGAGAGGGTCATCCCCTCTCCTCGTTGTCTTCAAAAAGTGCCATTTTAGCCTCATATGTGAGCACCATTTTTAAGTGCATGTTGGCCATGTCTTAAGTGTTATTTGTGCTTATTTTGTCATGATATAGCACTGTTTTAAGTTGATTTAGACACACCATAAATGCTTGTGTGTGTGTGTTTTCATGCCTTTGTTGCATCGTTTTGGCCGCTGTTTTGGACCTAGTAGAGAGCTGTCCAAATTAGTTTAAGACCATCCCTTTGGCTTGTTGTTGCACGCTATACATGTTTGTATGTTTAGGTACTTAACCTATTAACATGTTGCATGTTTAGGTGTCATTGCATTTGGCATGCTTCTTGTGTTAAGTTGCTTTGCATATTTACATGTGTTATGCCTTTCATATTATTGCATGTGTGTCATTAACATTGATGTTATATGCCTTGCATGCCTACTTGTTTAGTTCATGTGCCTATTTCACATGGTTTTGTTGTTTGCATGATCATGTTGCACACTTAGCTCACATGCCTAGGTTGCATTACATCGGCATGCATGCTTTGCCTCTTGAATTGAGTATGATAGAGGTTGAGCTCATTGTTTGTTTATGTGCATTTCATTCTACACTGAAAATGCATACTTGGTCTCTTGGGCCATCACGCATTGAAATGCGCGATTGGTGGTTCGAGAATCGAGCACCATACCCCTTTGAGTCATAAATATGATAAGGGATGTGGTGGTGCATACATTTGCTTGAAATGTATTGCCATGCCTTGTTTTACCCTCTGCTGCTGTCAAAACAGGTTCTGCAGGAAGCTTTGGCCGGCCGGCCATCTATACTGCCGACCGGCCATCCATTGTTGGCCGAGGGCTTTACAAATGGTCGATGACCATCCGGACATGGCCGGTGGTGTTCTGTCTTAGCCGGTGATGTTCCACAATGTCCATAGAGTGCTCCCTGGGACTTGTGCATTTTCAAAGGAGCAGAGCAGGGAAAACAGAGGCAAACTTGTGCATAGCGTTGGATTTCCGAGCAAACCCGAGCACGCGCGCATTGGACTCTCTTCCCGAGGCCTTTATTGCTTTCTTAGCTTAGTTAATTTGCTTAATTAATTCGGTGGTCTTTAATAATTAATTAGCTTGTAGGTTAATTAATTTGTATTATTCTTTTGGTCCCTCCGAGCGAGGGTGAATTTGTAATAAGTGTGGGTGTGTGTGTGCATGTCTTCCAATCCCCATTTCTTTCTCCCTTTTACTTACCTGCTTTCGATGGTTAGTATTAATGCATATTTAATTTAGCATACCTTATGCTATGCATGCATGCATCCATACATTTGTCTTGCATGCACTGGGCTCGGCGCATCATACTAACTGCATTGTATTTCAATTCCAAGTTGAATACGTGTTAGTTGTAGCATCATCATATGGCATCTTAGAATAGCCGAGCCTATTGTAGTTGCATCTTGCATGTGTTGCATTAGCCATCTTGACATGAACTAGGATCACCTACATGATTACTAACTAGTTTCTGGTTTGGCTTGGAGTACTAGGTAAGCTTTTACGCTTTTGCATACCGCATGCGTGTGAGTGTTTTCCATGACTGCATGATTACCATGAGGCTAGCTGCTTATGTGATATAACTGCTTGAATGCCTGTGGATGAAGGTCGGGTTACTTAAATTGGAACAATGCATTGAATGCGAGTTTTAAGCCCACTTGAGAGCGGCAAAACCATATTTTCTAAGCCCACTTGAGGATGGCAAAATTCATGTCTTAGCCTACTTGTGGGTAACACCGTCAAACCATTTTCAAACAAACAAGCATGAAATGTTTTGTTCCAATTTAGGCGACTTAGTCTATACTTGTTTGTTGCGCGCATCACGTAGTAAATCTAGGCTAATAACTGGAATAAGAATGCATAATGTTTTCAAAACAAGATATCATGGTTAGTAGAGGCCAATCTTCGGATTGATGAGAGGGGGTGCTCATAGCTGACCTTCCCCAATCGTACCCAAGTTCCCGAGCCAAGGCAACTTTGGTGATGACAGACACGTGGCCTTTGGCACCGAGTCAGGGTTTCCTAAATTCCCCCATTAAAAAATATTTAGGTGGCGACTCTGTATCTGGCAAAGCAGTCCATGTTTGGCCCTTCTTTTCAAAAATCTGTTTCTCAAAACGATTTGCTGGATTTGGACTCTTTAGTTCAGATTAAGAACTGTGACAAAACGAGTCCGAACTATGGTAGCATAAGTCCCTCGGGGCGCGTCCACACTTGCATTTAGAAAAGATAACTTGTTCAAGTACGAAAAGGCACATCGGCCAAACTGAAGTTAAAACATTGTCCAAAAGGTTACAATGACTACAAAGGAAAAGGTACAAGGTACAAAAACGAAGAAAAGATTCCAAATAGACTATTCTGCATTGGTGGTTGGTTGTGTTTTGGCCACAGTAGATAGCTGGGAGAGCTTCTCGGCAGCCTTCTCAGTAGCCTTCTCGGCCTTGATCTCGGCCTAGATTTCTAGAAGAGTCTTATCAAGGCTCTTCTTGGCGATTTCGACCTCGGCTTCAAGCGTGTTCTTAGGAACCTTGTCCTCGTCGTCCTAAGTCAAGTCCACGGCTTGCTCATTCAAAGTTGAGGACTTGGCCCCAACAACTTCAGTTTTCCCAGACTTGTCAACCATAACTTCTTCATGATCCTTAAATTGGCTTGGAGTGGAAGGGAAGGGCAGGACAAGTCGGCTCTCGTCCTTGAGGGGCGAGCCGTCAGGGACAACCAACTCCTTCAAAACAACTATCCAACCAAGGGTGTAACCCCTGTTTCATGCCTGTTTGACTTGTTTTTTGTATTCATCACGGGCGTTGGCTACCCCCTTGGCATAGGCCAGCTCGTCCATCTCTTTGATTTCGGCTGTCTTTGTAGACAGTGCTATTTGGAGCTCGGTTTGGGCCTGGGCCTCTTTCTCCTTGGCCGCTTTTGCCTCGGTCAAAGCAATCTTGTCAACATTTACTGCAGCCTCGGCGTGGTCCTCGGCCTTCTTTAAGGCCGACTCAGTAGCCGTGGTGTAATCCAGAAGACCTCGGATATGGGCCTTGACCTTGTTTAGTGAGGATAGGACTTTGGCTGCCTCATTTGTCTTTTGGGTTAGTTCCGTCTTGAACTCATCGGTCTTGACTGCTAGGGAATGACCCTGCTGGATAGCCTACAAGAATGCGAAGAAAATTCATTAAGTATAAAAATAGGAGTTGAAATTCAAAGTTACAAGTGTTGATACTTACCAAGACACAGTGCTGCATCATCATCGCATAGTTTTCATATTCAGAAAGCTCGACCATCCGATTTATGTCGGCTGGGAGCAGAACGATGGTGGAAATAGCGGCATTGACTTCCAGACTGTCAAGCGCGCTGTCCCCGGCTAGAAGGGGTTGGTCTCCGACCGTGACGGATGGAGTCCAGAGAGCATCGGCGCAGAAACCAGAAGGATCAGAGGACCCGCTAGACCTCGAATTTTTGGATTACAGTGGGTCAGATGCCTCGGCCTCGGTTGGCCTCTTGTCAGCAGCAGGAGTACTCTTTTTGGACTTGGCCAGTTTTGAGATCGGTACAGTATCCTTAGAATTAATCTGAGTCACTATAGCCTTGGCCTTAGCTTCTTTGACTCTCTTAGGCTTTGGCTTGGGTTGAGAGGGCGGAGAGGAGGACTGAACAGTCACTACCCCGTGGATGTCGACTAGAAGGTCCTCGACTACGGTTGGTTTGCGGCCCATTTCGTCGGTAGTAGCAGCAAGTGTAACTTTGGTGCCAAAGTGAATGACGGGAAGGGCAATGGGAGGATTGGTCGGATCGTAGACCGACGCCTCAATATCTTGTCATTTGCGGCTGCAAGTTCGGCCTACTGGTACGTTTAGTAGAGCGTGATGTCGGCGTCGGCGCTGAGATGGCAGGATAGGTTGAGCTAGAGCAGAAGTGGAGGGCTGCTCTACTGGGTCTAATGAAGAGGCCTGGTCTGGCCTTGGCGATGAAGCAACTATGGGAGTTGTTGCTGATAGGAGAGTCTTGCTTCGGCGAGGGACATCGGGTAGCGCGGACTTTTAGGTCGAGATATAATTATGCAGCAAAGGAGCTTTGCGCTTATTAATATCCAAACCTAAAATCCTTTTTAGATCGGGGCTGGGGAAGAAGGTCTGCCAAAAATCCTTTGCTGGTTGGGGAAGAGCTGCAAAAAGAAGTGAGAAATAGAACATTACAAAAAACAGATATATACTGCCAAATCCTAGCCGATATATGATTAAAAAGGAAACTTGGCTCTTACCATCACCTTTTTTAAACACTAATCGGCGCAAAGGATAGAGATGAAGCTTGTCATCAAGTGCAAATTTCCAGTTGCCTGAGACAATGAAGTTATCATCTCCAGCACGCTTGTTAAAGTCTGGGAGGTTGGCTATTAATTTGTAGGTAGTAAACCTGGGCTTGAGGTAGTATATGTAGCCTTTTTCAGACTTAAGGCCACACATGGTATAATAGAATTGGATATTGGCTAAAATGATCCTAGCCTTTTCTTGGTGAGCTAGTTCAATTATGCCATTGATAACCCAATATGAGTTTATGGCAAGTTGCATGGGGTTAAGTTTGTAATAATGGAGGATTTCGCGAAAGAGGGTATCAAGGGGAAACCAAAGTCCACATTCGATAAAAGCAACTACGGGAAAGGGCATGGAATCCCCATTCGGCATAATAGAGTCCACCTCCCCAGCTAGTCTAAACTGAACGTCGGTTGGAATAGAAAACTCTCTCCTAAAGTACTCAAGTTTTTCTGGGGAATCTACCCTCCACCTAAATATACCCATTATCTCGGCTTAGAATGTTTTGGGAGAAATTTCAGGAGAGAAGAGAATGTTAGGGATTGGGAACCTCAGCTAAAACCTAGACTGGCACCGGAGCTAGGGTTTTGAAGATCTAAAGGGATTTTGTTTTAATTTTCCTAAAGAACAAGGTTCTAGATCAAATCCCAAGCCTAAGTCTATATGGGAATACGAATCAAAAGCAAGACTCTGAAGACAAAACAAAAAGATGAACATGATTCAGAACCAAGAAGGATTCAAAGTGAAAAACACCAATAAAGACTCAGACTAAAACAGAAGTATGGCAAGAACAGTGCTAAAAACATTATAGTAACACAGTGATAAAGCTTCATTGAAGAACAAGAAACTGATTCATGGTATCTAGAAGTGTGAGAAAAATGCAGTACACATGTTTAGTGGCAACATAGGCAATATGAAGGTAGTACAGAGAATAAACGCAAAGCGGCTTAAAAACACAAGAACTAATTTACAAATGACTAAATATGGAAATTGAAATGAGGAATTTAAGCAGCAAGATGCGTACAAATAGATTCATGAAAGTATTACGCATACGAAATAGTGAAAGATTGAACCAAAAAAAAAGAAGAAAATAGAAATTTACCAAATGGGGTCGAAAGCGAGATCACCGGAGTCAAAGAACTTGAACGGAATGGGGCAGTTGAAAGCTCACCAGAGAAGATGAATGAAACAGTTGGAGAGCTTTGAGTAAACAGTAATGGCGGATTGAGAGTGGAAGTTTAGAGAGAGAAAATTTGCAAAATAAGGGAAATTGTTTTTTTTCAAAAGTGAAGAGACGTAGAGAGGAGAAGTTTTGTCAAAATTGTGAAAAGGCGGCAAACCATAATTATGTGTCTTGGATGACGTGTCTATCAGGCGGTGTGCGCAGAAGTGATGCATTCTGATAGTGCGTGTCAGGTACGAAACAATGCGAAAAGAATGCGTGGCAGAAACGGTTGGGAAAACTATGCGTGACAGCTCATGAGCAAATAAAACTCTTGGAGTTCTTGATTTAATGAAGAAAAAATCTCGGCTAGAGGAATGATCTCAGTTAAGGTGTTTAAGGAACTTGGTTCTTGGTTCTTGATCCCTGATAAAAATAGACAGTTAAGTACTGGATACTTGAAGCCGACGAGTCACGATCTCAGTCGAATGAAAGGATGAATTTTAGCTGACATAGTATTTGAACAAGTGATGTTGGTTCCATCACCTCAGGATACCCAGGTAATAGAACCTAGGGGCAGTTTTGGGGAAGTATTTTGAGATGACACCACGTGGCGAAGGAGATGCTGAGGTGTCAACCAAGGTGCTACGTGGGCAGATCATGTTTGCTGAGATGTTTAGGGCACTGCCGAGATATTCTGCGGTGATAGTAGAATCCGAGATATTTGGATAAAAGACTAGAGTCCTAGATGAGATCAAGGTACCTATTTGGATAGAGATGGGACTCTTGAGGGAGTTCATCTTAATCTGAATAGTGTGAGTTGTGATAGGTGTTATCCTTATAGAGGATAGAGTCATATGAAGTACGACTTCTACGGGAAGTTAGACACTGATCATTATAAAAGTAAGGCACCCTTGTGAGTCTAAGGTATGCTTTTATGTGTGATACATTATAAGCAGTAAGTTATTTCTTGTGAGTTAAACACAATTGGCTATCTTTGAGAGATAATTACTGACTTGATCGTTGAAGTGCCCTCGGGTGGATGAACCACCGTCGGATTCTTATCTTTCTGTGACAGGTTGTTCGGGCTTAATGTATTATGTCGGTGCTCTCCTGCTGAGTTTCCCTATTTGGTTGTGTGGTCAAAAATCAACACCCACAGTAGCAATTTTAAAAGATGGCAAAAAATATTTGTTGACCATGTTGGGTCTCATGTCTGCCATAGAAGATCAGGATTTTGTTGGATCTTGGCTGTCACCCGAACAAATTGAATTTCATTGCTATAACAGAATCCTTAGTGTGTTGTCTAACCATTTATATGATGTGTATCAATCAACCACCTCGACTACCAAAGAACTATGGAAAACGTTAGAGGCCAAATATGGAACTTTAGATGCTGGTATTGATAGGTTCATTGTCTCTAATTTTAATGGGTATAAAATGAAAGATGACATACTTGTAGGAGACCAAATTCATGAGTTTCAAAAACTACTTAGAAAAGTAGAAAAGAAAGTGACAACTTTTAGTGAGGAGTTTAAAGTGTCTTGCCTTATCGATAAATTTCCTCCATCTTGGAATGACTTTACTAAGCCTCTTAGGCACAAACAAGAAGATATGTTACTACCTCAACTAATCAATACACGTAGGGTGAAGAGAAACATAGATCAAGTCTAGAAATTGGAAAAGAGAAAACTCCTAAAGTAAATTTAGTAGAAAGTGGGAATAAGAATAGTTCCAACAATTGGAATAACTTTCGACCTAAAGGTAAAATTTTCAAGAACAACCTTAAGTTTAAATCTAGAGGTCAAAATGGCAAGCACCATAATAATTTTAAGGGACAAGGGAGTGGTAAAAGATTGTGTTATGTCTGTGGAAGAACCAATCATTAGGCTAGGGATTATTTTTTTAAAAAGACTGATGAGTATAAACCAAGGTTCAACAATAAGCAAACAAATCAAGGTCATAATACTCAAGTGAATATGATTTTGGAGAAAGAAGAAATTGTCGCACCATTTTTTAGGTATAATCTTGAAATTAATTCTACTTTTGAATATCAAGATTGGTGGTTAAATTCTGGGGCTAATATACATGTGTGTTTTGATTATGGTTATTTTAAAACTTTCCAGAAATCAAGTGGAGGAAGTGTAACTTTGGGGAATGGAGCAATTGCACCGATACTCGGCATTGGAGATATAGATTTGAAGATGACTTCTAGAAAAATCTTAACTTCGAAAGATGCGCGATATGTTCCAAAAGTTAGAAGAAATCTTATTAGTGGATCGTGTTTAGTACAGTTAGGTTACAAAATTGTAATGAAATCGAATAAAATTGTAATAAGTAAAAATGATATTTTTATTGGTAAAGGTTTTATATGTGATGGTTTATTTAAATTGAATGTATCTTTTAAAGTTAATTATACCTCTCATAATATTTTGAATATTGTGATTTGTGGCATGGAAGACTTGGACATGTAAATTTAAGAAAAATTAGAAAAATGATGGAATTAGAATTAGTACCTAAATGACCTATTGATGTCAAATGCAAATGTGAAATTTGTGTGCAAGCAAAACAACCTAAGAAACCTTATAAATCTATAGAAAGGAATTCACAACTCTTACACCTTATACGTAGTGACGTTTGTGATTCTAATAGACCACTAACTAGAGCAGGAAATAAATATTTTGTAACCTTTATAGATGATTGTTCTAAGTTTTGTCACTTATAATTAATTAAAACCAAAGATGAAGTGTTTAGTAAATTTAAAATTTATAAAGCTAAAGTAGAAAATCAATTAGAAAGAAAGATTAAGAAACTTAGATCTGATAAAGGGGGCAAATATAATGTAGGTACCCTTAGTACTTTTTGTGACATGGAATTATTCATGAAGTAACTCTACCTTATTCTCCACAATCTAATGGGATAGCTGAAAGGAAAAATAGAACTTTAATGGATATGATAAATGCAATGCTTATTAGTTCTAGTTTACTGTAGAGCTTATGGGGGAAAGCGATACTTATTGCGTGTGTAATTTTAAATAGAGTAATTGTGAATGATAATGATAAAACACTTTATCAAATCTGGAAAAAGTGAGTACCTAATCTTAAAATGTTGAAAGTGTGGGGGCGTTTAGCAAAATTAGCAATTCCAGAACCTAAACATAAGAAAATAGGACCTAAAACTGTTGATACCATTTTCTTAGGATATGCTCAAAACAGCAGTGCTAATAGATTTCTAGTAATAAATTCTGAAATTAGTAAAATTACTAATAATACAATTATTGAATCTCGTGAAGCTACATTTTTTGAAGATATTTTTCCATATAAAACTAGGATCTCAAATCAGGTTGTAAATAGAACTTCTACTACTAATGCTAGTGTTATTTCTTTGAGAGATGATTTTGAACATCTAGACATAGAACCTAGAAGGAGTAAGAGAACTAGAATAGAGAAAACTTTTGGAGATGATTTTTATACTTTTTTAACTAAAGGAGAACCTAATACTTTTATAGAAGCTATGTCGTCTTTAGATGCACCATTTTGGAAGGAAGCCATTCATAGTGAGTTTGAATCTATACTTCAAAATAATACTTGGGAGTTGACTAATCTACCTCCTGGGAGTAAAACTATCAGTTGCAAATGGGTATTTAGAAATCAATTAAAACCTGATGGAAGTATAAACAAATATAAGGCAAGATTAGTAGCCAAGGGATTTACACAAAAGAAAGGAATAGATTATTTCGATACCTATTCACCTGTTTCTAGGATTACAACCATTAGAATCTTAATTGCTATGGCATCCATTTATAGTTTAGAAATTCATCAAATGGACGTTAAAAATTGCTTTTTTGAATAGAGATTGTGGGGACATAATTTTTGAATGACAACACGTGGCCAAGGTGACACCGAAGTGTCAGCCGAGGTGTCACGTGTCCTGGTCATGATGCTGAGATGATCTCGGCTAGGCCGAGGTTATCTGCGAGAATACCGGAATCTGGGATAAGCGGATAAGGGACAAGAGTCATAGAATGAGAGAGCATTTCAGTTTGGGTAAAGATAAGACTCTTAGAGAGTTTATCCCAATCATACTAGGAGTCCAAGATTAGCAGTAATCCTAAGTCCATTGGAGCTAGGCTTCTATTGGGACTAGGATTATGTTGGCTATAAAAGTGAGGCAACCCCATGGGTCTAAGGTATGCTTTTTATGCTCTGTCTAGTGAGTTAAGCACTATTGGTTATCTTTGAGAGATATTTTACTAACTTGATCGTCGGAGTGCCCCCGGGTGGACGAACCACCGCGGGATTCTTATCTTTCTATGACAGGTTGTTCAGGCTTAATCTATTCTGCTGGTGTTCTACAACTGAGTACTAGTTTGGCAGTGTGGTCGGAAATTGACACACACAATTTGGCGCCGTCTGTGGGAAGGAAAGAAGAATAGATGGCCAACGACGGACAGAAAGAGAAGGTTAGGGATGACACCCCTACTGAGAGTGGAAAACATATTGACCTTCATGTCGAAGAAGACAATTGCAACGAAGAGACTTGTGATAAGAATCACGGAGGAAAGGACGTCGGCCAGGAGGGCGGCGTACCGAAGCAATCAGACCGGAGCGGGTATTATAACGAAGACGACCTCCAGGTATGGAAAGATAGATGCCTGCGGAGGGACGACGAGATAAAGGGAATGGCGGACAAATTGGCGGACTTGCAAACGGTCGTCAATTTCATAATGCAGAACAACGTCATGCAGCCACCGTTCTCGCTACAAGATACGCCGATTCCAACAGCCAAGAAAGGTGCCCAGAAAGGGGGGCAGAAAATGGTTCTTGCAGTCTCTCAGCATGGCGGGACTAAGGGACATTCTTACCGACCTTCGCGGGAGATCGGGCATGGAGAATCCCAGAAGGCACGTCGAACAAAAGAAACTTGCACCAAAGAACATCGGGATGTTCAAGGAAAGGAACTCTGTTTCGACACGACCAGTGGAGGGAGGTCCAAAAAGACTCACGATGACACTAGAAGTAGTGCGCCAAATAGGCTGAAATCTAGAGATAGCCGAGCCCTTGGACGAACCAAAGAGGATTTGGGAGATCACCTACAGAGAAAGCAACAAGATACCGAGGTAACCTCCCCGGTCAAACCGAGAACGCCGTTCTCGGAAGAATTAGAAAAAGTTGAGGTCCTGAAGAGATTCAGTATGCCGAGGTTCCAGATATACGATGGGAAGTCGGACCCCAACTTTCACGTCGGATTATACCTGAACGCGATGGCGTTATACACTAGGAACGAGCCGTTGCTCTGCAAAGTGTTCTCCTCATCATTCGGGGAAATTGCATCGGACTGGTTTAAGAAGTTGCCGAAAGGAACTGTGAAAACCTGGGAAGGCCTGGCCGAGATGTTTGTGGCTAGGTTCGTGACAAACAAACTACAGCCATTAAGAGTGGATGCCCTAATGGCCCTGAAGATCGGCGAGGATGAAAGCCGTAGGGCCTATGCCAAAAGGTATTATGAGGTATTAAACTGAATACCAGGATGCAACCAAGAGGTGGTGGTCATGTCGTTTAAAAATGGCTTGAAGGATGACTGCCTGCTTCGAAAATCACTAGCAAAGACATTGTCAAAAAGCATGGAGGAGCTGATAGCCAAGATAAAAAAGTATGCCAGAGTCGAAGAAGACACGCCGGGGACAAAGGCGTCCAAACAAGAGAAGAGAAATGGTTCACCGAAGCAAAGCCGAGATAATACTGGACACGAGAGGAAATAGCTTAGCCCAAGTGAGCAGATCCCAGATTCCAGATCTGGAATCCCAGATCCCAGAAGACAAGATCTCGGCTTAGATGATTAAGTCCGAGAAAAGAAGAGCTTGGCCTAAGTTAAAGAATTTTTTTCCACAAAGGAGTATGTGGAAGCCATGCAGGGGGCAGATCCCCTGCCCATAGAGCAATATCAAGGTCAAAGCCACATGCCTAATGAGAACCCAAGTGGAACTTAAGTTCACATTAGGGGGCAAAGGGCTGAAAAATGATGCTTAGGAGTTGGAATTTCACAAGCCGAGATTATGTTTAACACTTGTTAAAACTTGAGAAAAGTTTACAAGTTGAAGTTAAACTGAGATAATGTTTAACACTTGTTGAAACTTGAGAAAAGTTTACAAGTTGAAGTTAAATCGAGATAATATTTAACACTTGTTAAAACTTGAGAAAGTTTACAAGTTGAAGTTAAACCGAGACTAAGGTTAAACACTTGTTGAAATTTTTTGAAAAAATTTACAAGCAGAAACCAAGGTTATGCTAAGAAAAGTACTTGGGTACTTGCCGAGTGTAGACACCCCATTTTTGACCGACCTTAAGACTCAGACGTCACTGATTGAGCGCTTGGTGATGTTGCATATTGTGCTTGTCCTGAGGTTGCAGAGTTTCGGCTGCGAGCCTTGCCTCCGGACTTCCGGACTCTTTCGTGCCTTGCCTCGATTTGTGAACCAGGCTCTGTTTTCTCTGTTTTCTCTCCTCGAAGGGAGGGGGAGGTCTCGTAGATCATCTCTCAGTGGCCGTAGGCTACATTTCGTAGTCGTAGGCCATTTTTCCCATTTCGGAGCCTGGTTCCCTGTTTTCGGAGCCGTCGGTTGTGTGCCTCAGTTCAGGACCGCTTAACTACCTCCGTTCGCTCCGGTTTTTGGCATGCATCTTATTTACTCCCTTTTGAGGGACACTGTGGTCCGAGAGACCAACTTCGTGGTCGAACACCACCTCCGGTGCTTAACAGTCAGTTTTCGGGGCCCCGGGCTGCGTGTTTCGGCCCCCGAACCTTCAATTTGCATCGGTTTGAGTTCATTTTTGGCAAGGACCTTGTTTTCATTGTTAGAAAGGTTGTAGAAGGATGGGAGGCCAGCAATTGCTCTAAAAAGCCAGCTTTATTTCTTCATCGCTCTCCGACGCCCGTTTTCCTCACTTGAAAGCCAATGTTGACCACCCTGGGGCCACTTTCTTGAACCCCAAACCCCATATTTGTGTTGTACACACCTGGGAGGCCACCAATATGACATGGCCGGCCAGTAATTGTCCTTGAACCTTTTGAACCCCTCTAAAAAATGGGCTTTTCTCTCTCCTGGTTCACATTCTCCGGGTGTCAACCACATAGTTGTGTTGTGCACACATGGGAGGCCATCTTTTTGGGGTGGCCGGCCAGTAATCTTTCTTGACCTTTTTGACACCTAGCCGGCTGGCCACCTGAACTCTTTGAACCTGGTCGGCCTGAACCCCCTCTCTGAGTACGTTATAGCTGTGTATTTTGTTTCCCCCTAGATTTTGAATCCGATGGGGGGAACTTTTGGGGGGAAATTTGAATTTCATTTCCCCCCCTTTTCCTCCACTCCTTTGCCTATATAACCAGCAACCCCAGCTATGTTTTGGAGGTTACAAAAATGGGTTTTAAGGCTCTTGCATTATATATATCTCTCTCTCCCTCTATTCCAAGCTCCAAAACCCCATGTTTCCTACACCATTTCTACACTACCTCATAGCACAAGGCCTCCATACCCCATTCCAGCAACTTGAGGCTGTTTTTCAGAGCTTAGGAGCACCCAAACTTGGCCCAAAAGCAGCTGAAAGTTTGGTCTTCAAGGGTGAGTCCCATTTCCTCTCCTTTTGCTCTTGTTTTGCATGCTATCTAAGCCATACTTGCTCGCATTTTTGAGCTCCGACCAAAAATAGAAATAGTCTCATTTTGAGCTCTTTTTCATGTTTGATTGAGGGCCTTTCCCTGTTTGAGGCTTCCTTCTTTCCCTTTGTGTTTAAACCCTCTTTTAGACCTATTTTTGCATAGTATTTTAGGCCTATTTGTGAGCTGTTTTAGACTTGGTCATAAACTATAAAACATCATGTTTTGAGCCCTTCTTCAACATTGTTGAAGGGATCTCCTCTTTTTGAGGCCATCAGCTAACACTTGCCTCTTTACCCCTCTTTTAGGCCCTTTTCTTGCATGATAGTTTAACCTTACTTGTGTTCACTTTCGTGGCTTGATGTAAACTGTGAAGTGCCTTGGTTTGAGCCTCTCTTAAACTTTTTTGAATGGCTCTTTGCCATTTGGGGCCGGCTGCTGCCCCTTGTCTCTATTCTCTCTTTTAGGGCCATTTTTGCATGATAGATTAGCCCTATTTGTGTTCATTTTTTGGGACTTGTTATAAACTAGAAAAAGGCTTTTTTTTGACATCATCTTCATGTTTTATCAAGGTTCCATTTTTTTTTGAGGTCATATGCTATCTTGTATGCTTGGTTGTCTCCTATTTTGACCCTTATAACCTAAGCTCCATTGGCATGCCTTGTTTGGCCTTCTAGCCACTGGAATCCAGTGGATTTTCAGTGGCTTTGATGCTATTTGGAGCCTCTAAATTAGAGGGGGGTGACCCCCTCTCACCTTGACTTGTTTGATGGGCATTTTGGCCTTTCAAAGGGAACCTTCTTTGCATGCTTCTTAGCCACATTTTAGGGTCAATTTGGTGAGTTTTAAGACTATCATATTTGATTTTCAAAGTCCATTTGGGGCTGCCACATGTCTATCTTTTACATGCTTAATAACCTCTTGCATAGCCCTCTAAAGGAGCTCATCATTTTTGCATGTGTTGGCTTCACTTCAGTGGTTATTTGGGCATATTTTGGCATGGTTTATTCACTGATTTTTTCCGGTTTGGTGATATTCCACTTTCTTCTTACACTTTCCATGTAAACCATGTTTGCCCGTCAAAATTGCATGCTAATTTAAGCCATCTTGATAGCACCTTTTAGCCTTGTTGTGAAATGGAAAAATGCATGTTTTGGGACTGTCTTGACTCTGTCTTTACACTTCATGTTCAAATAATGCATGCTTTGTATAGCTATAAGTCATTCCATGTGCCTAATTTTGTGTTTCGGGGCCCATCTCATGCATTGGGTGCCATGTTTCCATGTTTCGGGGCTGTTTAGCATCATGTTTTAGCACTAAAATTTGTATGTTTGTATGCCATATTCCATGCCTTGCCATGCTTTGGTAGAGTGGCATTCGTGCCTTAGGATCGGTCCTCGGTTTGCGTGCATGTGTGCACACATCTCGAGTGTCTCATTTTCATCTTATGGCCTCCTATGTGAGTGTGGTTGAGGTCCACTTGTGTTGGTGTAAGTCCATTATGCATTGTGTATGCCGTTTCATTTCATAGCATTGTGTATGCTAGGTCGTATGTTAGCGCATTGTGTATGCCATGTTACCTCATGCATCGTGTATGCCATTTCATAGCATTGTGCATGTTAGGTTGTATCTTAGTTGCATTCATGCATGTCATGCATATTGCATTGTGTTTGGGATAGGAGTTAGCCCGAGCACGCGAAACGAGGTACGTTTCATACTCCGAGTGACGGAACGTGTCTCAATTCCCCAGTCGCCGACACTCCGGATTACCCATGATGGAGTTTAGGTTTTGTTGTGTTTATATGTGCATTCATTCCATATTGAGTTGTGCAAATTTGACTCCTCGGCCATCATGCATCGAGATGCCTAATTGGTGGCACGAGGATCAAAGCATGCATACATTTGTAAAAATACATTGCTATGCCCCTTTCTTGCTCTCTGTTGCTGCAAATCAGAAATCAGCAGCTTTTAAAAGCCTTGCACAACATTCCTGCATCAATTGCAAACATAGGCTAATTGGGGCATCGCAGTGGATTTCCGTGCCAAGCAACCTAAACATGCATCATTCATCATCTGGACCAAAGTCGAGGCAGTCCCTAGCCTGCATGTTTAATTACCACTTTCCTTAGTTGATTTGTTAATTAATTAGGATTTTTGTATTTATTCGGACTGTATTATTCATTTGGGACTGTATATTATTTATTCGGACCTTCCGAGCGCGGGCAATGTTGTAATAAGTGTGCGTGTGTGTGATGTATGTCTTCCAACCCCACATCTTTTTCCCTTTTATTTACCTGCTTATGATGGTTAGATTGGAGCATATTTCAATTAGCATACAGTATGATAGCATGTTTGCATTTCATTCATCTGTTTTGCATGCACAGGGCTCGGCGCATCATAACTCACTGCATTGTATTTCAATTCCAAGTTGAATATTTGTTAGCTGTAGCATTCCATATGCCATGTTCAGAATAGCCGAGCCTGCTATTGTAGTTGCATTCCTGCATGTGTTGCATTAGGCATTTCAGCATAGTTAGGATCATACATGGATTTCTAATTAGCTTCTTTCTTTGGCTTGGAGTACTCAGTAAGTTTTTATGCTTTAGCATCCTTGCATGTGTGTGAGTGACTGCCATGATAGCATGCTTACCATGAGGCTATGTGCTTATGTGATATATCTGCCTGAATGCCTATGGATGAAGGTTGGGTTATTTGGATTGGGACAATCCATTCACTGTGAGTTTTAAGCCCACTAGATAGTGGCAAAACCATGTTTTCTAAAGCCCACCTGAGGGTGGAAAAATCTACATTTTAAGCCTATTTGCGAGTAGCAAACCATCTTTCAAAAACAAACATGATATTGTTCGTTCCAATTCAGGCGACCCAGTCTATACTTGTATGCTGTGCGCATCACATAGTAAATCTAGGCTAATAACCGGAATAAGAACACATAATGTTTTCCAAACTTGATATCATGGTTAGTAGAGGCCGATCTTTGATCGGGCGAGCGGGGGTGCTCACGAAGTGACCTTCCCCAATCGTACCCAAGTTCCTGAGCCGATGTAACTTTGGTGATGACGGACACGTGGCCTTAGGCAATGAGTCAGGGTTTCCTAAATTTCCCAAAATAAAATATTTAGGTGGCGACTCTGTATCTGGAAAAGCAGTCCATGTTTGGCACTTCTTTCAAAAAATCTGTTTTCTCAAAACGATTTGCCAGATTTGGACTCTTTGGTTTAGATTAAGAACCGTGACAAATTTGAGTCTGAACTGTAGCGAGGTCCCTCGCGGACTTGTTACAGTTTCTGGCAACTCTGCTAGGGATTTAGAGAACTTGACTCGAACTCATGATATCCTGTTTTGATTATACTTATGTGTTTCTTTGCATTACATTTGCATTGGTGCGCCTAGGACACCGTGTTTGCCATCTGCTATTCCTGAGCAGTTTTCCAGAGGCTGCGTGCCATAAGGCTTACCGGTTACGGGCTCTGCTAGTATGGGAATAGAAACCCCGATTTTACCGGGCACCCTTTTTGACCATTCGACCTAGTGCATATTCGGAATCCATAGTGACCATTCCAAACTAGGACAGGCTGCTTACCCGATATAGGTTGTTTGAAACCGCTGCGTGCGTAGTGAAACCCTAGCTCCTAACAAACTAGGACAGGGAAACCCTACCCCAACATAGGGGTGTTTTGGCTCTCACTTCCTTGTTATGTGCTTTAGAGTGCGTCTTACAGGAATGCGTGTATCAGTTTACAAGTTTGGGCATCAGGCCTGCGGGCACCAGTTCAGTATTTTGGGATTCAGTTTACCTGAGGGTATCAGTTTACGGGCAGAATTCTGTAGGGGCACAGTCATTCAGCTCTGCTCATACGGGTTATTGTGAAATCAGGCTGAGATGCTCTCTATTTTCCCTTTTGCTAGGGTAGTTTTGGAATCATAGCTTCAGAAGGCTCCAATATCCCCGGGTACACTGAACTTGTGTTGATAGACTTTGCCGGGTCAGAGATTCAGTTCATGGGCAATCAGTGTTCCCTTACCAGAGGCAGGGTGAAAAGGTCGGTCAGGCACAGACCCCCAGTACAGCTACCAGCTCAGTGGTCTTTGCACAGCCAGGCTGAGATTTCCAAGTCTATTGCAGAGATAGATATACTGGTGGTTCAATCAGATCAGGACAATATGTCAGGCTTAGAAGAGATGGTGCGCCAGCTCCAGGATAGTATGAAAGCCATGCAGCAAGACGCTGTCCGTCAAGCGGAATTAGCCAAGCAACAGGTCGTGGTCATAGCCCAACAGGCAGAGACAATTGCCAGGTTAGAACAGAAAACTGGAGTATCTACTTCACACCAGGCTCCTCCCCCACCAAGAGTTCCCATACTCGGGGAGGTAACCCACGTCCAGGATGATGTGGACATTCCAGTTGGGCCAGCTCCGCCCCCGATTCTACCCCAGCTATCTAAATCACCTACCAACCTACCAGACTCCCCCTTTGAGCTCGAGACGGACCCCACAGCATTGAAAGTGAGCAAGCTTGAGAAATTGTTCAAAAAGTCTCAAGGGGCCCACTCTATTCCTGATATAGAGGATGGTTATACCGACTCAGTGGTGACATTACCGAATCGGTTCAAGATGCCATATATCGATCGATTCGATGGCTCTGAAGACCCAATGGTGCACCTCAAACTGTTTTCTGATATCTTAAGGCCAATGGGTTTGACCACAGCCCAGAAATTGTCATTATTCGGCCGAACCCTGTCTGGGATAGCCGCAATCTGGTATGCAAAATTGGAGAGCTCCGTGAAATAGAACTGGGAAGAGCTGGCCGAGGCCTTTATTGCTCAATACTCCTACAACACACAGATCGAGGTCACAACTCGTGATCTCGAAGTCACCCGCCAGGAACCAAAGGAGGGTTTCTCAGAATTCGTGACGAGATGGAGAGCAAAGGCCTCAATGATGACTACAAGGCCTTCCGACAAAGAATAGATCAGGATGATTGTTCGGAATTTGCATGGCAAACTGCTGCAAAAGATGGTCGTTCTACCTCTGTTTACCTTTCCAGCCCTTCATGAAATGGGGGTTCAAATCGAGGATGCCATCAGACAAGTGATCTTTACAGAAGCTAATGAGTCTTTGAAGAGGAATGTTGCTCGCAGTTCCAATGCTACTACTGATGGTAGCACAGCTGCGAAATGCTCAGAAGTAGACACTATCACCACTTCCCTCAATGGCCAAGAACCAACCACTTCAACTCGGCCCCAAGCCCGAAAATTCCATCCTCTTTACATGAGTCTCTCCCAAGCTTTGAAAAAGCTGCAAGAAGAAGGGCACCTAGAACTTCTAGAACCCCAACCCCTTCCAAACCCTCTTCCGCCAAGATATGACCTAGCTAAATACTGTGCCTACCATCAACAGCACGGTCATGATACAAACCGTTGCGTCCGCCTCCGTCATAAGATTCAGGATCTTATAGATGAAGAGACCCTAGTTCCACCAAAAGGACCTCAGGTTAGTACTGACTCATCACCTCCCCACCTCAACCTCATCCATACACTACCGTCCACCTTCGACCCCAGCATATACATCACCCCGGCCCATCTACCCAAGCCTAAGGTGTTCATTCCAGAAAGCATGGACTTATGCATGATGGATGCACCTGGACCCCAATCATCTCAAACCCGTGAGCCCACTACTTCTGAGCTGAAGAGAATGATCGAAGATCTTCAAAGGACTGTGACAGATCTAGCCTCTGGGACATTGGCTCCATCATCAACCACATCACATACCAGGGAGTTCGTGTCAAAAGGCTCCCCAATCTTGGAACGGGCTGTATTTGAGGAATGCCAATCCCTTGGCAAGGTGGAGGCGAGTGAAAAGAACAAGATAGGGGCGAACATGGATCCCCATGAACATCTTCTGTTGGCTGTTAAGGCTTTGAAAGCCGAGGGACTGAACAAAGAGCGAGTGCTCGCAGTTGTTGCAAAATTGTGGACGACATTTTCACCACTCAAGTTGGGGGTAGTTTGAATCAAGGGGCAAGCCGGGAGAAGGGTCGTTGTATTAGAAACGTTCCTTTCAGCTATAATCCTGCACTCAGAAGAGATCAACAAACCAGACCAGCACCTGCCAATCCCTTTACTGGTGCGTCCAGTAAAAATCCACAAACCTTGAAGTACCAACCCCGAGGTCAGAGGGTCTTGCATGCCCTCTATATGCCTTTGTCCAAAGCTCTCCAAGTCCTTGTTGGACAAGGCCATCTCAAACCCCTTAAGCCTTGGCCTCTCCCAAATCTTCTTCCGGCTACGCATGATGCCGCCCAGTACTGTGCCTTCCATCAGCAAACTGGCCATACTACCGACGACTGCTTTCGTCTTCGCCATCTGTTTGACAACAGAGTTGTCCTCCCGCCAAGCTCTGCAAAGTCTATTGGCACTGGATCGGTGAACTTGGGGGATAATGTGATGTGATTGGGGGGATGAACCACCTGCAGGCAGCACTCAGTTTACTCCAGATATGGTGGATGGCATGCACTATTTTGAGCATTTGCGAATGCTAGCTTTTGCGCTTTCTGACTTGGGTATTGGGTCAGTCTTGTTGTTTTGTTTTGAGTCTGTCTTTTTGTTTTGAGTCAGCCTCTTTTGTTTTGGGTCTGTCTTGTTGTATCGAGTCAGTCCTGTTGTTGGAGTCGGGAGATTTCGGGGGTGTTACCTCGGACATCACTTGCTTGTTTTGTGTTTGTCTTTTCATTTTCTTTTGAGTCTGTTTCTGCCTTGGAGCTAGTAATGCCAACAGATTTGAATGAATAGCAGTGATTTTCACATTCTTGTGCTCGCTTCTGCCTTGTGCCAGCTGTGCCAGAAGTTCTGAATGAAATGGCAATGCTTTTCGCCTACTTTTCTGTGCCTTGAAGTCATTGTATTGACCTCAGTTTTTCAAAACTTTTTTGAACACTACGGTGAAAACGAAGAGGAAGGAATTCCTCGGGATTCGGAAAACTTTGATCATATGAGAGAAAGAGAGGCGTGCTAAGCCCTTAATAGATGAAATCATGCTTGTTAGGGTGAGTACTGAGAAGGACCCTGGCTTGATCCAGACTGGTTTCACACTATCTTCAGTGCGAGCGACTTGTCGCTTTCTTAAAAATTTTCAAAAACAAAATGTTTTGCGCGGTCCTGCGAAGACCTGTGTGGAATCGCTCTTGAGATTGTACAGTCTAGTATCGCTCTCAGCCTCGAGACTCAATCCCTTTGCCTCCAAACCTTGAACTTGAATTCAGAATGTTCAACGGTCAACTACAATGTGAGGCCTGTGTGGCCAGATCAGAAACAGCCCATGAACTAGGGGCGAGAATATCATATGTGATCAAAAGAAGCTTGTGAAGCTAGAACAGGAGCACCCCTCCAACTAGGGGCGAAAATGTCCGATGTGCTCGAAGAGCCAAAGATGGATCCTTCTGCAAATTGATGCAATAGCCACTCTCTTGGATATGGATGGCTTCGAGATCCTAAAACCATTTGGCATGTACTTGTTACACTTTTACCCTTGAGAGGCTCGTTAGGCCGAAAACCCAGAAAGGGCGGCCTTGGCAAAAGTTACAGCGCAAAAGGAGAGGTTAATACCCGAGTGTACCTTAACCTCGAACTACGTAAGGCTTGATTCCCATCTTTGGGATACGTAGGCAACTTCATTCTGAAGTCCAACCGTAAAACACTTCAAATTGATTGTGTCCATGTAATGGTTTTGATCATCTTCGCCTTCTCTTTATCCAAGAATTTGGTTTTGTTCGTTACTCTGAGGACTGACTACAATGCGCTGCGGTGTCATTCAAACAAGGGACAACTTTCCGTTGCTATTCAATGCGCTACGGTGCCATTCAAACAAGGGGCAACTTCCCGTTGCCATTCAATGCGCTGCAGTGCCGTTCAAACAAAGGGCAACTTTTCGTTGCCACACAGCTCCCCCTCAAGCAAGGGGTAGTTTTCCTTCGAATCTGAGGTTGTACATCTCGAGAGTGGGTTCTATGCTCGTTGAGCAGTGGCCGTTTGCAAAAATAGTTTTTGAGAATTTTTAATGAAGTTGACTAATTCTCTCGAAAAGTATCATTTTTGCAAAATTGGACCATTTCTTGGACCCAAAAAAGGAAAATTTTCAGTGCTCATAACCTAACTCGCATGATTTGAAATCAAAAAATCGAACAAGTGTGTTAATCTAACTCTCATTTTGGTTAAAATTGTTTTAAGCAGAAGCCAAAAAAAAAGATGGTCAAAATAATGAACTAGGGGCACAGTTGAGTCAGGCTTCCTGTCTTTTCCCCATTGTCAACGTATTTGCCAGAAAGGGCATCATACCTGCCGAAAAAGGGCACCGCTGAAGCTGACCGCAAAAGGGAAAAAAAAAAAAAAAAACTCTCACATCCTCCAAACAACGAGGTATCAAGCCAAGTGCGAAGCACAAACCGGAATAGATCAAGATATTCCACTCTCTCGTCTGGACACATCTGATCAGGTCCAAACTCCTCGGTAGAGCAACATCGACTGATGCCAGCTACAGATTTGCTACACACCTAGTTGTAGCGCAGCCCCTCTGTGGGAGAAACTCACTAGCTGCATGCAAAAGAAGAAGAATCTAGCTGAATACCAGGGGCAAGAGCCACAACTTCCTGCTTATCCATCAACCACCCAGGGGAGGGATAAAAAAATGAGAGATTGAAGAATAGAGAGATGTGCGATGAGAGAAAAAGTGAGAAAAGGGTTTTGAGAGAAAAATAGAGCCTGAGGGCGGAGTGATGTGAGAATCATAAATGAGAAAGGGTGGGAAACAATGCCCGGAGAAACTGGCTCCTCGTGCACGCAGAGGTCTCTCATCTTTGTAACACGTCCGTGTGTCGTGTCTCTTGTTTTTTGTTTGTTTCGATTCTTGTTTTGAGTCGTTTGAGTGTCAATAGATGTGTTCAGGTTGTTTTTCCTTTTTTTTTTTCTCTTTGTTGAGTTGTGATTAGGTTGTTCTACCTTTGTTTCCCATTGTTGAGTTGTTTTGGCTGTGGTCAGTTGTAGGCTCAATACCCAGTTGAGAACCCTTTTCTCATTTCAAATTCAAACCACATTTGTGGAAATCAGGATTAGTTCTTTCATAAAGCCGCGGGGTTCAACCCAAGTCATGTGAAAACAGTAAAACCAGGACCCATCTGAAGCTATGAAAGTTCCGGGCTACAAAGCAAAAGAAAAGAGGAAAAATGTTGGGCATCGGAGATCGTTTCAACTTCTGCAAGCTCCGTCATTGCATTCTGTATGTTTAGAATGAGCAGTGTCTTGTATGAGCTGTGTGCTGAACAAACAAAATACTGTGTTATGGGCTGTGAGTTCAGAATGAGTTGTGTTCAGAACAGACCGGGTGTTCAGAATTAGCAGTGTCCTACGTGAGCCGTATGTTCCAAAATAAGCAGAATATTGTGTCATGAGCTGCGTGTTCAGAATAAGCAGTATGCCGATACGAGCTATGTGTTCAAAGTGAACAGAATACTGTGTTGACTGTTTCACTGTTTCAAGTCAAAATGGTGATCAGAAGTGCTCTCCCTGAGTACCATTCCCTGTGAGAGTAAAGCGGTTTACCGCCACTCACTCCATGAGGTGCTTTCTAAAGTACCGCTTTGTTTATTGCATTCCTTAAACATCACGCTCCACATTGCTTGCAACATGTATCATATCATCGCACTCATTGCATTTATTTGCATCATCTTCTGTTATCTCTTATTGTTTATCCTTTTACGCTGAGCAGCGTTTAGGATCGTTGTCCCCCGGGACTTAACTTAGGTTGCGTGGAACGCGCACCCGAGTTGTTTACCTCTTCTCACGATTTCAGCGTGGTTAGAGTGTTCTTTTCCTCATACGATTTCAGCGTGTTTGGAATTTATCCCAGGTTGCGTTGTAGACGCGTTGGGCGGGTTGTTTTTGGACCTCCTCTCACGATTTTAGCGTGGTTTGAGTGTCCCGTTCCTCACACGATTTCAACGTGTTTGGATTTTATCTCAGGTTGCATTGTGCGCGCACTTGAGCGGTTGTTTTTGGACCTCTTCTTACGATTTCAGCGTGGTAAGAGTGTTATTTTCCTCACACAATTTCAGCGTGTTTGGATTTTATCTCAGGTTGCGTTGTGTGCGCACCTAGTCGGTTGTTTTTGCACTTCTTCTCACAATTTCCGCGTGGTTAGAGTGTTCTTTTCCTTACACGATTTCAGCGTGTTTGGAATTTATCCCAGGTTGCGTTGTAGACGCGCTGCGTGGTTTGAGCGTCCCGTTCCTCACACGATTTCGGCGTGTTTGGAATTTATCCCAGGTTGCGTTGTGCGCGCACTTGGGCGGGTTATTTTTGGACCTCCTTTCACGATTTCAGCGTGGTCTGAGTGTCCCCTTCCTCACATGATTTCAGCGTGTTTGGAATTTATCTTAGGTTGCGTGGAACGCGCTCCTGATTGATTTTCTTTGTTCTTC
Source organism: Camellia oleifera (assembly GCA_022316695.1). Taxonomy (NCBI): domain Eukaryota; kingdom Viridiplantae; phylum Streptophyta; class Magnoliopsida; order Ericales; family Theaceae; genus Camellia; species Camellia oleifera. The sequence continues at coordinate 153,786,789 of CM039308.1, read as the reverse complement.
CTCCACTCACGAGTCCAGCGTGGTTAGTATATGTCGCCATTTTACATCTATTGTACTCTCTGTTGCATCGCATCTATTATCTATTGCATCACATCTATTACATCCATTGCATCATATCTATTTTATGGCCTGGTCTAGGAGACCTTAAATCCTCTAAAGGTGCAATTCCTTTGGTGTTTGTCGTGCCCGAACGACTTCCGGTGGTCTGGTATAGCCACCTGCATGTGTTTGCGGTGAGTTCCTAGGAGACCAACTGAGACGGTGGAAACTAGAGTTCGAATGGCTCATGCCTAGAACACAAAGGTTCGGGATTTCCGAGACTAAAGTCTGGTTTAAATACCCAGGGATATATCCTCGGCTTGAAATTTGTATGGCAGCCCCATAGATTGAGATAGCATCTGTATGCACCTCAATTCTAGATACTGATCCAACCTAGTCTGTCACCCTGTTGGAGAAAAGGGAAGCTGCAACCATAGTCAGGGAGAAAAGTAGTACCTGTGGTTCAACTGAGAAGAAGAGGAAGATTCCCACATCAGCATGAGGTAGGACATTGTCGAGGTAAGTCATTGCAAATTGCCCCTGTAAGGTACCTTTACCTCTTGGCTATTACATTGCATTTTAGCCACTACATTGCAGTGCATTGCATAAATCCTGAATTTTCAAACCGGCTTCGTGTAGCGTATAAGTCCAATCTTCAAACCGGCTTCGCTTAGTGTATAAGTCTAATTTTCAAACCGGCTTTGCGTAGTATATAAGTCCAATTATCAAAATCTTTTTACATATCATTTTGCATTCTGCCCCTGAACTACGCTCGTTTGATTCCTTGTAAAGGGATACGTAGGCAGCCTGCGGGCGCAACCGTTTATTCGTCTATATTTTGTTTCTTTGTCCAAGTCTTCAGCTTTGTCAAAAATGGGTCGTCTCTGGGCTTTGACATTCACTCCCGTCACTTCTTGACTTTCGAGTTCTGTCAAAGAGGGGCAACTGTAGACACCCCATTTTTGACCGACCTTAAGACTCAGACGTCACCGATTGAGCGCTTGGTGATGTTGCATATTGTGCTCGTCCTGAGGTTGCGGAGTTTCGGCTACGAGCCTTGCCTCTGGACTTCCGGATTCTTTCGTGCCTTGCCTCGGTTTACGAACCAAGCTCTATTTTCTCTGTTTTCTCTTCTCGAAGGGAGGGAGAGGTCTCGTAGATCATCTCTCAGTGGCTATAGGCTACGTTTCGTGGTCGTAGGCCATTTTTCCCATTTCGGAACCGTCGGCCGTGTGCCTCAGTTCGGGACCGCTTAACTACCTCCGTTCGCTCCGGTTTTTGGCATGCATCTTATTTACTCCCTTTTGAGGGACACTATGGTCCGAGAGACCAACTTCGGGGTTGAACACCACCTCCGGTGCTTAACAGTCAGTTTTCGGGGCCTCGGGCTGCGTGTTTCGGCCCCCGAACCTTCAATTTGCATCGGTTTGAGTTCATTTTTGGCAGGGACCTTATTTTCATTGTTAGAAAGGTTATAGAAGGATGGGAGGTCAGCAATTTCTCTGAAAAGCCAGCTTTATTTCTTCATCGCTCTCCGACGCCCGTTTTCCTCACTTGAAAGCCAATGTTGACCACCCCGGGGCCTGTTTCTTGAACCCTAAACCCCATATTTGTGTTGTACACACCTGGGAGGCCACCAATATGACATGGCCGGCCAGTAATTGTCCTTGAACCTTTTGAACCCCTCTAAAAAATGGTATTTTCTCTCTCCTGGTTCACATTCTCCAGGTGTCAACCACATAGTTGTGTTGTGCACATATGGGAGGCCACCTTTTTGGGGTGGCCGGCCAGCAATCTCTGTTGACCTTTTTGACCCCTGGCCGGCCGGCCATGGGAGGTAGCCGCCCGGGCACCTGAACTCTTTGAACCTGGTCGGCCTGAACCCTCTCTCTGAGTACATTACAGCTGTGTATTTTGTTTCTCCCTAGATTTTGAATCCGAGGGGGGGAACTTTTGGGAGGAAATTTGAATTTCATTTCCCCCCCTTTTCCTCCACTCCTTTGCCTATATAACCAGCACCCCTAGTTGTGTTTTGGAGGTTACAAAAATGGGTTTTAAGGCTCTTGCATTATATCTCTCTCTCCCTCCATTCCAAGCTCCAAAACCCCAAGTTTCCTACACCATTTCTACACTACCTCATAGCACAAGGCCTCCATACCCCATTCCAGCAACTTGAGGCTGTTTTTCAGAGCTTAGGAGCACCCAAACTTGGCCCAAAAGCAGCTGGAAGTTTGGTCTTCAAGGGTGAGTCCCATTTCCTCTCTTTTTGCTCTTGTTTTGCATGCTATCTAAGCCATACTTGCTTGCATTTTTGAGCTTTGACCCAAACTGGAAATAGTCTCATTTTGAGCTCTTTTTCATGTTTGATTCAGGGCCTTTCGCTATTTGAGGCTTCCTTCTTACCCTTTGTGTTTAAACCCTCTTTTAGACCTATTTTTGCATAGTATTTTAGGCCTATTTGTGAGCTGTTTTAGACTTGGTCATAAACTGTAAAACATCATTTTTTGAGCCCCTCTTCAACATTGTTGAAGGGCTCTCCTCTGTTTGAGGCCAGCAGCTACCACTTGCCTCTTTACCCCTCTTTTAGGCCCTTTTCTTGCATGATAGTTTAACCTTACTTGTGTTCACTTTCGTGGCTTGATGTAAACTGTGAAGTGCCTTGTTTTTGAGCCCCTCTTAAACTTTGTTAAAGGGCTCTTTGCCATTTGGGTCCGGCTGCTGCCCCTTGTCTCTATTCTCTCTTTTAGGGCCATTTTTGCATGATAGATTAGCCTTATTTATGTTCATTTTTGGGACTTGTTATAAACTAGAAAAAGGCTTCTTTTGACATCATCTTCATGTTTTATCAAGGTTTTGATTTTTGTTTGAGGTCATATGCTATCTTGTATGCTTGGTTGTCTCATATTTTGACCCTTATAACCTAAGCTCCAATGGCATGCTTTGTTTGGCCTTCTAGCCACTGGAATCCATTGGATTTTTAGTGGCTTTGATGCTATTTTGAGCCTCCAAATTAGAGGGGGGTGACCCCCTCTCACCTTGACTTGTTTGATGGGCATTTTGGCCTTTCAAAGGGACCCTTCTTTGCATGCTTCTTAGCCATATTTCAGGGTCAATTTTTTGAGTTTTAAGACTATCATATTTGATTTTCAAAGTCTATTTGGGGCTGCCACATGTCTATCTTGTACATGCTTAATAACCTCTTGCATAGCCCTCTAAAGGAGCTCATCATTTTTGCATGTGTTGGCTTCACTTCAGTGGTTATTCAGGCATATTTTGGCATAGTTTACTCACTGATTTTTTCTGGTTTGGTGATATTCCACTTTCTTCTTACACTTTCCATGTAAACCATGTTTGCCCGTCAAAATTGCATGCTAATTTAAGTCATCTTGCTAGCACCTTTTGGACTTGTTGTAAACTGGAAAAATGCATGTTTTGGGACTGTCTTGACTCTCTCTTTACACTTCATGTTCAAATAATTTATGCTTTGTATAGCTATAAGTCATTCCATGTGCCTAATTTTGTGTTTCGGGGCCCATCTCATGCATCGGGTGCCATGTTTCCATGTTTTGGGGCTGTTTAGCATCATGTTTTAGTGCTGAAATTTGCATGTTTGTATGCCATATTCCATGCCTTGCCATGCTTTGGTAGAGTGGCATTCGTGCCTTAGGATCGGTCCTCGGTTTGCGTGCATGTATGCACACATCTCGAGTGTCTCATTTTCGTCTTATGGTCTCCTATGTGAGTGTGGCTGAGGTCCACTTGTGTTGGTGTAAGTCCATTATGCATTGTGTATGCCGTTTCATTTCATAGCATTGTGTATGCTAGGTCGTATGTTAGCGCATTGTGTATGCCATGTTACCTCGTGCATCGTGTATGCCATTTCATAGCATTGTGCATGTTAGGTTGTATCTTAGTTGCATTCATGCATGTCATGCATATTGCATTGTGTTTGGGATAGGAGTTAGCTCGAGCAAGGGAAACGAGGTACGTTTCGTACTCCGAGTGACGGAACGTGTCTCAATTCCCCAATCGCCGACACTCCGGATTACTCATGATGGAGTTTAGGTATTGTTGTGCTTATATGTGCATTCATTCCATATTGAGTTGTGCAAATTCGACTCCTCGGCCATCATGCGTGATTGGTGGCACGAGGATCGAAGCATGCATACATATGTAAAAATACATTGCTATGCCCCTTTCCTGCTCTCTGTTGCAGCAAATTAGAAATCAACAGCTTTTAAAAGCCTTGCACAACATTCCGGCATCGATTGCAAACAGGGGCTAATTGGGGCATTGCAGTGGATTTCCGTGCCAAGCAACCCGAACATGCATCATTCATCATCTGGAGCAGAGTTGAGGCAGTCCCTAGCCTGCATGTTTAATTACCGCTTTCCTTAGTTGATTTGTTAATTAATTAGGATTTTTGTATTTATTCGGACTGTATTATTCATTTGGGACTGTATATTATTTATTCAGACCCTCCGAGCGCGGGCAATGTTGTAATAAGTGTGCGTGTGTGTGATGTATGTATTCCAAACCCACGTCTTTCTCCCTTTTATTTACCTACTTATGATGGTTAGATTAGAGCATATTTCAATTAGCATACAGTATGATAGCATGTTTGCATTTCATTCATCTGTTTTGCATGCACCGGGCTCGGCGCATCATAACTCATTGCATTGTATTTTGTGGGAGGCAGATATACGGATAAATCGGAAGAGGCATGTCTTAGTACTGACATTAACCGGACGTCCAGCAAATATTAATCGGCCCCATCCTGCACGTCTAGGATGGGCCGAATATGATACGTAAGCCGATTAATAAAGATCGTTGGGGGCCGAATATAAGAACAGGTAATGATTGAAAACCAAGCTCAGGCCCCAAGGCCTCAGGAGGAACAACTATAAATAAAGAAGCAGCGTTCTTGGAATGGGAGGTAAGAAAAGAAAGAAGAATACACTTCACTAAACTTAGTAAAAAAGCTTTCTTAAGTAGAGGAACTGACTTGCCCGTCGGAGTGCTAATCCCGGCACCCCGACCGGAATATTTGCCTTTGTAGGTGACTAGCTGAGAATCAAGAGCGTCTTCCCGGATCCGAAGAGTATTTCAAAAAACCACTTCCCCACATATTTCAATTCCAAGTTGAATATTTGTTAGCTGTAGCATTCCATATGCCATGTTTATAATAGCCGAGCCTGCTGTTGTAGTTGCATTCCTGCATGTGTTGCATTAGGCATTTCAGCATAGTTAGGATCATACATGGATTTATAATTAGCTTCTTTCTTTGGCTTGGAGTATTCGATAAGTTTTTATGCTTTAGCATCCTTGCATGTGTGTGAGTGACTGCCATGATAGCATGCTTACCATGAGGCTATGTGCTTATGTGATATATCTGCCTAAATGCCTGTGGATGAAGGTTGGGTTATTTGGATTGGGACAATCCATTCACTGTGAGTTTTAAGCCCACTAGATAGTGGCAAAACCATGTTTTCTAAAGCCCACCTGAGGGTGGCAAAATCTGCATTTTAAGCCTATTTGCAGCAAACCATCTTTCAAAAACAAACATGAAATGTTTCGTTCCAATTCAGGCGACCCAGTCTATACTTGTATGTTGTGCGCATCACATAGTAAATCTAGGCTAATAACTGGAATAAAAACACATAATGTTTTCCAAACTTGATATCATGGTTAGTAGAGGCCGATCTTTGATCGGGCGAGCGAGGGTGCTCACGAAGTGACCTTTCCCAATCGTACCCAAGTTCTCGAGCCGAGGTAACTTTGGTGATGATAGACACGTGGCCTTAGGCAACGAGTCAGGGTTTCCTAAATTTCCCAAAATAAAATATTTAGGTGGCGACTCTGTTTCTGGCAAAGCAGTCCATGTTTGGCACTTCTTTCAAAAAATCTATTTTCTCAAAACGATTTGTCGGATTTGGACTCTTTGGTTCAGATTAAGAACTATGACAAATTGAGTCCGAACTGTAGCGAGATCCCTCGCGGACTTGTTACACCGAGGTAAATCATCAGTCTGTTTAATCGAGGTGTGTCACCCCGAGAAGGTTGCACAAAGTTTAAAGTGTATATTAAAGATATGCAAATTATTTTAAGTATAGAATCGTACAAGAGTAAAAAGAAGACACATACAACCACATTGAAAGAAGAAATTAAAGAATGCATTCAGAAAAGAAAAGAAGGCACTTCGGCCAAACATTGAAGAATGATTGTTTAGATTACAAAAAGGCCGGTGTGAAGTACGCTGGTGTCAGACAGTGGCAATGAGCAAAGGAGTGCAACGAAAGCCTCACCGAAGGAAGAGAGTGAAATTGATTGCAGAAAGCTTTGCAAAAGCAGCAATGAAGGATTTGAGAGGGAAAATTTTGATTTTGATCAAAAACATGAAAAATGGCAATTAATGTGCCTTGGACGACGTGCTTGTCAGACGGCACGCACAAAAATGATGCGATTTGATGGCACGTATCAGATCAGGTCCAGTAAGGGAAAGACACATGGTGAAAACGGTTGAAATACTATGCGTACCAGCTCGTACGCATGCTGGAACTCTTGGAGTTCTTGATTCAATGAAGCAAATACCTCGGCTAGGAGGACGATTTCGGTTGAGAAACTTGAACGAACTTGGTCGTTGGTTCTAAAGCATTTATGAAAGCAGACTATAGGTCTTGGTCATATCGAGCCGACGAGTTCTGACTTCGGCAATAGATGATGAAGCGAGCTTAGCCGACGTGCTAAATGGAGGAAATGATATAGGTTCCATCACCTAAGGATGCCGAGATAATAGAACCTAGGGGGCAGTTGTGGGGACATCATTTTTGAATGACAACACGTGGCCGAGGTGACACCGAAGTGTCAGCCAAGGTGTCACGTGTCCTGGTAATGATGCTGAGATGATCTTGGCTAGGCCGAGGTTATCTGCGAGAATACCGGAATCCGGGATAAGCGGATAAGAGATAAGAGTCCTAGAATGAGAGAGCACTTCAGTTTGGGTAAAGATAAGACTCTTAGAGAGTTTATTCCAATCCTAATGGGAGTCCAAGATTAGCAGTAATCCTAAGTCCATTGGAGCTAGGCTTCTATTGGGACTAGGATTATGTTGGCTATAAAAGAGAGGCACCCCATGGGTCTAAGGTATACTTTTTATGCTCTGTCTAGTGAGTTAAGCACTATTGGTTATCTTTGAGAGATATTTTACTGACTTGATCGTCGGAGCGCCCCCAGGTGGACGAACCACCGCGGGATTCTTATCTTTCTATGACAGGTTGTTCGGGCTTAATCTATTCTGCCGGTGTTCTACAGCTGAGTACTAGTTTGGCAGTGTGGTCGGAAATTGACAAGCACAGAGATTTAGATAGAGAAATTTATGTGGAACAACTTGAAGGTTTTGTGATTAAAGGACAAGAACATAAAGTTTGCAAGTTGGTTAAATCTTTGTATGGACTTAAGCAAGTTCCTAAACTATGGCATGAAAAGTTTGATATGATAATTCTAGAATTTGGTTTTAAGATCAATGAACATGATAGATGTGTATACTATAAAGAAGATAATGAAGAATGTATTATTTTGTGTTTATATGTTGATGATATCTTATTATTTCGAACAAATTTTGAGATAATTAAAAATGTGAAATCTTATTTATCTTCAAAATTTGATATGAAAGATTTAGGAGAAGCTTATATAATTTTGGGTATGAAATTAGAGAAAACAACCAATGGTATTACTTTGAATCTAGAATCCTAGAGAAAATGTTAAAAAAAGTTTGATTATTATAATCTCAAACCTATTTCAACTCCTTTTGATCCTAGCATGAATTTGAAGAAAAATAATGGTGTACTTGTATCTTGACCTAGATATTCTCAAATTATTGGATCACTTCTCTATATTGCTAATAAGACTAGATCTGATATTGCCTATGCTGTTGGGAGATTAAGTAGACATACCCATAATCCTAGTAAAGATCATTGGATTTCTATGGAAAGAGTTTTTAAATATCTAAGAGGAACTCTAGATTATTCACTTTGCTTTAGTAGTTTTCCTAATTTGGTAGAAGGTTACAGCGATGTTAATTGGATAACAGATAACTTAGATGTTAAGTTTGCTACTAGGTATATATTTATGTTAGGTAGAGCAGCAATATCTTGGGGTTCTAAAAAACAAATTGTTATCTCTAGAAGTACAACAGAATCAGAACTTATAGCCTTAGATACTATGTGTACTGAAGCTGAGTGGATTAAAATTTACTTTTGATATTTCACTTGTGAAAAGTCCTATACCTGCCATTTCCATACATTGTGACAATAGAGCTGTAGTAGAACTTGTGAGACAAGCACATACTAATAAAAAGATGAATAGGCATATGTAAGTGAGGTATACATCTATAAAAAGTTTGGTGAATAAAAATGTTGTCTCTTTGAATTTTGTGATATCTGAAAAGAATATTGTTGATCAGTTAACAAAAGGTTTATCTAAAAGTATAGTCTTAGATTTATCGAGAGGGATGGATCTAAGCCCATAGGGAGTCGACTAAGGAAGTAACCCGACTTCTGTGATTGGAGATCCCATGAAGGAAGTTCAATGTGTAGGAACAATCTTTATAGTGTGACTCGTATTCCAGCACTTCAAAGAAAGAGACTTTATTAAATTTATTATTTATATTCTCCTGCTCATCCCTAAGATATCAATGCTGATATAAATGTGATGGTTAAGGAAGAGTATTTACTCTAAATGAATCAGAGGCGGGCATACTCTTGCAAGATAGACATCCGCCACTTCTATCTTTGGAGGATTCACCTAAGTGAGAGCGTTGTGAAGCCGTGACCGTAAGAATAGGGCTATTTCCTAAAACTCTCATGAGAATCAAGATTGAGCACATGGCTGCTAATAGTACTAACCTGCGCCACAGTTATGTATCATACCATACGCGTGACATGCTGAATTCGGGTAAAGGGATTTAGTTCAAGACCTGGTTCACTAAGATTCTTTTAGAATGAAACTGTTAACACTAAGTGAGGTTCAAGTTTGAAAAACGCCTACACCCATTGTATGGTTTTAAAGTTGCCCATATTCTTATTATGTTATTTATTTATTTGACGGTTTTACAAAGTTTTGAATCTTGTGGGGGATTGTTGTAGATTTCTTAAAAGCTTCAAAACTTTATTATTTTTTATTATTATTTTTTGTATTTATTTTTTTGTTTTAATAGTCTTATTTGTTTGAATTTTTAAACTTGTATTTATTTTCAAAATGAATGGGTGTGTCTGTTCCTAAGAGACATCAAGGAATCTGTTTAAAAGAGGACTCTTACTCAGGAAAAACCGACATATTCAATTGCAAAGTTTACTTTACATCGCCCAAAAAAAAAATGTGATTTTTCTAATATTGACTTTTACAAGCTCAAAATTAACCTATAAAAATTCACTACTACCAAAATCTGCACTAAATCCGCATGTGCAAATCCAGGGCTGAATTTTCACAGAAAAAGAGCCACTAGACAAACACACTTGAGTAGAATTGAGATCCACACGAGTACAAAAAAAAAATATGCAATTTCAAGTTTCAAAAGTATTATTTTGTTAAAGATTTGGCATAATTCGTGGAAAGTTTATAAATAATGCTCTCCAACTTAAGAAAAAAGATCTTCAACCCTAGAGAACAACTCCTTTCTGAAAAAAAAAAAAAAAAAAACCCCCTAGAGAACAACTAGAAAGGCTAGAAGAAGAAATTGACTGCTGAAGCTCCAGTAGGTAGCTATTCCCTTCTCTGGGAGCTTCCCAAGGCGGATCAATGGTTTTGTCATCAACGATGATAGATTTCGCCCAACTGTGGACAACTAATATTCATTTTTAGGGTTTACATGAAACAATAGTCAAGTAATTTGTATTAATGCATTGCAATTTAAGTTTTAATTTGATTTGGATAATAATTTAAAAATTTTAAGGATCATTTATTCAAGTATAGTTTTCATCCAATCAATGTATTTGACTTTGTGATTGATAGTGCATTATTACACAATCGTTTTCTTTGGTTTTATGCCCAAACCATGAAACGAATCATGGAAACATATTGTGTTGTAACCCTAATTTAGTATAAATGATTTATGCCAGCCAAGATGATTTGTTCCTGCAGTTTAAATATACTTATCTTCATGACAATGATGTGGGAGCTTGTAACCATGATACATTATCATATATATATAGTTTTTACTCTTAAATATTCTCTCTCTCTCATGCGGTACAACTCCCTTTTCTTCTTCTTTTTTTTTTTTAAAAAAAGTATCATGTGATATACCCTTATACTAATTATTTCTAAAATTTAATATTTAAAGTACTTCTAATTAATCTAAACTATATATAAATAAAAGTTAATAGAATTATATGTACACAAAATTATATTACGAATTAATTTTCTTCTATTTTTCTCACTTCTATTCAAGTATTCAAATTTTATATTAAAATTAAATATATTTCTTATTTTTTCGTCTACCTTATTCATATTTTATTATTAATTTATATTGAATTTCCTATTTAATGTGAAATTGTTTATTAGAAAAGATTTATATTTAATTTAAGTTTTATATAATTTTATATATAATCATATATAATATGTAGAAACAATATAAAAAGGATATTAAAGAAAAATCAATTAATTAAACAATTAATCTATTTATTTTTTCTTAATCAAACCACAACATACTTATATTTAATTGTTTTTAAATAAATTTGATATAATTTCCATTTCTACATATTTTTATGTCCAAATGAATAAAAAAAAATGAAAAATTAGAATCACTTTTACTTTTATGTTATTAATTTTTCTTCCAATTTAACTATTATTATTAATGTCAAAATGAGTGTTTATTTTATTATGTTATAATTTAATATCATATAAAATCATTATATATATTTATTTTAGTTATATAGTAGGATAGGGTTAATATTATTAAAATACATATAATAATTAAAATAAAATTATATATATCTATTTATACACTTTTATAGAATGATATGGTTAAAATTATCAAAATAAATAATTATCATCATTCCTTAATTTTAAATGACTTTTTTTTTTCTTTAATTTAAACACTGTTTTTTTATATTAAAATTAATATTCATTTTATTATCATATCTATATTTAAAATACATTTTCATAGTTCAACTGAGTGAACATTATACTACATATTTCGTAATATTTTTTTAAATAATTTTATACTTATGTACACAAATATATACATTAACAATTCAAGTACAATTATATATATATATATATATTATATTTTATATTATAATAAAATTAATATTATTCTTTTGTGTTAGGTTTTTATAATTGGCAATTCTGTTTGACAAAACTCTTTTCAGTTATAATTTCATTCAATCTTTCGTTTCAGTGAGGCTATGGGTGTTTAGATTTGAATCCAACCCAAATTATGCTTATGCAAAATAGTTTGTGATCTTGAGATTTACTTGTTTGACCGCTCAAGCGGTCATTTGTGCGCTTGAGTGGTGAATGGCAATATCCAATACTTTTGCAGGGCGTCTGAACATATGGGAAGTAAATTTTACCACTTGAGCGGTGAAAGTTAATCTCGAGTGGTCGGTCTGTATGTTTTGCATTGTCTTTACTCACATCGCTTGAGCGGTGAAGTATGCGCTCGACGGTGCCCTCTTTTTATAAAGTGCGATGTTCGCTGTTTTTAGGATTTGAGCCATCCAAAATCTTAGAGAAAAAGAAAAGGCAAAGTGTTTTTCTATTGGAGGTTATTTTATATGAGTTTCCTTGGTATAAAGAAGGTGATCGATTGATTAATGGACTACAAATTGTCAAACATCAATGGTTGTTTCTTCTATTACGTTCACAAAAGAAAGACGTGTTCTTCAGTGGATTCCGAAGAACTTGGGCCTTAAGTTTTAGTGGATTTCAGAGTGGCTCATCATCATGGATTCGGCATCAGGGTTGTGGATTCAAAGTTGGGCAAGACAATTCCGAGATGAAGATGATGGTAGAAAAGGCACATCGGGATCGGTTCAATCTGGGCACGGATTCGTTAAGAAATTGAGGGTACATTTGTGTAATTCCTTTTTTGTCTTCTTAGTTTATTGTTTTGTGGCTTTGTCCTGTGATATTTTATCACAATTAGAGGCACTCCAATTGTGATTTTTTTCATGTTAAATCGTTTTGCCAATTTGTCTTAATTGTTTGATTAAGATTGTTATTTATTGTTTTAAATTGAAATAAAATCGCGAATCAATATTTCAAGGATTTTAGATTTTTTATTTTGTAATACATAGATTGCAAAATATTTCTAAAAATAATCTATATATAGACATATAAATAATTTAACTTAATTTTACAAAAATATTGTTTAAAAAAAATTAACCCATGCATTGCATAAGTCAACTATTAGTTATTATCTAAATCATTGATATACTGAATTCAATACATTATTTACTCGTTACACGATTAGTAATGGATTCGAATCTCTAAATTTCCCTTCCCGAACTCCAAGTCAATTTTCATTTCTCTTTGTAATTTTTTTTTTACTGAATTTTAATTAAAAATCAAATTCTTTTTTCGAATTAATTTAAGTAGAAGTTTCAAGATTCAGAGCAACTTAACCTTCTAGTTAATCTACTATACTACATAATTAAGGTTTTAGTAAAGATTTATTTTTGAATAAATATCATTTTATTCCTTAAACTATCACTCAAAAATCAATTCAACCTCTATTTTTAATAATATCAATTTTATATCTAAGCTATTTGATTTTGGATCAATTTCACCCTAACATTAGTTGCTGTTTATAATCAAACGGATGCTGTTGGATGTGGCACTACAATTTTGTTTGAAATTTCATCTTACCTCCAAACTATTTGAAAAACCCTAAACGATGTGATTTGTGATTCGATATAGATTCAATTATGACAATTCCCAAAAACACACAAAACAAAGAATCTAAATCAACTAACATGTACGAAAGTGATTTAGCTTGTTATTTCACAATTAACAAATCAACACAAAGAATTTAACGTAAAAAAATCACAATTAAAGCACTTCCAATTGTGATAAAAAATCACAGACTTAAAGTCACTAAGCAATTCACTATAAAAGTAATGAATTACACAAGAGTACAAGCAATTACCACGCTCAGTCAAGAATTGACTTCTACTCTTTGTGCCTCTTTCATCAACATCTTCGTCTTGGAATTGATTAGTTTGCTATTGAATCCACAACATCCATGTCGAATCCATGATGGTGAGATACTTTGAACTCCTTCAAAGCCTCCAAGCTCAAACCCTTCGGAATCCACTGATGAATGTGTTGGCCATATATTTTATATCAGCCAATCACAGCTTGACACGTGGTCCATTAGGGGTAACTTGAGGAATTAGTAAATGTCTTCAGTCATTAGAGGACATGTGGCAAATCATATCAATGGCAATGGATCTGAGAAATACTTGAACAAACAAAAGGAGTAAGGTGACGTGACTAAACGGTTCTTGAATATTTAAATGCAAATTCAGAAATGAAGTCCAACTGCAAAAAATGGCTTAGTGGAGGCAAAATGCTTGGAGCCATGATCATGGAGGTTACTTTGACAGTTATCATCCACTTCGACAATTATTAGCCACTTCGATGGTTACTACTAGGGCCTATAAATAGAGGCCAAAGCTGATAAAGAAAGAAACCGGAACCAGATCCAGAAACTAGTTTATTTACTTTATATTTTTCTTTCTAGTTCTTTCCTTTCCGGTTCTTTACTTTCCTGCACTGCATTTCAATTTCTTAGGAGTAGTTCTAAGTTAGTCTGTTCGTAGCTGTATTCCCTTTTGAAGTTGTGGAAGTACGAATGTACTATTGTAAACATTTGTTTACTTAATAAAATCTGATTTCTGATACTGTTCTCTCCACCCTGCTTTTATTTTTGGTCAAATACTTCTAAATTTTCTTCTAAAATAAGCCACCAGTAAAAGTCCTCTTCATTGAGGCTAAGAGAACTTCGAAGCAATTGTCTGATTAGTTGGTTGACATTTACTATTTCTGTAAGAACTTATTGATCCTTACTGTCACGCTCTAATTACAATTCCAACCTTCGAAAGCCACAAAATCCAGCATATATTTTTGGCACACCCAGTGGGACTCATTATAATGGCTAGATGTAGGAGACAAGGAGAAAATGAACACTTAGAAGAAGGTGTAGAAGGAGATCTAGAAGCACATAACCTAGAGGATAATGTGGTGTCACATCCTATGGATGTGCTTGCTTCGAGTGATCCTACACAATTGGTCGAAGAGACCAGCACTTTAGGACATGCAACGCACGTCCAAAATGTTGGATAACACCATGAAAGACCTTCAATTGTGTCATCTACCCAACTAGTGAATCCATAGAGAGGATTGGTTGATGTTATGAGACAACCATTAATGCATACAATGGAAAGATGGGCAACATCCTTTTTAGATCTAATGAACTCTTATCAACCACCTGTCATAAGACAGGCTAAAGAAAATATAAATTTACTTCAGCAGAGATTGGCTCGAGACAAACATCCTATGCAAAGTAATGAACAAAATAATGAGCAAACTAGTGGTCAAACTATTAATCAAAATCATGAGAGACCATCACATGTGCCTCAATCATGTTATGAAGCTCCTCCTAGACCACTGATGAGTTAGGGCGTACTTTTGCCTACCAGCAAAACCATACACATTGGTGGGTCTAGGTTGGCACAAGGAAATGGTATTCGAGTATTTTCAAATCCTGTGTTTGAACCTATGCTTGGTACTCGAGTGTTCACTAATCTTGTGTTTGAACTTACACCTGGAGGATTGGAAGGAATTCCTTCAGTTGGAAGAGAAATGACACTTGTTTCTCCTCTAGTAGTTCCTTTCGCAACACCTTTTGTGGAACAAATGCCTGCCCCAAGAGGACAGTCATATCCTTAACATTAACTAGCACAATAGGGACAACTCACCCTCCAAGGAGAACCAGTCCCAAATATGCCTTTACATGGACCAAGAGGGCCTCAAGCACAAGGAGTTTCTCCAAACCCTATGTTTGCTCCTCCAATAGTAGCCTAGCCAGCACAGAATGTTGTACCTAGGGACCAAATTGCTGACATTGTTAGAGAAATTTGTGGACCTTGAGCCTGGGGGGTCCAAACCCCTATTTACAAAAAACCTTACTCAAAATGGGTAGATAGGTTACATGAATACAGAATGGGGTATAAGATACCAGACTATGCGTCTTTTATGGGAATGGAAAACAATCAACTATTGAACATATTGCCAAATTTACAGGGCAATGTGGTGAGTTCACCAACTATGACTACATGAAGTTGATGCTCTTTTCAAATTATTTAACTAGAGCAGCCTTCGTGTCGTACAAAAACCTTACACTTGGCTTTATCCAGACTTGGCAACAAATGGAAGAAGTGTTTCATGCCCAGTTTTTCCAAACAGAACCAGAAATATCGGTGGTAGACTTAGTAAGGTTGAGCCAAAGGCCTGTTAAGAAGGTTGCTCAATTCATTGCCAGATTCAAAAGGGCATGAAACAAATGTAGGGTCATATTACCTGAACTTGAATTTGTGAGGTTGGCCGAAAATGGGCTAGAGTTTAGGCTTTGAAATAAGTTTGACTCAATAGAGTTTTGAGACCTAGTAGAACTAACTTATAAGGTTACTAGATATGAGACTCTCGTTGAAGAAGAACAGGATCGTGGTAATGCAACCTATAAGACCTATTATGGGGACCCTAACTTTGAAATTGATGCAGTAGAGATCATAGGAAAAGAGCCTGTAACTTGCGAATCATTAATTCAAAAAGATACAAATATTGATCATCAATTTAAAAAGAAAGACCTACATAGGAAATATTCTTTTGATGTATCAAAAGCAGATGAAATATTTGACTATTCACTAGCAGCACAGTTTCTAAAATTGCCTAAAGAACTTAGAATCCCAACTTCAGAAGAAATTAAAGGCAAAATATGTTGTAAATGGCATAACCCTTGGTCTCACTTAACTAAAAACTGTATTGTTTTTCAAGGCAAGATTTAAGAGAAAATTCGAAAAGGAAGGTTAAAGTTTTTGGCCAAAACAGAAAAGGCAATGGGGATCGACACAGATTCATTTCCTAAGATCAGGGAAGCAATAACCAATGTTGGTGTACCAGACGTCCTTGCCCATGCTGTGGAAAGGAGTTGTTCCTTGAACGAGTTAGATGAAGTCGATGTGTAGAAGCATGTTGCCAGTCAAGCAGGCTTTAGGAAGGCTCTTCAAGGTTCACCAGCAAGTGGAAAGAACTTCATGGGCTAAAAGGATGGCTCCAACAAAGAAAACAACACCCTAGATAATGATTCACTCAAATCAGCCATAATGCAGCGGATGTATCCAAGGTGCATGTTAAGCTACAAATGGCTAAAAGGGCTTCTAATTGATGAGAAGCAGCACTATAAGGACGTACAAAAGAAATGTAGGGTAGCCATTACTTACAAAAAGATTTACCCAAATGGTCCTAGGCAACAACTATGTTTTGCTATGCCACCAGAATCCAGGAATCAGTCAAGGGGTAAGAGGCCTTTGTATGAAACAAGGCCACCAAACTACTACAAAATGATCAACAAACCTGTGAGTAAGCCTGACTCAAGCTTAAGACAGGAAACCAAGGCCAATGATTGGCCTTTGAAAGTAAGAACAGTAGACACAACTACTGGAATGGTGGCTTCATGGGTACCAGGAGTACCAGATTGGTTTGTAATGCAAAGCAAACCTAAAATCGTAGTAACCCAGGGAAAAACCTTTGCAGGTAAAGACAGAATAGTCAAGGCTCCATTGGTGTCTCCAAACAACTAGGTCCTACTCAAAAATCCAAAGACAAAAGAACCAAATATGGTTCCTGTGATTTCTGGATCTTAGAGGAGAAAGATCCAATGAAGATTCACTCGATATCAGAAGGATCTAAAGGAAGCTAGCGAGGGCACCTCCTTGGTGCAACTAGGAAGTCAATTGGAAGAAGGGAAAAATTTGAAGCCTAATCCCAAGGTCATCAAAAGTCAAACCAGCAGAGAAAGATTGGCTGAGGTTCATACTAAATGTGGAGAAAGGGTTTGGAAATACTCTTTAGATCCTGAAAGACGCCAATGATCCTCAGCTAGTCACCTGAAAAGATACGAACACTCCGGTTGGTGGTGCCGGAATTAGCACTCCGACGGGCAAGTCAGTTCCTCTGCTCAAGAAAGCTTGTTTACTAAGTTTTCAGAAGTGATTCTTACGTACCTTTACAAATCTGAAGCTCTTGTATTTATATCCATTATCTGGGCCTCGGGGCCTGGGCCTACTTTTTCAATCATTATCTTTTCCTCTATTCGGCTCTAGGGAGGGATCCAAATACGGCCTATCTATCCTATTCGGCCCCGTATTCTTGCGGGATATATGCCGGCTAGCGTCAAGCTTCTGAAATATACCTCCCTTATCCTTGCTTAATTATTCGGCCAACACAATTGCCCTCCAAACTCCCTGTTGACGACAGTTAACCGACGAGTTTGGTTCAGAATTTGAGAAGTTCAGCGTCAGGCGGCTTCGCGTCCCGCAATATATGTCAGGAGGCGCGCACCTTTTTGCTCATCATTACACTTTCCCGCTCTATTCATGTGTATCTCAGCATTTATTGCGATTTGAAACTTCGGTCTTTTCAAATTCTCGTGTCGTCGATTTTCTGAGACTTTTGGACCGCCAGTGCATATCCCTCCGCGACTCGTGTTTTCTGCAACTTCTTCTCGTCTTCCCCTGTCTCATCTGCTCCTCGTAAGTTTCCTTATCCCTTCTTTGTAATCCTGTTTTCCGTTTGTTATTTTGGCTCCGGCAAACACTTAGTTCTCTGTTAAGATGGCCAAACATTTGAAAGACCTCCTTTCTGAGGGTCGTATCTCTGGTTTTCGGCAACACTTCTCTTTTCCTGACGACATCCATTTATCCCTTGTAATGGACAACGCCCTCGACATGGAGAGGGAAGACCAAAACATTATCGTATTCCCCCTTTTATCCATTGCTGAGGTCGAAGTTCGTTTCCCCCTACACCCACTTCTGAGAGCCATTCTCCGCTATTGGGGTTTGATTCCTTCTCAACCCAATGTAAATTTCTTTCGAATCATCATGGGGGTAGTAGAGTTGAATCGACGCCTTAGGATCAACCTTGGGATTCTGGCCATTCGGCATTGCTACGCCTTAGCCAAATCCTCCGGTCGGCTAGGACGATATTTTCTCAGGGCCAAAGATACTGACCATCACTTGGTGACCATGCTTGCCAGTTTTGGTAAACGGGTTGACGACGTGATGGTCAACGTCTGAGGTAATTGGGAGTTCGCTGATGGGGAGGATCGCCTGGACCCTATTCCTAGACATAAAGGTGACCTAGGTTGCCACGCAATGTCTTGTTTGCTGGACTATCTCTTATTCGGCTCCTTTCCCTAAATCATTTTTTCTCTTCTGCAGGTAATAGGTTGAAGAAAATCTTGACTTCGGTTGACGACGTGATTCTTGGGGAAATCAAGACTGCACTCAGATATTTCGGCCGCCCAAACATACAACAGCAAGGGAGAGCCGCCCATATTCTCCTTCGGTACGAACCCACTTACACTACTTTCTCGGCTGCAGATAACATCCCGATTCCAGCAGGCAGTCAACAGCTCTCGGCCCTTATCTTCCCCCACTTCAAAAACCTTAGGCAGATCGGTCTCGTAGATTCTGATTCGGGGGAAGACGCCGAGCCGGTTGTAGAGGTGATCGCCGATCCGGCTGGGGGGTCTACTGAGGGGGTTATAGACGGCGACAAGGCCGTACGCTCAGCATCTGAGGCCACCGAGCCATCCGCCTCAGGATGAACGGATTTCTCTTCCGGGGATATTTTTGCGAATCTGGGGGATCTACCCGGTGATTTCTTGGAGGGTATGGCGAAGGAAAGCCTAACGCAGATGGCACGTAAAAGAAATGCCGAGCGGATGGCCGCCCGGAAGAAGGCCGAATGCGCCGCATCAGATTCTAGCTTGATCAAGCCCTTCGTACCCGTTTCTGAGGGGACGGTTGAGGTCGCTGCGTTCGATGCGGGGAAAGAGGGTGGAGAGAAGGCCGATGGGGAACGGCTGATTCCGGAGCATGGCCAAAAGCGTGGTGTCGAGGGAGAGACGAGCTCGGAAACTGGCCCCGCTAGCAAACGGCCTCGTCTTGAAGAACCGGACGTGATCGCGCCGTTTGTTATTCAGCCGAAAATCAGGGGCGTGCCGATTTTATCCGACGCTTCAGCCGTCGAGGATCCAGCCATGGCTCTGAGCCTGGCGACTTGAATTTCACTGCCTGCTGACAACAAAGCCTTCGGTGCCGTGCCTGACGTTATGGCCGTTGTCCTAACTACTCAATCGGCACTCCTGGTAGGTCGGCTTAATCTCGCTCTTGTTTGTTAAAGGTGTCTAATCGTACCGAATTCTTTTGCAGACGATCGGAAGGATCACCGACTTGGGTCGTCGCTTGCGTGATGCGCTTGGGAGAATTGACCATTTGGAAACAGAGTTGCAGGGTCAGAAAAGTAGGGCCGAGTTCGAAATTATGAGAGCTGAAATGGAGAGCGCGTGAGCTGAAGCGGAGAAAGAGAGGGCTCGCGTCGCCGAACAGCTTCGTGTTGAAGCCGAGGGTAGGGCAAATGCGAGCGAGGAATCGCTCAAACTCTTAAAGGAAGCACTTGCTGAAGCGGAAGCTCAGTTAGTGGAGCTTAAGGCGGCCCGCGATAAAGCTGAATCGGAGGCCTTTGAGGCAGGGAGAGGCGCCGCTCTGACGGAATATGTTGAAGAAGTGTCCAAATTTGAGAATCGCGGGTTCAAACATGGGTGGCTCAAAGCCCTTGCTGCCGCTGAGGTTACCTTGGATGTGCCAATTCCTTATGAGCAGGTGGACGTTCAGCCGCTTGAGTCCGATACCGATGAATGATCTGGGAGCCGTTTACTGCGCAGGCGTCTTTTTGTTTTTGTTTTTCTTTTTGGATAGTGATTTGTTGGTTCAGGGTAGTTTTCATGTATAAATTGGTTAGCATCGGCGCGCAATTTATTAATGAAAATTTCCTTGTAATTTTTGCTACCATCGCACATTTTGTATGAAAGAATTCTTGTAATTTTACTTTTAATGAAAGAGTTCTATATTTGTCAATGCATTTGGTAAAATGGAATTGCATATACTGTGGGGAAACCCTGATTTGTGAATGATTTGTGAATCTTCCCTTGCCCCAGTGGGTTCATAAAAAGAATTCTAGCGCTGAATCGACTTGTGAGCCGGCTGGGGTACTTGGTCCGAATAGATTGATAAATCTGTTCTTGCCAGTCAACTCATGAGCCGGATGATTTTGCTGTGGCACGAATGATTTTATCTAGAACTCTTCTAAACACCATTTGCAATTTCATAGAACCACTGAAGGTAGAGGGGAAAAGATTGGTCAATATCTGGGTTCCTACAGATTTCATACATATCTTATAAAAATCACCATTTGCAATTTCACTGCCTACTGATCTTGTGTCCTTGGATTGATGGATTTGCCCTTGCCCTAGTGGGTTCATGATAGGAACTCTGGCTCTGAGGGATCAATTCATGAGCCGGCTGGGGTACTACGCACTTAGGCTGAAGATCTTGAGCCAAAAGCTTGTCCTGCCGTTGACCTATTCGGCGTCAGGCGATTGGGTTTCGCGACTAATGAACTTGCCTCGATCGTGCTGCCTCTGCGAGTGTTAAATGATTAAGGGCACAACTTTTAAGAGTGGTAGGTATCTGATTCAGACTCGTGAGAGAAAATCTATTGTGCGTATGTCGAACAAACTCTTCTTTAACAGCAAAGGGGAAGCCAAGACATTGGCTGAGCTTGGCAGTGATATGGATCGAAGTGAACACCGTGGTGCGCCCTTGCGTGCTGGGAGTAAGAGTTCTATGGGTCGAGAGAGGCGTCAATCTCCTCGACGTTGTAGTAGGTCGCCCAAACGGGACAGGCAGTCTCATGGGAGATCGCCACACGCCCAAGTTGAAAGGAGATCAGACGCGAATCCGTGCCCATTAAGTTTTGCAGTATTCGTGAAGAATAAGCCCATGACGGAAGCGGACTCGATCGTGCGAGATCCAGATGTGGCGGTCGAGTTTGCTCGACAAATATTTCCTCCGGAAGTTCAGCAGTCAATGGTTGGTCATCAGGACTACGAAGTGTTTCGCGAGGGCATTCATGGGGCGGTGAAAGGGCTCTATACGGCTTATGAAGTCGGGATGCGATTGCGCGCCGCCCGCCGAGAGATGGAGAAAAAGGATGAGCATATCCGTAGTTTGGAGGCTCGCGTGGAGGCGGCTGAACGTGAATTAAGGAAGATCAAAGCGGCTCAAGTACAACCAGCAGGGTAGGTGAATCCAGTCGTGGAAGAGAGGGTTACCAGTCGGCTTATAAGCGCTGCCATTGCCGATCGTGAAACGGCGAGCATGTTCGCATTGGAGTCCGCCAAGGGGAGGTCTTATGAGAAAGGTTTTCACGAAGAACGCTTGGTTGGGATCCAAAAGACCCAAGAGAAGCTTGCCGAAGAGGTTTGCCGATGTGAAAATCGTGGGTTCAGGCATGGTTGGATCAAGGCATCTCAAGTCGCCGAATCTCTTCGCTTGTCAGGCATCGATTCGGCGTCACCTCTCTATCACAGTAAGGACTTTCCGTTTTCTGCTTTCGAGGTTGAGAAGAGTGAGGATGAGGGCGATGCCGTATGACTTTAATTATTGTAAGGTTCGAACGCTGGTCGCATTCGCAATTATGTAATTTCTTGATTCTTTGAATAAAAGACGCTTTATTGAAAATGTCAAATTGTGTCCCGCATTCGGCATGTGCGTGTTTAATTTTATTGCATAAATGTTTTGAGACGTAAATACATCAATCAGACGCGTGTTTAATTTGATTGCATGTCGAGGCGCCGATTCATTGTACGTGGTCGGCCTCCATATAATGGTCGTTTACTTTTGAACAAAGCCTATTGCGGCATGTTGTTCAAATTTGAAGAAGCTGTGAGTCAGGGATCGGAGGGGCTACGGCGTTTTGACTTGGCTTGAATGCCAGATGTCTAGCCGATTGGGCTAGGTAATTTTTTACCCTTGCGCAGCCTATGTATGAGCGTTTTAGCCAATTGTTGGGTTAATTAGGTCGTGGAGAATGTTGATCGACGATTGTGTTCGTGGAGTTTAGTGTTAATAAAATCACTTCGGGACTTGGGCCTCGAGATCGCGACCATTACTGAGAATAAAAGCGGCAGGCGCCTCATGCAGTCAAGCATATTTGGTTCTCCAGCATCTATTGCGTGGGATGACCAACAGTTCTTACCATCGGATGGTGATGATAGTTGCAGGAGCTCAAATTCCGGCCGAACTTGGCGCTCGGATGGTTTGCAGCGGAGGATTCTCTGGTGTGGGAGGTGGACCGCTGAGAGGAGAAACTGGAAACACGTCAGTCTCCAAGTCGTCGAAGCAGATCGCCCCGAAAGGAAGCACAACAACCGCTACTCCTAACCTCCCTTGTCTTGGATCTTGGCCTTGACATTGTCGATGGTGTCAGAGGCCTGGCGGCATGCCGATTCGGTCACAGTTAGATCGATTCGTTTTGAGGCGCGATGGTTGTTCTAATGATAAGAGTCGAGTCGATGGGTTGATTTGTCTTAGAAGTTAGAGGTAGATATTGTAATGTTCGAACGCGGATTGCGTCTATGTAACACCTTTTTAATGAAATAAAAAGTGTTATTTCATATAGTTGAGTTTTATTTTGAAAATGTTTTGTTTTAGCTATGTCGGATGAATGTTCCTGATCCCGGTTTAGTACGTCGTTTCGTATGGTTCAATAGTTTGCTATTGGAACTTTTGTGTGGCTTAGATATTTTAGCTTAAATATTGTTCCTGTACTTGGGGATCGGCCCTTGCCTTGGGCGGGGTGCGAGTTTGGCTGGAATGGGTCTTACTCGTGGGCCGGCTAAGGTATGCCTTGTCCGGCGAACCATATTAGTGAATTAAAATGGTCTCTGGATCCGGAGACTAGTTTGGGCAGTCGTGACGTCCATGAGGGTCGCTTCGAGTCCGGAGACTTGTTCGGCCCTAAGGTGTCATGCACCAAAGGGGCTCCGAATCAGGAGGCTTAATTTGGCCAATCGTGATATCCACGAAGGGCGTTCCAAATCCGGAGACTTATTCGGCCCTAAGGTGTCATGCACCAAAGGGGGCTCCGAATCCGGGGACTTAATTTGGCCAATCGTGATATCCACGAAGGGCGCTCCGAATCCGGAGACTTATTCGGCCCTAAGGTGTCATGCACCAAAGGGGGCTCCG
Organism: Camellia oleifera; assembly: GCA_022316695.1. Lineage (NCBI taxonomy): Eukaryota > Viridiplantae > Streptophyta > Magnoliopsida > Ericales > Theaceae > Camellia > Camellia oleifera. Next base: position 153,763,375 of record CM039308.1, on the reverse strand, counting down.
AATCCGGAGACTTAATTTGGCCAATCGTGATATCCACGAAGGGCGCTCCGAATCCGGAGACTTGTTCAGCCGTAAGGTGTCATGCACCAAAGGGGGCTCCGAATCCGGAGACTTATTCGGCCCTAAGGTGTCATGCACCAAAGGGGGCTTCGAAGCCGGAGACTTATTCGGCCCTAAGGTGTCATGCACCAAAGGGGGCTCCGAATCCGGAGACTTATTCGGCCCTAAGGTGTCATGTACCAAAGGGGGCTCCTAATCCGGAGACTTAATTTGGCCAATCGTGATATCCACGAAGGGCGCTCCGAATCCGGAGACTTGTTCGGCCCTAAGGTGTCATGCACCAAAGGGGGCTCCGAATCCGGAGACTTATTCGGCCCTAAGGTGTCATGCACCAAAGGGGGCTCCGAATCCGGGGACTTAATTTGGCCAATCGTGATATCCACGAAGGGCGGTCCGAATCCGGAGACTTATTCGGCCCTAAGGTGTCATGCACCAAAGGGGGCTCCGAATCCGGAGACTTAATTTGGCCAATCGTGATATCCACGAAGGGCGCTCCGAATCCGGAGACTTGTTCGGCCCTAAGGTGTCATGCACCAAAGGGGGCTCCGAATCCGGAGACTTATTCGGCCCTAAGGTGTCATGCACCAAAGGGGGCTTCGAATCCGGAGACTTATTCGGCCCTAAGGTGTCATGCACCAAAGGGGGCTCCGAATCCGGAGACTTATTCGGCCCTAAGGTGTCATGTACCAAAGGGGGCTCCGAATCCGGAGACTTAATTTGGCCAATCGTGATATCCACGAAGGGCGCTCCGAATCCGGAGACTTGTTCGGCCCTAAGGTGTCATGCACCAAAGGGGGCTCCGAATCCGGAGACTTATTCGGCCCTAAGGTGTCATGCACGAAAGGGGGCTCCGAATCCGGAGACTTATTCGGCCCTAAGGTGTCATGCACCAAAGGGGGCTCCGAATCCGAAGACTTATTCGGCCCTAAGGTGTCATGCACCAAAGGGGGCTCCGAATCCGGAGACTTAATTTGGCCAATCGTGATATACACGAGGGGCGCTCTGAATTCGGAGACTTATTCGGCCCTAAGGTGTCATGCACGAAAGGGGGCTCCGAATCCGGAGACTTAATTTGGCCAATCGTGATATCCATGAAGGGCGCTCCGAATCCGGAGACTTGTTCGGCCCTAAGGTGTCATGCACCAAAGGGGGCTTGAAGGAGAATGACAGAGAAAATCAATTTTCATTAAAACGTGGAACCAGTACAAACATCGGATCCCACAAGTCGGGTCCGTAAATGGAGTCTACGTTCACAGAGTCTACGTACGCGCGGACTGCGGTGAGCCGCGGATCTCCTCAATGCCACGGGCTGTTGGGAAGCGCATAAGCTGATGGTAGGTGCTTGGGACGGCCTTCATGACATGCAACCAGGGGCGCCCCCTGATGGCATTATATGGCGATGGAAGCTTCACAACCAAGAAGTCCACGTCAACTGTCTTTGAGCCCGCTCGAATAGGCAGCACGACCCTCCCCAACGGATACTCTGGATTCTCATTGAAGCCGATCAGCGCCTGAGACGACGGTGATAGGTCCGACTCGTTAAGGCCGAGTTCGACAAAAGTTCTGTAATACAGGATTTCCGAAGTGCTTCCTGGCTCTATGAGAATGCGTTCAACGCTGAACTGTCGTACGCGTAATCTGACAACCAAAGGATTGACGTGGCTGGCCGCCGTTCCGGCGAGGTCGGAGTCATCGAACTTAATTGTCGGAGCTTCTTTGGGCCTACCGGTTGACGTGTTATGTTTTTGGGGGATTGGGTGCGACTGACGGTATGCACGGTCGGGGATGCCGGCAGACCGTAGATTACGTGGATCACGCCAAGCGGAGGTGAATCCTGTCTTAAGGCTAGTGCTTTGGTTGGCTTTCCCTTGCTCACGTATTGCTGCAATCGACCATCTTGCGCGAGTTCCTCCAGATGATCCTTTAGCGCATAACAACTCTCGGTTTCGTGGCCGTGATCTTTGTGGTATTCGCATCGTCTGTCCCTCCTCCGTGTGTCAGAAGGCCCCACCATCTTCGCCGGCCTCTTGAAAAATGAAAGGTGCTGGACTTTGGTCATTATTGCCGCGATCGGCTCTGTCAACTCCGTATACTTCTTGTCTGTTCGCCTTGAGCGTCTGCTGTCGACTTGTAGTTGTTCATTCGTTCGGTGGGGGCATTGATCACTTGATCGGCGGGAGTCTCGCCTTTTATCTCGCTTGGTCCGTTGTCGAGGCTCAGGGCTCGGTGGCAGCACAGAGCTTATTGGTCGAGCGGTTTCGGGGAAGGTCGTGTTTTCGGGGATTTGTCCGGCTTTTATCCTTAGGGCGTCATCTTCGACTTTACAATATTCTTCAACTTTTTTCATCAACGCCCAGACTGTTTTGGGGGGCCTTCTGGTCAGGGAACTGCGCAGAGCACTGTCAGGATGTAAACCCATTTTGAAGGCGGTGATGGCCATAGAGTCGTTGCAGGCGTCGTCAACAAGGTTGAAGCACTCCCAATATCGTGTCGAGTATGCTCTAAGCGTTTCTCCTGACTGGATCTGCATAGCCCAGAGGGAGTCGGCCTGTTTCGGTTGTACCTCGTTGGTGATGAACCTGGCCCTGAAGGATTTCTGCAGCTGTCGGAAGCTTTTAATCGAAGCTGGCTCCAACTTGTAATACCACCTAACGGCTAGTGGACCTAGGCTGCTAGGGAATATTCGACACATGAGGGCTTCATTGTCTGCGTGCAGCGTCATGGCCTGTTTGTAATGACGGATATGATCAGTGGGGTCTGATTTTCCGTCGTATAGAGTGAACGAGGGAGCTTTGAATTTCTTGGGCAGAGATGCCCTTGCGATCCGTCGAACAAAAGGATCATGCTAGTCTTCCTCGTTTGTGCTGCTTCTCCTGCGCTTGTTCCTCGTTCTCAGATCCTTTTCAGAGGAGCTGGAGGTCTCGGATCGTCCCCTTGCGTCGAGCTCCGTGGATGATGAGTTGGAGCTGCTATCGGTATCCTTTGGGCGAGCCCGAGGTCTTCGTCCGTCTGCCCTCGGGGGTCGCTCTGGTTCCTGGCGCGTGGCCTCTCTGGACTTTGCTACCTCCAGGGCCAAATCTTGACGGAGTCGCTCGTTCTCAGCGATCATGTTCTCGAGCCTATGTTCATTCTGCTTTGCTTGTTCTATGATAGCCTGCATTGTTTCTTGTGCTGAAGTTGTTGGTGAATCGAAGTTCAGGACGCGTCGTGCCGGGATGGTTTCTTTTCCAAGCATATTGGCTGGGGTGAGGTCGTCTTCTTGTGTTATCTCGTTGGTGGCTATCGGGGGATCTTCGGTCACGCCTTCCATGGATGTATTTGAGTATTCCCACAGACGGCGCCAATTGTGGAGAAAGGGTTTGGAAATACTCTTTAGATCCTGAAAGACGCCAATGATCCTCAGCTAGTCACCTGAAAAGATACGAATAATCCGGTCGGGGGTGCCGGAATTAGCACTCCGACGGGCAAGTCAGTTCCTCTGCTCAAGAAAGCTTGTTTACTAAGTTTTCAGAAGTGATTCTTACGTACCTTTACAAATCTGAAGCTCTTGTATTTATATCCATTATCTGGGCCTCGGGGCCTGGGCCTACTTTTTCAATCATTATCTTTTCCTCTATTCGGCTCTAGGGAGGGATCCAAATACGGCCTATCTATCCTATACGGCCCCGTATTCTTGCGGGATATATGCCGGCTAGCGTCAAGCTTCTGAAATATACCTCTCTTATCCTCGCTTAATTATTCGGCCACCACACTAAACTAAAAGCCAAAGAAAAAACAAGTTTAACTGGCCTCGAAAAGGCCTTACTGGAAAGTGATGATGAGACAGAGACAGATGAAAGAACTAAGCTTGGCTATGAGAGAATAATGGTTGAGGAAGAGATGTTTGAAGCCTTCATGGATGAGAAAATAGAGTCTATATTCATGATAGACCAATAACAGACTAATAAAAAGGGGCCTGCCAACTTAGAGGTCCTAAAGTGCAGCACGAAGGATGCGTCACAAGCATCAGGACAAACTAACATAGAGGGAGAGCAAATGCAACTAGTGGTCCAATTTGGCTCATTTTCTCCAATGCCAATCAATATGGTCTATATGCTGCCGCAAGAGTTTCAAGTAGAAGAGGGAAATCAGGAGGGTCAAGAGGACGATCCCATAGAAGTCTCCAGTGAGTGCTTATAGACCAGCATAATCCAGAATGAGTTTGAAGTAGCTAAACCCACAGAAAGTGATAAAGAGAATGAAGGGGTAAGTATAGTTACATTGTCATATCCTTTTGAATACCTTACAGTATCTATGACTCAACATGTTAAGCCCTTGTACATCAAGGCAGATTTCGATGGGATAGAAATGAATAGGGTGTTGGTGGATAATAGGGCAGCAGTAAATTTGCTTTCTCGCTCATCCTTGAAGAAGTTGGGTAAGAGGAACCCCAAATTAATCCCAACAAGTACAACCATTACTGATTTTGTTGGGGTTAAGTAAATGGCTCAAGGCACTCTACCCATCAATTTGAGTGTGGCGACAAGAGACTACATGACTACGTTCTTTGTCATAGATGGTAATGCCAAATGCAATGCTTTACTTGGTAGAGATTGGATCCACACCAACAAGTGTGTGCTTTCCTCCTTGCATCAGAAAGTAATGATAGCCCTAAGTAATAGGAGATAGAAGAGATAAATGTAGACCTGTAGCCCTTCATTGCATCTGTAGATTTCACAAAAGAAAAATGTATACTGAGGAGGTGGTCCTACTTAGTGTGCTAAGGAAGCTTGATGTAACAGCCGAAGTAATGGCTGATAAGGAAGTAGCACACCTAAAACACTTGATGCAGGAAAGTGCTGATGATGAGTACACCATCAAAGATACTAACAATGTCTGGTTATAGACAGGAGGATCAAGAAGCCAGACCATTGGCTTTAGTCAAGTTCTTCACATTGGCCATTGATGTAATAATTTAGAAAGTCCAGGGAGAAGAAAGGGAAGGCATGATTCTTGGTTGCAATCATGAGCAACAGAAAGCCAAAGTATTGGCCTTGAGTTGGACATTAAGACCAAGGTCCAGGAAATTCAAGAAGAAGAAGCTTTATGGACAAACTTTATCTATGAAGAAGAAAACAAGGAGGTTGAGCCAGGATGGGTTGTGTAGAACAAAAGGAAAACATTGTTCCAAAGCTAGAAGAAACTAAAGAAGAAGCATTTGTAAGTACTTAGATTCAAGACCCTTTGGAAGAAGTTAATCTAGGAGAAGCTTCAGAACAACAACCTACCTACATTAGTGTTTAGTTGGATCCCATTGCCAGGGAGCAGTTATTGGCTGTCCTGAAACAATCTAAGAGCTATTTCACTTGTTCATGCAATGATCTACTTGTGTTGGACAGCTCATTGGCGGAGCATAAACTTCCAGTCAAGCCAAACTTTGAGCTATACAAGCAAAAACCCAGGTGAATGAGTCCTGAGGTGGTTCAAAAGGTAAAAGAGGAGATTGCTAGGCATCTAAAAGTAGGCTTTATTAGAACAACCAGATATGTTGAGTGGCTATCCAATATTGTGCCTATAATCAAGAAGAATGGCAAACTGAAGGCATTCATTGACTTTTGAAATCTGAATTTGGCAACACCAAAAGATGAGTACCCCATGCCTATAGTTGATTTGTTGGTGGACAGTTTAGTGGGACATAGAATCTTGTCTATGATGGATGGACACTCTGGTTACAACCAGATATGCATAATAGATGAGGATATTCACAAGACAACTTTCAGGTGTCTTGGTAATATTGGAACCTATGAATGGGTTAAGATGCTATTTGGGTTAAAGAATGTTAGAGCAACATATTAGATGGCAATAAACACTATCTTCCATGATCTTGTTGGAGGATACTTAGAATGTTACATTGATGATATTGTTGTAAAATCTCAGTCTATGGAGGAGCATTTAGTCCATTTGACAATAGCCTTTGAAATAATGAGGAAATTTAAGCTAAAGCTCAATCCACTCAAGTGTATTTTTAGTGTATCAGTTGGAAATTTCTTGGGGTACCTAGTGCACAAAATAGGAATACAGATTGATCAAAATAAAGCCAAAGCCATCATTGAAGCTAAACATCCATCAAGTAAGAAAGAATTGCAAAAATTTCTTGGTCAGGTTAACTTTCTTCGAAGGTTCATTTCTAATACTGCTAGGAAAACTAAAGTTTTTTTTTTTCCTACTTTGTTGAAGTTTAAAAATGAAAAAGAGTTTATGTGAACAACAAGACATCAAGTTGCTTTTGAAGGAATAAAAGCATATTTGGCCAAGCCCCTAGTACTGATGCCACCAAGGAAGGACAAACCCTTGAAGTTACACATCGCTGTAGTTAAAGAATCATTGGGAGTCTTCTTGGCTCAGGACAATGAAGAAGGCAAGGAGCAAGCAGTCTATTACCTTAGTAAGTTCTTAAACTCTTGTGAATGTAAATACTCAGCTGTAGACAAACTATGTTTAGCCTTGTATTTTGCAGCAATAAAGTTAAGATATTATCTTTTGCCTACTGTTGTATTGGTAATTGTAACCACGAATTTGCTTAAATATATATTATCTAGACCTATATTAAGAGGAAGAATTGGCAAATAGATTCTAACTTTGTGAAAGTTTCATTTGGAATTTGTCCCCTGAAAGGCAGTAAAAGGTCAGGTATTGGCCAACTTCCTAGCTGATCATCCACGTCAAATAGAAAATCAAGAAATAATAGAGCTTGACACAGCTAATTTAGAACCATGGCAGATTTGGTTTGATAGATCAAAATCTAATGGTCTAGTGGGAGTTGGTGTTGTAATTAAGTCACCACAAGGGGCAGAAACCACACATGGTTTCAGAATTGATGAGACCACTTGTTCCAATAATCAAGCTGAGTACAAAGCTTTGGTTTTGGGATTTGCAATACTTATTTGTTTATAGGCTCACGTAGTTGACATATTTGGAGATTTTCAATTGCTAATTAACCAAGTAAATGGTGTCTTTAAAAGTCAAAGTACAGGTCTCTTACCATACTATGTTGTTGCTGCACATTTGTTTTCGCAATTCCAAGTGACAAATGTAACTTACATCCCAAGATTCATGAATCATAAGGCCAATGATGTGGCCTAGAAGGTTTCGCATTTGAAAAAAAAAAAGGATTGCACCCAAGTAGATATGGGTCAAGCAACATATCAGAAGCTAGTACCACCTTTAGTAAAGTGAAGAATATCGGTAAAAGCTAATCAAAATGACTTGGATGTGCAGGATTGGAGACATCCAATCATTCAGTATTTAACTAGTCCTTCGTCGAAGGCCAGTAGAAAGCTTAAACTACAGTTAATGCAATTCATACTATATGATAATGCTCTTTATAAAAGAGGAGTAGATGGTCTGCTATTGGAGTGTCTAGAACCAAAAGAGGCATTGACTGCTATGGCTGAAGTGCATGAAAGTATTTGTGGTGCCCACTAGCATGGTATTAAGATGAGGTGGTTACTTCAAAGGCATTCCCATTATTGGCCAACTATCCTCAAGGATTGTATAGAATATGTGAAGGGTTATCAAGCATGTCAAAAGCATAGCATGATAAGGCATGTCCTAATAACTGATCTACATGCAGTGGTGAAGCCTTGGCCATTTAGAGGGTGGGCAATGGATATGATAGGGAAAATTTACCCACCTTCTTCGAAGCAACATTGTTTCACTCTAGTGGCCACAAACTACTTTACTAAGTGGGTTGAAGCTAAGCCTTATAAGACTGTAGATCAAATAGAAGTAACTGACTTGATCAAGGAATTAATCTATAGGTTTGGTATTCCATAGACCATAACTGTGGACAATGGGACTATGTTTGATGGAAAGTTAGTAATAGTTTTTGCAGCAGAATATGAAATTAGCCTTGTCAATTCCACTCTCTATTATCCAATAACAAATGGTCAGACAGAGTCATTTAACAAATCTTTTAAGAAGGGGATACACAAGGTTGTGAAAGACAATCCTAAGGATTGGCACAACGTGTTGTTAGATGTGTTGTGGGCTTACTGGACCTCCCAAAGATCAAGTATAGGAGTTACTCCTTATGCCTTGGTATATGGGCATGATGAAGTGCTGCCTGTGGAGATCAATATTAAGTTCTTGAGGATAAGATGCCAAGACCACCTAAGTACTACTCAATATTATCAAACCAAAATTTTAGCATTAAAGAATATCCTTTTACAAAAGAAAAAGATAGCCAAAAGCTATAATAAGAGGGTTCAACACATTAGCTTTGATAAAGGAGATTTGCTTTGGAAAACAATACTTCCAGTAGGTATTAAAAGCCACAAGTTTGGCAAATGGTTACCTCATTGGGAGAGACGATACCAAGTCCATAAAGTCTTGCCTGGAGGAGTCTACCATTTAAAAAATTTAAATGGATATGTGCATCCCAAGAAAATTAATGACAAATATTTCAAATCTTATTACCCAACTGTATGGGAGGCACAAGGAGTTTAAAGATATTGTATGGAAATATTAAGTAAAAACAGTAAACACTTGTGTAAATAATGATGTTTCATTTCACAAAAACTAAAGTACATTGTGCCACAAATTGGCCCAAAATTCATTACAATGTTTCAACTGTTCTTTTACAATAAGCTCTCTACTCTTGAGTGATGTGAATAGTTGAATGGCAGTGTTCATCTCCTGCCTACGACTTGAGAGCCCTTGATGTATAGTGTAAAGTTTCTCTACATTCTACGTGAAGGCTAGATTGACTGCTGCTAATTCCTTCTATAATTCTTCCTTCCTATGCAAAAGTTGAGCCTAAAGTTGTGAGGCAAAGGAGTGTTGTCCCTTTAGAACTGAAACTTCAGAGTGAATATTGGATACAAACTCCTTATCTCTTAACAGCTCCTTCTCTACAACCTTAGCCATTTGGCAGATATTGACATAAAAGTCAATGGTTGCAACCTTAGCCATTTGGCAGATATTGACATTAAAGTCAATGGTTGCTATTGCTTGGATTAAATGGCATCTAAAAACAACATTGGACTACTCAAGGAGTTGGCAGCATTTGAGGAATCCATTCTTGATGATTGGTTTCTGTAGAGCCTCGAATGGAATCCTTGAGAAGGTCCTCATCAACTCTAAAGAAGTGCCCATGTCTATTTGAGGAAGGGAAATGGACTCAACAACAGATGAGCTTTTTATTGTCTCCACTAAGAAGTCAGCTAAATCCAATGGCTCAGTCTCACTGCCAGTTGAGAGAGCTGGTGTGGATGTGTCAAGTAAGCTCACTAGTTGGGCTTCGAACAGGTCCATCTCCTCTTCTAAAAAGAGCATTGCAGAAAGGTCACTTGTAGAAGGCAATGTTGGAAGTATTGGTACAGAAGTAGGGGGAGAAGATCCATCAGCAGTATCCATGGTCCTGGCCGCCAGCAAGTCTAAGGAAATGGGATTAGAGTTAGGTGGTAGAGGAAGTATTGGTGTACCACCAATGCCACCCCTAGAAGTACTAGCTGCCACTGGAACATGAGTGGCAGCAGGGGTACTCTCAGAAGGCCAAGGAGTAACCAGGACTTTGGAGGATAAGGAAGCATGTAGAGGTGAAGTAATGGACACCAAGGGCATACTAAGGGGCTTAGTAGTGCTAAGAGATTGGAAGGGGAGGATGATGGGCATATCAAGCCTCGAGGGAATTAAAGGAGAAGCTATAGGGAGTGTAGAGGCATGAATTGGAAGTATTGTTTGCAGGGGCTCTACACTCATTGGAAAACTGGTGCCTACTTTTCTTTTTCCTTTCATGGTCTCCAATTCTGTGGGGCACAGAGGTGGTCTTTTAGTCCCTCCACCTCTAGAGAAAAAGAAGCTGGCATTGAGTAGGAGAGGGGCACGCTAGTTGCTTTTGCTTTCAAAATAAAGAAGTGTACGGGTAGTATTAGCATAAAGGATGTAAAACACAAAGGGGATCATAAAGAGCTGAAGAGGATTACTAGTAGTTGCAGTGGTGGTAGCTGGAGAATAGTGAAAAGTGTGATGTTTAGCAGCTCTGCTTTTCCTTGCAGCCTCTTTTTGTGTTGTCTCAGCAATAGTAACCTCTTCACTTGAGGTTATTTGTTGCCTCTTTTTCTCTGACCTCTGGAACACAATGACCTCCTTGGCCTGTTCCTTCTCTAGTGCCTTGGCTACTGTTTCACGAGCAAAATCTATAATAAGTTTGGCAGTAAATGAGAGGAATCCCTTCCTCATTTTTTGGGGAGACTCTTCTTTCTCTTCTTCATCCTCCTCTGAAGGGACCCTAGATGTGTCTTTTATAGGCTCAAGCTTAAGTGGAGCGTTTTTTTTCTTTAATTCTTGTTGTTTGCCCTTTAGAGTGACAAGGGCATGTGCTCGCTGAGGTGAGACCTCCTGCGAAGCCCCTGTAGTAGTAAAAGCGTCACTAAGATTAAGAAAGTGTAAAAGAGAGAAAGAAAGCCAAAGAAACAGGTAAAGCATGTACCATTCTTGATGGTAGCCCTAGTAATTTTGAGTGAAAGGGCTGGAACAGTAGGGGTGGAAGCAATAGTGATGCCAACCTCCATAGTTTTGGTTTGCCCATTGTGGATTGGTATATCCAGTTCTTTAGTAAGTCTAGGGTGAGAATTGCAAGCTGCACCTCCATGTTGGTTGTCCACCAGTCTTGAAATCTTCGCATGATCCCACTATCGCCAGTGAAGGGCATGAATTCGAAGTTAGAAAAGTGCTTTACAAACTTGATCATTACTTCATTTAGCCTGGGTTTCAGCACCTTGACATCTCTGGCATCAAGGTCAGAATTGGAGAGGCTGCTGAGAGGGACTGGAATCCCTTGGGCAAGCCCAAACTGCCTTGCAAATTGGGCAGGGCAGTAAGCCTCGGCGATGTACTTGTAGGCTCTAGGGTTTAAAGTGCCAATAAAGAGCTCCCTTGCAATTAAGATAGAGGCCCACATTTCCTTGTGAATAGGCCTAGAACATGTCACATCATCCAAAAAGACCCTCAACCATGTTGGCCCCACATTATTATCGAAGGGGTAAAAGAATGAAGGATGAATGGAAGATGGTAAGTTACGGAAGTAAGAAAAATAATAAGCAAAACAAGAAGGGTAAGTGACTCTGGCATATTTCTTTCTGTAGGTAGTTGGCTCTTGCACCAAAAATTTTAAGAAACGAGAATAAAAGTCAGTAAAGTAAGCAAAAAGCCAGAGTTGGAGAACCCAAACAGGGCCTTCTTGATTGGGTTCTAGAGGCCTTTTGCAAAATTGGGAGCAAACCCTATGTACATGGCCTAGAATGTAAAGGGCCAAGGCTATTCTCTTCTTTGAAGCCAGAGCCATGGTAAGAGAAATGAACTCAGGCATTGTTTTGTGGGACGAAGTACAAAAAAGAAATTTGCAAAGCCAACAAAGAATAAAAGAAAAAATTCTCGGTCAATCACATGACCTTCCTTATTATTCTCAACTTCTATGAACTCACTGTAAGAAAAATTCGAAGTAGGAGTAGAGAAGGAAATCACAAGGTTTGGGTAATCAGGACTAAAGGGGTCACCAATGGGTGAGAGCCCTAAAAGATGACACATATCAAGAATGATAGGGGCCATCATACCAAACCATAATTGAAAGAAATTGAAAGCAGAATTTCAAAAGCAAATAGCAGCTAGGATAAGAAAGGGATCCTCAGGAATTATAAACCTGGAAAGTTGAAAGACATCAAGGATATAGAGGTCCTCTAAATCTTGTTCTCTGGCCACAACAACTCTCTCATACCATTCCTCTCATTCCGTCTTCAATGTGGGCCAGCAGCAGTGAGGTCGAGTAGCCCTCCAACCCCTCCAGGTGAAGTTTCCTACATAAAGAAGGTAGTTATCCTCCAAGCGTGGATATAAAGGGGGAAGTGCAGTGGGAGCCTCAGTAAAGATAAGGGCAAGGATATACTCCCCTTTTGCATGATAACAAGAGATGAAGTACCTCCCATCGATTACACTGTGGCCTTTTGGTTCATTATGTTTGGCTATTTCTTCGTTTATGCATCTCCACAAGGCCACTGAGAGACGAAGACGTTCAATGACTAGGAGGTTCGTAGAGGAAAAAGTAGCCATTGATGAGAGTTGGGTGAAGTATTAAAGAAGCAGGAACAAGGGTAGGAGCAGCAAGAGCTAAAGTAACCACAGAGGAAAGTAAGGGTGAGAGTAAGAGTTAGAAATAGACAAGTGAATAGGTAAGAGCGTGAGAATTAGGGCTTTATACCTTCTTGTCTAAGTTGCCCATTTAATCTAACGGCTTAGGTAGTTCCAAGCTATTTGGGTTTTCATTTGACCTATGTAGGGTTGGGGCCTTTATTTTAATTCCAAAGGTCCTGAAAGCACATTTTTGGGCTTTCCATTAAGAAAATTTTCTTTGGAGGAATATTTTACTACCTTTTGAGGAAGGAAAGTGTGCATTGAAGGAATATTATATCTTCGAAATGAATGGGTTACTTTGACACCACCATTTGCTAATATATTAATGAGTTTTGAAATTAAAGGCTTACATACTAGCAAGTACAAACCATGAAATTGAAAAAAAAATAAATCCATATTTTAATTTTAGAGGTTTTGAAAGCACATTTTTGGACTTTCTATCAAGAAAATTTCCTACAAAGGAGTATTTGACCACTTTTTTGAGGAAGGAAAGTGTGCTTCAAAGTGCTAGACTTGGCTTCAAAATGAATAGGTTAGTTTGAAGCCAGTATTTACTAATATCATAGTGAGTTTTGAGATTAAAGGCTTGTTTATTAGCAAATACAAGCCATGAAATTGGCAAAAAGAAACTTATATTTTAATGTAAAAGGTTTTGGAAGCAAATTTTTACTTTTTACCAGAAAAATTTCCTTCAAGGAATACTTTAGTACCTTTTGAGCAAGGATATTATGCTTCAAAACACTTAACTAGGCTTCAAAATAAATGGGTTAGTTCAAAACTAGTATTTGCTAGTATGTGAACAAGTTTGAGGTCAAAAGGCATGCATATTGAAAAATACAAACCATATAATTGGATGCAAGAAACCCATATTTTATTAAATAAATAAATGATTACATTGAGGGGCCTATTTGGTTACATTCTCAATTTTGTAAAAATAAGGAATGGAAAAGCTTATGAGGTCATGGAACTTAGTCCAGCAAAACTCAATGAATATATGTTCTTTCTCTAACTTTCCTCTATCCTATCTAATTGGGGTCTCTCTAGCTGGTGTGCCCTTATTTGGCAAAAAATGTGCTAGGCCTTCACCTCAAATTCTATTTGCTTCAGTGCCTTTTTCACCTTATCCATCCTATCCATATCGGCATCCTCTCCATATGTTGAATCATGGTTCTTGAACTTTTCATATTCCTCAAGGAGATTCTCTGCTTCGTATTGGGTTTGAATACAAGTGGCAGAGATCTCTTTCAACGATTGGCTAGTGGCCAAGGCATTTTTGTGTTAGTTGAGCAGAAGGGGAAGTTGGTCCAGGAAGTTATGGAGTTCTGTTTATAGATTGAGGGTATGGTTTTGAGAGACTATACGACAAGCCCATAAAAGGTTCTTGTGAGGGGTGTCATCTCAAAGCACTTTGAAGGATAGATGGGAGAAGGCAGCAAGCAAAGTTTGGGCTTTGTACTGTTAGTAAGCAGTGGAAAGAGTTAGGGCTTGATAGGAGGTGAAATGCCAGTCCTCAAAGAGGGTGTGGTTCAATTCCTCAATCAAGTTAGGATTATAAAGAATGAGAGGAGTAGTTAGGTCCCCTCCAATGGAAAGTGGAAACTAGGGCTCATTCAGACAGTCTAGCTAGTTAGAAGAGCAGAGTTTTGCCTTCTTGGCCAAGTGTGAGGGACTTAATCCTAGAGCCTTGATTAGGTGGGGGTGTTTTTCACACTGTTTTGGTTAGCAAGGTGGAGGTATACCAAGCCGAAAGTAAATTGTCTTCCGGGCAATAGAGGAGGTCGAATGGTACTGTAAACACCCCATTTTTTACCGCCCTTAAGACTTGGGCGCCACTGATTGTTTCCTTGGTGCTGAAAGTTGTGCAGTGCAAATGTTCGATTTCTTCAGCAAAAGGAGCTTCAAATACCAACCTTACACCCGATTTTTGGACTAAAAATATTTTGACCAAAGATTTTAGACCTTAAAACCCTTCCTTTCAAAAAAAATTTGAAACAATGTTCCAACGATGTTCCGAGTCTCACATTTCGTTAAATGTTACGTTTTGTGTTAAATCGAGCAAGGACAAAGTGGAAATGAATGAAAGAGAGGTGAACTCTTCGAAAAAAGTCTTTAAAACATCTTGTTTAGGGCTTTGGAGTTGAAGAAAATTGGCAGAGAGGGAAGGAACCTAGTTGGGGAAGAAGTTGGGCATGAATCGTTAAGAGAGAGAGTCTAGTAGCCCTCGCTAAATCAGCCCTATCCGTTTGTACACTTGGATTTCAGCTATGAGGCCACCACCATTGGAAAATGAACTTTCGGGGCTTCATTTTGCAGTCAAGAATCTCCTAAAGCCAAGTCTGGATGAGGGAGATATGGTTGGTTGAAGTTGGGCATCAATCCGGTTGGGCTGAAACTGAGCAGTCTTCTCTAAAAGAGAGATATCTCTTAGCACAGTTGGAATTTTGATGTGAGACTGCCACCATCTGAAAGAATACTTATGGGGCTTTAATTTAGGCACAAGACTGACCGGAAAAGGAGTCCAGACAAAGAAGATATGCCCATTTGAAGTTGGAGCTAGAGAGCATATTTTTGCTGTCGGACACAAATGTGGGCTGTCAGCCACCAAGGGTGGCCGGTGAGCCAGAAAAGTGGCCGGTTGGCCACTAATGTCCCAAACTCAGATATTTTGTAGATATTTCCCCTCCAGCTGTTTTCACAAGCTCTAGCTGTCCTAATTCAGATATTTTGACCAAAGCTCATGGTTTTCTATATATAGATGGCCTATCTCTATAGTTTGAGGGTTAGAACATTTGAGGAATAAAGTTTGGGAGCCTCTCCCTCTAGAACCTCTATCTCTACAATTCTCTCTCTTTAGAAGTCTCTCTCTCTCTCTCTCTCTCTCTCTCTCTCTCTCTCTCTCTCTCTCCTCTTGCTTATGCTTGAAAGTTAGAATTCTCTACATATTTGCATACAACCCCTAAACCAAATTGGACCACCTTGGAGCTGAGGTATCTTGCGACTTCTTTTGGGCTGTTGGAAGGTCATTTGAGCCTAGAAAATGGCTGTTTAAGTGTTGTGCTTCAAGGGTATAAGTCTTGCCTTTTTTAAGTTCTTTGTACACTCTTGCTTTGCCTTCTTTTTGTGCTATTTTGAACCTAGTTTTCAACTACAAAAAGTTCTAATTTTTGGGCCTAAACATGTTGGTTTGAAGCCATTTTTTGCTAAGGGCTTGTCTTCCCCTTTTTGTTACACATTTGTATGTGCCTTTGCCTCATCTTTTAGCATGTAAAAGTCGAACTCTTTGCACCTTTAAACCATCGAAACTCAGAATTATTTAAGTGGTAAAAAGTGTGTTTTGAAGTCTAAAAATGGAGGGGTTAGCCTCCCCTCCTTGTCTCTCTCTTCCATGCCTAGTTAGCATTACAAAGTAGCATGATTTTTTGGCTTAACTTATCTTAATCTCAGCATGTTTTAGGCTTTGTTTTGACATGTTTCAATTCTGTTTTGGGTTGGTTGGTGCACTTGAAGCTTGCTTTTTGTACTTGTAGTGCTATTATGCTTACTAGTCTAGCTTGACTCCAGCACATGTTTGCTAATGTTTTGACATGCTTTAACTCTATTTTGAGTGGTCTTGGTCATACGAGCCTTGTCTTGCATGGTTGTAGTGCAAAAGGCCTTTACTAGCTTTGTGTTTTGAGGCCTCTAACATGTTTTGCATGAGATGGTTGCGTGTTGTAGCATCATTTAGCATGTGATTTCAGTGCATATATCTCTGTCACACTCTCACAAACTTTACTCTTTCATTGCTTTTGAGAGCTGTGCTTTGTGTCTTGCTTACGAGCCAACATGTGTGCAAGTTTTTCTCGCCATTTATGCTTGAATCTCAACATGTTTTGGCCACTGTTTTGGCATGTTTAAGCTCTGTCTAGAGCTGGTTTGGCCCTTTAAGCTTGATATTGCATGCTTCTAGTGTGGTGCTCTTCACTAGCTTTAATGCTTTTGGCCTTTACCATGTTGTGGGTGTTGCTTGCATGTTTTAACAATATTTCTCATGCCACTTCAGCACTAAAAACTCCGCAACCTCCCTTATTTCTTCATTTTTCAATTTTTTTTGAGGGTTGGTTGACCTTATGCTTGTTTTTAAGCTTAAGATAGAGCTTGTGCTCATTGGCTTTAACTCTCTTTGAGGGTTCCTCCTAGGCAAAGGCATGAACTCTCTCATGTCTTAAACCATCCTTTGGTTGACCCCTTTCTCATTAGAGGACTTTGACACTAGACAAATTGACTAAAGAATGGCTTGGTAATGCTAAAATGAGAAAAGAAAATTGAATCAAGTAAAACATGACTAGGAAAGGCATGGTGTTTGCATTGCATGTGTTTGGATCGGATGTTAATCCAAACACAAGAAAAGTGAGACGTTTCATACTTGAAGTGATGAAACGTGTCACATTTCTTGGTTGTCGTCACCCTTGATCATGCATGATAGGGTGGTGGCCCTTCGAGTCTTATGTGCACATTCATTAAGCTTGTACAAGCTTAACCCTTTGGCCATCACGCATGAAATGCTTGATTGATGGCTTGAGAGCTAAGTGCCATACTCCTTTGAGCTTGAGATATGATAAGGAGGTGGCAGTGCACATATTTCCTTGCAAATACATTGTTGTGCCTCAGTTGTTCTTTGTTGCAACAAGACTAGAAGCCTGGGAGAAGGGGTTGCCGACTGGCCACTTGCAGTAGCTGACCGGCCACTTATACTAGCCGACCGGCCAATTAAGGTGGCCGACAGCCACTTTTTGTGGCCGGCCACCAGTCCATTTTTATGCAAAAGTATATCTGAGTTAAAGCAGAAGCAGTCTGGAAGTTTGTTCAATTTTCAGAGATCAAGGCGAGTGAAAACAGCGGCAACTGGTGGCAAGGCGATGGATTTTCGGGAGGACGCAACCGAGCATGCATTTCTCCCTCGCCTACAAGGCCCTTTACTCGCTTTATTTAAACTATTTTAAATAACTTAGCGTAGCTAGTTATTCAATTCATTTTGTAATATCTTAATTAGTTTGTGTAACTAGTTATTCGATTTCATTTGTTGTAATTAATTAGCTTAGAATAAGTTAGTTAATTAGATTCAAATTGGTTTGTAATAATTAATTAGCTTAGCCTAGTTAATTAGTTGGTTTGTAATAAGTAGCTTAGCTTACTGTAGCTTAGCTTATTTATTCAGACCCTCCTTTGTGAAGGCGCAATGTTGTAATAAGCGTGCATGTGTGTGTGCATGTCTTCCAACCCCACTTATTTCTCCTTTTTATTTAACCAGTTTCGATGGTTAGATTAGGGCATGTTTTGATTAGCATACCTTATGCTTTGTATGTCTGCATCATTCATTTGTATTGCATGCACGGGGCTCGGCACATCATTCAAACTACATCATATTTCAATATTTCTTTGATACATGTATCAAATTGTTGCATTCATATGCCATCTTCGATAGCCGAGCCTATTTAGTTGCATTATTGCATGTGTTACATTAGGCATCTTGTATAGTTAGGATCATGCATATTTCTAACTAGCTTTTGTTTTGGCTCAGAGTACACTGTAAGTTTTAACTCTTTAGCATACTTGCATAAGTGTGAGTGTTGCCATGACAGCGTGCTTGCCATGAGGCTATGTGCTTAAATAATTAACTACATGAATGCCTGTGGGTAAAGGCTTTGTTGTTTGAATTGCAACAATTTGATAAATGCGAGTTTTAAGCCCACTTTGTAAAGTGGCAAATCATCATGTTTTAAGCCCACTTGAGGGTGGCAAATCCATGCTTTAGCCCACTTGCGAGTAGCACTTTCAAACCATTTTCGAAAACAAACACGAGTCGATTTGTTCCAAATCTCGCGACTTAGTCTATACTTGCTTTGTGTGCGTCACATAGTAATGTTAGCTAATAAATCAGAATAAGAACACATGTGTTTATAAAACAACATATCATACTTAGTAGAGGCCGATCTTTTGATCGGGCGAGTGGGGGTGCTCATTTCAGGGCCTTCCCCTCTCGTACCCAAGTTCCTGAGCCAAGGCAACTTTGGTGATGACGGACACGTGGCCTTTGGCACGAGTCAGGATTTCCTAAATTTCTTAAAAATAAAATATTTAGGTGGTGACTCTGTAATCTGGCAAAGTAGTCCAATTTTGGCATTATTTGATTCAAAATCTAATTTTCCAAAATGAATTGGCAGATTGGACTCTTTGGTGTTTATCAGTCTCACATTGTACTTTGTGAGATTAGATTCGAAACCGTGATAGGAGTCCGAACTATAGGACCAATTCGCGCCTCTCCGAAAGGGGGCACGCGAAAAAAGTCAAGTCTACAGTTTCTAGCAACTCCGCTAGGAATTTAGAGAACTTGACTCGAAACTCATGATATGTTGTTTTATCTACACTTATGTGTTTCTTTGCATTGCATTTGCATTGGTGCGCATAAGTCACAGTGTTTGCCATTTGCTATTCTTGAACGGTTTTTCTGAGGCTTGCTTGGAAAAGCGTGCCATAAGGCTGACCGGTTACGGACTCTGCCACGATGGGAACACAAACCTTGGATCTGGACTACCACTGTACCGTTTGATCCTTCTTGCACTTCTCGGTATTAGGAGCGAGAGGTATATTAGGTGGTCATGCTGAGGCACCCTTTTTGACCAATTGTCCTAGTTGCATATCGGAAGCCATAGAGACTGTTCCAAACCAGGATAGGTTGCTAACCCGAATGCAGGATTGTTTGAAACCGCATGTTTGCATAGTGAACCCCTAGTTCCTAACGAAAGTAGGATAGGGAAACCTTACCCCACCATAGGGGTGTTTTGGCTCTCGCTTGCTTGATATGTACTGTTAGAGTGTGTCTCTACAGGAATGTATGTATCAGTTGCAAGTCTAGGTTTGAGGGTATCAGTTTTGAGGCAGAAAATTTGGGGCATAATTCAGTATGGAATATAGTCATTCAGCTATGCTCATATCCGTTCTAGTGAAATTGGGCCGAGGTGCTGTCTGTTTTCTCCTTTTCAAGGTAGTCCTGGAACCATACCTTCGGAAGGCTCCAAAATCCCCCGGTTACATTGGACTTGTGTTGATAGACTTTGTCAGGTTAGAGATTTAGTTCAAGGGCAACCAGTGTTTCCTTCACCAGTGGCAGGGCAAAGAAAAGCCAGTTAGGGCTCACCGATTCAACTAATCCGACAGTCACCGGTCACATCACCTTTGTTCAAACTCAGCAGACTGTGATAGCACAGAGTCCGGAAGAAGTCGTGGCCATGGTAGCGGCATTAAACCAGGGAATCGCTATGCGGGATGAGACCAATGCTGAAATGTATTGCCCATCTGGGGCGCCTACCACATATCCAATCTCGGGATCCCAGCCTAACTTTGACCCACTTCTGCCAACTGAAGATTTGCATAGTCCGGATCCCTGAGAAGGGTTGGCTCAAGCTCGAGTTTTCAGACCCCTGGTGCAACCTAATGAGAGGCTTTATCCCCTTGATATTAATGATCTTGATCCAACTGCGGTGAAAATTGCTAACCTTAAGAAGTAATTCAAAAAGGCACAAGGCCTTAACTCCATTCCCGACATTGATGATGGGTACACCGAAGCTGCTGTATGACTCCCAGACAGATTCGAAATGCCACATATTGACTGTTTCGACGGGTCTGGAGATCCTATGGTACATATTCGGTTTTTCTTGAAAGTCCTAAAACCGATGGGACTGACTAAGCCTCAGAAACTCTCTCTGTATGGAAGAACCTTGTCATGTTCAGCAGCCACTTGGTACGCCAAGTTAGAGGATACAGTGAAGCTGAACTGGGAAGAGTTGGCTGAGGCCTTTGTTAATCAGTACTCTTACAATACCCAACTTGAAATAACCACCCAAGACCTTGAAGCAACCCGCCAGAACCCCACAGAGCCTTTTGTGGAATTTGTTGCAAGGTAGAGAGCAAAGGTAGCACAGATGAAAAATTGCCCTTCTGAGAGGGATCAAGTGCGAATAGTAGTATAGAACCTTGAGCATGATATGTCGCAAAAGTTAATAGTGGCTCCATTGTTCACATTCAAAAGTTTGCATGAATTGGGGGTTCAGATCGAGAGTTCATTCAACAGAGGGATTATTCCCAAAACAAGTGAACCAACAAGGAGGGTGATTTCCGGGAGTACCAATGCTGGGGGTAGCATTATTCCTAAACCCACTGAAATCAACACAGTCACCACAGTCGATCTGAACCAGATGATAGCTCCACCTCAAGACCCCAATCACCAAGTACCTCATCCACACCTCAATCTAATCCATATATTGCCATCCACCTATAACCCCAATATATACATCACCCCAGCTCATTTACCCAAGCCTGAGGTGTTCATTCCAAAGAGCACGGACTTGTGTATGATGGATGCACTCGAGCCCCAATTATCCCAAACCCGTGAATCCACTACTTCTAGGCCGATAAGAATGATTGAAGATCTTTAGAGAACTATGGCAGATTTAGCCTTTAGAGCTTTGGCTCCGTCATCGACCACATCACATGTCAGAAATTTCACGCCAAAAGGCTCACCAGTCATAGGATGCACTGTATTGGAAGAAGGCCAATCCCTTGGCAAAGTGGAGGCAAATGGAAAGAACAAAGTAAGGGCAGGCATTCGTCCCCATGAACACATTCTGAAGGCTGTTGAGGCTTTGAAAGTCGAAGGACTGAACAAATAGCAAGTGCTCATAGTTGTTACAAAGACTATGGATGACACTTTTGCCACTCAGAATGAGAGCAGTTTGAATCAAGGGCAAGCCGGGAGAAGAGCTGTTGAACCAGAAACACCCCTTTCAGCTCCAATCCTACTCTTAGAAGAAATCAGCAAACCCAGCCAGCACCTGTCAATCCCTTTGCTGGTACATCCAATACAACTCCACAAACCTCGAAGTACCAATCCCGAGGCCAGAGGGTCTTTAATCCCCTCTACATGACCTTGTCCAAAGCTTTCCAAATCCTTATAGAAAAGGGCCATCTCAAACCCCTTGAGCGTCAGCCTCTCCCGGATCCCCTTCCAGCTAAACATGATGTTGCCAAGTACTATGCCTTCCATCAACAAACCAGTTATGGCACTAACATGTGTTTTCGTCTTCGCCACGAAATACATGATTTGATTGACAATGAGGTCATCATCACACCAGGTCCTGCAAAGTATATCGGCACTGGATTGATGAACTTGGGGGATAATGTGATCATTTGATCGGGGGATGAACCACCTGCTAATGGTGCTCAGTTTACTCCAGAGTTAGGGATGACACGCACTATTTTGAGCAATGTGCAAATGCTGGTTATTTTACTTTCTGACTTGGGTATTGAGTCAATTCTATTGTGTTGTATTGAGTCTGTCTTGTTGTATCGAGTCAGTCCTGTTGTGTTAGAGTCAGGTGATTTCGGGGGTGTTACCTCAGACATCACTATCTTGTTTTGTGTTTTTCTTTTACACTCTTTCTTTTGCATCTGTTTCTGCCTTGAAGCCGGTTGTACCAGAAGATTTGAATGAAACGACAAAGCTTTTCACCCACTTTTCTGTGCCTTGAAATCATTACATTGATCTAGTTTTTTTTTTCAAAACTTTTCGAACACTGATGAAAACAAAGAAAGAGGAATTCCTTGGAATCTACAAAAATTTGATCAATTGAGAGGAAGAGAGGCGTGCTAAGCCTTTAATGAATGAGATCATGCTTGTTAATGTGAGTACTGAGAAGGCTCCTGGCTTGATCCAGATTGGTTCTACATTGTCTTCAGCCTAAACGACTAGTTGCTTTCTTAAAAGATTTCAAAAATGTTTTGCGTGGTCCTACGAAGACATGCCTGGAATTGATCTTGAGATTGTACAACATAGGATCGCTCGCAGCCTCAAGACTTATCCCTTTTTGCTTTCAAACCTTGAACTTGGATTCAGAATGTTCAACGGTCAACCACAATGTGAGGCTTGTCTGGCCAGATTTGAAGTATGACATCAAAGGAGGCCCGCTAGGCCAGATTTGAAGCAGCTTTTGAACTAGGGGCAAGAAAGTCAGATCAAAAAGATCAGATATTATCAAAGGAAGCTTGCAAAGCTAGATCAGAAGCATCCCTTGAACTAGGGGCAAAATATCAGATATACTCGAAGATTCAAAATTGGGTCATTCCGCAAACCAATGAAGACTGGCAAGAAAGCCAAATCTGAGAAACTGAAAAAGAAAGTTTATTGCTAAAGGACAATCAAGTCCTATCCACAACACTAGGGGCAAATTTAGACCCGATTGGATGGGCTCCTACATCATCAGCGAACAGCAGCCATTCTCCTGGATTCAGATGGCTTTGAGATCTCAAAACCGATCAACATGAACAAGTTAAACTTTTTTATCCTTGAGAGGCTCGCTGGGCCAAAAACCCGGAAGGGCGACCCAGACAAAAGTTAGAGCAAGAAAAAGAAAACAAAAAGAAAAAAATGAAAACAAAAGAAGAAAATAAAAGAAGAAAAAAAGAAATGAAAAAAGAAAAGAAAAACAGAGCTCGCAAGGTTGAAAACCCGGAAGGGTGGCCTTGGCAAAAGTTAGAGCGCAAAAGGAAAGTGTCAACACCTGAGTGTACCTTAACCCGGAACTACGTACGGCCTGATTCCGATGTTTGGGATACATAGGCAACTTCATCCTAAAGTCCGGCCCGAATCAGTTTTAGCCTGCTTGGCTCATCTATGTTGATTGGTTTATCCTTGTTCAAACTTGGCTATCTTGTCCGTGTGCAAATTGGCTTGTCTTCGTTCAAAGTCAGATCGTCCTACTCTGTTAGAAGATTCAGCTGCTAGATAATTCAAATTTCGATCTGAGGTTATGCATCTGAAGAGTAAATTCTATGTTGGTCTAGCAATGGCCATTTGCAAAAACAGTTTTGAGGATTTTTAATGAAGTTAAACTAATTTTCTCAGAAATTATCCCATTTTTCCAAAACTGGATCATTTCTTGGACCCAAAAAAGGAAAATTTTCAGTGCTCACAACCTAAATTGCATGATTTCAAGTTAGAAAATCGAACAAGCATGTTAATCTAACTTTTATATGGGTCAAAATTATTTTAGCAGAAGCCAAAATCAAAAAAATTGTCAAAATGATGAACTAAGGGCACAGTTGAGTCTGGTTTTTTGTCTTTTCCCCGTTGTCAGCATACTTGCCAGAAAGGGGCACAACTGAAGTTGACAGCAAAGGGTGGGAAGCTCTCTCCCTCCAAGCAGCGAGGTATCAAGCCATGTGCGAAGCACGAACTGGAAATGGAGCTGGATGTTCGATTCCTTCATCTGGACGATCAAGCTCAAATTGGCATTTGACCTGAAATAAGGGCGTAGAAAACACAATGTGTGGAACCAATCAATTGAATACCTAGCCAGTGGGACATGCTGTAACTCACCTCGATCAAGCTCAGCCAAGGGCATCGTCAACCGATGTCAGTTGCGGATCTGCTGCATATCCTGTCGCACCACAACCCTTCTGTGGGAAAGCTCACTGTTATGAGTAGAAGAATGGGAATCTAGTAGAATACTAGGGGCAAGAGCCCACAACTTCTTGTTTATCCATCAATTACCCAGGGGAGGGATAAAAAAAAATAAGAGAGATTGAAGAATAGAGAGATGTGCGCTGAGAGAAAAAGTGAGGAAAGGGCTTGTTAGAGAAATAGAGATTGAGTGCCAAAGTGATGTGAGAATCACAAATGAGAAAGGGTGGGAAACAATACTCGGAGAAATAGGCTCCTCGTGAGCCGAAAGGTCTCTCACCTTCGTAACACATCTGAGTGTTGTGTGTGTGTTTTTGTTTGTCTCGATTCTTGTTTTGAGTCGTTTCGAGTGTCAATAGATGTGTTTATGTTATTTACCTTTGTTTTCCTTTGTTGAGTCATTTTGACTATAGTCGGTTGTAGGCTCAATACCTGGTTAAGAACTCGTTTCTCAATTTCAAATTTCCAAAGTAAATCGTTTTGTGCTCAGAGTGCTGTGCCATTCTCCATATTTCTGCAAAATAGAATTCCTTCTTTCATAAACTGCAGGGTTTAACCTAGGTCATTGTGTGAACAATCAAACCAGGACCTATCTGAAGCTATATAGGTTTTGGACTGCAAAGCAAAAGAAAAGAGGGAAAATTTGGAGCATCTTAGTGTGTTTCAACTTCAGCAAATTCTGAAACTGCATTCCAGGTGCACCTTCTTAGGCCTCGCCTTTCTCTGGAGTATGAGTGTATCTCGACCCCAAGCTTAAGCCTGCTTCAAGTCAGAATGGTAGTCCAAGAAGCACCCGTGGTTTTCACATACAGATGTTACCCCTCGCCAATATGAACAAGGTGTGTCCTTTTTGAGCTGAGCATGTTGCACAGTCCTCTGAGAGGCAAATCAGAGGCACCAAAGTACATATTTGCCCCATTTCTTGCATAGAATGTACATTTTTATATACACTTCTGTTGCATGCATGCCACACATCGTTATGATTCATGCATAGAATATGCTTATGTTTCACGCATAGAACATGCTTTCATTCTTGCATAGAATATACCGTTGCCTTTATATCTCGGTTGTTTGTCTTGCATGGCATATGCACTCTTACTATATCACACTTGTTAAGTGTCTATCTTTACATACACGATATTGTATGTACGGTTCATTTAGAGGAATTCTGGGTAAAACCATTCCTCTCCCTTACCACTTTGCTTTGGTTAGAAACATTCGGGTATGCCCGGTGTTTATACCACCTTGCCCTGGTTAGAAACATTTGGGTACGCCCGGTGTTTATACTATCTTGCCCCGGTTAGAAACATTCGGGTACGCCCGGTGTTTATACCACCTTGCTTTGGTTAGAAACATTCAAGTGCGCCTGGTGTTTATACCACCATGCTTTGGTTAGAAGCATTGGGTCGTGCTGCGATGTTTATACCTTCCCCCTAGTCAGAAGAATTTGGAACGTCTTCGGATGCCTATACCACCCTGTTTTGGTTAGAAATATTAGGGCGTGCTCCGATGTTTCTATTGCCCTCTGGCATTTACACTTGCGCTTTGTTGCGCATCATACTGCCTTGTGCAGTTTACACTCACGCTTTCTTGTGCATCGCACTGTCTTGTGCATTCGTTCTCACTCGCATTGTCTTGTGCACTTTATGCTTGTGTGCCACTTGCATTATCTTGTGCACTTTGTGGTTGTGTGCCACTCGCACTGTCTCGTGCACTTACACTTTGTATCACATTCACACTCTCTTGTGCACCCTCCTGGTCTGGAAGGCCTTAAAATCCTACATTTACACTCACGCTTTCTTGCGCATTGCACTTTCTTATGCATTTGCATTTACACTCGCGCTTTCTTGTGCATCGCGCTTTCTTGTTCAGTTTACACTCGCGCTTTCTTGCACATTGCACTATCTTCTGCATTTCATTACATGCTCTCATCTTGCATAGAAATGCTCGTATCTTTTGCATAGAACTTGCTCGCGCTATTTTGCACACCTTACCTGCACTTGTTTGTGTACTGCTCGCGCTATTTTACGCACCTTACCTGCACTCGTGAGTGCATTGCTTGCACTATTTTGCGCACCTTACCTGCACTTGTTTGTGCATTCCATCGCGCTATTTTGCGCACCTTACTTGCACTTGTTGTTGCATTGTATCGCACTATTTTGTGCATTCGCATTGTTCGCACTGTCTTGAGTACATTGTATTTTTGTATCGTTCGCACTGTCTTGTGCACTCTCCGGTCTAGGAGACGTTAAATCCTCTAAAGGTGCAATTCCTTTGGTGTTTGTCGTGCCCGAACGACTTTTAGTGGTCTGGTATAGCCACATGCCTGTGTTTGCAATGAGTTCCTAGGAGATCAACTAAGACGGTGGAAACTAGAGTTCGAATGGCTGATGCCTAGAATGCAAAGGTTCGGAATTTCTGAGACTAAAGTCTGGTTTAAATACCCAGGGGTGTATCCCCGGCTTGAAATCTGTATCGAAGCCCTATAGGTTGAGGTAGCGTGTATGCACCTCAATTCTGGATAATGAACCAACCTAGTCTATCACCTTGTTGGAGAATAGGGAAAGTTGCGAACATAGTCAGGAAGAAAAGCATTACTGAGGTTTGGAAGCACAAGATGCAGAAGTGGAAGATCCCCAACAACATGAGGTGAGTCATTGCCAATTGCCCCTGTAACCTTCACTTTCTAGCTACTACGTCATCTATTATGTCTATTGCATTGCATATAGTATTTATCGCATGCATCTATTGCATCATATCTATTTTATCGCCTATATCCTTTCCATGTTAAGCTTAGTTTGGCATGTGCTCATACATTTCCTTCAT